>JARJEE010000014.1:12407500-13607500 GCA_030180105.1 Hyles lineata
TTATTGTTACTGAATAAAAATACTGAATAAATATAATTTAATTTAATATATGACTGTTAAATATATATTTTTTGTTACGAGTTCAAATTAAATAGACTTATTATTATGTATGTATGTATGTAGTTTTTTAATAAATAATGGTAAAACACCTACCCTTTAAAGTCAAATATGTGGGTTGATCTTCTATCTTAGCAGCCGCAATCATGAATTTACTCACCTATAACAAAAATATATGATTTTAATTCTTATCATATAATAAAAAATCTCCTCTCGATAATTTTATTATTGTCTACAGAAAACAAAACAAAATTTCTTTAATTATTATATAATAAAATATGTATTGTATTAGCCCATAATCGCCCACTGCTATGCATGTGACTCGTCTATAATCGAAAGTTGGTTTAGGAAGGCATAGGGCACAATCCACCACGCTGAACTAGCGCGGGTTGGAAAATATTTAATCCTAATAAAAACTTCATTGAAATATTTGAAACAAACATTCATAAGTGTAAAGGAAAAGATGGTACAAAAGCCATTCATAGCGTTTAGTGGTTATTTCCGTCCCAAAACGTTAGAAGGTCTCATATCGAGCATGAATTCTAGCCCTAAGTGACATTAGTAAGAAATTTTCAAATCGATGATTTCCCAAACGTATTCTTCAAAATTTTTACTTTTACTTTTACGTTACTTTGAGCGATTAATTACAAATACACACGCAACTTCAAAAACTAATAAGCGTATGTTTAGCTTTTGATTAGTCGGTTCGACCTACTTGATATCTTATGTTCGACCTTTATCGGTTAGACCTACTAAGATTTCAAAAGCCAAACAAATAACAAAAGCTCAAAACATACACAAAGAAAAATGGTATGAATAGAAAAGTCGCTAAGGCTAAATCTCTTGAAACTTATGTAATGAAATATCACAAATAATGTTAATGTTTAAAACAAAGGATATATTATTTTATTTTGGGTTTAAACATCGTAAATCATACGTGGTCCTCTCACTAAGCAAGCCTGTACCGAGGAGAGATACTGATACCAGAAACAAATAGTTGATCACACAAATATTCATAACGCGATATCTTATTACAACTCTCTCAATCTAAGCTCTCGTGACTATGTAAGCTCTAAGGAAAACTTAAGCTTAAAGTAATATCCTTTCAATCAATACCATTGATAATGATTTGTCAAACGGAGTCAAGCATAAAGCCGGTACGATGGAGTATTCTTCGCAGCTGTCAGTGAGCGCCGGTAATGGGGAGTGCGTCAGCATCATTAGTTCATTACGTCCGTGGTTACGCCTAGTGACAGTGGATTAGGCCGCTGTTTGGAATGAGCGGAAAGCGGAGAAAAAGATTTGGAGTTTGTGTTAATGGAATTCATATTAAAGACTGTATTATGTCAAGGCGTTGAATCAACCACGCTGTTAAAAGTTCGACAGCATATAATATACTTTTATAGCCAGAGGTGCTTGCCTACAAGGTTGCTGCAGAAGTTGCTTGGGGGCCTATGTTCAGCAGTGGACTTCCTGTGGCTGAAATGATGATAGCCAGGGGTCCAGTGAGTCATCAAATACAGCAATTACATACCGTAGATTTATTTACTGCAAGCATTATCAAAACCAACATTAATTTGATTATGGAATCATATTTTTCCATATCTTACAAGTGATGGGCCAAGAATAGATACATTTTACTAGTTTAAACTTTTTTAAGACGTTTAATTATACTTTTAATAACACATCTAAATTTAATAATGTATTTATGAACATTTTTCTTTCTTGCAGGTCTTAAGTGGGACCAAAAAGTCTCTCGCAGCATCTAACAGCCTAGACTTTAGATGCCTTGTGTATTTAACTTATTAATGAATTTATTATTTGATCTGCCTAATTAATTTCCAAATACACATCAATTTTCAATATAAAATAAATCACTTAAAATAACACTTATGTAGACACACCATATTGTTATCTTTCACGTGTAGTTAAGCTTCTTTTACACTTGATTGATTGATTACCCTTAAGAGCATTGTACATCTAATCTAAGCTACGACTTAACATTATCTAGACTTAATCCATCTTACTTACACCTATTTCAATGTGTTTTATTTCTATCCATTTTTTACTATTTAAATAAAATATTCAAAATAAAGATGAAAATAGGTGTAGTATCGTAACATAAGATGGGCAGGGCGTAAGCGTACAAGTATCCGCACATTGTGAAACATTTTTAAATGGTAATTATCAGTGTTTACCTAAATATTTTTATTAAATGGCAAACAAGAACTAACTAAATTTGGAAGATTCTCAGCTTTTGAACTCAGAGTATGTGCGTCTCGACAAACATTTCTACTTATCAATATGCCTTCACCCTTACAATTGACAGCACAATGTGGATGCCATTATCAAGTTTATGACATGCGTGAGTAAGTTCAATAAGTAAAATATTTTCTTAAAGTTCTACTTTTTTTATTATTAGAAAAGAAAGAAAGAAAAATGCTTTTAAGTATCGCGCAAAATAATTATTATTTTAAATGATCATTAGAATAATCTATAAATTATTCCATAATGTAATTTATAGATGAAATATGTAATGTAATTTAAATATAGAATACTGTTATTTAAATTATTTTACGTGTTAAGATACGTTCGTGCAAAAAAGAAATAAAAACAAAATAATTACATTGTCATTGTAATGTTTAAATTTTTTTCGAGAGAGTTAAATCGTTTTCACGTATATTTGTTTACACTGTTCCTGGTCCTCAGAATACCATTGATATTATAACAATATTGACTCCTAAGTTTGACAGAACGATATAAAACAAACTACTTTTTATGCGACTTATTTGTTAATTTTATAGTGACTGGTTCTCCCAACTCTCTCTAACTGTACATTACACAAAATTGTAAAACTGTTGTTTTAGCTTGCGCTAGTGTGTTATGATTCAGGATCAACCTACGTTCTACATAGGTACCAAGAGACCGCAGGGTATAACTGTATTTCGTTAGCTGATATCCGCGCAATGCACTCGGAGTAAGACGCAGGAGTCACTTTACCACGCTTACTATACTGTATCAGCCCATATACGCCCTACTGCAGGGCACATGCCTACTCTACAATCAAGAGATAGATTGAGAGTGGTTGGCCCATATAGTCCACCACGCTGACCAAGTGCAGTTTGACGGACTTTATATACCATAGAAATTCTTTCGAATCGCTATGGTATGCAGGTTTCCTCGCCATGTTTTCCTTCACCCTTATAGTGCGTGGTGATTGACTATCAATAAATAATAATAATAAATAACACCCAACAGTCACAGTTGTATCGCAGGTATCAGGATCTACAACAAACTTTTCGGTCTCACAAACATCCAGACCCGAAATAAATATTTGTGGGCCGCACAAACATTTGTCTCGGTGCACAAACAATACCTCGCTTATTGTTAGTAAAAACCGCGGCTTCTAAAACCGCTGGCCCACCGTACCCCCACCGCAACGAGTTAATGGAGCCTGTTCGTCTGAGATACGCGCGCGTCGACGAAACACCCACTCACTGTGACTACGCCACTATTTGTGCCTTGATTTATTTTATACACTTCCTCGTTACGTAGGAACGAGCTGATTTAATTATTTTTTGCATGACTATGTACTGTTGATTTTGGTAGTTAAACTCTAAGACCCAGAAAAGAAAACATCGTTAGGAAACCCGCATACCTGCATATATATAAAGTCCGTCAAACTGCTATAGGTCAGCGTGCTCCCATATGGTTTAACCCCTCTCAGCACTCACTGGGCTGAGACAGAAAGAAGTATGTATTGTTGGCTTCTGATATCGAAGGTTCTAGCTAATAAAGTTCTAATAAACATTTTTTTCTAATCATTGCATTTGTACTTTATTGATACTTATTTTAAAAGAAGAAGGAAAACAATGCGAAGGAATTTGCATACCAAAGAGATATTTGTAACAATTTCGATCACATGCGAACTCCACCAAATCTGTATAGTTTAGAGTCTTCGCCTAAAGCCTCAACCTTTCTTATTAATAAAAAGACCCCTACTATGCATTGTGTGACTAAATTTTTTTTTTTACTTCAATGAATGGCGAGACGAGCGTGCCGTTCGCCGATGGTAAGCGATACCGACCGCTCAGTATATGATTATATTAACATTTACATAAAATCAATTATTGCTAAAGAAGAAATAGTGTGAGTTATCACGATCAACCTCAATTGAACACCAACCCAAATATTGCAAGACGAAATATAGTTTCAGTAACATCCAAATTATGGTAATACAGAGAGTGAAATTGCGGTAATGATCCTGTATCGACACTGCTGCCCGTGTCCCAATCACGCCTGTAAACGAGTCTCTATTCAGCCTGCCCGCCATTAGCATTAGTTCAAGGTATTTTCAGTTGGAAACTCAGTAGTAATACTCGTATTATATTGGGTTTGATTTGAGCGGGGGAAGTGTAAGCAATTTTACCACTTACCATCCGGACATTTTATTGATTAGTTGTTTACACGATCACGATATCTTTGGTTGTAAGTCGCTTACAACAAGCTTTAGTTATATTGGCCTAAAGTTAATAAAAATATTCAATAGTGAACATTCTAATAAATATTGTAACGTAATTTTAAAATATTTTATGTCCTGCAATAGACAAATTAATTATCCACAGTTTGGAATAGATGGAACACCCTGTCTGACAAACTGAAGTTATTTTCTTTTTGAAGTGCGAGACAAGCGTGCCGTTCTCCTGATAAGGTGGTAAGTACCTTGAATTACACAGCAATGTTTGGCATTCCACTGCGCTCCCCACCCTGGGACATAAGATGTTAAAGTCTCAATATATCCAGTAGCTACTCTAGCTACAATATCCTTCAAACCGAAACACAACAGTGGATTTACACTGCTGTTTGACGGGAAAAATAGACGTCGTGGTGGTACCTACCCAGGCGACCACTCACATATGAGAGACCAGACATCAATAAAGTGTCATGATAATGATGATGATGAAGTAGATAAAAACCATGAAATATCTAGAATATATTTTTTTCCAGAATATCAAAATTTATAAAAGCAGTATTCTAAGATATAAAAAAAATTAACTAATAAACAACAAAACAGCCACAAAATGACGATATAAATACGAAGATACAAATATCGTTATTTTTCAGAGATGCAAAGCTAACAAACTATTAACATTCAAATGAGATGTAAATCAATATACAGAGCTGATTGCACACTTTTTATGCAAGCCGGGAATATTCTCGGATAAATTAAGCTTCTTATTAAAATGCGTTCGTGACGTAACGCCGGAGATTAGAACGCGCTCCATAATGCCGAGCTAAGGAAAATACTAAATAAAATATTGCTATCCTTTTTATAACGATTGAGATTATTTCTTCTTAACGTGTGTAAACATAAGTGTAGCAAAGTAAATTTAATTCATCCTCTTTATAAATAATATAATATTGCATTTTTAAACCTTTTGTTATTGCTGTAAAGAAAGCTAATTCGGTATCAAATTATTTTATAATTTATCTATGGTCTATATGAAACTTACTATCGGTGCGAAGATTTTTGTCCTTCGATGAAACCTACTTTTTTTGTAGGGAAAAATATATACTTGCAATAAATATAAACATAATTGCGACCCAGGCCCGGAGTTCTTGGAGAAATGAACTTGAAGTCAAATTTTTTTTTGAAGTCAAATTTTTTCTTGAAGTTTTTTTTGCCTTCTGCTATGTGAACAAAATCTAAAATGTGGCGATAATTACTTTATTTTATAAAAAATCTATCGCCTGGGATAAAACAAAGTTTAAGGACAAGCCTTAAAATGCTCTAATGAATTTTAAGCAGTATTGGTATCGGGCTCAATGATCTTTTTTACGGATACTATGAATGGGCATTCTCCTTTTGAACTAAATATAAAATTAAAAAATATTTAACGTATTGTAAATGATTTTTTATAACATAAGCATCATTTATACCCGTAATCTAATAGCATTAACATGTTCAATATAATGAAATGTGAAAATAAAAGTTCCTAATATTTTGACAACAATGCATTCAGACGCCAAAAGATTGTAGACGGTCTGTATCACCATGTTGTTCGCCATGCCAACTCAGAAGTTATACCATTGCAAAATATTGCTACCTCAGATTCATTTTATAAATAACACCCCACCCAACAGTCAAATACATAGTTCTGACCCCACACTAAGATCGAGTCTTGTGTGGTGGGTACCAGGAACTACTAGAGACGTTTCGGTCTAACATCCAGGCTCGAAACAAATACCTGTGGTTCACACAAATATTGGTTCCAGTGCGGCCTCTCGTTTCACAGCCGGCGTCTAACCATCTACACGACAGAGGCTGTCAACCACCAAATATTTATTTATTTATAATCTTTATTGTACACCAGTGACAAATAAAAAAAGTTAACATTAAAGAGAACAAAGTACAAGTGGCGGTCTTATCACTCAATGTGATCTCTGCCAGACAACCAAAGTAAGGATAGAAAAATAGAAGGATAATAACAAATTAGAGAAGAAAAAGAATAATAAATAAAACATTTCAATTTTTGTATTTTACCGTACCAGCTATGAATATTAATATCCAGTGAAATCTGGTAAATAAAATCTGCAAAATTTCCTATAAATAGACTGTTCCCTCAGTTACCTAATTTGCAATTTATATTATAAGCGGAAAATATCGTCATAAATTTTCCTTCTCAGAACAATACTTTTTACCATCGTCAAAAAGTAACAAATCATCAATATTTAACGAAAACCAGAAACTACTAAATTTTAAACGAAAACAGAATGAGAGAGAGGGCGTCAAAACAGCAACAGAGAAACAAACTCACCCAACGAAGGAAAACCACAACTACACAAAACAGAACATAAATTATCCAGCTAACTAAAGGGTGCTAATTCGTGTTCGCTGCAAAGTTGATAAATGTGCTATTTTCCATGAGTTAATCAGAGTTTAATTTGTACGCAATTAGTTAATATTAACGTTTTCTATCCAGCTATGCACATAATGATATGCTGTTATTAGAATTAGCGTCTGGTCGACTGGGTTTTATGACTAAATTATTACAAATATGTGACGGTAGGTGGAGCTACAATAAAGTTTTGATCAAGCTCGAAGGATCATAATTAGATGCAATGCTAATGAACGTTTTACAGTTAGGCAATATTGATAATAATTGTCATACTCCAACTATTCCCATTACCATATATATACCTACTATATGTACATATACACATACTCTGTGTTCCTACTACTAACTGTTTAATCATCACACACCAAAATTACATAGATAGATAAACTCACAGCTTTTCCATGATTTGAAAGGAGGCAAGCCTGTCCCCAAAAAACCAATATCATTTTTCCGACCCAAGATTCGAACTCTAAGCCTCAGCTTTGCAAGCATACCGTAGTACAACTACGCCACCAAGGCTGTCTAAAATTAACTCAATATAATACCAATAAACACCTAAACAATATCACGCACTCCAGGCAAACCAATTAAACAGCGAACTAATAACCCAGACATTAAAATAGACAAACACCTATCACGAAGTTGGACAATAAGCGCAAGTTTGACGCAGATACCTTGGCACGTAACAGGCCGTAGTTACCGCTGTCCCATATTTTTGCCCAGGGCCCAATAAGCAACGCTACGAGCAAGTCTGCCAACCTCTTCTAATTAATTTCTACTCCGTGCCGCTAAAGTGAGGACTTTGGTTCTGGTGTAAGTGATGGGAGGTGGCGGGTAGATATGAGGCTGGATAAATAAGAAATCAATACACCCAACATTCTCACTGACTGTCCTGGCCCACACTTCGAAGTAGATACTTCTTTTAAGTTAAGGGTATCAGAAAGTACGACAGAGTTTTCGGTCAATACCCAGATAATTAATATTTGTTTGTATTAATACTGAATAAAAACTCTCGGTTGACTAAAGTAGACTCTCGTCAGGAATTAATCGGATTATAAGGGGGACGAAGCGGCTCGAGGCTGCAATATTGTATCTTAGAAAAGGTTTCAAGAGTTTTGTGATATCATTTAGTATACAGTACTTAGTACATAGAAGTATTTAGTATATTGTAGTTTTGGCATTTTTTTCGACACCAGTAGTTTTAATAACAATGTTTATTACAGCACAGAAGCGTATGTATAAGTTTTGTGATTTGAATATATTCAATAATTACCCTTAAAAATTGACGTCAAGAATAATATACTATGTCAGTCCAAAAATATTGTATTTATGATTATTTCAATTATTTTTTGTGCCCGATATGGCGATAGGCTTGCCCTCTTTAAAAATGGGTGATGGAACACATAAGGCGAAACGCGGGACCTGGTAACATATTCGGTAAAAGGCATGATGTTTGTGTATGTTTAATTTTTTTGTTATTATTTTAAACATCAATGTCCTTTCATTGCCTGCAGTGCTCTTCTGGCCGATGCGCTCCAAACTTATAGAAGTTTGGAGTAACTATTTTGTACTGACAAAAAATCCGCTCACATCTTTAACTTACGCCGCCCATTTATATGACTTTACACGAACGATAGTGTAAGTTGCACTGAACGTGAACGGTCTAGATTAATTCTATAACAAGACCATTTGATCTTTACGACCGCGACAACTATTTATTGCGAACTCACGCCATTTTATCTGTTCATTTGCACGATAATCTGTGTACATTATTGGAGGGTTGGGCAATATTTGTGTTGGGATTCGAAGGAAAGTCGACAGGCGATTTTATTTTCTTGTATTTAATGAAAGTGTTAGAATTAAAATTGGTTAGTATTTTCGGGTTTTCGAGTTACGGATTGAAGCTACCTGTTGTGGCAGCAACGGACCAGACGCGGCTACGAACATGTTCACAGTGGTCGCGGATTCGAATCCCAGGGCACACCTCTGACTTTTTGAAGTCACGTGTGTATTGACAGTCAATTACCACGCAATATACCATAGCGATTTGTAAGAATTTCTATGGTATGTAAAGTCCGCCAACCCGCACTAAGCCAGCGTGATTGACTACATGGCCTAACCACTCAATCGTACTCTTGATTGTAGAGGAGACATGTGCTTTGCAGTGGGACATATTATATGGGCTGATACAAATACAGATTGAGGTGTTTTGGGAGTAGAAATATTAATTGTATCCACAGCTAGAAGCTATTCGAATTAAACGCCAAAGAGAGTTTCTCGCAGCGAGAACCGTATGCCATTATCGCAAGACTTTATTGCCATAAAATTATCGTGTTTAACTTTTTTATATCTTTACGATAATACGCATTTTCCAGGCAAGAACTCTCCCGTTTAAAAGGGGCTTTAAGATACAGCTTTGCTGTCGTAAGAGATGGTCGGAGATTTAAAACCTTTGAAGTGCAAAAGATTAATTCTTTATCTTCGATTTCTGTAAGTGGATTTCTCATAGGTTAATATTATCATTTCTAACGATACAATAAATATGGTAGTTATTAAAATAGATAGAATGCCTATGTAATGTTTTACTTGCTTTATTGATATAATTTATCAAAGAAATAAAACATACAAAGGGGCGGGCATTCAAAGACTTATTCTAGAACGAGAATATGAATAAGTGATAAAAAATATCTTTAAACCCTTGTCTTATATCAGTCGCATAAACTAAGAAGCAACTCGTTTTCGAAATAAATAACATTATAGTAAACATTATTTACCGACGACGACGACAACCTGGTAAAGGTCGCGGGACGTCGCTGGATGCAGGCTGCCTCCAATAGGTCTCTGTGGAAATCATTGGGGGAGGCCTATGTTCAGCAGTGGACTTCCTTTGGCTGATGGATGGATGGATGAAAACATTATTTACATAAAGTATCAAACCCTATACTCCGTATAAGTGGGTAAGAGAAAGTAATATAATAACAAAATACACTAAGATAACATGCAGTATTAATTTAAATTCGTTCTTCCGAGAATATTATTGGATCGATAGTTTCTGGTCTCGAGGTCGGGGCCGCGGGCAAAAACGAGTTTAGAATTTGCGTCTGATTCGCGTCAGATATTACAAAGGATAGCATATTATTTATCCCACCCACAACGAAGAACGAACTAACAGCCTTATCCATAGAGAGTTTTAAAGTCTATTGGAATTATCGAATGTTTTGTCCCTTTCACGTGACTTTTGAATTCAGTTTGAGCGAAGGAGACAAAATATTCGAGAGCTCAAATCGGTTTATAATCTGTTTATCAATAACGCCGTAGGAGTTTAATAAGTAATAGCCACAGAGAATCAATGTCGTTTAAATCATTGCCTCGTTTAGATAGTTTTATGTTGAAATTAGACTTTATTGGCAGCGGCCTATATTCAGCACTGAACTGCCTATGACTGAAGAAAAACAGAGATTTTTTTTTTCTATTTATTGGTTCACCACAATTGTTACACTGTATAAAAGTAAAAAAAAAATATAGCTAAACAATATTAAGCTAAGTGTACAATTTTTCATAGTAAACACTACATGAATAAGAGATATTAAAACAACAAAAAGAACGACTTTGGAATTCAGTCCGAGCAAAGAAGAAAACATTCGATAACTAAAATAGGTTTATAAACTGTTTATGAATGAGGCCGTGTGAGAATAGCGAGTAACAGACAATTAACGTAATGTAAATCATTGATAACTAAAATATTCTTATGCTCTAACCGGACTTTAATAGCGGAGGTCTATGTATATTCAGCAGTGGAGGTCCTATGACTTTAGAAAAACAGAGATATTGGAATGACAAAGAGAATATAATTTATCTGATGATAAATGTAGAACAATAAAACATCGTAAGATGCTTATCTCTTGTCGGTCAGTATCTGACAGTATCCGGAAAAATACAGAATGAACTTAAAACCAAGCATACGTAGATCTAAAATACTTTTTATCACTGTGTTCGGTGGTAACATGAACACATGTGCAAGGTCTGGAATGAACTCGGCTTCGATGTTTCCTGAGCACTATAACATTCTTCAAACGGGCCTTAAAGAGAGTATCTTATGATAGGCATTTCCAAGTCCGGGAGCAGTGGAAGCCGCTTACCATCAGACGGGCCACTTACTCCTCTGATCACTATCACCAGCAATAACCTATTAAGAAGTTACATCCTTGAAATAAAACTATTTACGGATTTTATCGCGGACTCGGTATAATTTTTAAAATTTTAACTCCGCGGAAAAATATATTTCAATTATTAAAATTGAATAAAACTATTTTATCGCGGATTTGGTTTAATTTTTCATTTTGAATTCCCGACTACGCGAGGTTTCAATTGCTTTATAGTTTTCGTGGTCACAGGGCGGTTTGCAATAAATCCGTAAATAATAGTTTCAAAGAGTAACATTAACGTAGATTTAAGAAACTATTAAAATAAACCCTTATATTCCTTTCCTCATCTTCTACTACAATGTGAAAACTAAGCTTCAAGCATCCACATTAAACTACGTTTAGTATGAAGACTGTTTGCAAACAATTCCTATTTAGACTAATGTCTTAATAAAAGAAAAGACAAAGAAAGTTTGCCGGTTACTCATCGATGGGGGAAAATATTGTGATGTATTATTTATTTACTTTTGTTTGTGGGACTGTGCTTTGAAGATATAATGTTTACAAATCATTTGTTGGTTTGGCAATGATTTTACTTCTTAGTACAGTATCAAGTACCCCGCAAGTTTATATGAAAGACTCAATAACTACAATTACTTTGCCTACCTTCTTGAATAGAACCAGAAATGGTTAAAAAAGGTAATAACGATTTTTAGGCCCAAGATAAATCTGGAGGTAATCTGTCAGAAAAGCGGTTTCTACATCGGAAGAACTGAAAAAGTCGTTTGCCATGGACCATTTCCTATCATTAATAAATTCTAACTACTTAACATTAAACTTCCTTTGGCCTAAAATAATAATATTACAGACCTCTTGTTGAACCTAGATACAAAACTAAACCCCAACGAAATTAACAAAAACCAATGAAAAATCCATAAAACCGAGAACATCACACGAAATATTTCATTCGCCTGCGGTGAACAAACGAGATAAAGATAGTGCGAGGGCATCAAATAGCTGTTAGCCTCGCCATCTGTAACCCTGCAACCGGCTCATGTTTACTGTTCCCGGTCGAATTTATAAATATTTTACAGATATACGAGTATAAATGTATCAGTCTTTATACTTAATATCCTTGGAAATAAATTTTGGAGTCGATTTCATATGAAGAGAAAGCGTTCCGTAACGTGAAGGGCATCTTAACGGGCCGGCATGATTGTATCGAATGGCATGAGACCGCCGTCTGATGCCATTCGATACTCTGTATGGACGGCACTTGTTTATAACACCAGGTGCAATTAAGTCACTGTATTGAGGCGGAATAACAAAATAAAATAAAAATGAGAGACATATTCTGAAATTGTAAAACCGTATCATCATCATCAGCCTTTTGCAGTCCACTGCTGGACATAGGCCTCTCTCAATATAGGACGGACCTATAGGACATAGTGTGATGATATATAGCCTATAGCATTCCTCCATAATTTCCTATATACCTAACACAAAAATATATTTTTCAATTCGTACCAGTAGTTCCTGAGATAAGAGATAACAAATAAACTCTTTAGCTTTATATATAAGTAATATACTTAGTCTGGCCATAAATACTGTTACACTTAATTATAAAAAAATATTACATTTGAATTTCGAATCTGTCATTTTTATACGATTGTTCATTGTGTTTTCTCATTTTGGCGCCAATACATTGTAAAATATTTTGCGATATTAAAATGGTGTGGGGTGATAAAGAGAACCGAATCGCTGTGATAGCATTACACAAAGTAGGTATGGAGCCAAATGCAATTTTTAAAACTCTCCATACACTTGGTATTAGTAAAATGTTTGTGTACCGGGCTATTAATAGGTACAATGAGACCTCCTCTGTTTGTGACAGAAAAAGATCTGGCCGTCCACGTAGTGTTCGTACGAAAAAGGTGGTCAAAGCAGTAAGGGAAAGAATTCGAAGAAATCCTGTCCGAAAGCAAAAGATTTTATCTCGGGAAATGAAGATAGCACCTAGAACCATGTCGCGTATTTTAAAAGATGACTTAGGACTTGCAGCCTATAAGAGACGCACTGGCCATTTCTTAACTGATAATTTAAAGAAGAATAGGGTGGTAAAATCGAAACAACTACTGAAGCGGTACGCAAAGGGAGGTCACAGAAAAATTTTGTTTACGGATGAGAAAATTTTTACAATTGAGCAACATTTTAACAAACAAAATGACCGTATTTATGCTCAAAGCTCTAAGGAAGCTTCCCAATTAGTCGACAGAGTGCAACGTGGACATTATCCGACTTCAGTGATGGTTTGGTGGGGTGTTAGCTATGAAGGAGTGACTGAGCCATATTTTTGTGAAAAAGGTATCAAAACATCGGCACAAGTGTATCAAGATACCATTCTTGAGAAGGTAGTTAAGCCCCTTAACATCACCATGTTCAATAACCAAGTATGGTCCTTCCAGCAAGACTCGGCGCCGGGTCATAAAGCTCGGTCCACGCAGTCTTGGTTGGAATCGAACGTTTCGGACTTCATCAGAGCTGAAGACTGGCCGTCGTCTAGTCCCGATCTTAATCCGCTGGATTATGATTTGTGGTCAGTTTTAGAGAGTACAGCTTGCTCTAAACGCCATGATAATTTGGAGTCCCTAAAACAATCTATACGATTGGCAGTGAAGAATTTTCCCATGGAAAGAGTGCGTGCTTCTATTGATAACTGGCCTCATCGTTTAAAGGACTGTATTGCAGCCAATGGAGACCACTTCGAATAAGCTTTTTATATTTTTAATTGTTTTATATTTATGTATTAAACTGACACACTGTAAAAGTAATAAATGTTATTTGCAGTTAACAATTTTCTTTTTTCTTTATTACAATATTTATGGCAAGACTAGGTATATATATTGTGATAAACTTACATTTTAAATGTAATTTACATAGTTGTAAGTTTTCTCAAGATGAAATATAAAATTCGTCTTATTGCTGAGCACAGCCATCCTCAACGATTTCGTTTAAACGATAGTCCATTATGCTGACCAAACGCGGGTTTGTGGTTGATATATCTTAGAAGAACAAGAGTTTTCCTAAGAAACTTAAGAAGATTTACATGTGTTCATGTTATGTTTTCCTTCACTTATAAAATGAGCAATAATTACATTGAAATCTACCTTTAAAAACTCAAGCTTGTGCTTCAGAAAATCACGAACCTCGGATTTATTATTCCGATCCACCACAAAGTAAATCACACACTATCAATTAATTTGGGGATGTAGGGAAGTAAATAACAAATAAATACACACAATATTCAAGCACCTTAGAATGATAACAACAGGAGGCCAAATAACTCTGACTTTTGGCATATGGCTTTTTGGAGTAACATGTGTATTGTTACTTTACCTCACGCTATGATGAAAGAAAATATCATGAGAAAATCTGCGAAAATGAGAGTCACCTATAAAAGTCTCTATACTCTAGTGTGGGGGATTTAACAACCTACAAAACGCCTGTTTAGTAACACAAAACACACACAGTTTCTAGATAGCATTGACGTTTGGCAGATGGCCTTAATATCATAAGGTAAATCATTCAGACATTTGCATAAAATTCATTTCTTCCAAGCCTAAATGTGGGCGATATAAGCTCAAGTAGAAAATATTAAACTTGCCTAAATAATAAAAAAAAACAATCTTGTAAACATTCCCAATGGTACGAAACAATTTATCACACGCAGACATTTTCATCAAAACAAAAAATTAAACACGCACAAAGCTGTTACTCAATCCGATTATTTACATGTCTGCCAGCCCCATTACGAACATTCCCAACGGCATCACAAACCAGGCCCCGAAAATAATTAATAACCTGAAAAATATAATTACCAAAAAGGTTGCATCATAAATTTTCGCGGTAAATATTAACAAAATGGCCGCCGTAAATTCTTTCAACCATGTAACATGACGTCTCAATGGGTGAGTGCCATTAAAAACACATTAGCGGCAAATCTGTGATGGTTTATAGGTCATTAACCCTCTCATTGTATTGTTAGTTAACTGCCGGACTAACTTTGAATAAGTTAGAAATAAATATGGGGGTGGCTCCCCTAAAATTATAGGAGGGATGTGTGCAGGTTAAGGGTTTATAATAATAGAGATTTTCCTGCCCTCACACCCGCCACTGCAACTCCCTTAAGCCAGGGGAGGTTACTTTATGACACGATACGAACATTCGAATGTTCGAACGCTGTACGTAAAACTTCACTAATGTGCCTAGATACTCCACAAAGCGTTGGAATCCTCAATCGTACGTCGTAATCACAGACTAAGAGCGGAGAAAATGATAAATATAATAGAGAATAGTATTGATTTTTAGAAGTAGAAAACTTATATCTTACTCCGGACGTGAAACATCCGAAAATTCGAAGTTCATATCGTTTTTTTAGAGTAAGCCCCAAGGATCGACAGCACGCATTTTATTTACCAAGCATTGAACATTAGAAAGTGTCTGAGAAATATTAGACACATTTAAGTAAATAATAAGACAATAAGTTTTTATTGTATATTTTTCTCTTTGTGCTTTGTACATAAAGTACTCCATCCTATAATCCTGGGTCCTTCCGCCGCGCCGTAGTGTAAAGAGGCATCTTAGCAGGCCGGCACAATTGTATCTATTGGCATGGGACTGCCGTCCGATGCCTATGGATACTCTGCCTAGGCGGCATATGCCCTCACCATCACGCGCAATGCGGCCACAATGCCGGTCCAGAGTTAAAAAAAAACACACATACATAAATAAACTCACGCCTTTTTCTCAGAACAGGTAATCGCTCGTCGTTATTGGTCGATAGGCTTGAGTCCATACATATGAGCCTCGCGATATCTTTATGTCGATATACTTCTTTTCATACAGCGAATCGGAATTTCTTAGCAAAGAAGAAGTTGTAGAAAATGAAGAGAGCTTTCGAATGATATATCGCTCGTCGTTATTGATCAACAGGCTACAAGTCCATATACATATTTTCATCCTTGCACTACCTTTACGCAGTGATATTTTTTCCACGCACAGATTTGATACTTGCCGCCTTAGAAGAAGGTTTAGCATTTCAGAAGACCTTTCCAATGACGTATCGCTTGTTGTTATTGCTCACTATGCCGAGGCCCTATCGCCTGATTTTCGTGCAGTCTTTAAGTAGCTGTGTTTCTTAAAATACAGCGATTTGGGTTATGTTGCCATAGAAAAAGTTGTAGCATCTGAAAAGACCTTTTCAATTATATATCGCTCGTTGTTATTGGCCGGTAGGCTGGGATGCCCCTTCTCCTTTACGATTTATTAATACGAAGAACTGCCTTACTTTCCAACCTATTATTAGTATTTTATATATTAGTGTTTATATTATTATATTTTTGTAAGAATGTTGTGAAACCCACTTGAGAAACAAAAGGGTACAGATGCGACCTCTGCACAAAGTATTTGCGGAGGCAGAAACATCTTCAATCATACTGGTGGTAGGTCTCTCATAGGTGAGAGGCGGCCTGGGTAGGTACCACCGCAATGTCTATTTCTCCCGTCAAACAGCAGTGTAAATGCACTGTTGTGTTTCGGATTGGAAGACACTGTAGCCAGAGTAACTACTGAACATACAGTGGACCCCCGGTAATCCGGCCCCTGTCTAATCCGGCACCCCCTATAATCCGACATGATCTATTATTTATTATTGAATATTAATTTTTGATAATATTCGCTAATACATGACTGAACAAGTTACAACTTGTACGCATCATCATTATTGTGCTCGACGCGTTTTGATTCTGATTGCTTAGGTTGGAATTGACTACATGCGAGAAGATAGCGGTGCTACATTTACTAAATTTGATATACATGATGAAGCATGATTTGTACTTCAGAGTACATATATATAATACATATAAAGAATCTTATCAGTGAGTCTGTAATTAGTCGGATTACAAGGTACACTTTTGTAAAAAAAAACGGTCTATAGGGGGTCTTAGGCAGTACTCTATAATCCGATAAATTCGATAGTCCGACACTGCCCTGCAAAATTTTTGTCGGACTACCGGGGGTCCACTGTATTGAGACTTTAAATTTTATGTCTGCAGTTGGCGAGCGCAGTGGCATGCCAATGTTGCTTTGTAATTCAAGGTGTATAGTTTTGCTACTATTCATGAGCGGTCGTAATGCTTACCATCAGGCGAACGGCGTGCTCATCTCGCCATTCATAGCAATTAAAAAGGTAGGTATTAATGTTTTCTGAATGTAATTAAATCAATTGGTGTGGTAAATTCTTATCACTTCATAGTACTATTTGTATTTGGTAAAATTCTATCTATTTACCATTCAAACCTTTAATTTATTTCACACAGACAAATACAACAAAATACGAATAAAAAACTCAAAATTTTCTTAAACTTAATTTTGTTCAAAGATATTGAATTAATGTAAATATCCGTCATTTTATTCATAGAATCCAATCAACTGTCTACATTTTCAATAAGTGAAAGAACATTAAAATAAAATTATCCATTCAATACTCTTGAAATTAAACGTTTAAAAAAATATCGCAAACAAATATTTGACGAACGAAAATAAAATATAATGAAAAGAATGAAATGATTGGACGATTTTAATCATTTTCAGTGTAAAGGCAGAATACATTTTATTACTGTGAAAGCAATTAGCTGGCCAGACATTCAACACGATACGAAATAGTTTATTAAAATTTCAAAGAAAATATACTGCGGTGTTGTTATAAACCACTCGTTTTTACAAATTGTGTTCTTGTTATTGTTAATTGTTTTTTGGAAACGTTTATTTTTATGAAAGTCGCAGCTTTGGATATCTGATTGTGCACGAAAAGTGAATGAACAGCTTTTTAGTTTTATTGTTATTTTTCTATATTTTACTGTAGTAAATTTTACTTACGGCTTTGTCTAGGTTTTTTTATTATAATGAAGTGCAAGATAGCTCATAAACAGTGGCAAAACCAAAGAAAACCATGAATTACAAAGCAATGCTTAATATATACAACCTTAAAAATTTAAGTCTCAATATTTCCAGTAGTCACTCTGATGGCGGGCGCAGTGGAATCCCAAGCATTGCTTTGGAGTACATAGTACTTGGTTTTACTAATGTCCATGAGCATTCGTATAATTTTCCATCACCAACGGCACGTTGGTCTCGCCATTCATAAACAAACAAACATTTTCCCCGCCCGAATAAAACCGGCGGCAATAGTTTCGTATCCGGTAAAAAATATATACTGTGGTAACACATTCTCGAGTACATAAGTCCATCGCTAGCTCGTGTTGAAACACTGCGCGCAATATAAATTTACTGAACGAGCGTTTGTTCAACAACGTCGGCCATTTTCCTCTGTCATTCCTTTTAAACGCAATTTAGCAGTGGACACTAAGAATATATCCTTTGGGACATTTTTTTATTACAATAAATGACGAGACGTTAGTTCGCCTGATGGTAAGAGATACGACAGCTCATAAACAGTAGCAAAACGAAACACCTTAAATTATAAAGCAATGCTTGGAATTCCACTGCGCTCGCCATTCTGAAACATAAGATTTTAAATCTCAATATACCCAGTATAACTACTCTGGCTACAACTCCTTCAGTACGAAACACAATTGTGCATTTACACTGCTGTTTGGCAGGAAAATATTGCGGTGGTACCTACCCAGGCGGCCTACCTCGAGTAGGATGATGTGTAGAGCAATTTATTTTTTATTTAGATGTGATGTTCTTACAGCACACATAGGTCGGAAAATCTTGACTGCCTCCGTGGCGTAGTTAGTTATATATGAAGCGGGAAGTTGCAGGTTCGAACCCCGCACTGAGGTAAATATTATGTGATCTACATTCATTTCAGTATTCATTTCGGGTCTGGGTGTTTGTGAAACCGAAAAGTCACTTTTAGTTTCTAATTTCAACGATACAAGATGTAATTGATCTCAGGGTGGAGTCATGTCATTTCTCCTTTTTTCTTTTCTAATTGTAGAATGTATTTGTTTAATGTTCAGTTTTATATATATATATATATATATATATATATATACACGCTCAAGCCTGTATTTTGAAGGAGAGGTACTCCGGTATTTTGAAAACGAGGTGCTTTTACTGCCATCCATATTTCACCAAGCTCATTTCCATCCCAATAACTAAGCCCGAGGCGAGTCTAGCCCATATCGCAGCACAAATTGCAATCCTGGGTACCACTTATGACATTTTCCAAACTAAAAAATCACACTGGGGTGCCAGTTCTGAATTCAAATACATAAGACCAGGGTAGAAGGCTTTGAAAATGGTAGAAAGTTAAAAAATATAGCAGTATGAAACCAGTTGGAAAAGGAAGAAAAAATTACAAAAATGGAAGGGAAGTGGGAGGGATGGAGTTTTAAGGGCTAAAAACGGTTTAACTCGATTTTTGGCAAAACTACAAGTCTTATGAAAAAAAGGTCCACCACCAAAACTTTTCCCACTTATAGAACTCAGATCGCCCGTAAATTATTTTCCTTCCATTTTTGTTATATTCTCTTCCTTTTCCAATAAATTCCATCATATTATTACTTTTTGTTTCAAAAATTATCAACACTACATTACTTTAGGAACACGTATCTAAAAATCATAATTTTAAATTCACGTATTTCCCTAAACAAATAACTACTATTATGAACCAAGCCCATGTATAAGTACTAAAACACGCCTACAGCCATTTTAAAGTGTTGCAACTACCGTACAGTATTTCCGTCGGATCATTACGGATTACGGTCGTCCCGGGTAGACAACAAATCACCTCGTGACGTCACAGGCATTACGTCAATAAAAACACGTGAGCACACGCAAATCCGGATAATGTCGAGAGATCAATCCATCATACGAATAATCCTTGCGAGATTTATGCGCTGTGACACACGGCTGGTTCGAGCAGCCAACAAGAAATCATTTATTGCATTGAATAAACGTTGTAAATGAGTAAAGGTTTCTTACTATACCTCAGTCCACCCCATGAACACGAAAGCTGTAAAGTAATCGAAACGTCGGAAAGTAAAAAAAAATAAAAAATATATTAAATCCACTGTAAAATCCGTAAATAATAGTTTTATTTCAATGTTGTAACCGAGTGTTTCATTTTTAATTAACACTTCATAAAGGCATTTTTTAATTTCCTAACTGATCAGAACCAATATACACAAAGTATATATGTAGATGTTTCATTCAGGTCTTGAATGAACGTAATTTGTTTATAATAACTGCCTCTGACTTTCTGCGAAAGTAAGTTAAAAAAAACTGCTTACTTTTCAAAATTATAAAATGAGGAAAGTGGTATGACAAAGAAGTTTCCTATGTCCAGCAGTGAATAAATATGGCAGTGCTTATATTTAATAAAACAATATTAATACAAAGGAACAAACTTAATAATTATTCGGTGGTTACTTAGTAATTACTCGCAGCTATGATATGAGTGCGAAGCTGAAGTCTGGGGTTCGAATCCCGGGTCGGGCAGAGTCATATTGGATTTTTTAATTTAATATCAGCCCAGAGTCAGAAATTTGCCCGATATGGTTATAGGCTCGCCCCCTATCACATTTACGGACGGAACATGCAAGTAGAAATGAGGTTGTTTTGATAAAGGCGAAAAGGCGTGAGTTAAAGTATGGAAAATAATAACATAATACAAATTACAAAGGAACTACACAAAAAATACAAGCAGCAGTTGTATCGCTCTAGGGTCTAGGCAATTTATTTCAGATAATACTATGGATACAACAAACGGGAAAAAGGGTAGTAAGGTTTCAGTTACTTTTATTACAAAAGAATTTTAATAAATATTTATGTTGCTTGCTTTCCTTTACCGGTACTGTAAACGATAATTTACTGAAAGTATTGGAGTGTAAATAATATATTACTACAGTTGAAAGGCTTTGTAGTCCACCAAAATACGAGTTCGTACAACTTTAAAATTAGTTTGTCGAATTCATAGGTACGTAAATTACCTGACTTTGTTTTATTTCATCGTAAGCAAAAGAGGTAATTAATTATGAACAGTGAGAGACCTCTTTTTTTGTCTCTCTATTCAGTCAAAGTAAGTCCCTACGCAGCATAGAGCTATTTTTTTATATGGACTACAAATTATGGGTAAGGGAAAAAAGGGATGGGGAGGGATATAATAAAAGCCTTAATATGCATTGATAAATACAGCAATATTTACGCATAAATAATTCAGTTCATTATCGCTGTAAATATAATACATTGTACACGGTAAATTAATGGTAAAATATATTATCCTTTGTTTTAAAATTAAAAGCGTTTGGTGGACGTGTGTGCATAGCTGTTTAACGCGGTGATCGATGTAAGCTGATGGGTTGTGACACACGGTATTGAAGTGTATCGAGCAAATTGCCCAACAATTTAGGATATGTTGGGTATTACTAACATATGTATACATAGTATTAAATCTTCTCATAGTCCTGGAGGCTCACTTAATCGCATAAAAAACAAGTTTATAAAGGCCGATATAATAATGTCCAATGGCAGGAGATAACCATCTGCTGTCAACTGATTTTTTATCTGATCAATAATTTGCTCACCATAAGGTGCAGTGTCACTTTGCCAAGACAGAAAAAAAATATTTTTGTGTTCATTCAGAATCTTCCGAAGCCACCATTTAATCTTGAAAAACGCCAAATGTTAGACAAACATCATTACCGTCTGTCGTTAAACAATGTGACTAAAAACTGCTTTGTTAAGTTTAAACTATTTTTTACGCTCAGCTTAGTTCGCTTGCTTGAATACCGGGAGGAACACAAAAACTATGCAACTAAACAGATTAAAAACTACTGACAGTGAGAGGTAGTGATGCGTGTCGTCGTTTTGTTACAACGATATGTTTTCAAAGTGCAAAAGTTGTTTTAAATAGCGAGACGAGTATGCCATTCGCATGATTGTAAGCGATTCACAGCTATCAATAGCAAACAAATATAATGTATAATACAAATTATATGAAAAAGATAGCCTAGATAAGATAAGATGATGCTCTGGTTGCTATGGCGCTCGTCATACTGAGAGATAAGATGTTAAGTCTCAATAGGTCCTATAGTTACCCTGGCTATAATGTCCTTCAATCCGAAACACAAACACATTTACCGCAGGCGGGAGGAATAGACATTGCAGTGGTACCTACCCAGGCGGCCTCTCACACATGAGACACCTACCACCAGTTAATATCCATATTAAAAATAGCAAGGCATTTTCCAATGCAATAACTTATTTAATTAAACATTTGACGACCAACAATTACTTATCTGCTAGTATTAAACCAGCTTTATACTCATCACTTAACAAATCAAGTCAAATAAAATGTAACCTTATGAAAATTCCTCGTTGTCTACAAAAAGGAATAAATAAGCCCCGACAATCCTTCCGCTATAAAGGTTTCATACTAAATCAATTTATCATATCGAACAATATACAATACTCCATACCCCATTCTGAATGATCAAAATATGAGTTATTCCCGACATAGATCCCTTGACGACGTTTAGGAAAAAAAACTAAAGTATACAATGGCATTTGAAATATATTTGCAAAGGACTCTCCTCTAGGGTAACCAAGACACGAATTCAAATAGATGTCGCAAGTTCAATTATTGTTTGAATCAAGCGTAAAGCAGTTTGGTGATTAAATTATATTGATGGAAATTAATTACAACCAAGTACAAGTTGAACCTTTTTTTACTTTAGGGGAAAAAACATAATTGTACAAAGGATAGCTTAAGAGCATAATATGATAATAGTATTACTAGTGTGTAAAATGTACTCTGTGAGTATTACATGCACTTATCACCATATTTTCCACAAATTATAATTAGCGTTGCTGCGTTGTAAACGCACCTTTTATTTTTATTTAATTACATTCCTGTTGCACACCTTTCAAAAAAATCCAATCTTTAAAAAAATTCAACTAGATATCGTTATATACACGATACCTATAACGTAAATGACCTTAGATTTTTTTTTGTCTGTCTGTCTGTTTGTTCCGGCTAATCTCTGAAATGGCTGGACCGAATTTGACGGGACTTTTATTGTCAGGTAGCTGATATAATAAGGAGTAACTTAGGCTACATTTATTTTAGAAAAAATCTTTTATTTTAGAAAAAAAAAGTTTTTGTTAAATTCACGCGGACGAAGTCGCGGGTACGTATGAAGCGTTTTTTAGTCTGTTTTTTGACAATTTGAGTTCGTAGCGTATCGATCGATTCATGGAAATGCATCGGAGCATTTATGCCCGGTATCCCATTGTACGTTTTACTGCATCAAAACAGCCCGGGATTTGGAGAATGCGTATATCAACTCGGATTTTAGAATGGTACTGTAATCGCTTTATATATAGTTTGGTATGTGTTTTGATTGCGTCAGTTTTTTATTGCATTGAATGGCGAGACGAGCATGCCATTCGCCTGATGGTAAGCAATACGGCCGCTCATGGATAGTAGTAAACCAAATAACACCATGAAGTATAGACAGCTTCCATGGCACAGTTAGTTGGACGCCGGCTGTTAAACGAAATTCCATGGGTTCTATCCATGAGACAAATCTTTGTGTGATCTACAAGTATTTGTTTCGGGTCTGGGTGTGAGACCGGTAAGTCTTTTTATACCCACGTCAAGACTCGATCGTAGTGTGGAATCAGGACAATTTATGTGACTGTTGGTTGTTTTTATATATTTATATTCTTGCCGTATCCATTGCGAGTCATGTCTGTGGGTAGCCATCAAGACAAATCACTGTCATATGTTACCATACCCCTGCCCTTCCGTTCGGCGCTTCCCTATCCCCCCTCCTTATTACCTATTCGTGACACACCGCGGATATTGTTGAAATGAACGTTGAGAGGATATGTATAGTTGTGTATTGTCTAAGCGATAGGTTATTAAATTTCTTTATAGGCTAGACATATTTCTACTACAGTATAAAGGTGTCTGTCTCGGTAGCGTAGTTGCACTACGGTATGATTGCAAAGCTATGGTCTCGGGTTCGAGTCCCGGTTCGGGCAACGTGATATTGGATTTTTATTTATTATATTTATTTATTTAAAGTTTATACGATATGTACAGGCGGACTTAATAACGTCGGCATTTTCTACCAGTCAACCTTTAGGAGATGTAGAGATGACATCATTTTTTTTCTATTCATTATCAGCCTGAAATCAGGAGTTTGTGGCCAATATGGCGATAGACTCGCCCCCTATCACATCGTGGGACTAAAAATACAAGGCGAAACGTAGGTGTCCGGGTTACACATCTGCATACCCCTTCTGGGAAAAACGCATAAGTTTATGCATGCATGCATATAAAGTGATAGCCATGATAACTCAGTTGGATAATGTCTGAAGTGGCCAACTATAAAACTAAGTACTAAAAATTTTTAAACTACGTTTATTATTGGTAAATTATAATAGCTTGTGTAATAGTAATCTTCGTAATAAACCCTACATACCTCTAAGTGTTCTCGACTAGAATTTAAAAGGTTTGTAAAATGAACCACCCAGACTGTCATCCAACACGACTCGTCATGTTGCCAAATAATTAGTCTGTAATTTTACCACCGGCCGCCTCAGACTATTGAGATTAAATATTTGGAATAACTAAAATATCTGGGAATTTCAAACTCAAAACGTTTTAGAAGAAGATATACACTAGCCCCAATAAAGGTGACATCAATATGTATTTAAAACCCTCTAAAATATAATATAAAAATCTGTCATGGTTATACGAGGTCGCGTAACATCGCTGGATGCAGGCTGCCTCGAACAGGTCACTGTGAAAATAATTTGTGGAGGCCTACGTTCAGCAGTGTACTTACTTCCCTTGGCTGATGTATGGATATAAAATTATGGACAGAAAAAACACACAAAAGCACACGAGTCAAAAGAATGACCATGTACATCACACAACATAAACATATTATAAAAAGAAATAAAACCAATACCACCTATTAAATAAATATGTTGCTATTTTCCAACACTACATTTCACCAATTCTTTCGGAAAAACGGCATTTACCCTACAAAGTTGATCCTATACGGGTGATAGATTTGACATTGCTTATTATTTGAAATAAAACTATTATTTATGGATTTTATCGCAGACTTGGTTTAATTTTTTACGTCAAACTTCCCGACGTTTCGATTACTTTACAGCTTTCGTGGTCACAGATAAAATCCGTAAATAATAGTTTTATTTCAGTGTTTAATATTCGCGTAAATCTAAGAAACCATTTTTCCTTATTCGTTTTATTATTTTTCCTTATTTCACTAGTGGTAAGTCTCTCATTTACTGTGAGAAGCCGCATGGGTAGATACAACCGCAATGTCTAATTCTCCCACAAAACAAGCAGTGTAAATGCACTTTTGTGTTCTGGTTTTCGTACAATGTAGCCAGAGTCACTACATGAGACTTAACATTTTTTGTCTCAGAATGGTGAGCACGGTAAAATTCCAAGCATCGCTTTGTAATTCATGGTGTTTGGTTTTGCTACTTTCCATGAGCGATCGCTAATATGTATCGGAAAATCTCTCGTAATTATTCATGTTTACAGTACTAATAGCGAAACACAAGACGCCATTAGAAGTGCGTTAGCGTAATCTGGCTCATGCGAGTATTTAATACGTCTCGTAATGCCGTGATAAATTGTGGGAGGCATTTATCATTTTGCCACTACGGCGTCGCCAGAAATAGTAATGATATCTCTTATTACACCCTCAGTTTGTGGTGTGCGATGCAAGTAAAAGCGATTGGCATTGTCGCTTCATTAAAAACCGTTGTGAAGTATACCATGATCCCTGGTTCACAGCAACTACCAATACATTCATTGCATTGACGACATACATTCACGATACATAAGAACTGCCAATGCATACATACATACATGAACTCACGCCTTTCTCCCAGAAGGTACTTTACTGGTGGTCTCCCATATGCGAGAGGCCGCCTGGGTAGTTACCATCACATTGTCTATTTTCTCGCAAAACAGCAGTGTAAATACACTGTTGTGTTTCGGTTAGAAGGACATTGTAGACAGAGTAACTACTGGACATAATATAGAGATCTAACATCTAATGTCTCAGGATGGCTGGAAAACTATGGTTTACAGCTCTAATTTATTTCAACAAAATTACCTACTTGTAATTTTCAACCAAGGGCTGCTAAAAAGCAAACTCCTATCCATCCACTTGTCACGAAATTGCTAATTCTCGCCATGAACTTTTAGTCGCCACATTTCATCCCCTAGACCACACTACGTAATTGTTCAATAAATTTTTGTGAAAATCCCCAATAAGTGTTTCCTCGTGGCGTTGGTTCTAATTAATACCGCGGGGTGGCGCGCCGGGCTCAGCGAAATGTGTGGTCCGGCCCACTTCGCAGGCTTTCCTTGATGTACTGGTTATAGCACGAGTTTCATAATTTCAGACTTTAATATGAGATTTTTGTATCAGTCATTAATCACCCATTGAACATTGTACTCCTCAACGTCTGATAGTTAAATAAATAAATAACACCCAGCAGTAACATACATAGTCCTGACACCACACTAAGATCGAGTCTTATGTCGTGGATATCAGAAACTACGAGAGACTTTGCGGTCTCACAAACACCAAGACCCGAAAGAAATATTTATGGGCCGCACAAATATTTCTCTTGGTGAGGGAATTGAACTCGCGGAATCTAGTTTTACAGGCGGCGTCTAACCGATTGCGCCACAGAGGCTGAATTCTGAAACTAGTTCGTTTGAAATGGGTTAGGCCATAGCTCAAGCTGGCCTAGAGCGGGCTGGCAGTGATACAGAAATCTAGAACATATAATTACATGTCTCAATTGCAACTAAATTGGCTTAAACAATCGCAACACGGAGGGATGCCATTAACTTAATCGCTTGCCGAAACCATTAATCAAGTGTGAATTTTGATTAATTCGATATTTGGGCTAGTAAATCACGAGGCGAGATTCGCACAGACTCTAATGTGACCATACGTGGACGTAATTAGAAACCACACAGTAATTGAGTTGTGACGCTGTCGCTTGGTGATGGGCGGAGCGGTGAGTTGATACTTTGTCAAATTTCAAACGGATTCTATATTTTTTAAGCTACATCCATAAAATATACAAGGCTTAATGCCAGTGGCACTATATCCCAGCCGATCAGTAATATCGGGTAACAGTACTACGGTTTAAATATCCACTAATAGTTGCAAAAAGAATCAATATTTCAGAGTGGTCACCATAGATATATTGGGGCAATCGCTATTGCATTATTAAATTTCATTCACAGAAAGTCTATGAATTACCGTAGGCTTAGATTTCCACAGCAACGTGTTGGAAACGGTCTGTATTCTACGACTTATTACCGATGCCAACCGAGATAGCTGAATGCTACGTGCATTTTCAGCTCACGTTTTGGAAACATGGTAATGTGGAGTGGAAAAATGGATTTTAGGAGTACAAATAAGTTTCCGCCGTTTTGATAGAAATGACATACCGCGAAGCTCACGTTAAATTTCGCAGATGATAACCAGCTTGAAAATTAGGTTGCTCATTCAAGAACAACACAACTCTATTAAATTATTAACTTCGTATTAGCATCATATATTTCTTTTGATCCAAAAATGACTTAATTTGACCCAAATAAGCGTCATTTGCGGGAACTTTTAATCTACTTCTTTAATTTAAAAATATCTGCATCTAAGGCGCATCGATTGCTCATAGAAGTATATAATGATGCTGCGTTGAGTGAGAGAACATGTTGTGAGTGATACAGTCTTGTACGACTAAATCACCGATTTTAAACTGGTGGTGAAAAGTGGATACATTATGATATTTGAAAAAGAAGATAATCATTGGGACTACCTGGCCACGCGTCAACATCTACATCAAAACCGAATACTCATAGAAAAACACTCATGCTGTGTATTTTGTGGGATCAGTTGGGTGTGGTGGTGTATTACGAGTTATTTAATCCAACCGAAACAATCACTGGAACTCTACCGAGCTCCATTGATGAGATTGAGCCGTGCTCTGAAGGAAAACGCCCTTAATAATACTTCATACACAACAAAAATATTCTTCTTCATAAAAATGCTCATCCGCATCTAGCGGTTCCGGTGAAAAACTATTTGAAAACACTTGATTGGGAAGTACTACCCCACCCGCTGTATTCACCAGACATTGTGCTGTCCGTCTATCATCTGTTCCGGTCAATGGTACATGCTCTATCGAAACAGCGATTCACATCATATGACGATACCCAGAATTGGGTTGATTCGTGTTTAGCCTCAAAAGATAAGAAATTCTTCAGACGTGGCATCCGAACGCTGCCTGAAATATGGGAAAAAGTAGTTGCCTGTGATGGACCATTCTTCGATTAAATTAAAATTATCGTTCTTTCGCAATCAACATTATTATGTTGACAAAAAACGGCGGGAACTTATTTGTACACCTATTAATATACTCTGTCTGTTCTGGACTTTAATTTCCGGGAGAACAATCTCATTTTTATTTATTCCATTAACTATCTATTCGGTCAAACTTAGAGCCCGCCTTGGTGTATACAGAAAAAGACAGATATTTTTTCAAGAAAAAAAAGTATCTACTGTTTGTAAATACTAAACCCTAACATTTATTTATCTATTTCTTTATTGAAAATCCACAGCCCTTAATACTAATATAATACAAATGATGTGCTTATCTTTCTGCCAATAATGGACTTGATAGAACATTTAAATTTAAATTACATCGCCGCTTATGCACTAACAGCCCACCCTGCGGCAGTCGTGACCACAAGCAATGTACGTCCATCGAGACGTAATCCGGTATGTAGCAGTGCGGGGATGTCTGGCATTTACTGTTTGCGCGCCTCATCGATACCATGTTCCGGTTCTACGTATTGATAAACTTGTGTTTTCATTTGCATCGGATTTGTGGTGTGAAGTTGGTAGTATAAACAAATAGAATTGTTGAGGACTTCATTGAAAAATAAATGTAGTTATATATAATACATAAATAAACTAGCGCCTTTCTTCCCAGAAGGGGTAGGCAGAGATGCTGGCAGCTATGCGAACCGTGGATGTGCTGGGTTCGCATTGTTTATTCGTCACATGATGGATTTCAATTCACTATCACTTCGCCCGACCCGAGATTAAGATTAACAAAAGACCTCATCTTTATAATCATTCCGTAGTGCCACTACACAACCATATCTCTCTCTCTCTCTCTCTTCAGCCATAGGCAGTCCACTGCTGAACATAGGCCTCCAAGGATCGCCACATATACCTGTTAAAAGTAGCCGAAGGGTTCTGGAGGGAAGGTCACGCGCAAGCGAAGTTTCGGTCAGACAAAGTGGGCGGATGACTAAGTTAAAATTGCTGGAAGTCGCTGGATGCAATGCTGGATGCGATTCCATCAGGTCTAAGAGAGACTGTCCCGCTCTCACACCCGCCACTGCAACTCCTCTAAGCGAGGATCAACGGTGGCCTGCATTTTAATGACACCGAGCATTGAAGCTCTACAAGACTTCTATAAGGTCAGCAAGATAATTCATTATTGAATTTATAATCACACTTGATGGTTCTTCACATTTTATATAGCGTATCGTTACTTCAAAGGATAATTTCAGCCTCTTTAAAACATTATTTATACCAGCTTATGAATCCCCTACAATCAAATCTAACCAACTCTTCCCAAATAACTTAAGACATCCCGAAAGTAAATATTCCAACCACGATACAATCTCATTACCAACCAAATAACCTATTCAGGGCGGTTTTTTCACGGCTCACAACACCGCAAAATTAACATGTAAAACATGCCTTAATATTAAGCTCGTTAAATTAGGCAATAAACGTAAAAAATCATTGCCATCCAGGCGGCGTTTTAGAGGCAATCTTGAGCACCCATAATGTTACTTTGAAAAGCTGAATGCAAAAATATTTGGTTCAATTCCGAGGGTCCGGGTATGAGATTCCTGGGCGTGTAATCACAGGTGGTATTTTGGACGAAGCTGTGTCATTAAAGCCGAGTGCTGGTTCTCAAATTGTTTGCCTTAGGGTTAACAGCTTTTGGAAATATTTAATCGTCATAATATTTTTTTGGCACAGGAAATCCACTGTTGTATATAGGCCACCCCTAAATCCTTAGGGAATCCTATATAATTATAATGATCTATTAGGAAACACAATTCCTGGCAAGGGAAATGCATCTTCTGATGCCGAGGTTGATAAATAATGTATCATTAGGCATGGTCGACCAAGGCGGTCTGGTGTTAATAGTTGGAAAGATTTCAAGCCTTATAAAAGTACGCTAGTGACTGTTTCCTCTTTTTACAATACAATACACAACACTTTATTGAACACCACGTAATAAAGTACAATAGATGTAACAGAGAGACCTTATAAGTGAACAATTGGTAGTCTTATCGCTATAAGCGATCTCTTCCAGACAACCATATCAACATTAGAATCAGTCGTAAAAGAAAAAAAGTGGGTATATAACCTAAACTACGAATATACAACAAAAATAATACACCGCATTTTGTACTACTATTTAATATATGGTTATATTTTAAAGTTTAATTTGGTATACAATAAGGACAATAAATAAATAAATATTTGCATAGTAAAGTTCCTCTCGATATTTTTCACCACTGTCGAAGAACGTGACACTTCTTCATATAACCGTGATTCGAGATATTACCAGATAAATAATTTGCTTTTCAAATTAAATATTACATAAATATAAAATTAACCAATACATTTTAAAGGAATACATTTGAGAACCTCAGCACCAAGCCGTTAAGTTTATTCAGCGTGTGATGGGCAATAGAAAACAGGTGGCCGTGTATACATCGCCTAATGGCCGGGTTCATTTTAATTTTTGGTTTCTCTAAATGTCTGCGCGTTTGCGGAACAGACATTGTTTCCTGGGCCCTTTGGTTACATATTTCCTTGAATTTTAAAGGCCGAAATTACGTATTTAATAGTCAATAGAATTCTACACTTTTTATCATGGTATATATTAAAAATTGGCTACAAATACATTGAAATTTAAAAGCCATTTAAAAAACCAAATAGCTTATTGTTACTGTACTATAGTTTAGTTAGAACGGTGCTTGAATATGGAGCAATCATTTGGGCTCCTTTTTACTCAATTCATGCAAATCGGATCGAAAGTGTTCAAAACAAATGCTTAAAGGTGATGTGTTATCGTATTGGGCTTGGTCGGAACATTTCGTCGTATAGTGATAGGCTATCTAAATTTAATGTGCAAAGACTAGATACTAGACGTAAAATTTCGGATCTATATTTTCTTTTCAAAATTATTCACGGCTGGATTGATTCTCCTGAACTGCTTTCTCTAATTAATCTCAATACGATGTACAGAATACGTCAGCCAAAAATGTTCGCACTTCAAATATTTAAGAATAACACGTCGTATTTTAATCCCATTATTAGGATGTGTAGGTTGTACAACGATTTGTCCGAAAAACATAAAATCCTCGATATTATGGATAATAGATCTAGTAGATTCAAGCGAGATATATCCACATTGTGTACATTATAGTTTTAAGTTTAATAACTATTTTTACTCAATTTTTCTTTTATATATAGTATTTATTTTATTTTATTTTGTACTTAATATTTACTAAGAGCAAGCAAGAGAGTTTTCTCTGTATACAATTATTTAAAAGAAAATAATCTGAACTATTTAAGCATAAGTTATAATTATTAGATTAGGACATAAGCTTGGGAATGCAATCTAGTTTTTAACAATTATGATAAAATGCTTGTATTTGTGTCTGATTGTATTCTGTTTTATGTCTTATATAAATAAATAAATAAATAAATAAAAAAGAAATGTCAAAAACATGCGAATTTTAAAACCAGTGTGAGTTTATCATCATAAACTGGTTTTAAAACTTTACAATTACAACACATACAATTACTATCGTGCTATCTAGAATACCGCTATCATACAGTAAAATCGATCTTTTTAATACAACCACTAATGAGAGGTCTCATACGTGACAGGACGCCTGGGTAGGTACCACCGCAATGTGTATTTATTACGCCAAGAAGCAGTTTAAATGCACTGTGCATTTACGCTGCTGTGTGTTTCGGATTGAACGACATTGTAGTCAGAGTTACTACAGGATATATTAAGACTTAACATCTTATGTCTCAGGATGTCGAGCATAGTGGAATGCCAAGCATTTCTTTGTAATTCAAGGTGTTGTTTGGTTTTGCTACTGTCTATGGACGGTCGTATCATTTACCATCAGGTGAATGGCATGTTCGTCTCACCATTCACTGCAATAAAAAAACACACTCAAAAAATCCCAGAAGAAATCCCCATTCACTCGTAAATTGCATAAACTCGAACATAAAATACATCATACATCCTACGTCCCAATAGGAGCCCAGTGAGACAGTCTTTTTGGCACACGAAGCCGTTCAGAACCCACTTAGCATACACTTTGCATATCCACGAGCCGGTAAACGCATTCAGATGTGTTGCATTCATACGGCTAAATGCATTGGATTTTTTTGTGGGTAAGTTATTTTTACTTGCTGGGTGGCAGTTGTACTACAGAGCGATTGGAAAACGAGGTATCGGGTTAGAATGCGTGCGAGCAAAGTGATATTGGATTTTTCTGTTCATTAACAGCCCGGAGTCAGGGGGGTTCTCTATGATACGAAACGAAGGTCGAATGTTCGAACAATCAACGTCCGAAGTAAGTTATAAGTTTTGAATCCTAAAAATAAATACTATTCTCTATGATACTTATCGTTCACTCGGAACTAAGTCTGTGGTTATGACATACTATAGAGGATTCGAACATTTTGTAAAGTACCTTAGACACATTCGTACTGTCTTACGTACGACATCCGAAGACTCGAACTTCGTTTCAGATTACAGAGTAACCCTCCAGGTTTTATTATATAGCCTCCAGATTTAATGATAGGCTCACCTCCTATCACATTGTGGGATGGAACACACCAGGCGAAAAGCGTGAGCTACCAAGCACGTCTGCCTACTACTTTTGCTGAAACTATATCAAGTAGGACTCTTACGTGTTATGAAACAAATATTACGTCTTTTTTTATAAAAAAATCTAATTTAAATTGATACACCCCAGAATATAATAATATTCGATAGAAAATTGGATTTATCAAAGGCAAGCCCAAATTTAAATTGACATTGTTGCGACAAGGTCCCGAGTTTAAAAGCCTGGAAAAATTAATACAAACTCATATAAAATCTACGTGAGGAGCTTAAAAATATTTTTTACTTTCGAAGTATAGGAGCGAAGAAAGTGCGGCATTTAAAATATCTCTTCAGTCCATTTGCCGCGTATGAATACTGTCGTTGATGCGATTTTCGAGTGCAGACTATATCTGTGCGAGTTTCTTAACAATTAGGTGGCAATTTTGTTTGAAGTTACCACGGCGAAACCTGAATTTAAGTGCGGTGTTTGTATGTTCAGAATTACGTAGGCGGGATATACAAAATTGCTTCTTAAAACAAACATTTACTACTACTGTTGCGTCCTGGCTTCACTCGCTACTTATAAAATATAGTCTACATTTTGATCAACAATATTCTAAGGTTCATCAAAAGTATTCAGCAGTTTTTGCGTGAAAAAGAAAAAACACACATCCACCCTCACAAACTAATGGTGGTAGGTCTCCCATATGTGAGAAGCCGCCTGGGTAGGTACCACCACAATGTCTATTTACCGCCAAACACCAGTGTAAATGCACTGTTATGTTCCGTTTTGAAGGACATTGTAGCCAAATTGACTACTGGAAATATTGAGGCTTAACATCTTATGTCCCATGGTGGTGAGCGCAATGGAATGCCAAGCATTGCTACTGTCCATGAGGGGTCGTATCGCTCACCATCAGGCGAATGGCATGCTAGCCTCAGGATTCACAGCAATAAAAAGACTTTTTTATCATTTAAGTAGCATATATCAAAAGTCGCAATAGCGAAAACTATTATTACATATTTTAAATATATACTTTAATGCAACCGGTTTCAATAAAAGTAAGTAAGACGAGCTGTTTTTTTCGCAAGTAAAAAACAAAATGCTGTACCGTATTTTTACTCGAAGGAAAATAAGAAGACATCCGCAGAGGTCACAGGCCACGGACCTAATTACACGGATATTACAAGTTGTAATTATTCGGTAATTACCATGAGAGCCCTTGCTGGGAATATTATTTTTTCGCTGCACACTCAAGTTTTTACGTTAATTCTTTGACACATAATCTAATTTTGTCATGTACATTTTAGCGGTTATAATCTTGCTGGATATAAATAATGATTTTGAGTTAATGCAGTATTTTGTAGACTAAAGTAATCAAGTTTTACATTTACATATAGCATACAAATACAGCGTCTACTCCATAAAATGTTCATGCACTTTGCAGAGATATTTTGCAGAAAGATGTGTACTACTGGTCGTCTATCTACACTCAGTATTTTCCGGAAGTTATCGTATGTATCAGTTCACAAATCGGATCTTTACCCTTCCAAAAAATATTCATTTGAAAGCGAATTATGTTTTCTAAGCCCGGTTCCGCCTCTTGGGCTCCTTTTGACATAAAACGCAACAAAACATTACAATAGAATAATAACAAAACCAACTTACACCATAAAAACGTACACAACTCATAAATAAAGTAAATTAAATACATGTCCGTGAAATGAAGTCTAGAGGCAAAGTTACAGGCTATCTCCCGTCAGGATAATCAAATTAACCATCTCAATTAAGTTAGGAATTCAGGTCGCCTGGAAATTAATTTGAGACAGATGTAAATTCCTCGTACGAGTGTGTCCTGTGTATAATTGAATCTAATCAGTGTACAAGTTTACATAACGCTTGATGTAAATAAATTACTTGATTTGTACATAGATAATAGGCAATTACTCCACTGGTGGTAGATCTCATGAGAGAGGCCGCTTGAGTAGGCACCCAGCACAGAGGTAACGTACCAACGCAATTTCTATTTCTCCCGCCAAACAGCATTGTAAATGCACTGTTGTGTTTCGGTTTGAAGGACATTGCAGCCAGAGTAACTTCTGGACATATTGAGACTTAACATCTTATGTTCCAGGTTGGGGAGCGCAGTGGAATTCCAAGCATTGCTATGTAATTCAAGATTTTCTTTGGTTATGCAACGATTTATGAGCGGTCGTATCGCTTCCCTTCAGGCGAAAGGCATGCTCGTCTCACCATTCATAGCAATAAAAAAAAATTTGAATGTACAAGAATAATTACAGAAAAAAATTATTAAAAGCTTCAAATCAATTATTTATCATTAAAGGGTAGACAGAGGAATCTACTAGTGTCACTAACTATTCGCAGATTTTCTTTGCATTATAAAATCTGTTATAGCTCGAGCTTCTTGGCCATGCCTAGAAGCCAATGCCATGTAATACAAATGTAAATTATCTGGGATTATACTTTTTCCTTATTACTTCCTACTTCTTCCTCGTCCGATGACGACAATCTCATTACTTAAGGCGTCTTTTTCCTCTGGTAAAGTTTTTCTTACGCCTGTACCAGTCTAGAGTTATATATACTCCGACACATTCGAATGTTCAGACGTTGAACGTCAACATATAAGATAATAGTTTTATACCACTAAAAATCAATACTATTCTCTATGAAACTAATCATTCATTTTGAACATAGTCTAAGATTACGACGCGCGATACAGGATTCGAACATTTTGTAAAGTATTCACGCATATTCGTACAATTTTACGTGCGATATTCGAAAATTCGTCGTGGCAGAGTACATAGTAACTCCCTTGACCGTATAATAAAACGGCAATCAATATTATTATCGAGAGGAGTAGTCACGAACTATTAGTTTTTAAGTGTTGTAGAATTTCTAGATACAATTTTCAGCGCCGTTAATATATGATATTGCTTAATCTCACACAATTTTTAAACAGTATTTGTGATTCGATATTCAAATATGAACCTAGCCCCACTTTAACACTTCCCATCAAAACAATTTTTCTTTTCCATATTTTATACTCTCAAATACGACACTACCGCCATCTATGAATCGTGTTCCACAGTAAAACACTGCAGTGATAAAACAAAACAATTACCGAACATTAACGCTTGGAACAATCTAGAATTGCTTTTTTATTTGAGTGTGCTGCCAACGCTGCCTTTACGGGATAAAAGCCCAAGATTAGTAATTAACTAACAACAATTAGAGGCGGGCTGAGTGCTTGGTTATAGCCAAGCTTGTACAACACTTTACAACTGTTGTTTTAATTTATAACTCGCCTTCGCTATGCGTCATCTATACTTGACATAGCTGGGGCACTGGGTCAAATGTTTGTGTAATGCGCAAATGTTTGTTTCGAGGCCGGATGTAAAGCTAAATCTCGTGAAAGTTTCAAGTGAAGGCAAAGTGTTAGATGCTACTTTTAGAAGTTGCTTTCTTAATTAATTAACGCTCACTTTAATGCTGGATGGGAGCGTATGCACTAGCTTTCACGCCAGTTCTAAGCAAGGATTTCAAAGGTAAGGTAAGGTATATGCACACTAATTGTTACTGGATTAGTGATGTACACGTATGACTTTCTCAATGAAATGAATTTATTCGCCACCTCTATAGATTTGTCATATCCTGTCCTGAACCCAAGGTCTCACCCTGGACACAATTCCCGGGTTACTCCACTTTGTGTAAGTATTTTATACATATATAATCATCACGTCTGTATCCCATAGGGTAGGCAGATACTATAAATCGCCACTTTCCCCAATCCCGGCACATTACTTTCACTTCATCCACATCAAACTTTTGATGCATTCTCATCAATTCAGGGTGCTTTTGATCTGACCCTGGTTAGTTTGTCAGTTCATAAAATCTAGTGTTTTCTGAGATGCGAGAAATTATAACTTGGCAAAAGGCTTGCTCTGTTTCTTATCTTGGATGGGAAATAACCTGAAAGGAATTACGTCTACTAATAAGATAATTCTACCAATGCCTGCAGGCGCAGACGTGAACATAATTATTAATTTTGTGTCTAGATTGACTCCAAGCATGTTGGTGTTTAATGTTTCCATATATCCATTACATGCTATATCTACAGCTATTGAGGAGGAATATACTTGAGAGGACAATGTGAAGATAATCTATACGCTATGAAACACGCAATTCAGAAAAGCGAGACGGAAGATTGTCTGCATAGGAATGATAAAGAAAGAAGCAGATATATCAGTGCAGTACTGATGCTTTTGTTTCCTCTCTAGCATAATATGCCTACAGCCTGCAAATCTGTCGATGGCATAGTTGTACTACAGTAAGATTACAATTCCAAAGTGTCGGGGTCGAATATCAGCTCAGGCAAGTGATATTGATATTTTCTAAGAGCTATCAGCCTGGACTCAGAAAGTGCCCGATATAGCGATATGCCTCTTATCATCGTGGAGCGGAACACAGAAAGCAAACGTAGGTGTTCTGGAAACACCTTTGATTACCACTTCTAAGAAAAAGGGGTGATTTGATGTATTATATGTAACCTTCAATATATCTTCAACCGAAGTATAAACAGCTTAGTTCCCTTTGAGCGAATTCAGCAAAGTAAATTATAAATAAATTTCGCCGCAAATTTACAGGCTTTCGTGGTGTTTAACAGTCACTTGAATTCAGCGCAATCACAACTCTGGTGATTTTGTATACGGAGTCGGAAAAATTTAGGCTTAATTATTACTTTTAATGAGAACCGTTCTTTCTTGAATGAAGATCGTATTGTGCGAAAATAAAAGGCTTTTGAAATGATTAATGGAAAGTTGGGAAAGAGATCTTATCGATGTCTATATCGATCGATGGTATCGGTGTGACAGTTACATAAAATAGAATCGGATAATAAAACATAGTAATGTACAGGAACAAATAATATTGATGAAATTCAACATAATTAAATTGTTTAACTTTTTTTAAAGCGTTTGTAATAGTTGTGTAATAGTGAACGTCATATTTCTATTGAATAAAGTAAAAGTGTGTCTGCTTTGACCAGACTGGCATAATTATGTCGGCCTTCGAGACAAAATCTCTTTAACCAATGGGTAATCTAATTTAATTACTTGTACGTACATTCGGGTAATTTAGACACTGTGATGATCTTGTTGGCGAAATTATGTAATTATATTGTGCAATAAGTTAATATAGTCTCAAAACACTTCACCTCATGAAAAAAATACAAAGAAAACACGAAAACAGCAATGGTTCGACATCCCCGAACTACGTAATCTAAATACAAAATAATTTATAAAACTGCACGGCAAGGTAAGTCATACAACTCATACAGAAGAATAGGAGCACAATACAAATATGAAATGTTTGCATTTTACAACCGCAACATGTGTTGCTTTGAGACAAAGCAAGCGACGGAATCGCTACGAGAACGATTTCCAATGATGTTAGATTGTGGCCTAATGTGGACGATGCAGCGGGGGTCAAATAAAAGAGAATTTTAAATCAATTTTATAAGTAAAATAATGTTCGGGAGAAAATAGTAAGAAAAACCAATAATATAGGTAATGGAGAGATAGGCAGATTGGTAAAATAGGGAAAGAAAGTAGGAAAGTATTCATTAGAAGTAAAAGTTAGTGTTTATATTTCGTCCTATTACCCAATAATGATGTAAAAGTAATTCTAAGTAAGATCTAGAAATACGTGTGTTCCATTGTACCAATACCTAACTGAAAACCAACCCTGAATGTCTTTCGCACTCAAACTAAATATGCTAGAGGCACATTTACCCCGCACTCAAATATATATATATATTTTTTCTTTTCACTCATCTCATAGTATTCTCGTATTCCAAATTCGCTAAATATAAAATTCCTCAAAACAAAGAAAATTAAACCCCCTACATATAAAAGTAAAACAATTTCTATTCCATTCACAATATCGAAGCTCGATTCTGGAACAAAGCGTCGACTGAGGCGAACAGAGATTTTACTCTACACTTTATCACAGTTTCCAAGTTGCAGTACTTGCAATTTGTATCGGGTTACCTCATGTCAAATATTAAAAAAGTTTTGGCATGCTCCGCGGGGTTTCATTATACAAGCGATCTTTACTTGATATCTCATTAAAGTTGAGCTTATTTTACAAATAGGGATAGGAGGAAAGATTGAGTTAAGACAGTGCGCTGTTGTAAGTTTCTGATTAAATAAATAAATACATCCAACAGTCATATACATAGTCCTGACCCCACACTGTGATCGAGTGTTGTGTGATGTATATGGGTAATTACGAGAGACTTTTCGGTCTCACAAACACCCAGACTTGAAACTAATGGTTGTGGTTCACACAAACATTTGTTTCACAGCCGGATTCTAACTAACTACGCTACGGAGACTGTTGTTTCACAATTTGCACCTCGAAAGACAAGACACAACAATGCTGTTGACACAATAATGTCGTCCTACTCGAAAGTGGATGCGACTGGCCAAAGAGCGATAAATTTAATGGTTTACCAATAGAGACGACTCCCAGCAGCAAAGAGCTATGAATGATGATACATATAAATACATATCATACGTGTAAACATATAGATTTATTTTTGTGTCAGAGTTACAAAAATACTAAGACAATAATTTGAAGATTGGCCATGAAGATATTCTCTCATCCCTCGAGCCGCCACAATATGCATTCAAATACCTAAACGCAAGACGACGTACATTGTCCGGATTTATGGTCTCGGAGCACAAGCATGTGCATCCACGCTGAAACGGCAACTTCCTCTTGGAAATAATGGACACGACGCTCAAAACTGTTTATTGATAGATATAGGATTGAATAAATCGCATTTAGGATGTGCTCATATTTTAAAGAGACCGTTGGATCTAGAGACTAGCGATTTGTAAGAATTTCTATGCTATGTGAAGTCCACCAACCCGCACTAAGCCAGCGTGCTGGACTATATGGCCTAACCACTCACAATCATACTCTCGATTGTAGAGTTCTCTCCTACTCCGTGCTTCCGTACTTCCACATCTTTATACGAACTTCTCCAACTCTTTCCCTCTTTAGTATTTCTAATCTTCATCTCTTTTACACGATACGTTTCATATCAGTCATTCGTCTAATGTTTCATTCATAATTCTTCAGAATATTCAACTCCTACATTGATAACCTTTAAAAATGGAGTATCAATATTTTAGTAAAATATTTACATACATACATAAATTCACGCCTTTTTCCCAAGGCAGAGGTGCCAAGACACCCGCATTTCGCCTTGTATGTTCCGTCCCATGATGTGATAGGTGGCGAGCCTATCGCCATATCGGGCATAATTTCCTGACTCCGAGCTGATAATGAATAGAAAAATCCAATATCACTTTGCCCGACCCGGGATTCGAACCCGAGACCTCAGCTTTGTAAGCGTACCGTAGTACAACTACGCCACCTAGGCAGTCGAGGCAGTTAGTAAAACATTTCTAAAGAGAAAAAGGGATTCAGTCCAATTATATCGACATGCAGCCAATAATCGGCGACAAAGCAACTAATCAAAACCTATTTATAAAAAATAACGAAACGGGAATGCCTACGCAATTAAAACTCAAATTAAGTTAAACAAACCCGAAAAATCTAGAACAAGAAAAATGTTCAATTACACGCGAAAATATTTTAGTTGAATAAATCGTTTTCATGAGAGAGGAGAAAATAATTTCTCTTTGTAATTTTAATGGTATCTAGTTTTTGATGGAAACCGTAGAATTTTAAACGGAGTATTTAATCTTCAGTTGCATAATCTTCCAAAGTGCGCAGTGGCCTGTTAGTAAGCGGACCAGACGCGGATGGCACCATGTTCCCGGTGGTCTCGGGTTCGAATCCCAGGACACACCTCTGACTTTTCAGAAGTCATGTGTGTATTGATTGCCAATGACCACGCACTGAAGCGGTGAAGGAAAAACTCGTGAGGAAACCTGCATATCACAGCGATTTATAAGAATTACTATGGTATGTAGGCATGTATTGAGAAGGCTCAGGCCATACGGTCCACCACGCTGCTATTTTGGTTGGCGGAATTTACATACCTTAATTATTTTTTACAAATCGCTATTTTATGTGGGTTTCTTCATATCCCTTATATCTGTAACAGCCCATATACGTCCCACTGCAGGGCACGGGCCTACTCTACAATCGAGAGTACGATTGAGAGTGGTTAGGCCATATAGTCCACCACGCTGGCCTAGTGCGGGTTGGCGGACTTACATACCATAGAAATTCTTTTAAATCGCTATGGTATGCAGGTTTCCTCACGATGTTTTCCTTCACCGTTTTTAGTGCGTGGTGATTGACTATCAATACACACATGACTCCGAAAAGTCAGAGGTGTGCCCTGGGATTTGAACCCGCGACCACCGTGAACAGTGGCAGCCGCATCCGGTCCGTTTACCAACAGGCCACCACGCACTTCCCTTATTCATATCCCTTATAGTGGACTATTAATACACACATGACTCCGAAAAGTCAGACCTGTGTCCTGAAATTTGAAGCTGCTACCACTGTTGAACTGAACATCTGCCATCATGTTCGCGTCAGTTCATTGTGTATTTTATTATAATTTATATCTGGGTCATTCGCAACCACACCCAAATCGCCAATAGGAATTAGATTCTATTGTTTTTACTCGGCACATTAAGTGCTACATCGGTGCGGATCCCTCCGGCTGAATCCGGTATTATCCGGAATAATCCGGTTTTGTCCGGAACGGCTAACGTTTTGGCAAGTGCCCGGTAGCCGGGGCGGGCGAATTTTTCGATTCCAATATTCGCATATTCCGGCAAAGCTTAAGTGCAAACCTAACTAGATTTGCTGGAAAAATTTCCATTACCCACATTTTCAGCACGTGATGTTTAACAATTATCATAATTTGAAAGTTAGGTATTGGTTAAATGGATATTTAATCATCTTTATCAAGTGCTTATAACAACTTGGCATACCTTTGTGTTCCGAACGTCTCAGACGAAAAAGTATTATTTGTATGAATGACTGCCTCGGCGGCGTAGTTGTAATACGGTACGGTTAAAAATATGAGGTCTTGGGTTCGAATCCCAGGTCGGGCAAAGTGACATTGGATTTGTCTATTCAGTATCAGCTCGGAGTCAGGAATTTGTGCCCGATATGGCGATAGACTCGCCCCCTATCACATTGAGGGACGGAAGATACTGGCGAGATGTGGGTGCCCTGGCACCTCTGCTTACCCCTTCGGGAAAAAGGCGTGAGTTTGTGTGTGTGTGTATGTATGAATGACTATAGAACATGATTCATTGAACGAATGAATGAAATGAACACTAAACACTTTAGTGCATAGAGTTATTTGTTTTCCTTCTGATTTTTTTGCGGATTAGATACAAGCTAGTTTCATTATCTGATGGTAATTTGAAACCCCCCGGATGGCTACCACCACAGAACGCTGCCACCGTACACAAACTGTATATGCATGGTTGTATAGGCCGGCAAAATTATGTGCACTGATAACAGATACTTTTTCGCCAACTGACATTCTACTTGGATCGCGATACACTTACCACCACGCGTTAAAGTGGTTACTTTGCCATGCCATTATGCAAAAACATGTGCGGTATTGACCTTCGCCGATAGAACTTGTTAAAATAATTCTACCACACTTAACATACATACATAAACTCACGGCTTTTTTCATATCGAGCACAAATTCCTGACTCCAAGCTAATGATGAATAGAAAATGCAATATCACCCGATCCGGGATTCGAACCCGAGACCTTTGCAATCATACCATAGTACAACTGTACCAAAGCAGTTTCACATTTAAAAACCAGCAACACAGTGTCAGTTTTTACGACGGTCACTGTCAGTAAACTACAAGCTTGTGGGACGCGTCTGTCACAATGTCAGACAAATTAAGTGCGATCTGATGTGACGGGATTATCGTAGTGGAGTGACAAGGGTTCCGGATGCACCTGCGTCCGCAGAGGACATAGAGACGTTGGAAGGAGTAATATTTATTTTATTATTTATTTATTTATTGTACACAGTAAAAAATAATATAAATAAGAAGTTACTGGTGGTAGGTCTCTCATATGTGAAAGACCATTTGGGTAGGTAACACCGCAATTTCTGTTTCTTCCGTCAAACAGTAGTGTAAAACACCGTTGTATTTCGGATTGAAGGGCTTTGTAGCCAGAGTAACTACTGGATATATTGAGACTTAACATCTTATGTCTCAGGATGGCGAGCGCAGTGGAATGTGACAAGCATTGCTTTGTAATTCAAGGTGTTGTTTGGTTTTGCTACTGTTTATGAGCGGTCGGATCGCTTACCATCAGGCGAACGACATGCTGGTATCGTCGTAAAAATACATATATATTTATTTATTTAATTCTTTATTGAACACAGTAAAAAAGAATAACAGTTTAGAGACAATACAAAACAACAAAGTACAAATGGCTGTCTTGTCGCTCTAAGGCAATTTCTGTGAGCAATAGTAAGGCTTAGTTATGAAAAAATCTTATTAGTAATAGAACGGTTTGAATATATTAGGAGAATGAGGTATTTGATTTTTAAATGAGTAAAATATTATAACTCCGAAATACTTTTCAATATTATTCATTTCTGAATTCTAACGTATACATTTATAACCTCTAGTTTTCCAACCCATTCACTGCTCAAATTTGTCAACACCTCGACAATAAAGCACAGGTCATTGCTCTACAAATAATTGTCGCATCCAGCGAAAAACTGTTTATTTACATCAAGTATAGTAAATACCGTCGACCTAAATTTCATATTCCGCGAATCAATTTTGCCCGGCCATTGTGAAAACGAATTGACTTCACGCTGGAATTAAATTTGGATTGTAATGTAAATAATTCTTAATATTATTGATCGATACAGGAAAATAGTACTTCCATTAAACTATACTAATAAATTAGTTTATGTAAGTTTCTTGTTTTAGATCTTAGATACTATAATGTTATAAAGAGGAAAGATTTGATTGTGTTTGCATTGAAACGAATAGGTTCGGAAACTAATGGATTGATTTGAAACTTTTGTCTTTAGAATCCTGAATTTTGCCTGATGAACATTGGCGATATAATATTTTCAAAATTGTTTTTTTTTTTTCAATGATAGGTGAGACTACCATGACATTCGTGTGATGGTAAGCGATACGACAGCTCATGGACAGTAGAAAAACCAAACAACACATTGAATTATAATGCAATGCTTGGCATTCCACTGCGCTCGCCATCCTGACATGTCTCAAATGTCCAGTAGTTATTCTGACTACAATGTCCTTATAACCGAAACACAACGGTGCATTTACACTGCTGTTTGGCGGGTGGAGCTGACCCGGGCTTGCTTAAAATTGTAGGATTATCAACTATACAGTAAATCGTTTCCTTGCGTTTCCTCTTTATAAATAAAACTGAATAAAAAAAATAATAATTTCAAAGTCAACCTGGCATCTGAACTATATTACAAAATACTATGAATACTGCGGATCTTCCATTTCATTTCAAATCGGAACAATCCAACAATGAAATGAACAATATTTGCCGATAGAAATGGGTCGGAGAATATCCAGTGCACAAACCAATGCGAGTGTTGTAAGCCAGGATCTACAGAGGCACGCACTTAGAATAACATCGAGTGGGGCTTAGGAAATCTCTTGAAATACTTACTTGTATTTAGCCAACAATAGTATTAAATCGGAATTTAGTAAATAACAGTTGTAAACGTTTAGAATTCTTTATTTTGTAATATTCAATTGTCTTTACGAGAGTTATAAAAAATACTCTAAGGCCGCATGCAATATTAGTACTTCGACGTAAGTTTAGAATTGTAAAACAATAATTTTCGATCTAATAGTACTCAGACTTGAGACTAATATTAACAAAAGATCACACAAATATATGTCGCGGATCCGGAGGTCGAATCTTACGACTTTGTCTCATCTTCCTCCTTGATTTTCCATTTGCAATCTCGAGACTGATAAAGCGTAATATTGTCTTTTAGGTTCAACCTCGAGAACCATTCTAGGCAATCATAAGCGTCCGTGGTGATTTTCTATTAAAACAGTTTAAAAAATGCCGGTTTGATGTCGTCAAGAAAAATATCATGAGTCTGAATTCTTAAAAACGAGAACACTTAAAACGAGACTAAAAGTAGAAGACTGAGTAAAAAACTTACTTTAACACCAGTTTGCCAACGCTTGGTAGAACTAACTGTAAAAGTAGTTATTACTTTAAAATATGAAAATTGGTAGCACTTCAATTTACTTTACAAAAAGCGACACGAGTACGAATTCAAAATTCGCTGCAAAATGTACAAATTCAATCTTTACAACGAATTTACACCGTCTAGACGCATTCTGATAACGGGGGAATTCGAGGGAAAGAGACGGGGCATAACACTATTTCATATTTGGGTTTATATCAATCTTAATTTCGTAATTTACTGCTCGACTCGTGAGTTATTGGCAGTTGCAGTAATCTAATTTTGTGAAGTTTATTACTTAGAGTCACATACGAGTATGTTATTCCATTAAAAGGATTATCGTTGTATAAGTGAAGGCATCGACGCGGTTTGTGATATTAATATTTTTCTTAGTCTCGGAAATAGTACGATTTTCTGGATGGAATGTATCCTACTTATTTTTCTGTACACCTAGCAACTTTTTTTATTGTAATGAATGGCGAGACCAACATGCCATTCACCTGATGGTAAGCAATTGGACCGCTCACAGACAGGAGTAAAACCAAACACAATTAATTACAAAGCAATGCTTGGCATTTTATATATCCCTGGCAACCTATATTAACATTTTCTAATTGATCTAAAACTTAATTTAAGAATGAAACTGAAACAAACAAACTCACAAACGCCTCCACAAGATTCAACAAATTGCAAAGGACACTGAATTTTCCGTAACCATCGTAAATTCAAACAGTGAAACAAGATTAGCGTCAAAACACGATGGGTAGTTAGCACAGAGTTCTGAGTTAGAACGAGCATAAACATCGACTATGCTGTAATAGAAAATGAGTATATAATAAAAGTAAATAATTCTACTGGCGGCTGCATTTAGTCGCCTAATTGCGCGCTACGCTCCTCCTCATCCGTTTAAGGGTGGGGTTGCCGTACCTAATATATATTTACGTATTACATAGGTAGAGCATAACAAAATCTACCATTGACATTCCCAATATACCTAAGGTGAGCTGGCAAATATTTCAGCTGTACACTTATTTCTAATAACTGTTTTTTTCCTACTGGTGGATTTTTATTACGCACTAAGTAAGTACCGTAGCGTTTTTCACCCAACAATACGCAAGATTTTGCTAAGACTAAAGTCTAAAAATTTCAGTGTAGATTGTGAATACAACATAAAATACATTATAGATTATGCTTAAAGGAAGTAGCGGCTTATAGCAGCTATATCGAGGTGCAATCACAACAATGCTATGTAAACTATTTTTCTCCCGCCAAACTGCAGTGTTTTGTTGTGTTCCGGTTTGAAGGATATTGTAGCCAGAGTAAATATAAGAAATATTTAGACTTAATATCTTTGACAGCCTCCGTGGCGCAGTTGGTTAGACGCCGCCTGTGAAACGAGAGGCCGCGGGTTCGATCCCCGCACCGAGAGAAATGTTTGTGTGGCCCACAAATATTTCTTCCGGGTCTGGGTGTTTGTGAGACCGAAAAGTCTCTCGTAGTTCCTGATACCCACGACACAAGACTCGATCTTAGTGTGGGTTCAGGACTATGTATGTGACAGTTGGGTGTTATTTATTTATTTATTTATTTATTTATTTATATCTCAGGACGGCGAGCGTGGTGGAATGCCAAGCATTGTTTTGCAATTCATGGTGCTGTTTGGTTTTACTACTGTGCATGAGCGGTCGTGTCGACAATCATTGGGAGAATGGCATGCTTGCCTCGCCATTCATTGCAATAATTTTTTTATTAAACTAAGGATACATATTTTTACACTAAATAAAAACTTTACAGAATACTGAAATTGAAATACAATTTTCCGATCTTTTCAATTTAAGTACTGATTATTCAATAACATAAGACATTAATTAATAAACTATGCAAAGGTGTTTTTTACTATAGAATTGTTCATTTTCCCTATTTCCCAATCTTTTCCTATCCAAACACTAGTTAGAATTATTCAACACGCCACCAAAAATTTCCTGAATAAAATCAAAACAACACAGCAACCGCGGCCTTAACTCCAGCGACATAGTAGCATATAAACAAGCTCTAACGCTGCCACAGGACGTTAGGCCCCTTAATTAAGAGTCGGGAATGCAAAACCACCTGAATTACTCCCGCCGTAACACATAATTATTGCCGCTGCTGTGCTCGGATAAAAATTCTTTTCAACCCACGCGAATTAATGGCGCCCCTTTCAAATTTGTTTTAATGCGCTCTTTGAATGAGTTTTTAGATTCTTTTAGTTACATGAGCGTTGCGTGTTGCAGTTACAGGGATTAAGTGTTGTTCCATTCAGCTTTTCAGTATTTTAAATAGACATATTATAATTGTTTAATGCGCTGTGGAATGAGGTTTAAGATTATTTTAGTGACATAATTAAGCGTTGCGTGTTGCAGTTACAGGATTTGTTTGAGGTCTAATTATTTTTCTATTCAGAAGTTTCTGTATTGTAATTATATTTTTCTTTTATTGTTTAAGCACAGTTTGAAAACGGTTTAAGATTATTTTAGTTAAAAAAGCAAACGGTTTTGCAGCTACAGAGTTTTGTCTAGAAGATTTATGAGTTCCATTCAGAAGTTTTTTAAGTCTTATGTACAAGACGAGTTTAGAATTCGGTATTGAATACTTATTGAGTTTATCAATGTGTTGTAGACAAAAAGCAGTTGTTTGTTATGGTTAAATTGAAGGTTTTAACATGAATTAAAATATGTAAACAAACATGATACATATTAATAAAAAGAAAATTTATGTAAACTAACGAAGGAAAGTAAACAATGCATAGCCTTCTAACCTACGCTAAAAATAAATTAATCTTTGACATTTTAATTTTTGGTTTGTAATTACAAATGTGTCTAAATCAATAAAATGTGGGTTGTATGTTTTACTGCAGCACGATAAAGCTTAAGAAACTTTACTGTAACTGTATCAGCCCACATACGTCCCATTACAGGGCACGGACCTCGTCTACAATCGAGAGTACTATTGAGAGTGGTTAGGCCATATAGTCCACCACACTGCCCTAGTGCGGGTTGGCGAACTTTACATGCCATAAATTCTTATAAATCGCCATGGTATGCAGGTTCACCATTTTAATGCGTGTTGATTGACTATCAATACACACATGAGTCTGGAAAGTCAGAGGTGTGCCCTGGGACTTGATCCGGCTACCACCGTGACATGTTGGCAGCCGCGTCTGGTCCGTTTACCAACAGGCCACCACACATTACCTTAGCAGCTTTAACAGTACTATTAAACCGCATTTTTATTAAATAATAATATATACGTACGTATAGATTGTGGTCCCGCTTATAGAAAAGGGGCAGTAGTACTTTCCATCAAATATACTAGATACAGGGTCCGGAATATTTCTTTTTCTTAACTGAAAAACTCATAATAGGGGTTTGTCCGACTAATGAATCCATCTTACAACTCACAACTTTTATACGCAGCCATAAAACCAACAAGGTGAGATTTTTATAAACTTAATAATATTAAGTAGTATATTAATATTAATATTGTGTAGATTGTTACACAAGCACGCGTCTTATAAAAATACAAGAAATAAATAATAACGCCTTTACCGCCCTAGGCAATACAACAATATATTTTTTCATGATTACTAAAGAGTGAATAATCCATAATAAAATCCAAGCGTACAGCCGGCATTTGATATTAAATAAGAATTTCTCGGAAGTAAAACTCGTTTTTAAAATTATTCAATTCACAATGAAGATAAAACATCTCAAGGTAGCACTTTGGGTGTAATTAATAAAAACGAGATTACGCTGACGCCTATTTTTTGTGAATTAAATAAGTTTCCTGCATTTTCACAGAGAAATTTTAATGTAAACTCTTAAGTCAGATTCATGTACATGTAGAGCATATTATATAACGCTATTTTATAGTTATATACTCGTGAGGAATCTATTATAGATGTACCGATTTATCCCACGCTAGGATTGACTTGTGTTTATGTTTGTGGAGGGTAAGGGGGAGACCTTTGCTCAGCAGTGGGATGAAAAGGATTAATAAAAAATATATGCATACAGTTCTGAGCAGACTGTGGAGATATTGTCATCTTTCATCGGTTCAACTAAGTCGTAACCTCGACCGCACCGCTATTAAAATAAATAACACCCAACAATCACACACATACATAGTCCTGACCCCACACTAAGATCGAGTTTTGTGTCGTGGATATCAGGTACTAGTAGAGACTTTTCGGTCTCACAAACATCCAGACCTTAAAGAAATATTTGTGGACCGCACAGACAATTCTTTCAGTGCGGGAAGAGAATTCGCGGCCTCTCGTTTCAAAGGCGGCGTCTAACCCCCTCCGCCACGGAAGCTGTCGCTATTTCCAACAGCAAGTTTAGCATGGATAAAACAAAACATCTATCTGCAATAAACACAATTTACCCAATTAAAGCCGCGATATTCACCCCAGAAAGCCATCTCAAACTTTGTCTTAGGTACAGAGTGGTAATATTATGCATCAGCTCAAATGATTTTTATTTTTACTTTTACGCTGCCGTCTAAACACCAGAACGGGAGCGGGAAACCCGCAACGTCTCATTTCACAACTGACTTCTTCCCTTTGTGCTACTGAAACCAGCTTTATTATTTCCAAGACAACGCTATAATTAACAAAGTCAAGATTACCAAGAAATCTATTTTTTTGCAAATTAAAAAACTTCTTGCAAGTTCACAAAGAAATCGGAATCAAAGCGGCGGTTTTAAGAAAGTCAATTAATGACTGGACCAGTTTAAATTAGCCACGGAACTCCCACAAAGTCTCTTCAAAGGGCAATAATTAGCCTTTTGTCTGAAAATTTCGGATTAACTTTCGTCTTCCGAGCGATTGTAAATCATTTGATACGATCTTTATGAATTATTTAAGTCGTTTATAGTCCGGTCAATTTAGACCAAAAAATGAGAGTGAAGTTACATAAAGTCCCAACAAGCTGAATTTTTGTGAAGTTGTTCAAAACATAATTATAAGCAATGTCTGGAAGTTCCCCATCATTCCCCTGTAAGGAAAAAATTTAATTCAAGGTCAAAGGTAAAAAAATGAGTTTTTCGCGATTTTCAGCAAAACGGTAAGTTTTATCATAAAAGTACCTCAGACAAAAATTGTAGATCATAAAATTATCTATAAAAAAAGTATCAATACTTTTTTTCTTACGAGCCACCGTTTCTGAGATATAACGATTCTAAAAGTTATAAAAGTTGTTATCGGCATAATATGCATGAGTACGCCACGTATATACATCTAGAGTTGTAAAATTTTATATAATATATATATATATATATATATATATATATATATATATATATATATATATATATATATATATATATATATATATATATTAATGTTTAAATATTTTTCTATCGGTCATTGTAACTTATACTTACTATTTTTACACGCAATAACTGGCTGTAATACGACATCTGCATTTTACAGGAGGGGTAAAACAGCAGTTTTCAAAATGTTTGAAAAACAAGATTTAATTCAATGTGCTGAAGTTTTTAAAAAAAGTGATTCAACTCAACAAGAAGTTATTACCAACGGCATCCGCTTTCTTCTTTCTATGTACGGAGCTCCTAAAAAAACTACCTGTTTAGATAAACATCGATATGCATGTTTCGTTAAAAATACTAAAAATAAAAAACAAGTTCAATTAGCTTGTCTTCCTCCAACTTCAGTTGCTGCTCACCAACATCATTTTCGAGTATATTACCAAGTTCAAGTGTGGCTTGGTTATCAGCTAGACCCTACAGACTGGGGTTGGAAGTTGGTCAACAATATATTAGAGCCAGTTCAAACTTTACTTCCACCTGCGCCGGAAAAACTGCTGAACATTATTTTTTGCAACTGCAAAAAGGGATGCAGTGCTAAATGTGGTTGCAAAAAAGTCGGACTGTCTTGTTCTTTGGCATGCACAAATTGTCAAGGCCGGTCGTGCTCTAATATTGAATCACAAACAATGGAGGATTTGTTTGACTCCGACGAAGTATCATGCGATACATCGCTATTGACGCAATTTACTTGCATCCAAAATGAAGATGAAGAAGAAGCAGGAGAAGAAGAACAAGAAGAAGATCAAGAAGAAGAACAAGAAGAAGATCAAGAAGAAGAACAAGAATTTGAAACTTACGAATAAGACGAATAAACTTCAACACTTTTTTTTCATTTACATCGCTTTTATCTTTCCCAATCTTTGAAAATTTCCGTTATTTTGCAATAGTTTTACATTAAACAGGATCACAACTGACCCGTGGAGTAGGCCTACTGGGGAAACTACGTTAACAAAAACGCGCTAAGTACACTACCTCATAGGTGGCGTGGAAACGTGTGCATATTATGACGATGACAACTTTTATAACTTTTAGAATCGTTATATCTCAGAAACGGTGGCTCGTAAGAAAAAAAGTATTGATACATTTTTTATAGATAATTTTATGATCTACAATTTTTGTCTGAGGTACTTTTATGATAAAACTTACCGTTTTGCTGAAAATTGCGAAAAACTCATTTTTTTTACCTTTGACCTTGAATTAATTTTTTTCCTTACAGGGGAATGATGGGGAACTTCCAGACATTGTTTATAATTATGTTTTGAACAACTTCACAGAAATTCAGCTTGTTGGGACTTTATGTAACTTCGAATGTCTAAATTGACCGGACTATTACTAGTTTTTTGAGTTTTTATTTATCTGTTTTCCTGTTCAAGCATGTTTAGGATAGGAATTGGATGGAAAGCAAGGAAAGAGAATAGTCTTATTGCACCGTACGATAATACAACTCCTCATGATATTTTCATCCTCAATTTTCACCAATATCAGGGGTTCAATTCTCTTCTAATTATCCGCAGTCATTATTTTCAGCACAGCATTGTGACTACCGTGCATCTGATGGTAAGCGCAAATGCGATCTAGGCAGATTATGGAATAGCATCAGACGGCGGTCAAATGTCATTCAATACAATTTAGGAAGGAAGTAACACGCATGACGACCCACACACAGCTTGACAGTGCTGGATAAAGAATTAGTGAACCTTTTGATTCGCGCAGAGATGTTTTCACCATCAATCCAAGGTATCTCTTAATTTACAACCCCCCTTTTCACTCCTTCAATCTGATTACATAAGACGTGGTGAACAATTTGCTCCTCAACTACTTTTAAGTTAAAGCTATACGTTGTTATTCCTACGTTTTATTTTGCGTCTTAAAACATACAATGTAAACATTCATTTAAAGTTTTCCCAATAAAAGTGACAAGTAATTTCGGTGATTGATTATTTCAAGTTTTTAATGTATGAGCGAAAGAAATTATGCTAAAACACGTACTGATGGATTGGTATTTATCTTAAGCAATTTGTGATGGATGGTCGAATGTAGGTCTTATAAGGTAATTCCTTCGTAATCTCCATATTATTATTTCATGAGATGCTCAACATACAGCCATTTGTGACATAAAATTTTTAATTTATCGAAAAAAACGATACCATCGCGCGACATATATGCAGTATAAACTTTGTCATTGGTGAAAATGTTTGTAGAATTTTAAGGGATTGAAAAGTTCTTCTACGTTTCAAAACACTAAGCAAGTTTTATATTGGCAGAAGGACGGGAAGGTAAAGGGATGGGAAGAGGAAAGAGCTATTGGGCAATCTTACAATCTTACATACCGGCATCTAAGCTGTTGATTCGTGTCGATCTCCCGTGATTCAGCGGTACCGCCCCGGACGAGCCTCCCCATTCATACCGAGAGATTACTCATAACAACATGATTCTACCACTTCAATAGCAATAGCTTCATTATAATTGCCTCTAATTCCATTAGAACAATGGAGCCTTAAAAGCCACTCAATAATTCCCAGAATACTTGCAAATAAACACCACGTTCCCGAATTTGGTTCGAAATTGTGAAAATCAACCGCTATATCCACAACAGTGTGTGTTCACAATGATGCGCATTTCTGCGTAAATGCTTTGGACTTAAATGAAATAGTGCATTCTACTTCACTTGTTATAATTATGCTACCAATACCAAACTAGTGTACGGTATTCGAGAATTCGTGCAAGTTAACTCACTTTGGTCAATTAGTAATAGTTCATTTCGTTTAAATTAGTTTAATTATAGAAAACGTTTACGCCTGCCCAAAGCAAAGCAATACCATTCAGAACTTATGATTGAGCACTGCACTGCGCTTGTCAACCCAAGACATTAAATATAAAATCTCTTATAGACCAATTATCACTGGCTACAACATTCTTTTAACCTGACCACAAAAGAGTTAACTTACTACTGTTAAGTAGCAAAAAGAAAACCATAAATATGTAACACTGCATCGGTTTTCTATGACAGGCAGACGTAGATTAAGTACGAGACAGTAATACCATGATTAAGTCGACCCTATACTATAATACTATAAAACTAGGTTTCCTTTTCTATTATTACTAAAACATATGTGAATGTTTTTTGTTATGTATAGGTTTTAGAATTATTTATAAGATTTTATTATGATTTCAATGTCTGTTACTTCGATTGTATGTGTTTTTGTCTATGTTCTTAGTCCTATAAGATTTTTTTTCGGGTCTGGGTGTTTGTGAGACTGAAAATTCTCTCGTAGTTCCCGATACCCACGACAAAACACTCGATCCTAAAGTAGGATCAGGACTATGTATGTGACTGTTGAATGTATTTATTTATTTAAATTCACACGGACGACGACGGGCCATCTCGCTAGTATATAATGCCAATCTAAACATTATAATGCTTTCATGTTTGAAACATCAGCGTTAGTATAATGAACTTGTCCGTCACGTTAGGCATTAGCCTAGGTCACCCAGACAGCCTAGGTCTCCGACCCGGGCTAAAAAACACCTGGGATGGACGAGGGTCGACGTAGCTAATGGGATAATCGTTCACTAGATTGTCACTGGACAATAGGTACGAAATATATCTTAATGAGCAAAAAATTTACGTTGCTGTATAATACAGGCGTTGAGGTTTATTTTATTCGATTTTTTAATTAGGAAAGGCATTATTTATAAATTGTCTGTTAGAGATTTTAAAGCTCTGATACTCTCACTCGAAATTCAACATGACGCGACGCTATAATAAAATTATCAGTTGGGGTTCGGATTTTACGATACAATTTTTTTTAAATCAAATTCTGACGCGATTTATAATCGTAGTCAATATTACGGATCCAGGAACCGAACCAATAACATCACAATACAATAACTGTATATTGCTAATTAAATAAATGTTGGCATCCAGAAGCACAGCCTCCGTGGCGCAGTTGGTTAGATGCCATCTGTGAAACGTGGGGCCACTGGTTCGATCCCCGCACCGAGACAAATATTTGTGTGATCCACAGGTATTTGTTTCGGGTGTGGGTGTTTATGAGACCGAAAAGTCTCCCATAATTCGTGTTAGCCACGACACAAGACTCGGTCTTAGTGTGGGGTCAGGACTATGTATGTGTATTTATTTATAAGCGACATATTCATTATTTTTTCTATACAGCCATATATGTATATGGATATTTACTATGTCTGACATATAAAATGCGGACCACAAACTAATATTATAATTCTAGAACATTTTACGTCCGCAAACTGGACATTGAAAGGCAATAAAAATAAAACGCAACAAAGTCTAGTTTCTCATAACGCGAGACGCGCATAACTTGGTGACATTTTTCATATTTCGTTACCTCACCGTGTGTTGCCATACTAATGCGCTTTTAATGAAATATTTTATGCACTGTATCTTTGTAGATATAAAATAATTGCTGTTTGAAAATATTTTTTTTTGCATTTGCTAAGTTTGGACGCCTTCAGCGTACCGATAGTAAACTTTGGGCGCCCATTATTCATATAAGGAGCCGTGGTGGAAGGCCAAAGGTGAAAATAGCTCCGGATTGCTCACCGTGAACTTGCAGCATCTAAATACGTCTCTCCAATCGATGAGTACACATGTTTTCAAGCTAGAAATAATGTGGCCGCTCAGTAAGTGTATGTATCCAGACCACGAGGCATCACGGACGCCCATCGCCTAACTCAACTACAAAAAACTAAACCGCACCAACTAATTACAGAAACGTTTACACAAGACGCGTTTTTCATTGTCTAGACTCGCTTAATTAGAAATACTAGTAACGTAAACTAAAGGATAGCGTTAGACGGGGCGACGACAGCGATATATACTCGTAAACTACGAAACTCAACTGCCCCTATGACGTAAGATAGGGGCGTTCATCCGAGAAATGGATCGCCAGTACATCGTTCGTGCAACAGTTCAGAAGGTTACATTGGATGCGTTGTGACAAATAAATTGATTTGCGATGTTCTTCTGAAATTAGATTCTTAGATTTTATAATGATAGAAGTCATGAGAAGGGAAAAAAATAGGTAGTTATGAGAATTAAAGTATTCTAAAATGAATAAATAAGCCATCTGTCATATGATCATCTTTCAATGTTGGATATTCTATTTGGATTTCACTACACTTGCCATCAGGTGTATTTTACTTCTGTCATCTCAGCACCATCACAAGGTAGACTGAAAGAGAATGCCTCTGCCATTAAGTCCGTCTATGTGCAAGGTATTTGTATATAAATTTATAAATAAAAAATAAATTTAATTAATTTGCATTTTATCACGCCAGATAAATATCCAAATAAATACACAGCTAATTTAATATTAAAATTATATACTAATAATTTCACCAAATTTCAGGAACATATAAGGCTGGCAACTCTAAGGCTTTGGCTAGTGGATAAGCAAGCTTATTAAAAATTCCTACCTCTATCCCGCGGATGGATTTGTGCCGGATAATGTATGGGTTTGCAAATCCCGCTGCACATTACGGAATAGCCCGTATGAAAATCCCATTTCACGTGGCGACTGTCGTATTTTAATTCGTATATTTCGGGAGTTTTGGGTTTTAGATAGCAATATTGTTATCATTACTGGGGTATTTTTAAGTGGCATGAAAAAAGGAGCACATTGTACCTAACGACAAATATTGTCAATCGACACAATTATGGTGGTCTATTCGTAGTTCAAAGGACGCACTTCTCTGAACTACGATAATATAATCTTCTAATCTAATTAACATCAGGAATACGGAGTTAGCGAAAACTTAAAGAGCGAAAAACACGAAGAAAACTTAATAATGTTTACAGAAATTAGCTGGATGTAGGCGGCTTTCAACAGGATGCTGTGGAAATTCTTGGAGGATCCGTATCCGTTCATGAGTGGTCGTATCGCTTACCATCAGGCGAACGGCATGCTCGTCTCGCCATTCATTCCAATAAAAAAAACGAATCCGTATTCAACGGTGGACTTCTTATGGCTAAAATAATAAAAATAATAATAATCTTTATTTCCAGCAAGGTTGCACATTTCAAACAATGATGATGTACATCGCTGTTGATGGTTAAAATAATATACATACATACATAAACTCACGCCTTTTTCCCAGAGGGGGGGGGGGGGGGTTAGACAGAGGTGCCAGGACACCCACATTTTGCCTTGTATGTTCCGTTCCACAACACGGTGGCGAGCCTAGTATTAGTATTCTAGTATTGAGCACAAATTCCTGACTCTGGGCTAATAATGAATTGAAAAATCCAATATCACTTACATTATAATAATATTCTACCAAGAAATGACAAATATCACAGCACAAACTGCTCAATATGCAAACCATGTCAGTTAATCTGGTGCAATACTAGAGCAACTTAGCTTGACCCCAACCACAGCGATTGAGCATCTTAGATTCGAATCTCGGACTCCGTCGTCAGTTAGTGGCTTTGAGCTAATTTGTAACTTAAATTAATCGATTTGTATGTCAGAGAGAATGCTAAATCTGTGCTATCAGTATCGCAAACGTGTCGATGCAATTTTATTAACTTTGGAAAAATGTATAAAAATATATGTATGTTAGTTATTCGATTTTCATCGAATTTTCTTTATTATTGTTTTCAATCAGTGCCAATCCGCACTAGGCCAGCATGGTGGACCATATGGCCTAACCACTCTCAATCGTGCCTTTGCTCGTACAAGAGGCCTGTGCCCTGCAGTAGACGTATATGGGCTGATACAGATTGTTTTCAGTAATAGTCTAGCCACGCTTGTAAATGTTTTATTTAATCTTTATTGTACACAAACAAAAGGACATAACAATATAAAGAAATAACATATATAAAAGGTACAAAAGGCGGTCTTATCGCTAATAAGCGATCTCTACCAGACAACCTTTGGATGGATATAAAAGAAGGAGAAAGAAAGGGCAGTGTAAAACAAAGATAAGGTACGCTCCAATAGATATAAATTATTAAATCGATAATCAAAAATAATACATATAAATGACATAATTAATACACATACGTAATATAATATATACATATATACATACATACAATTTATAATAATTACATAAACATCTATAATAATTTATAATTAAACTACAGGTTAAAAATATATCCGAAAAGAGGAAATAATACCATGCTTTGTCTGTTTAATGAGAAAGGTAGTGTGCTTTTACCAGCTTTTTAAAAGATGACAAGGTTTGTGCCCGTCGCACCACAACAGGAAGAGCGTTCCATAATCGGACAGCTTCAACAGCAAAGGATTTATCAGTAAATGTCGTGGTGTGTACAGGCATTCTCAGCTTAAGGTTCTCCGACGACCTCAGAGACCTCGAATGTGAGTCATGGAGAAAAGTAAAACGTTCTTTAAGATAAGATGGGGTGAGGGGATTAAACAAAATATTATAAAGGAGTGAGAGAACGTGAGTATTCCGACGAAGCCGTATAGGTAACCACTTGAGCTTAGCGCGAAACTCAGAGACATGATCATATTTGCGTAATCCAAATATGAATCTAATACAGAAATTTTGAAGTCGCTCAAGTTTATTAAGTTGGTCTTCGGTGAGATCAAGATAGCTGACATCTGCATAATCAAGGATGGGAAGAAGGAGAGTTTGCGCAAGTGAAATTTTCGTGGCAATGGGTAAAACATTGTGTAACCGTCGCAGGGACCTTGCCGAGGCAAACAGCTTGCGACTTAACTCTCGAAGTTGAGGACCCCAGGTGAACGACTGATCGAAGTGTACACCAAGATTTCTTACAGTGTTACTGTATGGAACAGTTATTCCATCGCAAGAAACACTAGGTAATTGGGTGTGATCTAGTCTCGAAATCATCCTGGGGCTGCCGACAACAATGACCTGAGTCTTGGTAGGATTGACTTTCAAGCCATATGTCTTGCTCCACTCACAAATTGCATGGACGTCGCGATTTATGGTTGCAATTGCACTAACAATCATATCTGATGGAGCTTGAGTGTAAATTTGCAGATCATCTGCATAGAGGTGGTAGGAGGAGCGAAGATTATATGTAATAGAATTTATGAAAATTGCGAAGAGTAAAGGAGATAGCACGCCGCCCTGTGGTACGCCAGCAGTTACACTGCACCACGAGGATAAGTTATCCTCGACACTGATGCGCTGCCGGCGCCCGTACAGGTAACTACGAAACCAAGCAACAGCCGTTGGAGATATGTTAAGAGAACACAGTACGCTTAGTAGGATATCGAAGTCAACGGTATTGAAGGCGTTACTGAAGCCTAGCAGCGCTAAGACTGTCAGCATACCTTCCTCCATACCAGACCTAATGCCATCCGCAATATGGGTCAGAGTGGTTGTTGTGCTATGTCCTGGGCGAAACCCCGATTGGAAAGGATTTAGAAGGTTATATTTGGTAAGGAAGTCATTTAATTGGGTATGGATTAAACGTTCAAGGACCTTGGATGGGAATGGAAGGATGGAAATGGGACGGAATTCGGAAAATATAGAAGCGTTGGGCTTTTTGGGAATAGGAATGATATTGGCTTCTTTCCAAGCACTAGGAAATGTCTGTGTGGAAATGGAAAAATTAAGGATATGGGAAATTATGGGAAGAATTTCGTCCAGGATGGGGAGAATCATATTGCGGCTGACATGATCACTCCCCACTGCATTAGAAGAGATAAGCGTAATGGTCTTCCTAACATCACAACTAGCAAATTCTTTGAAAACAAAGGCAGAACAATCAGGAGTTTGAAGGGTAGAAAGATAATTTATGGTTTTGTTCTTAGTCGCTTTATCCAGATTGGACGAAGAAGAAAAATGTTGGTTCAAGGAGTTTAAGTCTAAAGTTTTAGGAATAGAATTTTGTTGCGATTTACCCACTCCTAGTGTCTTAAGAAATTTCCAGACTTTAGCTGGGTCCCCGTTTTCAACTGAATTATGAATGTGTCGGCGTTGAGCATTCCTACACACCTTGTTGCAGTGATTTCTAATGGAAACATACTTCAGCCAATTCACCTCATTAGTGCAGCGATTGTACCGCGATTTAGTGAAAGCTTTTTTAGAGAGCAACTCCTTAATTTCAGCAGTCAGCCATGGTGCCGGTAAGTGTTTTAACTTAACTGGTCGAACAGGAGCATGCTTGTCATACAATTTTATCAGCTCGTTTGTAAATATGTCGACTTTTACATCAACCAAATCCATTTGATAAAGCGAACTCCAGTCAATGCTGTCGGCATCCTTGCGAAGATTATCAACATTCATACCACGAAAATTTCGCTGCAGAAGGATTTTGGATGAGGCTTTAGGAGGATGGATGCGATATGATAGGAATAATAGATCATGGGAGGAAAAGGCGTCAGCGGGACATTGACCATGCATCACAACATGGTTTAAGGAGGAGACAAAGATAAGATCTAGGAGAGAAGGAGTACAGTTAGGAGAATGGTGAGTGGCGGAGAGGGGGAGGATAGAGAGGTTACAGGATTGGATGATATTGAGAAAGGAAGACGAACGGCGGTCGTTCTTAAGGAGACAGGTATTGAAATCACCCATGATTATGGTTTGACTGTACAAAGGAACTAGATTTTCGAGAATAGTTTCGAAAGAAGAGAAAAAATCAACACGAAGGGAAGGACAGTAGTAAACACCGAGTAAAACTTTGTATGTTTTTTTGTTTATTTTTGGGATTTTGTTTTTTATTTTTTGTAAATAATTGACTATCGCTTTTGTATCAAATCAGATTTAAACACTCTTTAAACACACTATAACGTGGAAAGATTTAAACGAATATTACAAAAAAAATATATAACAAAATATAAGACCAAAATTTACAAGATACTAGGAAATCAGGCCAGCTTTGTCCGGATACAAACTTCTATTTCTCTATACACAAAAAATAATAATATTGATTTTGAATACAGTACTTTTATTTCTATTAACGAAAATTGTAACCTTAGCTGTACAGAATAAATAACTTAGGTCGGAACCAAATGAAATAGCTTAGCCAAAACTAAGTCTTGATTGACGTCCGGGAGTGATGCGGGAAGAACAAATGCTAACGCCCTCTACCATTCCCAAGCCAATATGTATAATATTAAACATAGAGTACGAAACAATTCACTAACTGCATGGAATACCTTTGATACACCAATAACACTTAATAATATATGTACCATATCCATCTTTCCTTTCAACATGCTCTCGATATGTTGGCAGGGTCACTGTCAAAGGGGCTTCCATGAAACTACTGTTTATCTTGTCCAAACTTTCTTAACAACGCTCTGAAATTTCAAAGGACCTCACGTATTTACATAAATATTGCACGGAACCTCTGAATAGGTATTTAATTCTCATTCAGCCTGCAACGTGGACCTTTTAGTACCAACGTTATATTCTCTTTTTTAAAAATGTTTGCCACCTTAACTCTTAACAATAAGGATCATTTTTGAGCAGAAATCACTTTCTTAACAGCAGTATCTAAATCTGCTGTCTTCAGAGTTACAATGTTGCGTTTACAGTCTGTTTCAGAACAAATTTTGTTTTAAACTCTATTTTGGATTAGACAAGGTCGAAAATAGAGCGACTGAACATTTAATGCCGGCAAATACTTCAGTTGTTGTCTTGCAAATTACAAAATTGTTTATGCTTCCGCTGAAGTCAGGTGTATTCTTTGTTGAACTGTATGTTAAGGCAGTAATGTCTATTTTGCGATGTGATTTTTTGAGTGAAGGTAGTTTTAAGTTTGCAGGGTTATTGTAAGTGAAAGACGGACACAAACTGTGAATGCTTATAGGGTTGTGACCAAGATCCAATGCGCTTCTCCAGCAGTTTACTTAATCAATTTGCATATCGTATCAGTTTGGATGAAAGATTCATCAGGAAGGGACAGGAGGGACCTTGGGTTCGGGAAAATATAAACAATGTGTGTTGCATATTTCCTTTAAGTTGCTCTTTATCCCATCGTTGGTAACACTGTACAAACAACTGGGGTTATCAGACTCGCAAGCAGACTAAGATAAGTACCCTCAGAAATCCGCCGTGTCAAAATCTTCACAGTTTTTCACTCATTTTTTTCTTGTTTTCTTTTTCAATTTTTTTTTTCGCAATGAATACCAAAACCAAAGTAAAACAGCTATGTACACAATAAAATAAAATTCATTCGTATAGTTGTACCAATTATGTCTGCAAGTAGCCGGCATCTAGCAAAACTTTGTGCCTTTAGTGAAAAAGAAAAACAAAAATATGTCAGCATCAAAATTAAATCAATTACTACTTAATTTAACATATAACTTCTACCTTGGTTAACATATTAGAAAACTAATACAGTATACAGGGTGCGCGGTAGGGCGTCGTCGCCGCTAAAATGAAGAGGTGACTGGACTCGGAAACACACGAGATGTTGTCGGTACCAGCACAGCTGATGAATTGTGTAACGTTGATCTTATGGCAAAGCATAATGTTGAAAGGATATCCTATCTACATTTTCAGTTTACCTATCTGTATGCAAATCGTTATACAATTTATGTTTTATAAGCAGTTATCCTGTCGATGTTTCCCTTCACGGATATAATGCGTGGTGAATGATGATTAAGTACCAAAACACATTTGACTTGGAAAAGTCAGATGTGTGCCTTAAGATTTGAACTCGCGATCATCATGCACAGCTGCGTCTATTATGTTACCAATAGGCCTGCATTCATCTAAAATCAATAATCTAGTGTCAACGCCATCAAGTTCTTTCTTTCTGTGGTCAGCTATTGATCGGTAAGATTGTCAGTGACAATATTTCCACATACTTAGAATGTGTATTTATTATGTCAACCAAACCAGAAAAAGCGACTAAGTCAAGTTAAAAAATCACAATTTCCATGATGGTGTATTATGCGTAATGCATTCGTCGAGTCCACAACGCAGCGATAAACCAACGTATTGCTAATATAAATTTATCGCCGCTCTATGCGTCTGTATAATAGAATCTTTTCAGTCCAGTTTTATAGTCCAACCAACATATTTTATGAACTGCTATAATTTGGGGTGGATTTTGTCCGTGAAAAAACACAATTTTATGCTAAAACATTGTAAAACATTAATTATATTTTCCATAAAACTGATATGAAGCGACGGCTTTGCTGTCATGTTTTCAGAGACACCCGATGCTACAATGATGTAATTGTCATATATATTTATTGGCGGCGGTATCACTTACCATCAGTTAAATAATTTGTGCGTAAGCCCGACAGGGCACACATCTGACTTTTCGGAGTCATGTGTGATTGATAGATTAATTATCATGAACTTTAACGGTAAAGGAAAACATCGTGAGGAAACCTGCACAACATAATCATTTGTAAAAATATCTGTATCTGTATCAGCCTATCTTCGTCCCACTGCAGGGCACGAGCCTCCTCTACAATCGATAATACGATTGAGAGTGGTTAGGCCATATAGTCCACCACGCTGGCCTAGTGCTGGTTGGCGGAATTTACATGCCATAGAAAATGCTAAAAATATATGGTAATAGACTTTACATACCATAGAAAATGCTAAAAATATATGATAATAGACTTTACATACCAAAGAAAATGCTAAAAATATATGGTAATAGACTTTACATACCATAGAATATGTTAAAAATTTATGGTATGTAAAGTCCGCCAACCCGGACAGCCAGGGTCAATCGTACTCTCGTTTGTAGAGGTGACTTGTGCCTTGCGGCAGGACAATAAGCTGATACAGGTTTCGACATTATACCTATACCAGTTGCCCAACCTGCTCACCCGAATAATCACCCGTATATAAACAAAACAAATTCACTATAAACACGTTAATCTTATATGAAACGCACTGCTTGGTGTTTTCATCTGCGGAATGAACTCTGTTCAAGTGCAGTGAGATTAAAAGCCAGGTATGTGCATATTTGACAAGATAATCAACTTTTTAATGTTTAATTATACTTCGTCTTGTATAAAATCCTCGTTGCATGGATTAAATTATGCATATTTATATAAAATTTGCAAATAAATGTTAATTGTATGCAATCTTTAAGTGCTTTAAGAAATTTAATGTGGCTAATAGTTTTTTTTTTTTTTTTTTTTTTTTTTTATTGCCTTGTAGGCAGACGAGCTAGCGGCCCGCCTGATGGTAAGCGGCTACCGCTGCTCATGGACCTCCGTAGTGCCAGGGGACCAGCACAACAAAGTCGCTGCCTACCTCGAGGAAAGTACTCTCCTTAAACCTCGTTTGAAGAAGGACAGGTCATAGCGCTGAGGAAACACCGATGCAGGGAGTTCATTCCAGAGCTTGCACGTACGTGGTAGAAAAGAACGCTGGAAACGTACCGTTCGGGAACGGTACGCCTCCAGGTGGTGGGAATGAACTCTACTGCGGAAACGTGTGGTGCGATGGTACATAGGCGACGGTGGTACCAACTCAAACAACTCCTCGGAGCACTCCCCATGGAACAAACGATAGAACACACAGAGAGATCCGAAGTCTCTCCGCAGTCCTAACGGTTCCAATTTGTCCGTGAGATCGGGATCATTGACTATTCGACAAGCTCGTCGCTGCAAGGAGTCAAGTGGGTCGAGCTGGTATTTTGGGGCACCTGCCCAGAGGTGGGAGCAGTACTCCACGTGGGGCCGGATTTGCGCTTTGTAAAGCGTCAATCTATGACCCGACGTAAAGTACCGCTTGGCTCTGTTCAGGATTCCCAACTTCTTGCTCGCCAGTTTGGCTTTGTCCTCCAAATGACTCCTAAACTCGACCTTGCTTGAGATTTCGATGCCAAGGATTCCAATACTCTCGGATCCTTGGAGAGTAACTCCTTGGAATTGCGGCGCCATGACAAAGGGGTCCTTCTTCGCAGTGAACACGCAAACTTGTGTCTTCGAAGGGTTAAATTGAACTAGGTTCAATTCACCCCATTCGGAGGCCCGCCCCAGAGAGCTCTCGACTTCAGACACAAGTTGACTCCGTCTTTCCATAATGGAATCCCGAGGGTGGCTCCGTTGGCCGATGTACCGCGCGTCACTCGTACTATCATCTGCATAACAATGCATGCTATCAATTGACAACATGTCATTGATATGCAGGATAAAGAGTGTCGGCGATAGCACCGATCCTTGTGGAACACCAGCATTAATGGTTTTGGTCTCGGAGCAACAGCCGTCCACTACGACTCTTATGCTCCGACCATCCAAAAAGCTGGCGATCCATTTGCAGAGCCCCTCAGGAATTCCATACGCAGGTAGCTTCGCCAGAAGGGCGCGATGCCACACTCGGTCGAACGCCTTCGCAATGTCAAGGCCGACCGCAATCGCCTCACCCCCACTCTCCAAAGCCTCCGCCCAACGGTGCGTGAGGTAAACAAGAAGATCACCAGCCGAGCGACCGTGACGGAAACCGTACTGGCGGTCACTAATCAACTGGCGATCCTCAAGATACCTCAGGAGCTGAGTGTTTATAACTCGCTCCAAGACCTTGGAGAGTAGAGATGTGACAGCAATCGGCCTGTAACTCGAAGGGTCCGAACGGTCACCCTTTTTGGGGACAGGGTGTACATTGGCGACCTTCCACGAAGCCGGAACCCGGTTGGCTTTATAGGAAAGACGGTAAAGGCGCGTGAGCACGGGTGTCAACTCAGGGGCGCACGTTTTAAGAACCACTGCGGGGATACCATCTGGCCCACTCGACTTATGGACGTCTAGAAGCCTGAGCTCCCGTCTGACAGCACGCTGGGTGATTTTTACGTCAGATAGGAGGCTCTCACAACGCGGGATGTTCGGCGGTGTGGCGCCCCCGTCATCCAAAGTCGAGTTCGAGGCAAAGAATTGGGCCAGGAGATCGGCCTTCTCCTTTGCACTGTGGGCCAAACTGTTATCGGGTTTGCGCAGTGGTGGGAGACTGGACAGGCAGAAATTACCCTCCACAGCCTTAGCGAGCGACCAAAAAGCACGACTCCCAGAGGGATAGCTCTGGAGTCGCTCGCCAATTCTGCGGATGTGCTCCGCCTTGGCCTTAGCTAGGGCTCTCTTGTTGGATCTAGAGGCGGCGTTGAATCTCCGTTTCTCCTCCTTTGAGTTTGGATCCCGACGCCTTCTTGCGTCTTGCCACGCCGCGTATGCGGACTGCTTAAGGCGCAATAGTAACATTACATGGATAAAAATAAGTATGTGTAACTTTTTTTAATGAGTATATTCAAATACTCACACCTAAATTTCTTAAGGGGCAGGCAAAAGTACCAAACTTACCACTAAGATATGATTTATTTTTTTTCCATTTAAAAATGTTCTAGTCTCAGACAATTCATATTTCCTACCTGAAAGACTCACTCAAAGTGTAACTAAAGTATTCGAACACAAGACCTTACGATTCACTACCTCCTCGTATACTCGAATAATATAGTTGCAAAATAATAACTAATATACCATATGTTAGTATAATATACGACGGAAGACTGTTATGAAAGGATTTATGGCCCCATTCGCGGCAAGATGTCGGTTTAATTAAAAATTATCGAAACGATCGCACGGGCCTATTAACAATGTCGTGTGACCATAATATCACTATTTATTGCCCATAGATTTGACGAGGAAAATGCCACTATACTTATATGTTTTTGGCGGTATGAAACTATAAGGAAGCGATAATTTAAAAGTATTAAGAAGCAGAATTGACATACATGCATTAACTTAAGCGGTTTTTTTTTTTCAGAAAGGGTAGGCAGAGGTGCCAGGACACCTACATTTCGCCTTGTATTTTTCGTCCATCAATGTGATAGAGGCGAGCCAATGGCTATATTGGGCCCAAATTCCTGACAATGAATAGAAAAATACAATATTAATTTGCCCGGCACAGGATTTGATCCCGAGACCTCAGCTTTATAACCGTATCGTGTTACAACTACGCCACCGAGGCAGTCAAGAAGAATTTAAATTTTTTTATTTATAAATAAGTAGTAATTTAAAATCGTTACCGCCTATGAAAACTATTCTGGCACGAAATATGCTTACCACTCGTTTCTACAATAGAAGGCATACAACAAACACATTTCTGAAAAGAAAAACTAATAATGCATTCAGCAACAACAGAACTACCTGCCACGCCAACTGCCAATACTTGTGCGAATGTTTGGCAAACTTTACAAGCTTAGTGCCAGTTAAGCTTGATATGCAGTTATGCCAGCATTAGTCTGGCACGCCAGGTTTAGCTGTATATATCGGAATCTGTTTCTCATTGGATTCTCTAGGTATGGTGATAAAGGGATGTTTATTTGTCATTTAGTATGATAAGGAAAATTACAAGTCTTTATTATTATTGTAGTATAGACAGAAATGTTATATATGAATGATTGCAGTAATTTACTGCACACAAGAAGAACAAAAACTCGACTGCCTCGGTGGCGTAGTTGTACTACGATACGCTTACAAAGCTGAGGTCTTGTATTCGAATCCCGGGTTGAGCAAAGTGATATTGGATTTTTCTATTCATTATCAGCCCAGAGTCAGGAATTTGTGCCCGATATGGCGATAGGCTCGCCACCTATCACATTATGGGATGGAACATACTGGCGTAATGTGGGTGCCATGGCACCTCTGCCTACCCCTTCTGGGAAAAAGGTGTGTGTTTATGTATGTATGTATGTATGTAAGAAAGTTGGGGGGATAATATAGAGAATGAGAAAAGTATGAATTGTTGGTAAAGTCAAGAGCACATGAAGTTTTTTAGTACGAGCCTTACATCTACGGCGATATGCAAATAAAATACCGTATAGTACGCAAGTCAAGTCAAAGACTTTGGTTGCCATATTAAAAATAACGTGAACATGTTCGTATTTAAAATGTATATTGCCTATTAATTATAACAAATTGTTAATGAACTGATCTGATTTAAACCACTTGCAAATGTTGTAATAATCACTATATTGTAAACTGGTTTTGAAAAGAGCAACACTAGAGTTTCTTGTCCGTTTTTTTTCTAGTGAAAACTACTTTCCGCGGTAGAGGTTCCGGGTGGGAGAAAAAAAATTACCGAATCGAAATTATGTTGAATATTTTAATCGATTCAATAAATTATTTTCATTACATTTCATTACAAGGAATCCCACATTTCCAGCGGCGTGCACAGGATTATGACACTGGGTATGCGGCGGAGTACTCGGTCACAAAAACTTTTTCTACTAGTTTTTAGCATAGCCACAGCCACGCGACGGATCTCTAAGTCGGAAACCATGACAACATAACAAGTCTTAGATGTACTACTATTCATGTCCATCTTCTACGGCAGACAAAACAGCGATCGATGGTCGCGGCGGAAGAAATTCTTATAAGTAAAATAAAAATCTCACCTAGTCAGCTTCAATTTTCACATATTCAAGGTTCCGGTTACTTGAGATTACTATATCCCAATTTAAATAAACACAAGATTTCGGCCACCTCATTCATTCATTTGATAAACATACATTTTCAACACAAACCTCACAATCAAATAACATTTAAAAAAATAAACAAACGCACTAGTAAAAGCAAATGACTACAATTAATATCGAAACTTAGTAATAAACTGTTAAATGTACACACTTTCAAATGTTAAAATGAAAAATCTTTTAATAAAACTACAAACAGTATAAAATAGTAAACAATGCAAAAACACATGAAAAAATCAAAATGGCCCCCGCGAAACACAAAACATTTCTGCTATTTAAACAAATAAAACCTTGCTAACCAAAAATGCATAATGTGCATAGGTGATTTATTAGATTTCCGCCTATTAATTTTACTCGGATTATAGGCAACGAACATTTCCGATTACTCCCGACAACTGCCGAACTTCCGAGGCCTGCCGCAGGAGTTGCGCCTTTCGATATTCATGGGTGTGTGCGTTTGCGACTGTGCACGGACACGAAAATTACTACACACATGCAAACAAATGTCCTGCGGGACGCGGCGGCATGACTTGGTTGAATAGGTACATTATTTTGCTTTGCAGCGCCGCTTGCTTGTCGCGTGGCAAACATAATGTTTGGGTGCTTGCAAATAAATGGTATATATAAAATATTAGGCGTTTTTAAGTTATTGTATTTTGTTTATTCATTTATTTACTATAAATTAAAGTCATCTAAACCGTACGAACGTTATAATAAAATATCTGTGAATGGCAAGTAATGCACTGCATTTCTGTCTACAAGGAGCGCACGCCCCTGCACATTTCACTATCTATAACAGGTCTCTATCCGTCCATTCATACACATCACGCTAAACTCTACCGCAGCATCAAACTAGACACAAATAACAATAATTCTAGATATTCTAGGCTTACAACAAGCCCTGGTTAATTAACACGGCGCATTGGAGGCGTAACAAAAATTTATAGACGCATTAATATGTTGCTATGCGTAAACAAAATGGCGGGTAAATAGCGTTTTTTACGCGAAACTTTTAATGGAATAACATAGCAGAATGCGGGCGGATTTGGATGGTATCTATGGGGGGTTGACCCACGCTGGACATTAGATCTATTTAGTGTTTTTCCTGCTAAATGGACTGTACCTGTTTAACTGGTGGTAGGTCTCTCATATGTGAGAGGCCATCTGGGTGGGTACCACCGCAGTGCCTATTTCTCCCGTCAAACAGCAGTGTAAACGCACTGTTGTATTTCGGGTTGAAGGGCATTGTAGCCAGAGTAACTACTGGACATATTGAGACTTAACATCTTATGTCTCAGGATGGCGAGCGCAGTAGAATGCCAAGCATTGCTTTGTAATTCAAGGTGTTGTTTCGTTTTGCTACTGTTCATGAGCGGTCGTATCGCTTCGCTTACCATCAGGCGAACGGCATGCTCGTCTCGCCATTAATAGCAATAAAAAAAAACCTCCGCCTGATGACGGTAAGTAGCAAGTGCAATGAATTTTTGATTGGCATGGCTGTCCCAAATCAGTTGTTGGTTAGAAGTCGACTGTGAAACGAGAGGCAGCATATTCAATCCCCGCAACGAAACAGCTATTTGTGTGAAACACAAGTATTTGTTTCGGGTCTGGATGTTTGTGACACCAAAAACTCTCTCGTAGATTCTGATACTCACGACACAAGATTCGATCTTAGTGTGGGGTCAGAAATATTTATGTGACTGTTGGTTGTATGTTTGTAAATATGTATGTATGGGACTTAATCTTTACGGTATAGCGAAATGACCCTGAATCCCTAGAGTAAGAGAAAAAGAACATTTAAATCACACGATTTGAAAAAGAAACATGCCGAAGTATATTATATTAATCAGTTTAATTTAAGTCATGTGTATACATAAGGTCTAGCAAAATGATTTGACACAAAAACACTTTGATAAAAAATAATTAAAAAATATTCTTCAATAAAAGTCAAATCCCTCCCAGCAATAGTATGTCCACGAGTTAGCTACATGAAGGACAAAGTTTTATCAGGTGTTGTGAGTAATTTGTTTAATTATATGAATGCGAAACGAGGGTGACCATGAATTTATAATGGACATGTCCCGCCTCGGACGGATAAATTCAATGTAACATTTTATACAGGATTCCGTACATTAAATGAGTGGAAAAGGAAAAACTACATAAATTGTTGTTGGTATAAGCTTAGAAGTTTTTATTGGTAGAACAAAGCAAATATAAAACATGTCTTGGTTTTGCAAGATCTATTCAAATCCACGTCGAAAGAGAGATAGCCGCGGGCAGAGTTAGTATAATCGATCTTAAATCATGAATTTAAATATTTCTTTAATTAATTCCTCGATCTTTAAAATCGGTGTTCTTACCGAATGTAATATAATCTGTCTCGCAAACAATTGTCTGAAAAAATGTGCACAAATAAATGAGATCTCGTCGCGATGTTTCAAAGGGAATTTTCGGTTTAAATACGTCAACAATCGCGAGGGTGATTAAAAGAATCTCTGACACGTTTTAAATTTTTTGTTGTTCCATCAACTGGTTTAAATAAGACTATAAGTAAAGGATTAAGGTTTTTATTCTTTATGAGTCATTCTTTGTACGAAATTTTCTGTTTCATAAGTTGTATGATGACAATTCTTCCTACCTCGTTACAGATATAGGCACTATGTATATATCCAGACTGCGACTTAAAGCGAAGCCGTGTTATAATTTTAGTCACTTCAGACACTATGTAACTAAAACTTTTGCATAAAAAAGAGACGTTTTTTTTTCAGTTGTCGTGTTTAGGTTATAAATACATCTGTATCAGCCCATATACGTCCCACTGCAGGGCACGGGCCTACTCTACAATCGAAAGAACGATTGAGAGTGGTTAGGCCATATAGTCCACCACGCTGGCCTAGTGCGGGTTGGCGGACTTACATACCATAGAAATTCCCATGAACCGCTATGGTATGCAGGTTTCCTCACGATGTTTTCCTTCACCGTTTTAGTGCGTATAAATACATAGTTTAACTAAAATGTGTAAATATAATATTTTACTAATACTACTACAGCCCGGCCCGGCTCCACGTGGGTACAACTACACAGAATTTTGAAAACATTTTATCGCCTATGTTCAGATAATATGTAGGATTCTAATGGCGTAATAATTTTTCTAATTGGTCCAGTCGTTTCAGAGCCTATTTAAGGGGAAAAAAAATCAAATATTTCCACTTTATAATTAGTCTAGATTTTTTAAAATCATGATGTTCGTCGGTTTGTATATTAATTTAGCTTTACATCAAGAATAAACGAGAAATTAACGAGAAACCCAAACAAACCTCCAAAAACAATATCAATAAACTTAAAAATCAATGTAAGGAACAAACTGGAGCAAAAACAATTCCCGTTCCATAAAAGCTAACTGGCCCTGAACATTCTAGACCACGTTTGGGTTCATAACTTTATATTTATATCTAAGGCGAGGCTAATGGGCCACTAAACCGCTAGTGCGGCACGCGAATGGGTAAAAAATGAAATTTACACGAGAAATGAAGTGTTCGCAAGAAAGCCATTTCCCTGCGAGAACTTCCTGTAATGGTTACTCTGATGTATGCCGGAATGCGACTGTTGTTTCGTTGGATGAGGCACACTTTGAAATTTAAGGCTTTTTCTGCATAAAATAATGAAACGTGATAAACTTTCCAGAAAGGCGCCAGATGCAAGCAGTTTCGGTCGCTCGCTGTGTATCTTTGGAGTTCTAGTTCTTTTTCTATTTTGTCTCAACATATTACCCAATGAATTATGTCAATCATTTCCACTAAACGCTGAAAAATCCCATGTGGAGTGTTCATAAAAAGGATTGTCTACCCTTGCCAGTTTTGATCTATACTGAATGTTACTATAATATAACATACTGCGCCTTTCAAATATTACTTCATTGAGAAAAGGATTCATTATATTAGAATCTCAACGTTTAAGTTACAAAATAATATTTTTGTCGCTAGAAATTCTGCGAAATTACCAAAAGCCGTTCAAAATAATGATTTCGCGTTAATCTATTCTTCTAAAAATAGTTTTCCAAGATAAAGGTACTTTCATAAATCAAACAATATTGTGAAACGTTAATTAAAGCAGAAAATATTTAGCTAATTAATAACAATTTATTTACAATGATAATAACTGACGTAGTGGCGTAGTGGTAGTACGTTAAGAGTATAAAACTGAGGTCTCGGGTTCGAATCAAGGTCGGCAAAGTGATTTCGGATTTTTCTATTAATAATCAGCCCGGTGTCAGAAATTTGGGCCCGATATGGCGATAGGCCCTATCACAACTTGGGATGGGACACACAAGGCGATATGCGGGTTCCTGGTACAACCTCTGCATACCCCTTCTGGGAAAAAGGCGTGAGTATGTATGTATGATAATAATGACAACCACCAGGCACAGAGGTCAAGTATTTTCGCCGAAGATTACTGGTTCGATCTTCGTATTTTTTTGTAATTCGTATGATATTAGTAAGGCCTATAAGCAGATACAGTACAAAGGGCTTGGTCCGACCGGTGTTGTACCACTGTATCACTGAAAACTTTTTTTTTTTATTGCTATGAATGGCGAGACGAGCATGCCGTTCGCCTGATGGTAAGTGATACGACCGCTCATGAACAGTAGCAAAACCAAACAACAGCTTGAATTACAAAGCAATGCTTGGCATTCCACTGCGCTCGCCATCCTGATACATAAGATGTTAAGTCTCAATATGTCCAGTAGTTACTGTGGCTACAATGCCCTTCAACCCGAAACACAACAGTGCGTTTACACTGCTGTTTGACGGGAGAAATAGACACTGCAGTGGTACCCACCCAGATGGCCTCTCACATATGAGAGACCTACCAACAGTAAAACTGGCGTAACGTAACAGCTTTGCTTTTGTTTTTTTTTTCAATGGGTCAGATTTTTTTGGACCCAAAAGCTGATAGTTTTGTTTTCGCCTAGACAGTAACCACTATACATAATGAGGTAAACCAGTCATAGTAACCCACACTTATGTGCAGCGTTTCGAGTTTGACTCGTGTAAATCTTTTTTTGACTGGGCCAGCATAATTGTGCCAATACTCTTATTCCAATGCAGTGCATTAACAACATGTAATTTTTCCTTATAGTGTAGTAAAAGTAAAAAAACGGATTTTCATGCATGTAATATTTATCTTTATACACACCACTGAAAACTCGTGCTGGAAAATATGAATTAAAAACTATAACACTAAATAAACCACATCCAATTTATCTTCATAACTGAGCGATTTGCGGCTTGCTCCCGCGAGATTCACAGAGGAAAAATTGCAGCGAGCGTCCTACACGTGCTCGCTTTAATTTGGCACTAGTTATACATCCGAGAGGACTTTTACGTGATAAAGAACCTCTTAATGTCGCAGGAATTACCACATGCAAGCAAAAGAGGCTTTTTTATGGTATAGCTCTGGTAATGATGAGCAAACGACTCATCTAATGGAGAGTGATTACCGACCATGAACATGTCGATACTAGGCTGGTGCTTGTATTGGCTACCTCTAAAAATAGGAAGGGAAAATGAAGGAATTACGGGAAGACAAAGGGCATTGGACCTATTACAATCTCACTCACCAAACTGGACTAAGCTGACATTTTTGTCGATGTTCTATGAAACAATAGTACTATAACGAGGTCGGCTCATATTTGGACGGTAGTTTTTACTACATGCGATTAATAGTTATTTATGACAATATGTGACCGGTAGGAAACCTTCCACTTTCCAGAATATCTCCTCTGTCTGCTCCATATACATTAAAAACATAAACATGAGTACATACAATGTTTTATTTTATAAATAAGAAAGATTAAAGAAACATGTCGTATCTCGCTTAAAAAGATAAATAAGTATGTAGACAATTCCGTTCGCTGCAAGATTAAAATTCTTCGCCATTGCTCTGGCTAATTTAAAGCGATCTTATCGACATAAAAATAACTTGGCAGGCCATTCCTCTTCTGCCTACGGTCATACTGTAAGCGAAAATCGTATTAAGAATATTTCTGGTTCCCCCTATTTTTTATTTTGGCAAGCAGGTATAGTAGTATCGACTCAGAACACCATGGCTGGTAGAAACTCTATTACACATTATTTTACCTCACCGGTATAAAAAAAAAGCGTCAACGTACAATTACTTAACATGGTGGATGTAATCCTTGCTCAACCCTGGGAAATAATTGCCGAAGACAAAATAAAAAAGAAACAAATAAATAAAACACTGTAAGCCCCACATTACAATGTTAAGCGCGAAGTAATCTACAAGAACACAGATGTGTTCGAAGCGCTTTGTAACCAGTTTAAAAGTTGTTCCGGTCTGTCAATCTCCGACGAACTCGATAAACTTCTGATGGAAGCAGCTGCTGCGAATCACGAATGAACACGTCTTTAAACATTTAAACGGTTTCATTTAATTTGTGAATTTGTCAATATTTTGCTTGTTAATATTGTGTCTTATTTGTATAAAGCATGGAATTGAAATAAATTAACAGTTATTTGTAACGAGCAATCATTTACAGCAAAGGATTGAGGTTTTGTTTTATTGGATGATAAGTGATAACTGCCAACCCGCATTAGGCCAGCGTGGTGGACTATATGGCATAATCACTCTCAATCGTACTCTCGATTGAAGAGGAAGCCCGTGCCCTGAAGTGAGAACTATATGGGTTGATACAGTAGAGTACAGTGATCACTGATCACCATCGTTTGTTTGTAGTACCTAACTTTCTCAAGAGAAATAATGAGATTTCTTGAGCCCCGCGCAATCGCAAGAGATGTGCGAATCGCGACGTTAGAGCTGTTTTCATCTTGTACAGTTCCGACCAGCAACACCAGCCTATTAATACTATGTTTTTACATACATTCTAACTCACCATACCAAAATAAATTTGAATGTGGCTGAAATGTATCCAAGACCACTAAAGTACTAACATTTCTATGACAATTTTACAAAGACAATAGCCATTGAAAGTACTTACTTAGCTTTAAAAAAACTTTCTCCCGCTTTCCGCTCTCACTAGAACGTATCCCTACCAAAGAAAAAGCCCAAAAGGAATTCAACGCCTTTGAATATCCCCAAGAACTGAGAAAAACAAGCTATTACACGACGAATTGCTTAACGTCTTGACAAAAGACCGTAGAAACTAATACACAGATTATTCTGATAGCTTAACTACTAAGTAGTTTGCTAATACGTTCTTTGAATTGAAGAAATTAAGTGGATGCACTAAATAAGTACTTAGGTTTTAAGTTAAATATCTTTTGAATTTAAGGTTTAAAGATGACTAGATAAGATGACTATCGGAGGAATGTTTGCAGTAAAGTCTTTCACGACTTCTCGACTCACCGTTACAAATAGCTATATTGACAAGGTGATTACTTTCATTTGATGGCTAAATAGTATATACAGTATCCAACTCCGAGAGATGGTATCTATATTGTAGTAGTAGTAGTAAACTTTGATATAATTCAAGAATTAAATCTGATATCAGAAAATAATTCACTGCCTTCAAGTGCAAGCAACTCATTGAGTAGACTGCCGAGAACTCTTACAAAGTTAATGGAACCTAAAACTTCATTGATTGTGCACACACACGACTACTGAACAAACAAGGCGTACACTTATTTTTAACCCAAATCCCTTCCCCAAACTTGTGAATCATACCTAAAATTAGTCTTTAAAACTCAGCAATTTGAAACCTGTGAACTGTGTCAAGTGTTAAATCTGTGACGTATCGAGTGCGGCCGCGATCCTAATGGGAGGGCTTACGGCACAAGGGCCCCTTGCGATGCCGATAAAGCGGGCCTCTCGCGACGTCAGCCTCTCGTCTTGCGCCTCTCCACACAATGGAGAGGCGTCGAGCGTAGCGCCGATTATATTCAACTTTTGCTTCGGTGTTTTTAATTTTTTTAGCGTGAGATTTACTTTCGACTTTTTTCTTTTTTGAAGTTGTTTTGTTTTATATTTATTTGACTTTACGCTCTGACTTCGTGGATATTTCGAACTTATACTATCTTTTTTTCTGCAATGAATGGCGAAATGAACGTGCCATTCCCTTATTGTAAGCGATAAGACTGCTCATGGACAGTAGCAAAGTATTGTGGGGTCACAGCCGTGTTTTATTGATGAAATTCTAAGTTAGCGCAAAATCGATTTAAAGTTATAATGTGTTTTAAAGGACCTTGAAATCGTATCGCAATCAAATAAACAACTAAAAACGACGGAGTAAATTAAACATCCGTGAAGTAAATGAAGCTTTGGACACATGAAGCTTATATAATCGCAATATTAGATTCTCGTCTGTGTACCAAATTTTATACTCCCTTCCCCATGTTATTTTCGTACGCATAAATATAACAGCATACGTATTAATCCCGCAGACGTTGGAGATTTTGAGAGGCTCTCGTCTATCTTTGCCCTCTCCGTCTAACCCAAAGTATCAGAAAGAGATGAAAGAATTAAGACTACGATGTAGGAAGTTGTTATTCTGGTATAATGAATATTTAATATAAGGCTGTTGCGTTTGGTCGGATATCTTGTAAACGTCTTGTTAATAGGCGAAACATTTGGTATTCATTGTATAGTGCTGTCGGAATTTTAAACAGGTTTCAACTTAAGGGTCTGATAGATTTATGTTGGGAAGAAAGGATTAATTAATGTCATGGGAACTTTTGGATGGAATAATCATGAACCTTTCAAGTCCTAGTGCGGAAAATTGATTTACCAACCTTTTGTCATTGTGAATTATAGAGAATGAGTACAAGTCATTACATGGCGTTGGACTTACCTCGGAAAAAGGTATATATGTGTGCAATAATATGAACATAAGAACCTATTAGAACTCTTTTGAATTTATAATTGAAATGAATTGTTAGAATAAATTCACATTATTTGTATCAAAATAAAATTAGCACCTTACTTAATTTTTATTTATATTTTTAGTCTGAATATTTGTATTGTCTTTGCTTTGTATGCATTTTTTCTTGTCTTTGTTTTCACTCTATTCTCTGTGGTAGCCGGTAAAACTGATATGTGCTATTCTCGCTGTAATACTTAAAATAAGTAAAATAAAAGTAATCCAACAACAAGACAATATTTAATTTAACAGGTTATTGGCCCAGGTGCCCCTGTTACAAAGTAAAAGTCGAAATAAAGTTTGTAGAAAAAGTACGATCACTTCTAACCTCAACTGAACACGTGAGCTGTGAAAACAAAAGCTCATAATTAATCTGCAAATATGTCCAACAATCCCTTGGCATTGATTGAAAAATTAACCGGCCGAGACAACTATTCAACTTGGAGATTCGCCGTCAAAACCTATCTTCAACACGAGGAATTGTGGGATTGTGTGGAGAGCAATGGCGTCGTAGATCCCAAACGAGACACAAAAGCTAAGTCAAAAATAATTCTGCTTGTCGACTCGACGAACTATGTTCATATTCAAGAAGCAAATACAGCCACGGAGGTATGGAATAACCTAGCTAAAGCATTCGACGACACAGGGCTGACACGCCGTGTTGGATTACTTCGGGAACTGTGCACAACCACACTCAACAGTTGCCAAAACGTAGAAGAATACGTCAGTAAAATTATGACAACTGCACACAAATTGAGGAACATCGGGTTTAAAGTAGACGATGAATGGTTGGGAACCTTACTGCTCTCCGGTCTACCAGAATCGTACAAGCCCATGATAATTGCAATTGAAAGTTCTGGACAAAAAATAAGTGCTGACTCGGTGAAGTCTAAAATCTTACAAGATGTTAAAATGAATGAAAGTCAAACTTCAGCATTTGCAATCAATAAAAACTTCAAGAAAAAAGGACAAAAAAATTCCTTTCAGAAAGGACCTCGGTGTTACACATGTAACAAATATGGCCATATAAGCACTGTATGTAAGTCAAAGAAAAAAGAGAAAATGGAAAGTTCAAGTTATGCTGCCGCATTTGTTGCTTCCAATGACAGCAGCAATGCATGGTACATTGACTCGGGTGCATCCATGCACATGACCAATAATAAACTTTTATTGTCACATGAAACAACACCAAACATAAAAATTATCAAAGTTGCTAATGACAAATCTTTGTCAGTTCAGTGTTCCGGACAATTAAGCCTTGATGTGTGTAATAAAGAAGGTCAGTGCAGGAAAGTGTTGTTCAAGAATGTACTCTATGTACCAGAGCTGGCAACAAATTTAATTTCTGTAAGCCAGATTATAAAAAATGGTGGCCAAGTCATTTTTGACAGCAAGGGATGTGTTATTCTGAACAAATATAACACTATAGTGGCAACGGCTACTTTGGTCAACAATATGTACCGACTAAACATGCACAGTGGACATGCTTACATATCTGATGTTGATACCAAAGATGCATTTTTATGGCACCAGCGTATGGGTCATTTAAATTTCAAAGATTTAAATAAAATGGTGGAAAACACTAAAGATATGAATTCATTAAAGAAAAATAATAACCTGACATGTATAACATGCCTAGAAGCAAAACAAACTAGATTACCATTCAAAAATAAAGGAACAAGAGCCACTAAATTATTGGAATTAGTCCATTCTGATGTATGTGGACCCATGGAAACAGAATCTCTTGGTGGAGCTAAGTATTTTATAACATTTATTGACGACTACTCTAAAAAGGTCTTTGTTTACTTGCTGCAGAAGAAATCAAAAGTCATAGACAAATTGGTGCAATTTAAGAAATATGTAGAAAATCAACTGGAATGTAAAATCAAATGTCTCCGCACTGATAATGGTCTCGAGTTTGTTAACAAAAATATATCTGATCTTTTAAAAGGTGATGGAATTAAACATCAAACGACTGCTCCATATACACCACAGCAAAACGGTGTCGCAGAACGAATGAATCGGACATTGGTAGAAAAAGCCAAGTGTATGCTGCTCAACGCTAAGTTATCCAAACAATATTGGGCAGAAGCTGTACAAACAGCTGCTTATCTCATTAATAGAATCCCAACAAAATCTCTGAACTATAAAACTCCTGAAGAAATGTGGACTGGAACAAAACCTAGTGTCAGACATCTACGGGTATTTGGATGTGAAGCAATGGTACACTTACCAAAGGAAAAAACAAAGAAATGGGATCCTAAAGCTAAGAAGGCTATATTTACTGGTTACTGTGACAATACCAAAGGTTACAGATTTATTATCCCTACTTCCGGGTTAGTGGTGAAAAGCAGAGATGCCGTTTTTCTGGAGTCAACTGTAGTCAAAAACTATGTTCCGGTGGACTTGACTGAACAAAAGGATGTGTTAACAAAAGAGGACCAACCTTCTGACAGTTCAAATGAAATGTCAACTTCCACAAACACTGTTATTAGTACTGAAGACTCTGATTCTAACGACTCTCCAAACAGCAGTTTGTATGTACCCGATAGGAAAATCAAAGATCTGACAGTTTCAAACATGACATTAAGACCAAGAAACAAGCAACCATACTCAAAGCATAATAAATTTGAAAGCTATTTATGCTACAATGAAGGAACTTTGGATGTACCTTTGACATACAATGAGGCTATTGCATCAGCTAACTCACAAAAATGGAAAATTTCAATGAGCGAAGAATTGCAATCTCATGATGATAATAAAACATGGACATTGGTTGAGAAGCCAGAAAACGCCAAAATCATTGGATGCAAGTGGGTGTTTCGAATCAAAGAAGAACCAACGGGTCCAAGGTACAAGTCTCGTCTGTGTGCAAAAGGATATGCACAAACAAAAGGTATTGACTACGATGAAACCTTTTCACCAACTGTCAGGTATGACTCCATTCGTTCCCTTCTTTCGATAGCTGCTGAACAAAAGTTAGAAATAATGCAATTTGACATAAAAACAGCATTTTTATATGGTGAGTTAAAAGAACAAATATTTATGGTTCCACCTGAGGGCTTAGAGTGTGCACCTAATACTGTATGTAAACTTAATAAGTCTCTCTATGGCCTAAAGCAAGCTCCTAGGTGCTGGAACACCAAATTTAATATAGTATTGGAAAAATTTGGATTTGTTAAAAGTTTAGCCGATCAATGTGTCTATGTTGGTCAAGTGAAAGGCATAAAATGCTATCTATGCCTATATGTAGATGATGGTCTCTTATTCTCAAAAGAAAAATTTGTTCTAGAAGAAGTAATTAAGGAATTAAAAACAAATTTTGATATAAAGACATGTTCTCCTTGTAATTTTGTTGGTATGCAAATAGAAATAAATAAAAGTAATATTTTTGTTCATCAAACAAAATATATTGAAAAGTTATTAGAAAAATTTAATATGAGTAATGCTAATCCCAATAGTATCCCTGCTGATCCACATGTAAAGTTGCAGAAAGGTGAGATGGTACCTGAGAAAAACATACCATACAGAGAAGCAGTTGGATCGCTCATTCATTTAGCAACAGTAAGCCGGCCAGACATTATGTTTGCTGTGAGTATGGTGAGTCAATTTTTGCATTGTTATAATGAATCTCATTGGAATGCAGTAAAGAAAATTCTGAAATATTTAAGAGGAACTAAAGAATTTGGTTTATGCTATCAATCCAATGCACAGACAAGCGACCTAGTTGGCTATAGTGATGCTGATTATGGTAGGGGAAGGCCGGGTAAAGTGAATACCCCAGGCAAAGCGAATACTCCCCACTATTCCTAAATTATTATTTTTTCATTCAACACGCCACCACTGTTACGTTTGGCCATCTTGGTTTAATACGCGGCAAACATAGAAGCGAGGGTCCGCGTCGCGTCCCATCCGCGGAGTGGAGATTCGTGTTTTCGTAAATAAAAGATTGATTTTACGCGGTAAGTACATTGATCAATTCTCCTTTATTACTAGTTTTTGATTTATAGGAATGTCTTGATTTGGTAGCATATCAAAGTAGTTTTTTATGGTATATTTAACAGAAAGGCAGAATTATTAGTTTCTGTATAAATAGTGTTAACCTCAAAACTTACCTAGTCGGGCAAAGTGAATAGGGCAAAGTGGATATGGTCCACTTTGCCCTATTTACTTTGACTGCCATTTCACATTGGTGACTTATTATCTAAACATGTATTTCATTTTTTTCAGATGGTGAATAAATATAAAAAAAATCTTAACAAGGGACGTGGGATGAAAATGCTATGCGAACGGCTATTGATTTATGCAGAATTGGAAAATCAATAAAAAGCACAGCTAAAAAGTATGGTTTGGCTTATGCGACCTTGTATAGGCAAACCTTGTGTAGATAAAGTTTTTTTTTTCAGTTTATCAAAGTTATTTTTATTTTATCAGAGATTGAATATGGGTATTCACTTTGCCCAAGTACTGTATCCGCTTTACCCGGGGTACCGGGCAAAGCGAATACTTTCGTACTTTTTTAAATTTTAATTGTAGTTGATTATTGCTTAAATATTAATGGTAACTGATGTCCGTATTTGTACGAGCAATAAATAAAGACTGGTTTCTGATAATTATTTTGATTTTGAATTATATACCTTATCTGCTATAACCTTAAAAACCTTAAGGTATCCACTTTGCCCGGCCTTCCCCTAATGATCCAACATGCAGACGTTCTATAACAGGATATACATTCATCAAAAATGGAGCTGCCATTACATGGTCCACTCAAAGACAGCAAACTGTAGCATTGTCGACAACTGAAGCAGAATTCATGGCTGCATGTGCAGCCACAAAAGAGCTTTTGTGGTTAAAACAATTATTAAGTGATGTAGGACAATACAATCAGAATTCTACATGTTTAAATATAGACAATCAAAGTGCCATCAATGTTATAAAAAATAGTGAATTTCACAAACGTTGCAAACATATTGATATTAAATACAATTTTATAAAAGAAAAATTTAATGAAAAACTTATTTCTTTAAACTATGTTAATACAGACTATCAATATGCAGATATTTTTACCAAAGCATTGTCTCGAGATAGATTTAAATTTATGAGAAGTAATATAGGTATGGTAAATTTGATTAACTAATATTGTTTTTGTACTTAAGAGGAAATTAAGAAGGCTCTAATTTAAGGGGAGTGTTAGAATAAATTCACATTATTTGTATCAAAATAAAATTAGCACCTTACTTAATTTTTATTTATATTTTTAGTCTGAATATTTGTATTGTCTTTGCTTTGTATGCATTTTTTCTTGTCTTTGTTTTCACTCTATTCTCTGTGGTAGCCGGTAAAACTGATATGTGCTATTCTCGCTGTAATACTTAAAATAAGTAAAATAAAAGTAATCCAACAACAAGACAATATTTAATTTAACATGAATGAAACCCAATTTTAAAAATAAAAAGATAACCAATAGAAATTCTCTCATGGAATATTTCAATAATTTTCATAGAAGCTTGAAAATAATCTTTCCAAGTCAGCTGGTATTCAAATCAAAAAGTACAATCAATTACCCAAAAAGAAAGCCGCCATTCAAACTTTTATGTAAAGCCGCAAGCTGGACTTGACTCGAACAAAACCGCGCAAACTTCAAAAACGTAAATTTCAAAATGGCGATTACACGATGTAGCGTGGGAGTTTAGAAACGTCGACGTCACTTCAAATATCAAATGATTAACGATGTGGCATTGTTTGGATTGCTTTATTGTTGCCTCACAAGCTTGGCTACAATGGTTTACATTATAAAACGGGCGGACAACAAAAATTTCGCGCGGGATTTTTTTAATATCCCCAAAATCCGGGCGTCTCGTGTCACTTTTAGGTTGGCGGCAAAATGGGAAAGATATAAGCAAATATTTGCGTTCATTTTTCAGTTTGCGGCCACAAGCACGGCCTCGTTTTGTTTAATTAAATGTCATTTTAAGCTTGATGTGTATTTATGAAGTTTGTTCGTTGTGATCCATGTTTTACACGCGCTAAATTGGTTCAATGTTTAACATTAATTTTCGGCGGATATTGCTGATAGTTCACGCGGTATTTTAGGAGTAAGAATGTCATAGACAGGTACTTTAGCCAAAATAAACTACTATTTCGTTTACTCATCTTCCTTTTTATACCTCGACAATCTTTTCTATTTTTCCAAAAAGCAAAAATAGATAGCTATTAATTAAAATACAAAGAACAAAATTATATTTTTTGCCATTTTCAAATCTAAGTATTTCAATTCCAGAAATGCAACATGTACAGACTTTTCAACTTGTTGGGCTACAAGACTGAAGGCTCAAACCGCAATCACTAAGCCGAAAGCCACAAGCCTTAATCCGCAAGCCGTAATGCAAGCCGCTGTCTTGCTGGCCACAAACGGCCACGCTCGCGATAAAAGCCATACCGGCGTCAGTATTACTCAGATACTAATACTTTAAATCGCACCGGATAATCTGTTTTCGTACGTAATTTAAGGTTGACTGTTCATTTACTTGACAGGATTTTAATAAAAACTGCCGCTTCCGTTTTTTTATTCAAGGTGAACATTGCGTAAAGTCTGACGCCTTTTAAAGTAGGATTTTAAATATGGATTTTAAATATTTGAATTATTCGCAGAAAACGAATTCTGTAATTATGTTTACAGCATAATTTTTGAAAGAAGAAATATGTATGACTGGTGGTGGTGGATATGAATATCAAGTTTGACGAACATTAATATCTAAGGACTCAGTGTGAAGAAGACAGTTTAAATTCATACAGTTGTCAGCAATAAAAAGTTCTATGTGTTGGTGCTGCTATTAAAATCTTACTATTGTTAGAGAACTAGAACTAGAGTAAGAGAACTAGAGAGGAGGAACAGGCTTTTTCCGTAAGTAAAAGAAATCATGTTTCTGCAATTATTTACTAAATTCAAAACCAATTAAACAGTTAAACAAACAAATATCAACTGGACATATTGATACTTAACATCTTATGTCTCAGGATGAATTCCAAGCACTGTTACTGTCCATCAGCAGTAGTATCGCTAACCATCTGGCGAATGGCATGCTCGCCTCGCAATTCAGAGCAATAAAAAAAGAACATACAATAACCACGCCTTAGGTATGTAAGTTAAAAAGCTTATACACCTTGCGAGTCTTAAAATAACTTTCGCAAGCAAGCAGGCAGACAGCAAGTTAATAAAGCACAACACAGGGCAACATTACCCGCCCATAACCCAAGAGTGGGCAAACTCTCAACTAGCCTGAACATTCTGGCAAAATATGAAAATGGTAACTGCCATAGAGTTGGTGTGGGGTAGAGAAGGCGATGTGGTGATCTTGAAAGAATCAAGTATATGAACTAAGGAGAATACCAATTCATAGTATCGGTAAAAAAGATCGATACTGCTTAAAATTTATTACAGCATTTTATGGTTTTTCCTTAAACGTTTTCCTGTTTTATCCCGGGTGACAGATTTTTATAAAGTAAAGTAATTATCAGCTCATTTTACACTTTGTTCACAGAGCCGAAGGCAAAAAAATATTTTTATTGGACTACAGGTTAATTTTTCCAAGAACTCCGGGCCTGGGTCGCAATTATGTTAATATTTATTGAAAATATTAATTTTTCTTTACACAAAAACGAAGCTTTCATCGAGGGACAAAACTCTTCGCACCGATAAAGTTTCATAGTAAAATGGGCATTCTCTTATGTCTAACCGTCTACTGAAATGAAAGGAAATTTTATTGAACCCATAAAATGTCATATATTATTAAGATTCACTCGCTTTTTTCTTTTTTCACTACCCTAATACCTTGCGGCCAGATTGTATAATTGATAGTTTCTGGATGAGTTCAACTATTACATGACATCGTGTCCGTTTAGGTAAGGTATATTCTTTAAATACTAGGATAAGGTGCGACTCAAACTCATGACTATATCATTTATAACTTTTATAGGCTACAATAAGTCTTTAACGTTATCCTAGTTCAAAATAGTAACCGTGTTATAAAGTTATCTGCTACAACCACTATGTATCAGCTCATTTATGTCCCACTGGAGGCCACGGGCCTCTTCTACAACCGAGAGTACGATTGAGAGTGGCCATATAAGTCCACCGAGCTCGCCTAGTGAGGATTGGCGGACTTTACGTACCATAGAAATGATTACAAATCGCTTTGGTATGCAGGTTTCCTCACGATGTTTCCCTTCACTGTTATAGTGATTGGTGATAGACTATCAATACACACATGACTCCGAAATTTCAAATCCCAAATTCCCTTTTAAAATCAAAAATTTCTAAACTTATATGTAGCCTTTCTGAATATTGTGAACTCTACATGAGCGTACCTAAGCAAAGTTTGCAAACTTGCAGATTTCATGCTCAATTTACTAAATGAACGGCTGAACTGGCTGCGTTTTGGCGTTTCCTTGCTCAACACTTGCATTACAAAGCCTAAGCACCACTTGTGGGAATAATTTGTACGATAAAGTACATGCTACAGGATTCTCATGCTTGAAAATGGATAAAAATATTATTTTTCATGTTAGCACAGAAAATAGACTTCATTGGAAGATAAGTACAGTGGAATACTAATTGAATCTCTTAATTTTTTTACAATATTATTATGTGCAACAAAGAATTTTATACAGGCTTTTTGTAGACTAGACTAGTTGGCAAGGCAATTAACTTAGCAGTTATTTGTTATTCAATGCATGTTGTGACGTAGTGCATTTAGCATGTTACCACATTGTAAGTGTAATAGATTTAAGAAACCATTTCATTATCATTGCATGTCCTTAAATAAATAAAAAACAACGCAGAACAACATTGCGATAGTGTTTATATTGTTTCAAACCGTATCTTAATTTGTCAAATATAATAACGTTAACTACTCAAAACATAAAGGTTGTTTTGTGTCAACTCCCTTCCCTGCAAGGACTAAAAGTTGCCAAACACATCAACCTCTGCCGCACCATAAAATAGGGACTCCACCCTTTTTCCTTATGTATATTGGATCTTTTAACGAAGTGTGACAAGGGCCGACAAAATAATGACAACAGTGTTGGAGTGACACAAACAGGAAAAATCTTAAACTGAACAAAAACTGTTATACACGATCAATTTATAAAAAATAACGTGTTATGGATAGGTTTTGTGAATAAATTCAGCTTAACAAACATTTACTTCAACGTATATTTGCAATAAGCAATATAATTTTGTAATAAGCAATACAATAAAAGATAATAAAAGTGCGTGGTGGCCTGTTGGTAAACGGACCAGACGCGGCTGCCAACATGTTCACGGTGGTCGCGGGTTCAAATCCCAGGGCACACCTCTGACTTTTCGGAGTCATGTGTGTATTGATAGTCAATCACCACGCACTAAAACGGTGAAGGAAAACATCGTGAGGAAACCTGCATACCATAGCGGTTCATAAGAATTTCTATGGTATGTAAGTCCGCCAACCCGCACTAGGCCAGCGTGGTGGAGTATATGGCCTAACCACTCTCAATCGTACTTTCGATTGTAGAGTAGGCCCGTGCCCTGCAGTGGGACGTATATGGGCTGATACAGAATACAATAAAATAATGTAATAATAATAATAATAACCCCCCCATGGGGCCACCTTGTCGTGGTGGGGGGGCTTACGGGATGCAGGAACTACTTTAAAATACTCAAAATCACCAGAGTGTATATACCTTTCCCAAACCAACGGTCCCAAACCCAATTCCTTATGAACATGAATAACAGGAGGTACGATTTACGGTCGCTACCCGGGGGTCGCCGGGGTGCATCTGGAGCCGATGCTGGATGTAGCAGCATGCGGACCATCGGCGACGAGGGGTTGAACAGGCGGACCCCCGTCGAAAAATATACTACAGCCGACGAGAATAATTCATCATCTTCATCATCACCTAAATCCCTTTTTCCATCCACCCCATCCTCGCCGTTCTCATATCTTACCGATTCGCCAACATCATCTTGTTCCTCTGCCAAAGATGTTGTACAGGAGGCAAACGACGCCACACAACCTGTACCCACTGAGGCACGTCGTAAGCGCAAGAAATGGACTGATGAAATGAACATATTTATCTTGCGATCATACTTCATAATCACTTCAATAGAAACAGACACATCATCATACTTAAGCCAACTTCATGACATGTTTTCCAAAGAGTACCCAAATATGCAAGTCAGCAGACAAAGAATAGGAGATCAAAGGAGAGCCATAATCAGAAATAAGCTATTGACTGAAGAAAAGATAAAAGACAATTCACTACAACAGGCCGGATATCACATTGCACGATAAGAAAAACAAAATAGTATATTTAATAGATATTGCCGTCCCAAATACTCACAACCTCACCTCCACATTTACTGAAAAATTAACAAAATATACAGACCTAGCCATAGAAATAAAAACCCAGTGGCAAGTTCACACTATCAAAACAGTGCCTATAATAATTTCATCCACAGGAGTAATTCCCCATAGCCTTCACAATAGTTTGAAAATTCTTGATATGCACCCTCTTACATATATACAACTACAAAAGGCTACTATTTTAAACACTTGTAGAATCGTCCGAAAATTTCTATCAATAGACTAATAGTAGGTATATACATATAACACGAAACTCATTCTGCACCATCCGTTTGGTCAAAAGCCCGCGGGTGGGCAATTAAAACCTCTGACAAAGAGAGATACTTCAAGTAAAGTAAATAAATAATAATAATAATAAACGTTTATTTGGTTTAGAGAAAATAACACAAGCTAAAATAAAAGTCAAATCATAACAAAAAAAAATAACATAAAATAACAACTAATACAATATATGCTCCCTAAACCAAAAAGGTTCCAGCTCAGCTTATTGCCGCAGCCTGAGCTACGGCGCTGGTTTTCAGCTGGACCTAAAATATATACGAAACAAGAAAAAAAAAAACATAAAAACTTAAACTTTTGCTTAAAAACATATTGTCCACATTTTTGAAAAACAATTGCAACAATAAATATGTACGAGGTAAAAAAATAAAACATAAAAAACAAACTTTTTAACTTTTGCTTAATAACGAATTGTCCACATTATGAGAAAAACAAAAACATTGACACATTAAAAATAAAACCATTAAACAAACAAAATAATATCGTTACACAGGTTATAAAATCGTTAAATAGGTTAACCCATTCAATGCGGCAACAAATGCTCTCGCTACCCAGATGCGGCATACTCCTTAACGTAAACGCCGATCGGCGTGCGCCGCCCCTGACGGAACAAAAATAAAACGCCAATCGGCGTTTTCAGCACTTCGTTAAGAATTTCATTTTATTGATTTCGAATTCATGGGATTTCTCGAGTAGTACGCTATAATTATTGCAATAAGGACTGTTTTTAGCAAATAGCAGAATTAATTTAATTATTTTAGCCAATTTTGTATGAGATTCGTGAAGATTTGTTGATAGAAATTTGAGAAAAGGAATATCTGCAATTTTTTTATAGATTATGGATTTAAATGGTGAGTAAATCTCTTTATTTGATAAATATTTCTATTGTGCTCCCCCGTCGTACAAACATCCTTGTTTAAAGCATAAAAAATGATATTATTGATAACTTCGAATATTCTCAGGGGTTGCAAACCTTTTTTTTTTATTTCATAATAATTAAATCTCAATACAAAGTTAGTGTATAGGTACTTATTATTATTAAAATTATCAAAGGAATTTAATTATAAATAAAATATATAAAAATAATTTAATAATATATAAGTAAATGTTTTCTCAATCTTCTTGATTGAAAACGTATACATAACTGGGTGTCGTTAAAAAGACAGAATTGATTTCAGTGTAATGGATAAAATTTGATGGTTTGAAATTTACAATTTTTATAATAGAAATAGAATATAAATCATATTAAAATACCGCGACAATATCCGTAAAATAGTTTTATTACGTTGATTTTTTATGCAGTTCTTCTTTTTCAGAGAGAAAACGTTTCTAGTCGCCTAATATATTAATTGATATATTGTTTGGGATGACATTTACTTATCTCAGTCGTTATTGGCACCACAAAAGAAACGGAAAAGTGAAAGTTCAAATAAAGAGATTAAAAAATAATTAAAATATCAGGATGTGATAATTGCCAGAGTATCAATAAAATATTGACAAAAAAGATAAACGAAATATAATATTTGTTAATTTCGCATTTTGCTCACTGTTTTTAAGCAGCAAAACCGTTTAAAAAAAAAGCAAAAAAAGTGTTTAAGACACTTTGCAGGACCAAGGAAAATAGGGATTCATGTATAATGTAAATAGGACTAGCGGTCCCATATTCGTCCGGTTGTAGATAGTTTTTAAACCAGTCCACATCAAAAACATATTATTTCGCGTAATAATTACCTCTATGAATTAAATAATAACACCGAACAGTCACATATATGGTCCTGACCCCACACTAAGATCGAGTCTTGTGTCGTGGGTATCAGGAACTACGAGAGACTTTTCGGTCTCACAAACACCCAGACCCAAAAGAAATATTTGTGGGACACACAAACATTTCTCTCGGTGCGGAGATCGAATCCGCGGCCTCTCGTTACACAGGCGGCGTCTAGCCACCTGCGCCACGGAGGCTGTCAATGAATTCCCCGAATGTGAATTTCCTGAACACTGTCGATTATATTTCCCGTCCAGTTATGTCCCGTTCTGTTCCGTCTCTCAGTCCCATGACGAAAAACTTGCAATCCGGTCCTGTCAAATTGGGAGCCACCCATTCTAATTTTAAAAATTAGCTAATATTTCTATTTCAATTCCTGACTGCTGTAATATTCCCGTAGGATGACCCCGGGAATAATATTTTTTTTCGGACTGAAAGCTAGCCTATGTGTCAAACCAGGGTGACAGCTATCCCTATAACTAATTTCATCAAAATCGGTCGAGATGTTTTTGTGTGAAAGAATAACCATTTAAACCATTTAAACCATTTATTTCTTCCACACACACAATACAACAAAATAAAAATACAAGTAAGTTAAGAATAAGATAACAGTTAACAGGCCTATTCAGGTATTTGTTGTAATATGCGTGGAGAATGGATACCAGCTCAGTATACGCTGTTTTACAACAGCACTGATTTTCAGCTGGCTCCAAAGCCATCATTGTACAACAATTCTACTATACGTGGGGTCGAAGACTATATAGCAACAAAACAGAAAAGAGAAAAGGAAAAAAAACAGATGACATCCAAAAACCACAATAAAAAAAATACAATATAAATAGAACAATAATAATAATTAAACAAAAAAACAAATTGTGTTATAAAAGTTACTCGTACAATTTATCCCGTCAAGACATAATTCATTTTTGACTTGTGAATCGAATTAACAACAAACATCAATAACAAACATCCATACATCCACACATCCATCCACACTCACAAACCTTCACATTTAACTTAATTATAAGTTTGTTTAATAGAATAAATAAATATGCTATTCATGTTTTTAAAACCAATAGTTGTGAATCCCTGGAAAACGCCGATTGGCGTTTGCCGCACCTGAGTAAGAAAACTCAATTTTTCTAGAACTGAAATATCCAGAAACTATTTGTACCAGGCTTTTCACTGATAAATTATAAACACATTGGTCTATATTTTATAATTAAAAAATCAAATTTGGGTAAAATATAAAACAACTCTACATTACGCCGATCGGCGTTGTCAGCATCTGAGTAAGAAAAAATAATACGCCGATCGGCGTGCGCCGCATTGAATGGGTTAATAGGTATCATTAAATAATAGTACAACATTTAACACACAAAATATTCAATGAACTATAACTAATCGGTTAATGTGAACTCACATAGACTACAGACAGACAACAGTGAGGAAGAAAACGCAACAAGCAAAATCACATTTTAATTTATAATTACAGTGAGGGGCTCGTTATATCTGTATACCCTCTATCTGCTGTAGCAGGTATGCTGTATGTAGCGCTGTCAAGTAAAATATACTTTATAAAATACTTCCACAATGAGATATAAAGCTTAAGTACACTTAGCTTGCTTGTTCATAAAATGAACGTATTAATATCCTTTTTAACTAAAATTATAAAGGTCACTAGTTATTTTTCTTCCACAAAACTAATATAGGGATATAAACAGGCAAATACGTAAAGACATAATGAACTCCAAAATCGCCCGAGACCGCAAGAATCATAAAACGAAGACTGTTTACATCACGTGCTAAACCAAGACCGCGGTATTTTCCAGAAAAACGCCTCCATTTCGCGTCGCATAAATTACTTTGCATTCGCTGCTTTTTTCTCAACCGCTTGGAGATATCTCATCTGTGTGCTAATGTTATTTCTTGCAAAAGTATATTTTAATTTTACTATAAGTTTGAAGGAAGCGAGAAATTGTTAGTGGTTTCCTTCGGAGCGAGTTGGAATGGCATCGTTAGGGTTAGCGACTTCTGCTGGCAATGGAATGACGCTATTGCTTTAAAGAGTTGTTTGAGAGCATAGATGATTATTGTTTTGTATTAATATTTAAGTAAGGGCGAATTTTGATTATATATATGCATGAAAGAAATTATGTGACAGAATATTAAAATTACGTAATTAGTATTTTCTCCTAATATAACTGTAATATTCTGGTTTATTTAATACATACATACATAAACTCACGCCTTTTTCCCAGAAGGGGTAGGCAGAGGTGCCAGGACACCCACATTTCACCTTGTATGTTCCGTCCCACAATGTGATAGGTGGCGAGCCTATCGCCATATCGGGCACAAATTTCAGACTCTGGGCTGATAATGAATAGAAAAATCCAATATCACTTTGCCCCACTCGAGATTCGAACCCGAGACCTCAGTTTTGTGAGCGTCCCGTAGTATAACTACGCCACCGAGGCCGTCTATTTAATTAGACGAATATTTGGCCATTGAAAACTTAGTCCTTATTTATTTATTTAAATCTTTATTGTACACAAACTTAAACTAAACCACTATATAAAAACAACAATTCAAAAAGCACAACTTGCAGTTATATCGCTCTACAGCAATGTCTTACAGACAACAATATGATGGATTTAAAAGAAGAAGAGACACAAGTACTTAATCAATTGAAGTCTATTCCCGCCACACAGCAATACCGAAGATAATTTCAAATCAGTGTTCTTTGTAGTATCATTGAGTTAATACGTAGAAAATGTGTAATTTTACAATTCTACGAAATCGCTACAGCTGCATTCACAACTAACTAGAATTTGCTATACAGAATTTCCGGATAATAAGATCCGATCGCCGTAACGAACACATTCTCTAATATACGTCCAATAAATTGGAAACTTACATAATGAATTGGCCGATTTGGAATTCGTATCTAGAACTTTACAATTAGCAAACTTTACACAACCAATCTAGTGCCAGCTATATTAACTACTTTTGTTTTTATTCAATACTCAAATATTTGTCTCGGGTTTGAGACCGAAAAGTCTCTCGTTCTGATACCCACTACCTAAGACTTAATTGATCTTAATGTGAGGTCAGGACCATGTATGTGACTATTTTGTTTATTTGTTTATTTTACTTAAATAGATTTCGTTTAGAGGATTTTTTAAAGTCTTTTGAAAAGACCTGTGTTCAACAGTGGACTTCCTGTGGCTAAAAAGAGAGAGAGAAAAAATATAATCCCCAACAAACACCAATTGATAAATGTTCCACAGAATTGTTCGAAGTGTAACATCTTCGCCGTAACTACGAGTATTAATTGCTCCTGACCCGATATCAATAAAGGACCCGAGGCAATCCACTGGAACTGTCATTTGAAATATAGATCTGTAATAATTCCAATTCAATAATACAATTTAATTTATTTCACAGATTCTAAGTGTTACATTCGATAGAATGATTTATAGGCAAGATACGCTTGTTTTAATGAACGCTTTTCTATAAATTATCATTCATTCATTCATAAATGCTTTTTTCCCAGAAGAGGTAGACAGGGGTACTATCGCCATATCTGGCACATCTATAAACTATTCAATAAATAAATACACCCATCAGTCACATATTTTCTTGCTTCCATAGTTATACTAAGATACAAATCTCGTGTCATGGTAACAGAAAGTACAACAGACATTTTGATCTCTAAACACCCAGTTAGCAGACCCTAAACAAATATTTGTGGGCGACACGAACATACTTGATAATCCTCTGTAGTTTTACTATCTAGGATTACACTAGTCCTTATACGAGTACGTACAACACTTGTAACCCAAAATAGAAAGAGGCACGGATTTTTTTTGTTAAGTATTTCTTTCACATTTAACCAACAAGCTTAGATTATTTATAATATAGAGGGAGCGTTGGTACGTCAAAAACGTAGATAAAAATGGTGGTGCCGGGCCACCTTTTTCTGCTCTCCTATTGACTGACATTTGACAGGTTGTCCAACATGCACGAATTATTTGGAAAAGAAAAATAAAAATAAAAATTGTTTAGAACTATTTAATACCACTCAAACTCGTTTTAAAAGGATAATAGCTCGGTTCGGTTATAACAGGAATTTATAACAATTTGTTGTTAAATAATTATTACAATTTTCAGTATTATAGGAGCGCTACCAACATTACAATCAAGAAAATATATACGTTTTTGAAGACGAAAATGTATGAAAGCGCTCGTTCTATATAATAAAATACTCTAAGCCCACAATGTAATTAATCAAATCCTAAATTGAATAGAAGGAATGGAAACTATACATCTTCACCGGTCTTTGATTGGTTGTTTTGCTGATGTTAATATAATAAGAACAGTTTTTCACATTTTATTTATTAAATTTGACACCTCAGTACTATTAGATTACGACGATAAATGCTTGTGGTTCAAATCAGGAAAACATATAATTCTCATCAGAAAACATACAGGGTATATCAAGACTGCTACCTAACACAAAGCCGGGTGGTAATTTAAGCGACTTCAGACACAAAGCAACAGAAAATGTTGGAAAAAAAGCAACAATAATTTTTTGTTATTTTTTTACATGGTCGGATTTGGGTGGTAAATACATTTTTTCGTAAAATAATAGTTTATATCCTTTTTTTTATAAAGACTCTAAGGTATAAAAGAGTTTAAATTATTATTTTAGTAAAAACTATGGATTTACCACCCAAAAAGGACGATATTTAATAAATGATAAAAAAATTGTCGCGATTCTTAGCAACATTTTTAGCATTGTATTTGTAGTCACTAAAACTACCACCCGGCTTCGTTTTCGGTAGCAGTCTTGAGATACCCGGTATACTCGAACAATGCGCTAAATAGCGAAAAAGTCCTCCTAACATTTTGACAACAGCATGACCACAATTCGCATGCCAAAATACCGTGAACGATCAACGATCTATATACGAGTATAATAAAAGTCTACTTTTCTCTATTGTCAAAGTATAAACCACATCAGGATTTACCTCACAAATGTAGTATTCACGCACTGTTATAAAAATTCAAAACTGTTTTATCTTTAATGCGCACAGTGAATAAAAGATAAGCCCGCGTTCGTTTTTTAACGAGAATTTCGTATCAAATAGAGGCTATTTAAAAATTGTTTGCAATTTTTATCTCCCCCGGGAGTGTGAAATTGGCCGTAGTGAATGCTCATCGTCATCGCCGGTCTGAACTGCGGCACCGTGTCTGCAGCCATTTACAACGATGTAGCATATTACTAGATGCTTTTTCTAATAATGTTTACTTCGGAAATTGTCGCGTCTCTAGTTCAGCCTGCGTAGAGCAGTTGATAAAATTGTAGCCGTAACCGAGAGAACATGGATTTGAACTTCGAGTCTAGATAAATATCTGACCCACATGAGAGTTATTTCTGAATGTATAACTCACAAAATGTTGTCGAGATGGGTACCTAATAATGATATAATCATAAACCTAAGTCACCATATGGACTAACACCTCACAGATTCATATCATTTTACCACAGTCACGCTATGCCGAATTCAACATTCTCTCCATTTTAAAACTCTTATCATGTCTCTCTCTCCTTCATTCTCTCTCTCTCTCGCTGTCTTTGTCCACTGTGTCTTTGTCTTTTGAAATTCTAATTTTCAATGTAGGCCTCATAGAAAAACAACACGCTCAATATTAAGAATTCAAAAAACCTAGCCATTTCCAGCCTTACTACATCCACACTCTTACAAAGTTTTTAAAGGCACTTTAAAGCATTCTCCACCCTCGGGGTGGATGCAAAAATTACCACTTGCAATTTTCGGCTGCGACGAAAAAAACATTGTTTACTTTTAAAATCGCTTTAAACTTTGATATCTTTATTTATCACCTGTGCCGGTAATGAGGGCTGGAACATTTCCACCCCTTAAAGGAAAATTGCGATCGCACCCCCGGGATTTTCCTTATGGGGTGAAGTCAGTTCAAATGTTGCTTTAATGGGGTTTTTCATTTAATACTGACGCATGGGAAGCAATCCTTTATGGTACATAGGGGAAATGAGTGCTATCTCTCACTATGTTTTTGTTGACGGAATAATGAGACTGCTGTTAATTTTGTAGCCTTAGATATGGTATTATAATATTCTTCCTATATATATTTGAAGAGGTCACAAGTTACACAATGGATGCTAAATTCAACTAATGAAATACGAGAAGTTTTTCAAATGTTTTGAGCTTCGTAAACGAGAGCGAGTAGGGTGAAATCTGATGATACTAACTTGGGCATGAAAATTCAAAGTTTTACCACTGCTAAACGAATACCTCCTGTTTTATGGAAGAAGATTTAGCATAAACTGACTAGTTAAATGCAAGTTCTCAAACGCTTGAACTTATTAAAATAGTAATAATTCTTCATTTCGAATGCGGTTGGTGCCAACTGCCAACCAACCAAAATTAAATATGCCAACAGCTGATATAATTACCATCCTTATATTAAAATCTTTATATAAAACCTAACAGCTTTAAACATGCAATGAATAAATTACAAATTGGTAGTTCCTCATATACAAGTGGCAGGCTTGGTAAACACAAAATATCACCGCGTTATTCATAATACTGCTTGCGAAAATCGTCCTGTTTTTGAGTAGGCGAAAAACAAAAATACTGACTGCATTAATACGTACCATCTTTATTAAATTAATTGTTGAACTGAAAATGTAGAAACAAGATTTTAATTTGAATATTTTATTTTAGTTTTGATGAAATAACCAACATAAAATACTTTGTGACAAAATAAGGTTTTGAATACATATTTTAAGACTACATTTTGGCGCCAAAAATCCTTAATATTGTTTTTTTTTTATTTTCATATACTAATGTCACTCTCATGATTAAGACGAATCTATTGACACCACTCACATAAAAATACGACAAGCCGTTTAGGCTTTAGGGCGTGCCACAGTAATATATGTATATAAATTAATATACTCGAAAAACATATACCTCCTTCAGTCGCAGTCGGGTAAAATGTAAAAAATATGCTAATCTTCCTTTTTCTGCAACGCAAGGCCAATCATAACCCGAAAATATTCACTCTTCGACCCCCATGCATCATATATGGGTCACGCCCGGCTCTTTAAAATACGTTGTAAAACATAATGGGCGAAGTTTTGGGGCGGTACCTACAAGGTAATGAGGAGATGGAGGAAGCTTTGTTCCGTAGCTGTTATAGAAGGGTTGTAGAGGAAGTTCCGAGTTGTCATTCGAGAACATGTGAGGCTTTGTTAATTATTATTAATTTGTGATTTATCGTCCTTTAATATTTATGAAAAGAAAAGGATCTTCTGTTCAAAACTTTTATTTCAGTTCTATTGAAAATTTTATAAAAAATCTAAATTAAATAGAAAACTGGAATTAAAACGGTTGAAAAGTTGCTCCGGCTAGCCATGACCAACGAGACGCTTGAGGAACTGACTGCCAACCTTCAGTAATGGAAAGGCACCTACAGAAGAAGAAATAGAAAAACAATGCATTAACTTCCAACCTACAGTACTTTATTTTTTACAGGAAAGTTTCCGTCCCAATTATACACCGCAAACAATGACCACCAACAATTACTAATTTGGCACGCGTGTCCCGTATTCAAACAGGAAAGTTGTCACCCCATCAATCTCGGCAAAATGGGGTCGCGGCGTCCAATTTTACACTCCCAAATTAATTGAAACTCACAAACCTGACTTATAAACTTTGCGTAGTTTCAATTTCAGACTTAAAACAATCCCTGTTTACCTCAAAGAATCTTCAAAGATACTTTTAATGCTATTTGTATTGCAAATTGTCTTTTGAGTTTTTCTTGAATTTAAATTTAACTTTTTTACGAGTTTTCTTAACTTATGTCTCGTGTCTAAGATAGTGATAGTTTTGAAACTCTTAGATTCTTTGAAGTTTGATACATTTTTATAAATAATTATTCAAGTTTAAAATTATGTTTTTCGAGCGTGGAAAAACAAATTAGTTTTGTATGAATGAATAATAATTTTTGAAACATTATCGGTGTTATCAAAAAAAATAATTTAAACACGATTTAAACACGTGTTTAGCTAAACAGTGTCTAACTCTAAACTCCGTTTAGAGTCTTGTCTAACTCTGTATTACAAAACAGTGTTTAAACATTGTTTATCTAAACACCGATTCACCAAAAAAACTACTATGTTTTCCAATTACTAGTTGAACTTATCAGAACTGAAGTTACAAAACATAGGACAAGACAAAAAGGAAAAGTTTAATCTCAGTTTTGTATTTTATATGGTTTTAAGATTAAACATACGTCAAAGCACCATCGGCTTGTGTTCAAATATTAACAGTGTTTAAACCATGTCTAACTCTAACCAATACTTAGACATAAATTTGTAATTGAAGAATTTAGTCACGTGTTCATCACGCGATTAATTTTTTTATAATAACACTGTATACGTATTGAGTAACCCGCACTTGGGCAGCGTGGTGGGCTACATGGCCTAACTACTCTCAATCGTACTGTCGATTATAGAGAAGGTCATTGCCGTGCAGTGGTACGTATATGGGCTGATGGACACAAAGTGGTAGAGACGCATTGTAGCCAATACTAATAACTTACATCATAAATGACTAGAAGACACTATGACGAAACAAATTTGATCAAATGTACGTTTACATATCTTTGTATCAAGGCCAATAAAACACGAAACTCTAAATATCTTTAGACTACCCTCCTTCACTGCCTCCAGACTTAAATAGCAAGGTAATGCAATCCTTTTTGTACTACTCGTATTTCAACTACTGGACATACATTTATTTATTTATAAACTTTATTGTACACCAGAAAATACATAAATTATAACAACATATAAAATAAGTACAATCGGCCTTATTGCACTAGGTAATCTCTTCCAGGCAACCTTTGGATGGACATAAGAAAAAGGAGAGAGAAAGGGTAGTCTACATATCAAAACTTAACATCGTACGTCTCAGGATGGAGGGGCAGTGGAATGCCAAGCATTGCTTTGTTCATGGTGCTGTTTCATTTTGCTGCTATCCACGATCAGCCGTATCGCTTACCATCCTGGGAATGGCATGCTCGTCTCGCCATTTATTGCAATAAATAAAAGTATTACAGACCTGATTTTAGATTTATCAATTACAACAAAAGCACTTCCAAGCGATCCACCTAGAATATCGAATAGCTCAATTAGACCTATTCCTAGTGCAGTTGGTTGAAAACCGGCTATGAAATAGGAGGCGGGGGTTCGATTCTCGCACCAAGACTAATTTATGTGTGACCTACATAATATTATACTCGTATTCGTTGGTTTTGCTCTTGTAAGATCAAACAGTATCTGGTAGTCTCTGATACCCAGGACAAGACTTGATATCTTACTATGGATCAGGACACGATGTGTGATTTTTGGGCTTACATATTAAACCTCCAAGCTGATTGATGCAAATCTTGGGGATTACTAAAAGATCCGAAACGGAACTCAAATGATCGAATGTTGTACGTCAAACTGTACGAATATACCTAAGTACTGTATAAAATGTTTCGCTTCTTTAACCATAGACTATGTTCGAGTGAATAATAAGTATCATTTAGAATATGATATTAAGAAGTGGAAATTTAACTTACTTCGGAGGTCGAATCCGAATATTCGAGTATCTTTTCGGATCACAAAATAATCTCTTTTACCATTTACAGTACTACTATCAAACAAAACTAGTTTAAAAACTGAATTTCTTTCAAAGAATTAAAACATCCAAGTTAAACAGATAGCGAAATCCAACAATATTGTTTTGTGAAAATGTGTCTCTGTGTTGACATCGTAAATAACAGCTCGGAAGCTAAAAAACAATGGAACGAATGATAAAGTGCAAACAACTCTAACAAATATTTATTTGTACTTATTATTGCTTGCGTTGGCAACAATATATCCGCAAGACTAAGAGAGACAAATACCGCTCGAGTTAACTGTTCACGCACTGGTTGAAAGAACGCTGCGCTTTTATAGACGTATGAGTTGGCGTTTTTGTGCGGTTGAGTAAAATAAAAGTCAAAAGAAAACTTTGGAGCGCAGAAACACTGGACATATTGTATGCTAAATATTTATTTATTATAAAAGTGTTATATAACTTATTCAGGAGATTTAGTAGAACGAAAAATCTACATAACATTATTACATTAACTAGGCGATCTGTGAGGCTAATTTTAGAAGACATTTATTTTTTACAATTGAACAAATGTGCACCTCCGGTCACAAAGTACTTTGTTATATATTTTAATTCTCATAAAATACCACTGTTGTTTTAATTTTAATTACACAGTATGTGTACGTATTTAGACTGTGGTTTTTTCCTCAGGTTAACTTTGCCATATTTCTGTATTGGGATGATGAAGATCTTGCTATGGATCTGCATCTGTATCAGTCCATATACTTCCCATTACAGGCCACGGGCCTCCGCTACGTTTGAGGCCATATAGTATATTTGTTTGCATATGGATATACAAACAAAATATTATCACAAATAAACCCAATACATTTACCATCGCCAAAATCTGCTTGCTTTAATATTTTTACCAGGAAAAATACGAAACCCCATCACACTAAAGGAGTCCCGTAGAAATAGACATGAAATCCTCATTTATAAGCGACATGACAAAGAAGGGTAATTAGTCCGTGACACGGATTTATATGGAAATATCACCCCAATTCAAAATGTAATTAGATGTTTGCTACAAATTCGTATAAATTGCCGAGCTTCGAACGCTAGGTCTGTCAAAGTGCTGTTAATAGAGCGGAATGAAGGGTTTTGTACGGTTAGATTACAACCAAAATTGACGCGTAAACCGCCTATTGAATTTGTGTGCCTTTTGCAATTATGCTACCTCTGATTTACGATTATTGGTTGCTGGTATTTGATTTCGTCAATATTTTGTTCTAAACATGCTATTTCTTTGCATCTGGTAATTTGGTCATAGTGTTTTGGTACATTATTTTGATATCGATCTTAATACATAACACAGTCATATAATTATTAATTTAGTAGTCTAGTTTTCTGTAATTTTCAGCAATAATCCTGGTTACTGACATAGGTTTTAATTCGATTACAGGTTTCTTTATTTATTTTAATTAGCCAGTTAGTGGACACGTCAAAGCAAAAAATAAACTAAAAGTTTATCGATATACCTACCATTATGTATGCCAGTTTTCAGTACCTACTTATCTCGTCATATAGCAGCAAAAACGCGCGGGTTTTGCGCACAGTGCGAAGACATATAAAACTGAAGACGTTTGGTATAAACACCATCTATCACAAACGCGACGGGACAATCGGAAACGGATCGTGTACAAATTGAATTGTTATATGTTTCAGCTTCTCTGGCCGTCATAGATATCTGAGTGGTATTAATTGCAATTTTCCTTTATTTATCTTTGAAAATTATTTTTCTTTAGTGAAACATTGGCTGGTGACGTCAACGATTGAGAAATCTATGGGAGCTGTACAAATAAAATGGCCCCTGGCCTTTAGCAACTATAGGATCAGACCGGAAAATATATGAAATAGACAGTTACAATGTAACTTATACATACTATGATATTATAATATAATATAAATACATATAACCAATAGTCACATACTAATTCTGATTCCTCATTAAGGTACTACACCCGCAACTGAAGCAACTTGGTAATCGAATCCGCGGTCTCTCATATGATAACCGATTTCCCACTGTGCCATATAATATCTATGTAATCAAAATGAATTAGTGAAGCCGTGTAAAGCTTATGTTTCCCAGAAAACTGACGAAGAAGTGCCCTTGCGTTTCTTTGCTTGAGTCAGATGGCGAAATTCCTAATTTGATGATAGGTAGTAGGCCACATTTAAGGATTAACCAATGTTTATCTAATTCCAAATAGTTAGGCAAAATTAAGTCAACTAGTCTTGAACCTTAATTTACCAACTTTGTCAATCAAAAAACAAAAGCTATAATATGCGACCCAGACGGAATATCTAATAATGAATCCATAAACATAGTGTTAACTCAAAAAAGATCATAAAACTTTTTCAGTTATAAAAAAGTAATCTAGACTTGTACACGACCTAAATGAAACTCGATCACGCAGGCTCTGATTAAAGTTATTCAGTTAATTTAAGTTTTTGGCGACGCAGCATACTTTATCTCGGTGTTTCGTCAAGTTTAAAATGCAAATTAATTACATTCTTTGACTGTAGTGTGGCAAAGTTCAAACCATGACGTACTAGAGTGATAGGGCTACAAAATGATCAGAGTAAGGTCAATGACACTCCTTGATATGGCTAAGTGAAAAAAACGTAAAAATTGATCGTCCAGCAAACTGTTTGAACAGTTATTCAGGTAATTATATTCGGTTATATGTTTACCATTTTCTTACAAAGAAATAATAAAATAAATAAGTAATAGCATTATACAAAAAAGTAAGTACGGTGCCTTCTAGATAAAATATTAATTGACAACAAACGACAACCATATTTTAATTAACTGCTGTGAAATGTTTTTTTGTCAACGAATGACACCTTTAATAAAACCCTTATTTTTATGACCTGATATAAAACCAACGATATGAGTGCAATAAAAAATCTGGATGAATCGGTTTTTTTTTTCACAATTTTGATTAAATCCTACCCTAAATCCTTTTGCGCTGAATTTAAAAATTAAATTCAGCTCAAATTTCTTATTTACACCAATGTTAGACTTCAATGAATACGCATAATAATTTATTTTAAAAGCTTATTACCGGATCAAAAACCCGTCAAAATCCCACCGCAAATTGGCCATATTATTTTTGAAAGCCCTCTGTTCGGAGAGCGTTCTAGGAGTGCTCGTTACTCGGCACTCACTCGGCTTCTACGTTCCCTCCCATATGTACTACTACGTAAGGATTTTTCTATTGGCTTTTCATATTATTGTATTAATACCAACAACTAGATGATTGGTGTACGCAGTGGCCTGATGAGCGGACCCGTGACCAGACGCGGTTGCCAACATATTGTGTGTATTGATAGTCAATTACTGGTGGTAGGCCTATCATATGTTAGAGACCGCCTAGGTAGGTACCACCGCAATGTCTGTTGTTTGGTCTTGCTACTGTTCATAAGCGTTTGTATCGCTTACCATCAGGCGAACGACATGCTCGTCTCACCAAAAGCAATGAAAAAATCATTAGCCACTTAAATGGAAAACGTCGTGAGGAAACCTTGTCGAACACCATAGGGATTTGAAAGAATTTTTAATACTTATGTAAAGCCCGCCAACTCGCACTAGACCAGCGTGGTGGACAATATCTCAATCGTGCTCTCAATCAGTAATCAGGCCGGAGTCAGGAATTAATGCCCAATATCGCACCTATCACATCGTGGGAAGGAACATTCAAGGCAAAACGTGGGTGTACTCTTAGCACCTCTGCTTGCCCCTTCTGGTAAAAATTCGTGAGTTTATGTATTATGTATGTCTTCTCGAATGTAGAGGTGGCCATGCCCTGCAGTGGAATATATATATGAGCTAATGACACAGATCTAATTGCTGGGTTCCAAAGAAGTCTACGTCCTGAAGTGGGATTAATATGATGTTACTGTTTAAGCAATTAGACGAGTGAATTATCAGCCTGATGATAAGCGGACACTATAACTAATGCAAGAAACACATGCCGAAATGGAATACCGTAGTTTGGGCCCGGATCATATCATATGCGACAACGATTGCTGTTGTTTTACGGCTTAATGGTGAAAGAAGATGCGATCGTATGTGATATGTGAAATCCATCCCTTACTGAGGCAGCGTGGTAAACTGTAGCTGTAACTGTCTCAAATATCTCTAACAGTTTACCGGTTGTAAAAGTAAACAATAAAAAAACATCCATGTTCCATACAATAAATATCCGAAAATCACACATCGCGAAATCAACTTCATGACGAAAAATAAACAAGGCTTCAGTAAATAAAATTCACTGACAGAATACCAAAAACATTTTCACGGAATAAAATTCTCCGCTCAATTTAGGAATATTTACTTGCTAAAAGAAAAATATACACGCATTTCTGCTTTGCGCTAGTGTAATTTACGCTCTTTATACGCATTCAAAGCAAACCCTACAATGAATTCTATGCATAAACGCTCTTCAAGCAAACAGATAAAGGAAGCACCATTCAAACAGTTTGTAAGAGAAGCAGGCAGAAAACACTTTGAGTAATGCTTATATGCTTATTGAAACATTGCAATTAAAGCGTAGAATTTGCATAAGACCGAATTTTATGAATAAGTCGGTTGCTTACTAAACGTTCCGCGGTCGAGCGATGTGAATATCCAAAAGCACGTAATGTTCAAAAATAAAACATAATATACAATATATTCATCAACTCACGCCTTTTCATTAGAAGGTGTGGGCAGAGGTGAAACCAGGACGCCTACGATTCACTTTGTATTTACCATATCGGGCACTAATTCCCGACTCCGGGCTGATAATGAATAGAAAAATCCAATATCACTTTGCCCGACCCGGGATCCGAACCTGAGACCTGAGCTTTGTAATCGTACAGTAGTATAACTGCGCCACCAAAGCAGTAAGTAAAATTAAAACAAATAAATATAACACCAAATATAAATATCACTCACAATTCAAGACAAATGAAACAGCTTCGCCGAAATTGACCCTGGTCTGAGAGAAAACTGGGATGAAGAGTTAGCTGTTGCCTTTTATTTGGTATGCGAGATTACCGGAGATCCGAAAAACTAAAACAATACTTGTTATTTCTCGGCACTCGATAACCTGTCTGTAAGTACCACATTGTACTTACCATCAAGTGCAATCTAGGTTATCGAATTTTATGCATTTTTGAATCTTATTTTCCTAAGCGCTTGCAGGTCGCGAGGCGGAAAATTCTTCACAAATTCCATAGTTTTATTTCATTCATTAAACATAAGTATTATAAATTCTCAAACTTACAAAATGCGATATTCATCCATGCAATCTCCATAAAAGCGAATAAAGTGTTTGTAATCCGACAATGCTGTGCAATGAAGTGCGCAGATTCGAACTTGTAGTCTATTGTGGGTCGACTTTGTTCATTACTGTTTTTATTGGGTGGATGAATGGATTCGTTCAATGGTCCCGAACTGTGTCGTGGCTTCGAGAGGTCAATTGATGACGTAGTTTTTGAATGCATTGCCATTGATTTGAAAATGGAAGATTTAATTATTTTAGTAGCTAAAGAACGGATTAAGTTAGTCTTAGAAAGAAGGACGGTTTGTTTACACTCCTTCAACAGAATGTATTATAAGATTGTGTGCAGTATTTTACAACTAAATATGAAAAAGTAGGTAAGGTATTGTAAGTCGTAAATGTAACATAAATAAGCAAAACAGCAAGGCAAATTATAACAGAGAGTAATAAGAATGAAAAATGAAAAATCACACAATTTTATTCTTGTACAAATTATTCAGTAAAGTGTATTCTACTTTGACGCAATAATAATTATACTTCTACAACTAGCATAACTAATGTACCGACACATTAGTGTAACCCAGAATTAACTCCGTCCTGTCACAGTTAAACTCGGAGGAGGCCATTACTTAGCACTGGCTTCATGAGGTTGATGAAGATTACAAATAATAAATAAATACACCCAACAGTCACGTTCATAGCCCTGACCCCACATTGAGATCAATTAAGTCTTGTGTCGTGGGTATCAGAAACTACGAGAGACTTTTCGGTCTCACACACACTCAGACCCGTAACAAATATATGTGTGTCTTACAAATATATTAAGTAATAATATATTGCGCTGGCTGTCATTTACTCACACAAATATTCAAAAATTTATTCAATAGGTCCAACTACGACCCCTGTTTACAAATTCCCCACATTTCCTGATAAGCAATCACACATTTTAGAGTTTAATTACCCAATATACCTTGTAAAATAATTGTCCAATACATGTTTACATGGAAATGTTCCGTGCATTTCCGAACGATATGCAATAAAACAGATATAGACCGTAAAATTCAGTTACAGACCTCATTAAACGTCACACTTGCGTCTCTTTACGACCTCTGTTAATTTATTTTTATGTGTTTTATTTTATTGGCATTATTTTATTGTTATAATTTGGCCCAGTTGTGATGTGATTGTTTATAATTATGTTTGATGTATATTGTGATTTGTAGAGAATTTAGGGCTTAATGTAAGTGTTGTTTGGTAATGCGTCAAATTTTGCAAAAAAATGCATGACTTTTACAATTATTCATGCTTGCTTTACCAGTATCTTAAATAACTTCCATAGGAACGTAGACTTAAGAGTTTCAATTTCTACCAATATCGTTTATAAATGTGACGTCAAAATTCGTTCACGTCTTTACGTCGTTTTCAACTTCTACGTGGCTTTAAGATTAAAGTAAGTACTACTGCGATATAAAAACGCATAGGTCAGCTGCATTTTATACGCGAGCTAAGCCCGCAGTAAAATCAAAAAGTAATTCTCAAGAAACGCAATGAATCCCAGTTTTTATTGCCTTTTGTGAGGGCTTTAAAGGGCGTGATTTTGTTTAACAACTGCACTGTATGTCAAGGGTGAACATTGTCTTAAATTTTAGCGTCATCAAACGTCTACCAGCCTCGGTGGCGCAGTTGGTTATAAGCCAGCTGTGAAATAAGATGCCGCGGGTTCTAGATCAACTAGCATTTTTTTCGGGTCAGGGTATTTGTGAAACTGAATTGTCTCTTGTAGTTTCAAGACAAGACTCAATTGATCTTATATTAATGTTGGGTAAGAACCATATACAGGACTATGTATCCGACTATTGGCTTTATTTATTTATGTATACTAATTTATATACTGAAATAAAATATACAGTGCATATTCCACTTAAGTGATTAACATCTAAATCATATATTTAACTAGCGGTAGGTCTCTCATCATGAGGCCGCCTGGGAAGGTACCGCCGCAATGTCTATTTCTCTCGCCAAACTGCAGTGTAAATTAATGTTGTGTTCCGGTTTGAAGGACATTGTATCCAGAGTAATTACTGGACTAATAATTGAGACTTAACATCTTATGTCTCAGGATGGCGAGCGCAGTGGAATGCCAAGCATTGCGTTGTAATTCAAGGTGTGTTTAGTTTTGCAACTGTTCATGTGCGGTCATATGACTTACCATCAGTCAAACGGCATACTTGTATCGCCAAAAAAGCCATGAACACTAAACAAAACATTCTAAAAACAAAAATGTGTGGTGTAACACGCAACCTGCTGAACAAGCCATAAACATAAATCGTAATTAGAACGAGCAATCAAGATCCACGCGATTTTCAGCAACGAGACAGCTCGCAGTACTGCAAAGAAAATACGGCAACGTCCGCCGCGCCGTGCCGTCCGTTCTTCTGATAAAAATGTTGACAGTGCAATGTTGTTGGAATTAATGGGCGACTGGGCACAGGATTAATGGCGTTTAACCACAATTCTTTGCTGAAGAAAGGCGAAAGACACATTGCAACAGGCAATTGTTTAAGAACTGATATACAATTGTTAATAGCAAGTGGTCTAGGCAGGGTATTTTTATCTGTCCTTATTCAAAATATACAGTTAATCATGATTTTATGAAATGCTGGTTTAAATTGAATCCGCCTGGTCAGCAACAGTACCTGCACGATGATACGAAACATGTCCTAGTGACACATGGAACTGTCGCAACGGCAAAATTGTATTGATTCCGCAGCGACGGGTGACGCTATTTTATATGCTGTCTTACTTCCAATCCGCTGAGCTTTCTCAGTAACATTGCCATCTTTATTTGAAAGTTTTGTCATTTTTTTGTCTTGTTCAATAAAGAATTGATAAATAAAAATAATAAAATTTATTTTCTACATAATGTCTCCCAAATAACTCAAAATAGCACGTAATGTGATTCTTCCTTTTTGTGTTCATAAACGGATTACCCGAATTAGCTAGTACAATGTGTGTCCAACGTAAAAATAAATTTATGTACCGAAAAACAGTGCAAATTAAAACACAATTTTTAAATCCTAGTTGCATGTACCGCGTAGCCCGAGTTTTTCCTCCAAAAGTAAATTTACATTTTAATTTTGTTTCGGAGTGACTGTTAGAAAGTTAGAAGCGATACCTCTCCCCTTCAAACCCCCTCCCCTTTTCCTCCTGTCTCGTCCCTGCCCCGATTTTATGAAACGCACAGAAGTGTGCATAATTATCAGGAAAAATGGGTTTATTAGGGTGTTTTTAAAAATAGTATAATGAACACCTTTCGAGTCGTCGCGTCGGTATTAAATAATTTTACTGGTGGCAATTCTGTCATATGTGAGAGACCGCCTCGGTTGGTACCTACCGCAATACATATTTCTCCCGCCAAACAGTAGTGTAAAATGTAAATGTACTGCTGAGTTTCGGATTAAAGGAAATTGTAGCCAGAGTAACTATTATTATAGTAGTGGACATATTGAGACTTAACATCTTATGTCCCAAGATGACGAGAGTAGTGGAATGCCAAGCATGGCTTTGTAATTCAAGGTGTTGTTTGGCTTTGCTACTGTTCTTTACTGGTCGTATCGCTTACCATGGACCGAATGGCATGATCGTCTCGACATTTTTTGCAACGAAAAAAAAATACGAAAAAGTTTTACAACAAGCAGATCCGCAACAAATACAATATGCAGATCAAACAAATCACTTAAATTGTTATGAAAACAGAGTCCATATCGATTGCATTCCATAAAACATGCCTTTGATGTATTTTTTAAATCGGTAATGTATTTAAAATCAGTGGAATTCACAATCACGATACAAATGTAATCGAAATTACTGTGAAATCACACCGTAAATTAATGTTTTAAATACTTCACCCGATACTAAGTACGAAATGGAAATATTTCTGATTATTTGGTCATTTTTCCTCGAAAAGGTCTTTATTATAACTTACGAGTATTACTTAATTATTTTATATTACCTACATATTGTAATATTTTATAATATAAAATTCGCTGCATATTTTTCGTTTATATCCATTTTATATCATGGAAGGAAATCGGCCCGCTTAACTGCATATTTGTCGCAGAAACAAAGACATAAATGTAATTTTCCAAACAAAAATATAAGTCAACATAAGGTACAGAGTAAGCCCACTCTGTAGTCTGTAGTCTGTACTCCGACACGACGACAAATGTTCGTATTGTATATTTATATTCGTATCGTACTTCCTACATCGTAATCTTAGTGTAAGTTTGAAGTGAATGATAAGTTTCATAGAAAATATAGAATCGATTTTTAGAAGTGGAAAACTTTTATCTAATATCTTGACTTTCATCGTCCGAACACTCGAACTACGTGTCGGAGTATAGAGGAACCCCCCAGAAAAGAGATCTACTTACCTGAAATACAGCGGCAACATCGAAATTTTCCCGCGTTTACCAAAGCTGCCGCCAGCGAGCGCGGGGCGGCGCTGCAGTCGCGTGAACTATTTCACCACACCACGTATTATTATTAATCATATTTCTTAGTAATCACAACACAAACCCACTAAATTAACTTATTCAAATTTGAATGTTCTAGAAATGGTAACTGTATGCTTTAACACGCGAATAACATTTACGTGTGTTATTCATCATAATATTTTCTCTCGCGATATGTTCTAAGAACCTTTACCATTTGCCCTTATAAGTAGTATATTTTAAGCATTTGCCATATAAAAACACCAAATCTATATATTCCAGAACATTGTAAGTATTGGATTATTTATGGTTACACGCAACTCGTGAAGCTAACAAAAAATAAAATAATATTAAACAACTTTAATCACCAAAAGTTAAACACGTAAAAACAATAAACGAACACTTGAAGTATTTCAGATAAGTGTTATTTTCAGTAAACACTTATAACTACTTAAAACTCAGCACTGAAACAATCAGTTAAATAAAATAGTAACAAAATGGCGATTTAGGCGCGCGTTATTGTTAACATTTTTACTTAACCTTTGCAAAGGAAACTGAACCATAAGGCCTACCGCGCCGGCATTAGATTCGCTAAAAAAATGAACACGGGCTGTGGATTGGTGAGTGCAGTAATTTTGTAACTAGATTGGTTATTAGTTTTTGAAAGAAAATGCTCTTATTGGCGTAAAAAAAAATATGATTGGTAGTTTAAAATAGGAGCCGTGATTAAAAATAAATCGAAATCGAATATTTGGAGTAGAATTAATAATAACCGACTTAAAAATGAAGATTTTCTAAACTCGTCGTAATATTATTTAACGACGTCAACCAGTAGTTTATTATCTTTCGATTCTAAAAAAAATATTGCAGTACTTATATGAATACGTTTATTTTGTATCGAATTGCAAAATCACAAAATGTTTTACACTCAAAATATTAAATATTGTGAGATTATTTCTTTTTTTTTCGCGAATAATGAAATATATTTGTAACGTACTCTGATATGTTTTGTTATAATTACCTACTTTTTATTCCTTACATTGGGTTTTATCTGTGGAAGATGTTTCTCATTTAGTAAAATACTATGTAAACAACAAAAAGTAATTACTAAGATGTTTCTGACAGAATATTATATTATCAGTTGATTCAAACGAAACTGAAATATCAAAAGATAGTAATTATATTCAAAAATGGACGGTTGCGTAGGTATAATAATCGATGTGATCAATAAGTGAATATGTACGAGTAATTGCAAAGTAGATACTTAATATGTTGCGTTATGAATTAATTACGTAAAAATATTTTGGGTGCTGTGAATTGGGTTTTGGACCCAAATATAAAATAAAATATAATTTGTAGCAAACCGCGTTCGGATTACCCGGGGACGGCTGCCAAGGCGATACGCCATATAATGAACGCAGCCGTGTGCGCTCCCGCCCCGCTCCCGCACCTCACCTCACCTCTTCCTACTTCCTTCCGTCTAGCTTCCTCGCCGCGCTCGCAACGCATACGCACCGATATTTATGCTGTTAATATTTAATAAACGAATCCACCCACGAAACTGGCGCTCAACGTGTGTTTGGAACTTCGTATAAAAAGATGGCACCCACGAAACTGGCGCTCAACGTGTGTTTGTAACTTTTGTGTTTCAAGATGGCAGACTATTAGTAGTGTTTAGTGCGTACGTGCAACAAATATATAGTGACCGGCAGTACTGTAATACATTTACAGTTTCGAAGCAAAACTAACAATGCCTACTACAAGAAGCGCAATCGAAAACCTGCGCGCAACCCGTGAAGATGATCGGACGCCGTCGCCGCCGCCATCGCAGGCCCAGGCGCTCCATTCGCCGCGTGAGCCGGACTTAACGTTCACGCAGGAAAGTTTTAGTGCCTTCCTGCGGTCTCAAACGGAAGCCTTCAGGGACGCGCTACAGTGTATCGTCGCGCAGCAACGATGTTCGACACCCGCAACTAGCGAAGGTACCTCTTCAGGCACCCTGGCGCGATGCAAAAGCACCTTCGGGGGCCGTGCCAACGAAAGCGTGGATGCTTTTATAGATGCCGTGGAGAGCTACGCCGATTGCGCTCAGGTATCCGATTTAAATATTATACGCGGATTGTCAATGTTGTTAGTAGATGATGCGGCAACATGGTGGCAAGGCCTTAAAGACACCATATCTACATGGCCGCAAGCCAAAGATAACCTTATTAGTGCCTATGGCGACCGCCGGCCCCCACACCGCATTTATTTGGAAATATTTTCTTCGCCACAGAAGTCACATGAAAATACAGATTTATTTGTGGCGCGAATACGAGCCCTAATGTCTATGCTTCCTAAAGAGGATTTATCTGAAAAAGCTAGACTAGATATGACATACGGCTTACTCAATGCTCGTATTCGTCAACGTCTTCGACGAGATGACTTTAGCACATTCGCAGAACTTCTTCGAAATGCTCGAAATATTGAAGATTCGCTGCTTGAAAAAGAATCGTGTCCTTCAAGCGAACCGAAGTGCGCCCGCGCTGCGGTCGCGCCATTTCCTTTGATGAAGCCGCCGCCGCCGTCGCAGCGCCTAGCAACACATTCCGGCGCTGAACCTGCCACGTCACCCGCGTCAAGGGCGACGCGATCGAGCGTTCCCGCCCTTCATCACGCCGTGCTCAACCCGGACGCAATGCCGGACGCCGATAGAAGTGTTAACAAGCGTCCAGTATGTTCGTACTGTAAGCGGTATGGACATTTGAAACAACAGTGCCGTAAGTTATCGCGGAGTGAACAAGGTTCGTATAATTCATATACGCATAGTGCCGCGGATGCGTCCAATAAATTCAGTGAACGGTTTTGTAGTATTAAATCGTACTGCGTTTCAAATACGCGATCTTTATCAAATAACAATTTGAAGGCCAAAACTAGGAACTGTAGTGCTAAAGTGCGTAACCGAAAAAATGTAAATATTAAGAATGATTGTACAACTCATAATATTGTATTTTGTAATAATTGTCATGCTTATGAAAGTGGTGAATTGCGTGGTAGCCGACGTGGTACACCGAATGACCTTGGACATCGACGTCCAATATTAAAAATCGAGATTTTGGGTATTTCGGGTACTGCTTTAATAGATACAGCCGCCAAACACTGTATAGCCGGTTACACGTTATATGCTCTCCTTCAACGTAAGGGACACCCTCTCGTGCCCGCTACTAGGGTTGTGAAACTCGCGGATGGAATTGCTCGGGAGATGGAAGTACTGACCACGACGCTTAACGTAAAGCTAGTACATACAATTATTACGATACCATTCTTAATTTTCCCACAAGCGACTAATAATGAAACTTTGTTAGGCATTGATTTTATCTCCGCAGCCGGAATAGGTATTGATTTTCACAAAAATCTTTGGTATTTTAGTAGGAATGCTAAAGTTAAATATAAACTTTATTTCGAATCGATGTCTAATCATAATATAGCTTGTGGCGCCACCGAAATTCTTCGGGATGACAAGGGCAGTCATCTACAGCCAGCTGAGCGTAAAGAACTGGCTGACAACTTCATGCGCTATTCACATGTCTTCAGTGCAGGGGGAGGTAATAAAAAGCCAAGCGATCTGCGAAAAATGCAGGTAAGTGATTCAAACCTGGTCAAGATCATAAACGAGCTTGAAGGTGTAGATGAAATTGCGGCTCAAAGGTGGTCAGAAAGGGGTTTTCTTATGGACCAAGGAGTCCTATTCCGCTATAATCCTGATTCGGATTGCGAGTCCCCTCAACTAGTAGTTGCTGCTGATCAAGTTGCCGAGATTTTAAAAGACCTACACGACTCGCCGACTGCCGGCCATCCTGGTATCGATAGAACCTATCAAAAGGTAGCCCAATTATTTTATTTCACAGGGATGCGGAGAATCATAACCAACTATGTTAAGGCCTGCATCAACTGTCAACGGTACAAAGCCGCAAATAGTAAACCACCTGGACTTCTACAAACGCCGGTGATGAATCAACGTAATGAGGTACTAGCCATCGATCTTTTCGGACCTCTGCCAGAAGGAGATCAGGGGGAGCGGTGGATTTTCTTGGTAGAAGACACTGCTACTCGATGGACAGAGCTGTATGCTCTGAAGGAAGCCTCAGCTGAAGCTTGTGCCAAGATTCTTATCGAGGAATATTTTATGAGGTATGGTCTACCGCGTAGAATTATATCGGACAATGGAGTCCAATTTGTATCCGCACTGATGCGTCAGTGTATGTTGGTTTTAGACATCAAACAGAATCTAATTCCTTTGTATCATCCTCAAGCGAACCCTGCAGAGAGAAAGAACCGCGATTTAAAAGCGTTGCTTTCCCATCTGGTAGAAGAAGACCATACGTCATGGCCAAGGCACTTGCCAGTTGTCCGATTTGCTTTAAATAGTGCCCCGTGTCGCACTACAGGTGTAACACCTGCATATCTTACATTTGCAAGGGAAATGAGGTCCCCTACAGAAGTAAAGCATGATATACGCTCCATTTTAGAGAAGGATAATTTTATACCTCAAATGACACCTTACCTTAGAAAATTTATTAAGTCCCTAACAGCTATTCGCGAACGTGTGGAGACTCAGCAAGACAAAAGTAAGGAGAGTGCCGATGCTTCACGCCGACCTGCAGATACCTTTCAGGTAGGTGACTTAGTCCTCCTTAAGTCTCACGTTCTAAGTAATACTTCAAAAGATCTTACATCTAAATTTGTTCCGCGACGCGATGGCCCATATCGTATTGCCGAGAAAGTAAGTGCAACGACATTTAAGCTCGCGCATATTAATTCTTCAAATGAACCTATAGGTAGGTACCATGTAGAAGACATAACTCGGTATCAGGGCAATAAAGAATCACCACCAAAACCGGTGATTTCCAAAAGGAAAAGAGGTCGTCCCGCTAGGGTTATGAGATTACCAGTTCAGGAACGAGGGCGTACTCCTGAACTTGAGGGGGAGCATGTAGCAAACCGCGTTCGGATTACCCGGGGACGGCTGCCAAGGCGATACGCCATATAATGAACGCAGCCGTGTGCGCTCCCGCCCCGCTCCCGCACCTCACCTCACCTCTTCCTACTTCCTTCCGTCTAGCTTCCTCGCCGCGCTCGCAACGCATACGCACCGATATTTATGCTGTTAATATTTAATAAACGAATCCACCCACGAAAAATTAAAATTAAATGTAAACTGTGATAAAATTAAGCACTAGTAGATTTTTATCGTAGTGACTTATAAGTGAATAGTTTTATACCCATAACACCAAGAATTATAAAGTAATGCTTGGCATTTCACTGCGGTCGCCATCCTGAGTGAGATATAAGATGTCTTCGTATATTCAGTAGTTACTCTGACTACTATGTCCTCCAAACCGAAACAAACAGTAGGCACATTTTAAACTGCTGTTTTGCGAAAGAAATAGACATTTCGGTGTCACCTACCCAGGAGGTCTCTCACGTGTGAGAGCCCTACCATCAGTGCCCAACAATATTTTAGCCCACAGATCCGGACGCTTTCACATAGCCTGCTCACTGTCCAGACCTTCTTAAGTAGTGTTGTCTATTAATTACGAAAAAAAAACCAACCGACAAATAAAAGTGACTAAAGTTTACTGGTTTAGTGGTAAGTCTCTCATATGTGAGAGGCTGCCTGGGTAGGTACCACCGCAATGTATATTTCTCCCGCCAAACAGCAGTGTAAATGCAATTTCGGATCGAAGGACATTGTAGCCAGAGTAACTATTGGACATATTGAGACTTAACATCTTATGTCTCAGGATGGCGAGCGCAGTGGAATGCCAAACATTGCTTTGTAATTCAAGGTGTTGTTTGGTTCTGCTACTGTTCATGAGCGGTCGTATCGCTTACCATCAGGCGAACGGCATGCTCATCTCGCCATTCGTTGCCACAAAAAAGTCCTTCCTAAGTAATGCTGTCTATTACTTGCGATATAAAAACAACAGATAAATGAAAAGTGAACGCGTTATAATATTGAATATAGCACAAGGTCGGGTCGGGATGAGCACGTCTCGTACACGCCTCACGGTGCACGCAGTCGAGACGCTTTAGTTTCACTCCGCACGCCACGATGCGCCCCGAGAGGATGTGACGACACTTGGATATGGTATAAACTATAAACGTAAATATAGGGTGTATCAAGACTGGTACCGAAAACGAAGCCAGGTAAGTAGTTTTAGTGACTTAAGACACAATATACCATACGTGTATACGATACGTGTATCGCATACACGTATCGTTGTATTTGGTTGTATAAAATTAAAATGTACATCCTTTTATTATTAAAGACGCAATGGTACTTAAGTGTTTAAATTATTATTATTTAAGCAAATACTATGGATTTACCACCCAAACACGATGATGTTTAAAAAATAACAAATCATTGTCGCGTTTCTTTGGGAAATTTTTAGTGGCTTTGAGTTTGTAGACAGTAAAACTATCAACCATCATCGTTTTCAGTAGCAGTCTTGATATACCCTGTATAGAGACTACACCTCAATGTACCAGAGATAAGGCGTAAATCTATCTTTGTATTATTTATTCAAATAGTTTCAGCAAATCTTAAGTGAGTTTAAGAAATTACGAGAAACTTTCGGTCTCAGATCCATATATTATAAGTAACATATTAGAGGACATGACAAATGGAGTAACAAAGTGACAATATGTATCCAAGGAAAGGTAAAAAGTTGAGGTTCCGCCCGCAAAGAAGGTGGGATGATGATGTAAGAAAAGTAGCGGGGGTGATGTGGAACCGAGGCTCAAGATATATACATGGAGAAAGGACGAGGAAGCCTTTGCCGATTAGCAAACAGATCACCAAAAAATATATAAGATAGATTTATTAGAATAAGTATCAAGTTTATTAGATTAAGACGATCTAAAAATGCCATAATTTACTTTTATCCTGAAATTAAACTTGTAAGACAAATACTAATCTTCAGTTATTAATCTGAGGTTAAGCTTATGCATCTTTCAAGAGCATAAGAAAGAGACGATATATTTCAGTAATTATTTCAGCTATTGTTACGCTGTAATGAAGACATTGCATCTCGCAAGCTCTTAACAGAGAGGCGAATTATTCCAGCAACTGTTACTAAAAGATTTATACGTTGAAACTGCACTGGATAAATGTGACACGTTTGTACCATAACATCCCCATTTACATCCTCTAGAATAGAAACACTTCTAGGGACCAAATCAGTAGTATTTTACCCTATTCATCTTCTCGACAGATACCGCGTCTGTGGTGTACTTACTCTTCGCTCGCACTATGTGCATTGTGGTGTAACCTTCGTGGAATAAATTGGACGTCTTGAAAGCTGAACACTCATAATCTTGACTCCATGTCATGTTGTAAGTCTTATAGTTGGTAGTTTCGTTTTGAAGGACGTTGTAGCCAGATTAACTACTGGGTATAAAAGACTTAACATCATATAATGTCTTAGGATGACGAGCGCAGTGGAAAGCCAATTATTGCTTTGTAATTAATGGTGCTGGGTTATGCTACTGTCTATGAGTCGTATCGCTTACCATCAGACGAATGGCATGCTCGTCAGACTATTTATTCATCGCAATAAAAAAAACTTGTTACGAGATATTTGGGCACATATTCAGATCTGAAAATAAAAATTGTCATACAAACATTTGAATTGGTGCGGAGATGAATTTAAGGCCTCATATAAGAAAATTTGTATCACAGCAAACTGTGCCATGCACCCTACCATTTTTATGGAGAAATTCATATCAATCTCTATCTTATTTCATATCACAAATTCATATCTCATTCAGCTAATTTTATCAGCATTTATAATTCTAAATTCTACTGCACCAATGAGACACCTTTATATATCATAGACTTTTTAACCATTTACGTCCCTTAGAAGTGTTATTCTACCTCATTCATCCTTCTGCTATATACCGCGTCTGTAGCGTATTAACTCTTCGCTCACACTGTGTGCATTGTGGTGTAGTATTCGCGAAATAAATTGGACGTCTTACAAGCCCTGTTCGATCCACATTGCAAAATTACAACACATTGCTTGCACGGGGTAAGTTTGTTTTAAAAGATTGCCTTCTGATACGCCGATGGATGTTGAGTTTGCTTTGTGAACGGTGAATTTAGTTGCGAGCATTTGAATCTAGCGATTGTGATGACAGGTCTTGATTGCGAAGCTCGTATTGTAATAGGATTTTGTAGAATAAATAACACTATTACATGGCGGAAAGGCACAATTTCACAACTTTTTAGGAACTCTGATATCTAACACACCGACAGCCTCCGTGGCGCAGTTGGTTAGACGCCGGCTGTGAAACGAGAAATCGCAGGTTTGATCACCACACTGAAACAAATGTTATTCATTTGATTCGAGACTTTTTGATCTCACAAACACTCTGGGTGAAGTGTCGCGTAGTTACCGATATCTACGACACAAGGCTTGATCTTAGTGAGGGGTCAGGACTATGTACGCCACTAAATTATTTACCAGACCAATAATAAATTAATCGGTAAATGTATAACTTCTATTGATGAAACTTATACAAGGTTAGTCGTAAAGAGTACTTAAAGCCGAAAGGTATATGCTACTTTCATTATAATGAACAACTTTTACTATGGGGCCAACACTGAAAACATGAAAAAATCAGCTGTTCAATACATTTTGCAGATTGAAACGATTATTTTTTAACAGAACAACTGATTTTTATAATTGAATAAACAAACCCAGAAAAACTTATTTCGCATATAAATGTAATTTTCTCCATAATTACAAACATTACTGCCATTAGAATAGTAATAAGTGAGAATGTCGAGTTCTCTTCGAGGAAGGAAGCCGGATGCAACTTAGACGTGCATCTGCGGTAAACATGAGAAATATAACTGTATTCGCATATAATACTTGTATTATAGTAGGGATTATAATGTCCTTTAATGCTGAATCTTTAAAGCTATATTGCAGATATATTAAAGCACTGCCTCGGTAGTGTAGTTGTACTACGGTAAGGTTACAAAGCTGAGGTGTCGGGTTCGACAAGTAATTATCAGCCCGGAGTCAGGAATTTGTGACCGACATGGCGATAAACTCGCCCCCTATCACATCGTGGGACGGAAAATACAAGGCGAAGGGTGTCCTCTACACCTCTGCCTACCCCTTCTGTGAGTGTATGTATATATGTATGTAATTATGTATATATATTGCAGGATGTTGTCATAAAACAATTAAGAAGTAGTAGAACCTTGCCGTATTTAATTATCTATGTAGCAAAAGTACTGTTATTTTCATACAAAAAATACTTGTCAGAAGGATAGTATCATCAAAGCAGTTTTATCATAGTTTTATTGTAATAACCAATAAAATAATTGCATTATTTTCGGCCAGAATGTTGTGAGTAGGTCGTTCGCCTGCTCATAAACACGAGCACCACCGGACTGAAATTATTATTAAGCGTTACATTGCAGTGCGCCTCGAGACATTAGGTGCTAAGGACTGTAATTTGTGCCCGGCATGGCTACACGCTTGTCCCCGACCACATCTTAGAACAATAATGGGGTCGACGAAACATACATACCACTGCCTACTTCTTTTGTAGATGCTAGCGTAAACTGGTGAAGGGTATTTGAAAAGCTTAATTCTTTGAACCTTTGAATTTTACATCAATCAGAGTCAACTGTGTTTTATAAAAAAAAACACACTACATTCACATACATAGTCCTGAACCCACACTAAGATGGAGTCTTTTGTCTTGGGTATCAGGAAGTACGAGAGAGTTTTCGGTCTCACAAACACCCAAGCCGGAAACAAATACTTGTAGACCACACAAATATATTTCTCGGTGCGGCGATCGAACCTGCGACCTCTCGTTTCACATCCAGCACGTAACCAACCAGTTACGGAGGCTGTCGTTGTGTTCAACATATTTAAAACTCAGCCTGAAGTGCCTAAAACTAATACCTAGCCCATTTTGAATTACCCAAAAAGCGGAATTCAGGTTTTTATTTATTACAATGAATGACAAGACGAGCATGCCATTCGCTTGAAGGTAAGCGATACGACCGATCATGGACAGGAGGAAAACCAAACAACATGAATTACAAAGCAATGCTTGACATTCCACAGCGCTTGCCATCCGGAGCCATAAGATGTTAATTCACATCAACATGATGTTTAGGAACACAACAGTGCATTAACACAGCTTTTTGGCGGGTGAAATAGAACAGCTTACATACTGCTAAACAATACCAAACAGATAAAACATACAAGAACCTCGATATATCGATAAATCAGCTGGCCGAAACACTAGTCACTCGCCACAACCATTCGTTAGCAGGTGACTCTGGCTGCATTCCAGAATGTTCACTTCAAAAACTTGACCCAATTAAACCATTTCACAATTGAATTTCTTTATTTAAGATGTTATTTAATAGTTTCGAGAGGGCATTACAAAATAGTTATAAGTAAGGGAGTTTAAGAAAAAGGTAGGGTGTTTGAGATAAGCACCCCACGCTTTGTAACACTAGAATTTCTCTCCATTTTCTAATCTTAAACTCATTATCAATTATGTTTACTTTTTTAGTTGGGTTTTTTATTAAAGTGTTTTTTTAGTTTTTTAAACTATTATTTAATAGTTTTGACTAAAAACATTTATCTACGGCTATCACATCAAAGGAAGAAGGCGCGTAAATTACCTATTCATTTATTTTTTAAAACTTAAAGTTTTGGATAAGGTAATGTCATATACTTTTTAAATTATTGTATTGTCATCGGTCTTCGACAAATGTTAAAAGCTTGAATGAAATCTGACCATTTAAAGTGGGTCAAAATCACGCCCAAAAGAGTCGGTTACAAACATACAAGTGTAATAAATATTTTATTACTCTTTATAATAAAATAATTAATTTTAAAACAACTTATAATTTAAGAAAAATGTTTTAAGATATAATTAAATAGTTTCAAGATGTGGTATAAAAAGTTTTGAAATGCTTATGATATTGTTTAAAAAGTTTTATAATAAATAGCTGGTAATATCGGTAGCTACCTTATGCTTGCGCCCCACTACACATTTAGGCCGCCCCTTCTGAACTCTCAGCTGGCATTGCCGGAAGTCTGTCACACCGAATTATTTTAATGATGTAAATTGAAAAGAGACTGGCCAAAAGCGTAGGAAGTTTATTTACATTGTAAAATTCGACAATTGAAAAATTGAAGCCAGAGTAATTATTATTGTACATAATGAGACTTAACACCCGTCTCTTACTTTGTAATTCATGTTGTTGTGTTGTGTGTGTGTTGTTTGGTTTTGCTACTCTCCATGATGGTCGTATCGTTTACTTTCAAGCGAATGGCATAAAAAATGTTAGCCAGTGACAGTAACACTTTACACTCAGCCAGCAAGAATGCTAGGAACTGAAAAATGTCTGCTCTTTCCGCATTCTTTCCTCTTTATACTCAAAAACCGACACCTTCAATTGCTCCAATATTGTGGATTTTCATGAGCGCCAAAGGCCATTTACATCTGCTGAGCAGCACACTTTTATTTTTTATCTTAATGCAAAAGTCACACATTTAAATTAAATGTTAATGGATTTTGTCTCGATTGTTATTTAAAACTTGTTGACGCGACTGTTTGAAGACATTACATACACACGCTGCACGATATGAACTGATTAGCTATACGCATAATGAATGATACAACGATGCCGTGTAATGCTGTTAATAATAAAAAAACCCAACTAAAACATAGAAAATATTTTTTAAAAAATTTGAATTAAGAATATTGTATACAAGTCGAAGAGTCGGTTACAAACATACAAACAAACATACAAATGAAGCTAATATAAAGCGTGTAAAAATTACTACATTTCGGTGTGAACGCCATCCCCTCGCTGCAAAGCCATTTGACGGCATCTTTATAGCTGTATTATGCAACATTATGCGCCGTATGCAAAACATATCGTGTGCCATCTTAAGTAATTTTATAGAGGAACGCAAAGATTTCCGATACTTATGCTACTAAACGGTATTCGCAGGGCATTTTTTGTCGCTTGGTTGTATTAAATTTGGAAAAAAATGATTTTGGAGAGTATTTTTTTTATTGCAGTGAATGGAGAAACGAACATGCCGTTCGCCTGATCGTAAGCGACCCGACCGCTCAAAAACAGCAGGAAAACCAAACATCACCTTGAATTACAAAGCAATGCTCGGCATTCCACTGCGCTCGTCATCCTGAGACATAAGATGTTAAGTCTCAATATGTGCAGTAGTTACTCTGGCTACAATGTCCTTCAATCCGAAACACAACATTACATTTACACTGCTGTTTGACGGGAGAAAAAGACACTGCGGTGGTACCCACCCAGATGGCCTCTCACATATGAGAGACCTACCACCAGTTTTCATTGACATAATATTTAAGAATTGTTTTAGATACGTATGTTCGACAGCTGCCGTGGTGCAGTTTGTTGAAAAACTAAAAGTCGTGGGTTCAAACCTCGCTAAAATGTTTTTAATTTTGCGTGCTGTGAAACAGAAAAGTCTCACGTAGTTTTTGTTACCAACGTCACGAGGGTTGTATCTTAGCTTGGGATTAGGATTTATTTAATGATTTTTAGAGTTATTTGTTTATTTACTAATGGCTATAGAGTCGCCTCCTATCACATCGTGAGATGGAACACACAAGGCGAATCCTGGGTGTTCTCGTTTCTATCAGAGGAACCTATGCCTACTCCTTCTGGTAAAAAAAACATTTGTTACATACATATACATGTAAAAACGAGCACAATTATAACACATTGCTATTGTCATCCAATGTTCCATTACAATATAATGCGGGCATTAGTTGTACGCCAGTTTACAGCGTGCAGCCGGTCGTAATGGCGGCAAATGGCTCACTTCGCACCTGGGCTGCTTAAAAACAATTTATTCCAATGCGAACTGTTAACATGTTTATTTTTGGAATGTTGGTAACACGGATTTTGCAGTGCTCGGATTGATAAGGGTGTGGTCTCTTTTGCATGATATGACATACATATTTTTAATAGTCTCCGCTGTTTTATGTAGTTCAAATTAAGAATACTGAGTTTTGTTGGTAAATTATTTATTAAATATTCTATTCAAAATATATTTGGGTTTCTATATTTCGACTGCACGCAATCAATGGTGAAAGATTAGAATAGTTTTGTCAATTACAATAAAGTTTGATAATAATTCCATTGTCAAGACCATTTAAAACCAATTTAAACTGACCATTCTGGATAACATACACCCACTAACACGAAACACCGCAAGGTACCCCACGCAACTCCTAATCCTATCCTATTGATATTAATTTGAAAGTTTGTGTGTTTATTACGTCTCCACGTCGAAATCGCTGGACCAATTTTGACGACATTTGGTATGAAGGTAGCTGATATTCTCGCTTAACATATAGGGTACTTTTCATCCCGACAAAATGAAAGTGTTCCCATGGAATGTGCAAGGAATTTAAATATATTTGATATTCTTTCACACTCAAAAGGAATGGAATGGGATTTAAAGTACGGCGGTAACGTTAAGTTTAGTTTAGTATTTTAAATAGTTATCACGCGATAAATCTCCTATTTCTAAAGTGGACTCTCAAAAAGTATTGACAGCGCCCGTGGCGCAGTCGCTAGACGCCGCCTGTGAAACGAAAGGCCGCGGGTTCGATCCCCGAACCGAGAGAAACATTTGTGCGGCCCAAAAAATTTCTTTCGGGTCTCGGTGTTTGTGAGGCCGAAAAGTCTCTCGTAGTTGATACCCGCGACACAAGGCTCGATCTTAGTGTGGGTCCCGACTATGTATGCGACTTTTGGGTGTTATTTATTTATCCGCACTCGAGCGAAGCCGGGCTGGACCGCTGGTTATAAAATAAATCGGTACTAAAACGTCCCAACCAATATAACATTAACACATTAACAGATTCAATTATCCCGCACATGGTACATCCGGCTCCCGAATAGGTTCTAAACTCGCCAATGGCGCGGCTAATCGGTCGAAGGTGTATTTATTGGTAGAACCGCTGTATAGGTAAATTATCAGGCATTGTTGTGGACAATTGGGGTTCGGGTTTGTTTATTTGAAGTGTATGATTGTGAGGAATATTTGGAAAAATATAGGAGGATATTGCTATGCGTGGAAAGGGAGATTACTAGTTAAAATTATCTTCAGCTGTTGGAAGCCCACTTATAGATATAGCCTATGGATTTTCGCAATGATATGACGGAAGCAGTCTACTCCTAGCACCTTCCTTCAAAATATAAAAGATCGTGCGGCCTCTTCATTGGTCGAAATTCGACGCTTCGTTTGCCAGCACGTCATCTACAAAATAACTTAAAAGTGCACCGCCCACTAACATCTCTACTTGCTATTTGAGAGGTAGGTATGGATATTTTTTATCATAAAGGAAAACACAGTAAAGTTAAACCGCAATATTAGTCTATAGAACTACATAATATGACTCACCTGATCAAAGTTGAAGCTGGATAGTCAACGGCGGTATAACAGCATGCTGGAGCATCACTTACACAAACCACTTTCACCACACACAACTTCTTTATACTAGCTCAACAACGACTACGAAACAATGTCTTAGTACTTTTCCCGTTCTAAACAATTATGCCGACCGAAAACCCGATATACACAGACTAAACCCGAATTGCGCCACACTTCCACTACTCTCTACTTACACTATAGTCTATACACCACTTTTACTTAACACAACTCAGTACTTCTTTGCCACATAATTTTTACTGCGCAATAACTATATCATAGTACTTTCCCTACAAGTAATGTTGTACAACACCGGAATACCACCAGAATGTCGAAAAAACAATCGAAATTAGACACAAGTCTGATGCAAAAGCGGACTATGCGGACCACGCGTTTAGAACCAACCACGAGACTGACTTTAGACTAGCGCACAAGACGACAAACAAATCAAAACTACCCTCAATTAAAATATATTTTTGATAAATTGCATCTAAGACAAAAAATACTACCTACAGCCTGTTTGGCGTAGTTGGTTGAAATCCGACTCGGAAATGAAAGATCGCAGGTTCAATCCCCGGCGTGACAAATGTTTGTGTGGCACACAAATATTACGAGTTAGGACTGAAAAGTAGATTTCTATGGGTCCTATTATTTTCACTTCCATTCACCGTTTGAAGATAGCTATGAACTTATATGAAGATCTAACGTGTCCTCACAATTATGTCATAACTAGAAAAGATATATAGGAATAACGAAATCAGTAGGAGAAAATGGATTGCCGACATAACCCTAAGGATTAACAGTCTGAAGTGGCAGCGGACCGGCACATAGCGTAAGAACTGAAGACCGTGGGGGCCAAAAGGTTTTGGAGTGGAGACCACGTACAGGCAAGCGAAATGTTGGAAGTCCGCCCACAAGGTGGATGAATTGTTAAGGTTGTCGGAAGTAGCTGGATGCATACCGCTTCGAACAGTAAGATGTGGAGAACCTTGGGGGAGGCCTATGTTCAACAGTGGGCTTCTTGTGGCTAAAGAGAAGAAAAATAAGAAGTAAGTAGGTAAGTTGTACTTAGGTAAAATTACAAAGCTGAGGTCACGGGTTCAAATCCTGAGTCGGTCAAAGTGATATTGGATTTTTCAGCCCGGGGTCAGGAATTTGTACCCGATGTAGAGATAGGCTCACCCCCTGTCACATCGTGGGGCGGAACATATAAGGCGAAAAGTGAGTGACCACCTCTATCTACCCCTTCTGGGATAAAAGGGCGAGAGTTTATGTATATATATGAAGTTACAAATGTATGTAATGTCAACATAGATTATGTATAACATTTATAGTAACCAAATAAAACCACGCAAATTAGCCAGTTGAAAACATTAGCACAGTTAACGGTACGTATTGTTCAAATATTGCGGGAATTGTATGTTGTTAATTACATTGCGCAGAACACAGACCGGTGGTATACGAAATTAAATTCTCATACAAACACCTAAACACGGTTAGATTTTGTTTCTTACACTGTTCTGTGTAGAACGTATGTACGGTTTCACCTTGGGGCTTTTAAAACAGCGGGGAAAACCAAAAAAATATAGTAATATGATGTGTAGTCAGCTAACCGGCATTCCGCAATAAGCCGGCTTGGGGGACTGTTAACTATAGCATACGCCCTAGGGTTCTTCAAGCAAAATTTTAGTTGTGTCTCTAGATCAGTAATAGGATTCATACATACGTGCATAAATTCACACTATTTTCCCAGAAGAGGAAGGCGGAGGTGCAACCAGGACTATTTTCCGTCCCACGATGTGATAAGTGGGCGTGCCTATCGCTATATCGGACTAGGCAAGTAGGCTACATATGGACGTATATGTTCTTTCATACATGTTTTATGTTGTTATAATATCTTTGGATATTAACCGTGAATGCCGTTGACTTTTTAAATACATTTAGTTTAAAAATTTCGCATGCGTTGGAACAAGAATTTGAATCTGACACGGAAATAATACCGCCTTGGATTACATTTTAGCACGGAAATAAGCTCGGCAAACCTTGAGTGACAGTAGTGGACCTTCAAGCTCGTATGTGGTAATTCGAATATAATCATATATTATACTCCTACCTCGTATTTGCTGGAAATATCACTACTGCCTTCCTCCTATAGGTCATAGCGTGATGATATATAGCCTATAGCCTTCCTCGATAAATGGACTACCCAACACTGAATGAATCATTCAAATCGGACCAGTAGTTCCAGAGATTAGCGCGTTCAAACAAACAAACAAACTCTACAGCTTTATAATATTAGTATAGATGGTATATAGTCAACTTCCACGTAACTCCGTGGTGATATAGACGTACATATTATATTTTATGTATTTCCTTTATATAATTTCTGCGTGGTTCATGCATAGCGCATTCAGGGCAACTTATAGAAAGTACAGAGCCATCTATATATATTTTTGTCTTCAATGTCCTGTATGCATTTTTTCTCAAATAAAATGAAATATTTTTACTGTAGAGCATAGGTTAATCTAAGATTTTAAATGTTTTTTTTTTATATCTATGATTTGCTAAATTGGTGTACAATAATATGGTGAATATTTTAGATTCCTACAATTATGAATATCTCAAGTAGGTGGCTTTCTAGATAGCTTCTAATATTCTGTGTATAATAAGATGGAAATATATATTATGAAGGAAAGCCACAGAGACACCTTAATTTAACAAAGTATAATATAATTTGATTATTTTTCCTTCCCTGAGCTGAAACACATTTCTTTATAGGTACGTGTGATTTTTAATTTCATTTCATAGGACTGGCCAACGAGCAAAACAGGTCACCTGATGGTATGTGATCACTGCCGCCAATGACCATCCACAACGATTGGATCGTAGGTTTGTTGTCCACTCTTCAAATCAGAAGGGAGCGTGAAGGATAAAGGATGGGAGAGAGATAAAGAGGAAAGAACTATTGGGCATATTACGCCTTAACCGCATCATTATTATTTTAAACAACATTTTTTAACCCATAACACAAGTGAAATCATTATTTGGGCACCAGAGTTCAATCTAACACTTGCGCTATAACTTTATTTTTGTATGCTTTTTTGCGTGTACTTTAGATTTAGTGTTCTGTATGTCTCTTTTGTATAATAAAGTTTATTATTTATTATTATAATATTGTAACATTAACTATAGACAAAATTTGACTCCTTTTTAGTAACAGAACTCCAATTACTTATAACTAAGAGTATTACGTTTTAAGACGTAGATATAAATATAAATTCTTAATATAAATATTATGTTTTTCTAGCTATGCCAATGAAGACATTCGTTCTCATATAGTTAGATATTATACTATTATTTTGTATTTTATGAAAAAATTTAACACACACTGGGCCAGTGTGTTGAAATAAGCTGCATTAGATATAAAATTAAATTTTACATGATTACGTCATAAGAAGATATTGATGAAAAATTGCATACTTTTATGAATTAAATTGTACGCTTGGCTGATCGTGCCTCTATCGCTTGTTTCCGCACTCTCCGATTGCACGCTCGGCTCTCGTGGAACGTGACAATAAGTCATGCTTTTTCATGCGTTCTGCCGGCGTTCCTCGATTTATAAGACGTTATCACGTAAAAAACGCAAAAAAAGTACAAAAACCAGCACAAGGTATATATTAAAATAATTTATTGAATCCATTAAAATGTTCAACATCATTTAGATTCAGTCATTTTTTAATCTACCACCCTGTTCGGAAAGCGGTTTTCACTAGAAAAGAACGGACAAGAAACTCTTGTGTTGTGTCAAAAAAAGTTTACAATGTATCATGCCTAATAATATTATAACATTTTTATGATGAAAAAACAACAATCCCAAGATTGCCAGACATCTGCCAAGCAATAACACAAAGTTAAGACGCTAGAACAAAATTACGACGTATATTCAAATTAAGACGAAATAAAACAGCGTTAAAAACACTCGGTTTTATGGCCACATATAAAACCAGCTTAATTACTCGACACATTGCGCTGTGAGAGAATTACCTGTTTTCATTAATATTGGAGCCACTTAAGGGGATTATATAAAATTTATTTAAATTTACTCAACGTGTACATTTGTATATTTTTATTTTCAATACGTATAACAATTGTTTAATAAAGAGCTAACAATATCTGCCAACCCGCACTAGGCCAGCGTGGTGGACTATATGGCCTAATCACTCTCAATCGTACTGTCGATTGTAGAGTAGGCCCGTGCCCTGCAGTGGGACGTATATGGGCTGATACAGAATATCTGGATATCATCCATACAACCTCAGTGGCGCAGTTAGATACTGACTACAAAATGAGAAGAATCCCCGCACCGAACATTATATGTGTATTTGTGTGAACAACAAGTACCTACTTCTTTCTTTCTGGACTGGGTGATGTGAGACCAAAATGTCTTTCATAGTTTTTGATATTTACGACACAGGACTTGATCTTTAAATATAACTATTTATGTGATTGTTGGATATATTGCAATGAATAGTGAGACGAGCAAGCCGTTCGCCTGATGGTAAGCGATACAACCGCTCTTAAACAGTAGCAAAACCGAACAACACCTTGAATTACAAAGCAATCCTTGGCATTCCACTGCGCTCACCATCCTGTTATATAAGATGTTAAATCTCAATATGTCCAATAGTTACTCTGGCTACAATGCCCTTCAATCTGAAACACAGCAGTGCATTTACACTGCAGTTTGACGAGTGAAATAGACATTGCGGTGGTACCTACACAGATGGTCTCTCACATTTACGAGCGACCTACTTTCCAGGACCAGTAGTTATCACCAGTGGTTATATATTTAATAATTTATAGCCATATTTATATATACGACAACCTTACGAAATTCACCCTGCTTCACATCAAATTTTGATCTTGCATCACTAATGAAGCTAGTCCTTTGGACGTCTAAGCCCGGTAACAGGTTTCCAAGTACAATAACTAATACCTTGCATACATGTCTTTAGCGCCATCTCGTGCTGCAATATTGTGCATCAAAATATTTAAGGACGGACGAGTAGACCTCACCGAAACTACACAATACAAATTGGTGATACCATCAACACGGTTCTAGTCAAAAAGACCCTGAACCGACTGAAAATGCATGAAAGGGTTGAAAGTGAATTGAAATGAAATGAAAGTGAAAAATATATTGTACGCATCAAATTATAGAAAGATAAAAACACAAGGAAATAAAACCACGCATCATTTTATTTATACACACAATGAATATGAAGCGAGAAGCATTGCTCTACTCTTTTCAGGTCAGACATTCTAGTAATTGCAGATACCCACGTCCGATACACACAAAAACCCCATGTCAGGACGCCTGTCAATCTGTCCTACTATGCACTTGAACACGGATTGCGAAGCGTCGGCAGTTCCCTCATGGTAGTTTTATGCTGCGCTGCGAAACGATTTTGTGATGTGGGATTAAACACTTTTTTGCTGAGAGTGGAAGTTATGTAGGGATGAGGAAACAAAGTAAATAGTGTATTAAATATAAACTTGTATAGTTTTTATTTTTATTTCAGTGTTGTTTGAATAAGTGGGTTCAATTTAATTTCCATTATCGATTTTAATCTAATAGCGGTATTAAACTTCCAATATCATGAATAACACCACATATTTTTAAGTTGTAAATATATCGCAATACAGTTACATTTCATTTTCGATTACTAATAAAATTCACAATAATCATTTATTTTGATGTCCTAAAGAAAACACTACAAAATAATGCACTTGTTAGCATCCCATAAAACTATATCTCAGTGTACAAACAACAGCCTAACGTCGATAATTAATATGTTAATCTTCATTAAAACTTTACCCGCGTAACGTCTGGCAGTTAACTCAACTTGCACGGAGCCTTCAAGCTACTTCCCGATCAGCTTGTCATTTGGTTAGTGTTTGATGCAACAGCGATTACCTAACAGGAATTAGAGATTCTAGAAATTTCTAGCCGTTAAGTGTTTATGATAAATGCTGGAGGGAAGTGGATTCACATCTAAGACAGTGACGGGGAGGGGTAAATCGGCAATAGGATGTTTTTTTATATCTTGGTATCACATGTCCGATTTAGTTTATCTTTATTAGTACAGGACGACGACAAATTATTATAGTTTAGATGTAGGTCTCTCTTCTGTGGAAGGTCGCCTGGATAGGTACCACCGCAATGTGTATTGCTCCTGCCAAACAGCAGTGTAAATGTAGTGTTCCGGTTTGAACGACATTGTAGCCAGAGTAACTACTGGACATATTGAGACTTAAGATCTTATGTCTCAGGCTGGCAAGCGCAGTGGATCACCAAGCATTGCCTTGTAATTCATGGTTTTGTTGCTACTATCCATGAGCGGTCGTATCGCTTACCATCAGACAAATGACGTGCTAGTCTCGCCATACATAGCAATAAAAAAACCACCACAATCAAAACATATACCAAACCGCATATAAAGCGATTACAGCACCATTGTAAAATCCGAGTTGATATACGCATTCTCTAAATCCCGGCCCGTTTTGATGCAGTAAAACGTACAATGGGATACCGGGCATAAAAGCTCCGATGCATTTCCTTTGAACCGATATAACTGATCGATACGCTAAGAACCTTTGGATATGAAATTTCTTGTATTTACTGAGTGATGCGAGAGAGATACAAGTTTTACAGTAGGATGTAATCTGATGTAAAAGGAAATAGGCACTTTATTCATTTCAAAAGACTTGCCCTTGGTACAATTTTAATAAAACAGCTTTTTATTTGTAGATTTTTTTAAAAATAAAGACACCCAACAGTCACATACATAGTCCTGACCCCACACTTAGATCGAGTCTTGTGCCGTGGGTATCAGGAACTACGAGAGACTTTTCGGTCTCACAAACACCCAGCCCGAAAGAAATATTTGTGGGCCGCACAAACATTTCGCTCGATGCGGGGATCGAACCTGCGGCCTCTCGTTCAACAGGCGGCGTCTAAACAACTGCGCCACGGAGGCTGTCGATCGATTGAATCATATCAGCGTATTGATAATTTTAGATTGTTGAGGAGGTCCGTGCCCTGCAGTGAGACGTATACAGCCTACATAGGCTGGTACAGACATACATACAAACTTTACTACAATAAAGCTTAACTACCAATTAATGCAACCACTACAAAAATCTAAGGTTAATTATCTAAAGTAAGATCCCAATACGTCTACATCCTCAGTCCACCCAACTTCCAAATAATCTATCGACAACATTACGTGTAAAAGCCTTTAACAGCCCAATTCAATCACGCAAACCACAACAGATCGCTGGAAATCTCACAAATTAAGTATTAACCTTTACAATGGGGTGATTTTTCAACATTTCGCTTCGGCAGGGCACCTGATAAATGCACCGAAGTGATATAAATCGCTCTGTTCCAGTTAATTTAAATCGACGGAAGAATGAATCGGCAATTTGCTTTTTATACTCGGCTTTAATTTAACTTAATAAGTCTGGATTAGGTGTACTAACGGTTGTTTTCTTTTTGTCTATGGGTTGATTGATATTTTTAATTCTATTGGATAATTTATTTTTATACTATAATTAAGAGAAGAATTAATTAATTAATCTCCTCCGCAATGATCAAATGCGAATGGCAGACTACGTATAGTCCTGACCCTGTATCAAAACTACGAGAGACCTTTCGGTTACACAAACACCCAGACCCAAGACAAATATTTGTGTCGGCCTCACAAACATTTGTCTTGGTAAGGGGATCGAACGCGCGGCCTCTCATATCACAGCCGGCGTCTAACTAACTGCGCTATGGAGGCTGTCAAGTTTAAGATATGCAAGTTTTTTCACGAAGTTTTCCTTTATTTAATATTTTAAAAAAACAATATTCATAGTTATGAATACACCGATTTATTCTAAATGTACGTGATGTGTACGAGTATATTATACTTGAATCTACGACCGACTTGTCAATTAATATGCTCTCAACAAGCTTTCGATCACTTCTACGCTTCATTATCGAAATAAACAATACCGAGAATAACTCACGAAGAAAATATATTGTAAATATTCTGAAGACGATCCAATTCTTCAAGTCTACGAACCTCAATAGTTCGCAAACAAAGGACGGAATAATCTGAAAATATCTCTCAAATCCGAACGTTACCGATACATCTTTATGCCTGTAGGTCTCGATTCAAAGATGTCCAGGGTAGTCTTAAGCCCTATAAAGAAGGCTTTTATAAGCAAATAGCATTGAGAATATTCTGCAAAATGATAAACGTTTTGAGGGAACTACATATATTTAACAGTAGATATTCGACCCTGATCAAAAGGTATGGGATATTGAAAAAGAATTCAGTGAATGGGCAAGGAATGTGCAAAAGGAAATGTTGTTTACTTTTACACAATAATTATTTCTTATTTACTTAAAATTAAATCATCCATAGCTAACAAATTCCTTTAAAATAGATCCCCGGTTGTCTTTTATAAATTACATTCTTCAGTTTCAAGACAAAAAAATTGAATTTGAGACAGAAATTCACATTCTATTCGTTTACATTACACGAGATCTGTACAAACTAACTATCGATACCCGATTCCAATAACTTCATCATGATGTGTTTTTTGATTTCACCACTCCCTCAAAACTACAGAAATAGAATCAAAAAACTAAAGTAAAAACAATGTAATGACGCTAGGAACACTCTTCTATCTCGTATAGCAAACACTAGGCTTTGAAAGTTCACAAGATTGTAGATAGTACGACGCAATGCAGATATTGGTAAGCGATGCGCGGCGTACTCAGTTATTTGACTCCATGTATTTAGATGTAGAAATAAAATGAGAAGGTAAGGAAGCAATTAGCAAAATTATTATTATTAAGTATGTCGCGTTTCGGTCAAAAGGACATTGTAGCCGTTACTCTGGCTACTACTGGACATATTAAGACTTAACATCTATTTCTCAGGAGAGAGCCTTTTGGAATGCCAATCATTGCGTTATAATTCAAGGTGTTGTTTGGTTTTGCTACTGTTCATGAGCGGTCGTATCGCTTACCATCAGGCAAACGGCATGCTCGTCTCGACATTCATTGTATTTAAAAAAATCGAGACACCGTGAGATCGATTGCCAAGATAATTTTTGTTTCAAGTGATTATTTCGTCGATACGTTGACTAATACAACTCCCGTGAGCCAAGATTGGCAGTAAGATGCATTGAGACGACTTCGTGCACCGAAACTTAGTCTCTATGGGACGCTAGTTTGTCTTTAACGTGCCAAGAAATAAACTTAAAACAAATACTAGGTAGGAACAAATGACAATAATACAAATGACTGTCTGATCGATGCTTCTGCATCGACATACTCACGACGACATAACATAGAAATGTTAGGTCTTCTAGAACTCTAGATGCTCAGAGCACCATTAATCTCTTCTGTTTGGCTCTTCGGAAAATTCCGTCCTTTGTATTAGATATTCAAAAGCAACTATAATTACAAAGGTATTATGAGTGTCTATCCACTCCATGACACAATACTGTTTGCCGAGCGTATATTCCTTGAAACAACTAAATCTTAAATCTATTTCCAGCCCCAATAATTTCCCACACAGCGGTTTACGTGTGCGGCCAGGCAATATAATAATAAATTAACAGCAAGAAGAGCAAACGACACTGTACTCTAGAATTAATATGGCAAGTTTGATCAAAAGACAAAGTTTCCCAATCAGGGGACCTTTTGTAAGCACATGAAATTAATGAGCGCGCCGCCTCTCTTGTTATTGGGATATTACATTATTTAATGAATAGTTTTAATGTATATTTTTAAGGTGAAATTCTTGGGAGAAGGAAGAAAAGATAGCTTATATGAGAATTTTGTTGTGTGCAATTTAGGTGATGTTATAATAAGTACATATATTTGGATTTCTGTTCGATAGACTTAGAAGTTGTAACAATGGTGAAATATGTGTAGACACTATTTCAAATGATAATTATAGATATCACTAAATTAAAAGGTTGCATAACTTTCTGACAACCGAAAACCTACACACGATATAATTTATTGAAATCAGATCATCTATCCATTTCAAAGACAGAAGTTTACTCATTTTAAAGTAAAAAAGGCTATTTCTCGATTGCATTAAATAATTTGACGATAATTTTGACCTCTAATATACATAAACTATCAGTGCCAAATACTTGAGTCAAAATCAAATAATTGACATAAAAGTTATCCTCACTGTTACGTCATTCAACCGAGCCTTGTTTCCATTGAATGTAACTTTTCTACTATTCCTTTTGCATAACAATAACGTCACACGCAGCGTCCCTAATCACGCCGATTCATCATATATGAGAACAAGTCCGAGTTATAGGCTCTAATGTCTCGGAAACAATGCGACCGATTTATTATGGCGCCTGTTGTAATGGTGTGTCTAATGAGCGGTGAACAATTGTTTTTGTTTGTTGTAGTGTTACATTGGGGCTGGTAGTTATTCTACTTTCTGATTATTTTCTTATTGCATAGGGCCGGCAAAGGAGCAAACAGTTCACCTGATGGTAAGTGATCACTGTCACCCATGTACAACCCTACTGCTTAAGTCATGGATGTGTTGCCGGCCCATTAAATCGGGGGAGAAGTGGGAAGGAAAAAGGATGGGAAGGGGAAGGGATCCAGAGATGCTCACCGTACCAAATGTGTAAGCAAAGCTTTCGCTTCACGTTGATCTCCTGTGAGACAGTGGTACCACCCCGGATATGCCTGTCCATACATGTTGACTCTGACAAGTCTTAAGTTTGACAACAGCATGGCTCTACCACGTCTTATATACGAGTATTAGCATAAGGTAGTTAATATGAGACTGATTAAATTAAAAATAACGATAACATCAGGTACAATGAAAATGAAAAGAGTAGAAAAAATTACTGGTGAAAGAAAACTATGATAGTCCTCCAGCAATTCCACTCACCGAATATGACAAGAATTGGTTTTCTAAGTGACAGTGGTACCTGGGTCTATTGGATCTTATTTCTGTCCAAATACTACCTATAGATTAAACAAGACATTTCTAAAGTGCTTTTAAAATTAATCCTCCTATTTTTTAATAAAAACTATCACAATGAATTAAGAAATTTTAAAATCCCTACAGAGCGGGGTCGGATGAGTTCGATGCTGTGCAATATAAACCTGTAGTAGGGGTACAGATTGGTGCAGGGGTACAGAGTCTTCGTATTAAATTGATTAAGTCGGGGGCTGCTAAAAGATAATTTCACATAAAACTTTTACTTATTTTACGGACATATTGAAGCTTTTGAGACGCAAAGACGTAAAATCGGTATAAAAATTAATAATCTTATACACCATCCATATGATTCCAACTTTATGATAAAGTTACTTGCCTTTCATCGTGACATCGTGAGTCACAATCTTTCCGAGAGATTTTTCAATACGGTAACGCCCGGACCCATAATAAGCATATTTTAATAATTAAAATACTTGCCGGGCCGGGTTGTGTAAAATGCTTGCTAAGCTCGATATCTGTATCGAAACTTTAGATTAACATTTTAAAACAGAGGTTTCCTCTGCTGAACCAAACATACATACGAACATGATCGTCACGCCTATATCCCATAGGAGTAGGCAGAGACTATAGACCGCCACTTTGCTCGATCCTGACATAATATATTATTGTTGAAATAATAACCCACAGCATTATTCCGCAGATAACATATTCTCTGCAATGTGAAGCTACTCTGTGTGTCGAAACGTGTTAAGAGGTTATTTTAAGCAAGCATACAATTTTCTCCACCTATTCGCCGACAAAAATCTAGATTAAAACGCAGTGTCTAACTTTATCTCTTATTTATGAGGCTTACATAATAAACTTAAATAAATAATAATAATCATTATTCTTCATTTTTACATAGCTCTCTCTCTCTCCTTCTTTTAAATCCATCCCATGGTTGTCTGTAAGACATTGCTTTACAACGATAAGACCACCATTAGTACTTTTTTAATTGCTTCTGTATAGTATTGTTCTGTTGTTTAAGTTTGTGTACAATAAAAATTAAATAAATAAATAATAAATAAACACAAGCCTTTCTCCCAGAAGGGGTATATCTGTACCAGCACAACTAATTTACTCCTTTTGTGTTCCCTCCCACAATGTGATAGGGGCGAGCCTATCGCCCTATCGGGAACAAATTCCTGACTACGGGCTAATGATAGAAAATCCAATATCACTACATATGGGATTCGAACCCAAACCTCAGCTTTATAAATCATTTAGTACAACTGCGCCAACGAGCCACTATGACACTTAAATACAGGTCATATCTTTGAAGAAGTCATCCTGCGGAAATCAAGAGAAATATTAATTTAAAGTATAGATTTTATTGGAGTAGTGGGTAAACGATCAGACGGGCCAATTTATGGTTTCTATGGTATTTCGTCACATCGCCTATAAACGCCCACCATATCAGAGGTATCGTCGATACGTCTCTGATCTTTCATATAATGATGACAGCTTCATGAATTCGAAGATTTTCCTTCATTTATTATTCTATTATTAAATAGGAACTTGTACGTAAAATATTTTTCCAGTTCAATTATATAGTTTGATCTATGCATTCTCCATCAACTAGATATCTTTTAAAATCTCTAGATCCCTGTGCAACCCCACTATCGGTTAGACAAAAACTTTCATACAAATAGACGTGACTATACTCAATATGATTTAAAAAAATGTTCCATAAATAATCTTTTATAACTCTCAATTTATTTTAAAATAGCAAATGCTTAGCATTCCACTGCGCTCGTCATCCTGAAACATAAGATGTTAAGTCACATTATGTCCAATAGTTATATTACTCTGACTACAATATCCTTCAAACCGAAACATAACTGTGCATTTACATTACTGTTTGGCAGGAGAAATAGACATCGCGGTGGTACCTACATAGGCAGCCTCTCTCATATGAGAAACCTACCACCAGTATAATATGGACAAGATTCTTGCGTTAATTTTAGTATACTAGTTTTATGTAATAAGGTAATGTAGACTTGGCTTTGTGCCGTCTAAGTCAAGAGTGACTGTTTAACGAGCTCAAGCCTTAAGGTATTCGTGATGTTCGCCACTAAACTTGCCTGTCACAGTTCAACCACACACCTGGCGCTTCACCAACTGCACAGAGGTTTTAATTAAGCAATAATTAATTGTACACCCGCTGTTAAATAACTTCAATACATACTTATTACTCAGCGTGGTGGAATACCCTCCTCAATCGTAGAGTTGGCTTGTGCCATACATTATTTTAGTTATGACATAGAGCTCATAATATTTATTTAAGATCATCAATGTACCTACCTATGTTACACAAATAAATTATTCTTATTCTTATTCTTATGACAGAAGGAAATAGGAATATGCTTATTTATATGATCATAATAAATTAATATAATATATTTTTTTATTGCAATGAATGGCGAGCCGATCGTGCCGTTTGCCTGATTATAACCGATACGAACGCTCATGAACAGTAGCAAAACCAAACAACACCTTGAATTACAAAGTAATGCTTGGTATTCCACTGCGCTTGCCATTATGAGACATAAGATGTTAAGTCTCATATGTCCAATAGTTACTCTTGCTACAATGCCCTTCACACCGAAACAGAACAATGCATTTACACTGCTGTTTTTAATATTACGAATAAAATGCCATAATATTTAGACGACATACGACCCTGGTATAATAACAGCTTAATAAAGTACTAAACAATGAAATATAAGGGTATTAACATTGCTGCAATGGCACAAATTACGTATAAATCTAGTTATATTTTGTACAAATGATAATAATATTTAGAAAACTAAAATATTTATTTCTGAACATTACTGAAAGCAAAGAATCGCAGGTTTGTACACACTTTTGACTTTAAAATTTTCAAAGTTACGTGCGAAAGTATTCTGCTATTAGATATCGCGCACTTTAGCTCCAAAATTATTAAGAGCATACTTCAAAATTCTCCAAAACAATTTGGAATGGCATGTGTATTCTACCAATCGATATTAGTTCAACACGACAGAGTCAGATCAGACAGATCATCTAAATTCTGTAGACGTGCGGCGAAATGTGGAACTTCAAATAAAAAATATAAAATAACTGTTTAACTCATCGTTTGAGATATGTTTTTATATTATAAACAACAAGCATTTATACTCGTGAACTGATAATATTAACATATCCAATATTATAAAATGTGAAGGGAGAGAAACTGTTCTTATTTTTTACATCAACACATTTAGGTGTCAGAATATCGTAGACGTCCTTTATCATGATCATTATCGCTTGTAGTGGTGGTATGTCTCTCATATGTGAGAACCGCCTGGTCTATTTCTCCCGCCAAACAGCAGTGTAAATACACAGTTGTGTCCCGGTTTGAAGTACATTGTAGCCAGTGTAACTACTGGATATATTGAGACTTAACATCTTAGGTCCCAGGATGGCGAGCACAGTGGAATACCAAGCATTCTTACTGTCCAAGAGCGGTCGTATAGCTTACCATTACATTACCATTACCATTGGTATATTCGTCTCGCCATTCATAGCAATTAAAAATAGCCCCCAATCATTAACGAAATTGGAGGGATTTATCTTTATGAAAAATGGATTGAAAAGAGTAAATAAAAACAACAAATAAAAATGTAAAAGCGTTAAAATATAAAACATTAAAAGCACTTCAATAAAAATAAACATTTTTAACATACAACAGGCTTAAAATCAGCAGAGGCATGCACGGACACGAATTTATAGATTTCTTTGTCCATAAACTCTCTCATGCGATACACTTTTAAATTCATTCGAAATGTATGAACTTTATTCATTTCTATTAATATGAAATAAAATATTCGCAGGTTTTTTGTATCATGAACTTCACGTGATAAACGATTGTGAATTTTTGAGCGGGTCATTTAACTTTTATTCAGGTTTTTTTCGTGATAGTTATTACATTGAACCTGAGGGTAAGTGACCTGAAAGTTAAATAGAGTATTTACAGACACAATCAGTTATATAATGACTGTACTGTTGTGTACTGTATCAGCCCATATACGTTCCATTGCAGGACACGGGCCTCTTCTACAATCGAAAGTAGGACTGAAAGTGGTTGGGCCATATAGTCCACCACACTGCGTGCGTGCGAGGTGGCCTGTTGGTAGACGGACAAGACGGAGCTGCCAACATGCTCCCGGTGGTATCAGACAGTGGTATCACCTGAACCAAATACACTTTTGTGAAAATATTTTATTGCCTTTGTTGTTTTTGGACGCCTACGAAGTGGACGGACGACCTGGCAAAGGTGGCAGGATGTCGCTTGATGCAGGCCGCTTCCAACAGGTAGATGTGGAGATCCTTGGGGGAGGGCTATGTTCAGCAGTGCACTTCCTGTGGCTGAGATGTTCATTAAGGACAATTTAGGTGTTTTTTTTCCATATCAGTCCAATAGTTTCAGAGCCCATTCAATGCAAACAAACAATCAAATCTATCTTTATAATATTAGTTTAAATTACGTCACTATATGAACAATATTATCCATCCGAACAGGAGACAAGATGTCAAGGTGTCATTCTCAAATTATATTCCATCAGTCAGAGTAAATGATTTCGTAAATGCTGCATTAATCATGTCAACTGGCAAGAGATAATCATGTAAATCAGCAAGTAACATTGTGTATGATCCGTGTGTAACATTGTGTTCATTAGCGCCTGATCAACACAGATAGCAACAAAGCAATTGTTGTTAGTTATTGCTATCATTTATTTTCAGGCTACCGATTTGTAGAACAAGGCCATAAAAAATATTGTTAACTAGCTTTTGCCCGCAACTTCGTGTGCGTAATAGACTGTATTTACAATTGTGATTTTTTCGTCCCGTTATATCCCGCCCCGTCCCGTCTCATTCTCAGGGCATGTTATCCAGTCCCATCACATCCCTTTGAGTATTAAAGTGAAAAAATGTATAGGAATTCCTTCCTCATCCCAGAGTAACACCCCATTTTTCGGAATTAAAAGTGGCCTAACTGTTAATCCAGGCTGTCAGCGACCTCCTCACCAAATTTCTTTGAAATTCATTAAGCCCTTTCTGAGTCCACAAACACACAGACAAACAGACAAAAATTATAAAAATCATTGTTTTAGGTTCTATTATCCATATTAGTTTTTCTAATTTATATTCCATGTACAGACAATCGCTAACAAGTTTGTTGTATGTATGGATAATTGTAATTACTTCTGCATTATTTCATATGTTTCTCATTAAAATCAACATATTATATCAACTAACAGACATAGGCGTCTACAATAAATGTTCTAAAAGAGTTTTTTTTAAGCGACGTGCCTCCAAAAATCCTACATACATACATAAACTCACGCACTTTCCTAGAAGAGGTAGGCAGAGGTGTCATGACACCCACATTTCGGTGTTGCGTCCCACGATGACAAAGGGGGAATAAAAAAATCCAATATCACTTTGCCTGACCCGGGATTCGAACCCAAGATCTCAGCTTTGCAATCGAACCATAGTACAACCACGCCGCCGAGGCGTAGGAAAATCCTACCTTTGTATCAAAGACGGTTCAACTCATAAATGGGCTCTATTCCAAAACTTTCAGCCCTACAGCTTACAAAACAAATTAAAAGATTTACATAACATGACATTTCATATATAAATGCATACCACAAACGGACTCGTTTACCAAGGGCGTTCATTCATATTTACACTTACCCTAATAACAATATATACAAAGTGTCAGGTGAGGCTATCGGATGCGCGCTCTCTATCCGAATAGATTGAACTGGAAAATATCCAATGCAAATATCCAGGACATGAAGTTACTACAATAACTTTTGGATTGGATGCGGCATTTACAATAAAAAAAATGAAATATTTATTAGGCACATGTATGTAAAACACAATTAATGTATGTATTTCATGTACAGACATACCAAGCGATTGGTTTTGTGAAACTATTGTACTATTTTTTTACTTTCTCTGAAATAATCTTTTTTTAAATCATATAATTAGTGGATACCCTTCTTTCTTGATGTATCTAATGAAATACACGGAAAGTCGTAGAGTTTCATCCCCAAAGTAAATCTCCTGTAAACTCTCATATGAATTGTAGAAACTTCAGCCTGCTCATGTGGGTGTGATGTTGGAGATTTAAATCGTGTAATTTTTTCCTGTCCCAACCTTCGATCAAATATACACTAGATACAACATGAGCGCTTAGAAAATGGCACCAAAAAAGAGTGCTTAAGCACTCTTTCGCCTTCAGTCACGCACCGACCGTTGCTTTCAAAACGTCGTAAAACTTTAGACAATATTATTTGAAAAGCTACTTTAAGCTCCAGGAATAAGGTGGAATATGTGTTAATATATTTGGAATATGTGATCTTTTTGTTTACTTTTTTTAATGTCATGCATCGGTGCCACTTTTTAACAGAACTTTTACAGGGAACTATGTATCTAGTGTATATTTGATCGAAGGTCCCAACCATGACTCCGCCTTTTTATACAACCAATTGCATTTATGTTCCTTTTCCTACCAATATAGCCCCTCTTCTATGTACTAACAATCTGAAGATTTAAAACACTGTATCTATGCATATATGTAATAATAATATTGAAATTTAGCCTATATCCTGTTTTGCTATTATCCTAAAATTAATCCATTGGTTAAATCCCAAAATTATCCATTACCCAATATCCGTGTACCTTATCAAAACCATCGTTTCCCTTACTTTCATCGAGTCTCCATAATAAAAAATCTTTGACACTGACAAAAGCATAGTGCATCGCCAGGAAGAAAAAGAACTCTCCTATAAAGCTCTGTATAAGCCATGATAATCCAGTGGATTAAGATCAGGACTAGATGACGGCTAGTCTTCAGCTCTGATGAACTCCTGAAGTTTCGTTTCGATCCAAGATTGGATGGATCGATCTTTATGACCCGACCGTCAAGTCTTGCTAAAAAGACCATTCTTGGTTATTGAACATGGTGTTACTAAACGGCTTAACTACCTTTTTTTTTTATTGCTTTGAATGGCGAGACGAGCATGCCGTTCGCCTGATGGTAAGCGATACGACCGCTCATGAACAATAGCAAAACCAAACAATACCTTGAATTACAAAGCAATGTTTGGCATTCCACTGCGCTCGCCATCCTGAGACATAAGATGTTAAGTCTCAATATGTCCAGTAGTTACTCTGGCTACAATGCCCTTCAACCCGAAACACAACAGTGCGTTTACACTGCTGTTTGACGGGAGAAATAGACACTGCGGTGGTACCTACCCAGATGGCCTCTCACATATGAGAGACCTACCACCAGTAACTTAACTACCTTCTTAAGAATACTATAGCTTTAATTGTTGTTAACTGTTTTACTGGTGGTAGATCTCTCGTATGTGAGAGGTCGTCGAAGCAGGTACCACTGTAATATTTATTTCTCCCGCCAAACAGCAGTGTACATGCACTGTTGTATTCCGGTTTGAAGGACATTGTAACCAGAGTAACTACTGGATATATTAAGACTTAACATCTTATGGCTCAGGATGGCGAGCGCAGTGGAATGCCAAACATTGCTTTGTAATTCATGGTGTTTGGTTTTGCTACTGTCCATGAGCAGTCATCTCGCTTACTATCAAGCAAATGGCATGCTCGTATAGTCATCCGTTACAATAAAAATAAAGTGTCATTCTAGGCATCTAACATTTTAACAGCGAAGCTCTCTACCATTTCAAAATCACTCTATATATCTCTAGCTGTATCTTTATTGGCTCTATTGGGGCGGTACCGCTGTTTTACAGTTAATTGAGCTGAACCGACAGCTTTGTTGTCGCATTTTGTTCCGTGAGTGAGATTGCCGAATAACTAATACCCCTTTCCGCTTTCTATTCTTTTTCCTTCCCGCTATCCTCCCGTTTTGATGGGCTGGTGCCACATCCCTGATCTAATGGTTGTGAATGGGCGGCAGTAATCACTCATCATCGGGCGACCTATTTGCTCGTTTGTCGGACTTATACAATAAAACATCTACAAGGTAAGCTATAACTTTAGAAAAACCGTGCGTTTCTGAGGAAATCAAGGAAATGAGAAAGAGCGTAAACAGTTTTTAGAAAATGTGTAAAAAAAGGCTTTTCTTAAGCAATACCTGATACTAAATACCATCTCCATAACTTACCACATCAGCAATAATTGCGAAGTGCCGCCCAAGGAGAAGAAAGGGTGAAAATTCAGTCACGCGCCAACTAAGCGAACTCAGACTCATAAATATTGTAATCGGATGAACGCAAGTGTATTTCATTCTTTAGTGAAATTTATTTAAATGCGGGTAGTTACGTATTCCAGCTTTTTTATTGGGCCCGCGGTTGGATTCAGGTGTTTGTTTGCGTGTAATGATTGGCCGCGGTTTCTCTTACCCTGTGTTTCATCTTCTCCTTATATTGCAAAAGTTGGTAAAATCTAGAATATCATAAAAAATACATTGGAGAAATACCGTATATTACGCGGAACATAGATAACGAAGATTCGTTTACATTCAGTGTTTAGAGACATCCTATTCCTAAGCACGAACCTATCTTACGATTTAAAAGGTAAGCTCTGAGATTAAACCCCATATTAGCCTGACATTGATGGATCATTGGCATTGCTTTTAAATTCTTATGAATAACTCAGTTACAACTTTTCCACTCTATGTTTTCTCCCAAAATTAAAGTCCTCAATGTGCACTGCTCTATAAGGTTATCAATATTCAGCTTAATTAAAGCTAGTTACTTTGAATGAAACCATTCAAAATACTTTGAAATTGGTAAAATACGCGTCAAATTCGTTTTTTTTTTTTTATACAAACAATATGGGAAAATAGTCTAGAAAGATATTCTACACTAAAACATAATTAATTTTAGTGAACTAATTGCTAATGCTAGACCCTTGATTTATGTATAAATGGCTCCACCACTTTATATACTTGTGTACACATCGATCTTATAGTCCATCGCACTACTCTACAATAAGTAAAACCTAGTTTTCACTAGGCGTCTGTTAAACGCTAGAACTTAACTGAAATATCTAAAATTCCACCCCAGTCTAGATTCAGACATCAGAAGACTTAAATATATTATATTTTTAAGCATTTTTCAGACGAATGAGAAGTAAAACGGTAGAATTTCACATAAAATTCATATGTACAGTGACGAGACAAGCCGAGTGAAATGAGCTTGTAGAAGTGTTGCCATTAGTAAAAAAAGTCCCGAAACTACAGTAAATGACAATCTCTAAAGCACCGTTCGCAAAAGTCACCTTTTAAATAAAACCCTTTAATTTATCGTTAAGTAATATCATTAACTACATAAATCATTTTCCTGGTGATAAATTATTCTTATACGCCGCGCCGTTACACAAATGTATATTAAGCACACATTGACACAGGAAAATGTTTCGCGTTCCGAGTTCAGCCAGTCCCACAGAGTACTTTGTTATTATATGAACGCCATTACCAATTTTGATAGCTTATCAATTACAAAGTTGTTATGTTGAATAACATTCAATCAGATTGCTCGCCAGTAGATGCTCTATCTGGATTTCATTGCACGTGTCATCAATTTAAATATAATGATTTTGTCGTCCTCGTATGGAAAGGGGCAGCCTGCCAAATATCATAAATTTCTCGAAAACAGTTACAATTAATAATTTTTATTATGTAGCATTACCAAATCATTTTATTTTCTCCAGTCCCTGGTTATTTCTGTCGAGAGCTGGCAACACAACTGACACCGGTACTACAGACAAGCTCACGTATGTATCAAATAATTTAATACCTTCATCTTGAATACAATAAATATGCGACTTTTATGTTGTATATTGTGTTATTAAAACTTTATTAGTTTATTCGCACGTGTATGTGATCTTGAGCCTTGAAGTTCTGGTTCTCTGGTTTTTTTTTCATCATAGAAATAGCAATCTTCAATGTATTTCATAGCATAAAATATTTAAAATACGATACCTAAAGAGATTAGTTTCCAACCTAAAGTTACTTTATTGGCATCGCCCTGGGTTCGAATCCTAGGTACTGTTATCTATTAAATAAGATTTTCAATTTTAAAAATTGTGCATATCGCACGCTTAGTATTAAAGAGACCTAACTAAAAATAAACAGTTTAATATTAAAGGTGCGATATGTTACTCGGGACTATAATTCTCGAAAAGTTCACAATGACCATGTTCCAGACCAGAGTCAGACCCATGTTTGAGACTAGTTGGTTTTATTCACTCATAATTATGTAAATAAACTCACCCACTTTTTCCCAGAAGGGGTAGGCAGAACTTCCAATAAAAGAAATCAGGACAACCACGTTTCGCCTTGTGTGTTCCGTCACACGATGGGATAAGGGGCAAGCCTATCGCCACATGAAAGAAAGAAAGAAAGAAAATAGTTTTATTTGCCACGAGCATTAAAACGACGTACAAAAACAGATATACAGAGGTCTATATATAAAAAAATAAAACAATAAGAAATAAAGAAGAAGTTCGCACGTCGTGGCTGTGACAAGTAGGTGATCACTCAGCAATTATGTTGCGCTGCGGTGCAGGCCGTAGCACAACGCTGATTCAATTCACATCGGGTACAAATTCCTGACTCCAAGCTGATAATTAAAAGACAAATATCATCGACCTGGGATTCGAACCTGAGACCCTTACTAGAGTACTTGCAGGTACAAAGCTAAGGAGTCACTTGGACTAGGGTGCTGCCTAGTCCGACTACGTCACTGAGGCAGTTTTAATTATTTATTTCCTTTAAATCTGGTGAGATTTATTAGCTCTTCCAAAGTAAAAAGAAGCGGTTTAATAAATTCTATAATGTAGTCATAACAGCTTTATGAGAAGTATAAACAATTTCCAACATAAGAAAAACAACTAGAATCCACCACTACTCCCGTATCTCATTATACAAGCCATACTGTATATAAAAACTCATTGTTTCAACCAAATGTAAATAAGTGGGGTAAAGCCGGTACTTACGATGGCCATCCGGTTGTTTTGCCGGACCGAAGAACCAGATGGCACGTATGAAATATTATTTTTTAGTGTTCAGAAATATTTCTAGAAAAAATCAAGGCTTATCTATATGAATAAAAAGTGTAACCTGATAGTCAACCACCACGCATAATTGCGGTCAAGGAAAACAACGTGAGGAATTCTGCATACCATAGAGATTGGTATCAATTTCTATAGTATGTAAAGTCCGCCAACCCACACTAGAGCATCGTGGTAGACTATATTGCCGAACCACTTTGAATCGTGCTCTGGATAGTAGAGGCGGCCCAGGCCCTGCAGTAGGACGTTAATGGGCTAATACAGTTACAGAAAGTGTAACTTGTAGTGACGACTTAAAGTGACCCATGCAGGGTCGCAACTCGAGATCAAACTAAATCCGACACTCAACGACCTTCTCTATATATATATAGATAGATATATTTTTCGCTCTGTCTCTCTCTCTCTCTTCAGCCACAGGAAGTCTACTGGCTACTGCGGAACATAAGCCTCCCCCATAGATCGCCACCTAGATCTGTCGAAAGGTGTTTTCTTGCAGTAAATATAATGGTGAATATTAAAGGATACTCTAGCCTCTGGTCCCATCAAGTTAGTTGTTATTATACTACTCCGGACCGTATCCGTATAAGTGGAAATACGTGTCCGGGCGCCGGCTTCCGGCCAAATAACCGGACAAACAGTGTGCACTCGGCCAAACTCAGAACGTTGTTTAAGCTACCACAGCTGTTTATGTTAATGGTTTGTTACGTTTCATATTTCTTCCAACTTTACAACCGTATTTTACTCGGAAAATAATATTTTATGTGGCATTTGCCTAGTAAAATGGCTGCCCTGGGGCTCCTGTGAGTCAGTTTTATTGAAGATTCTTAGCTGTACCCTGTAGGAGCTTTGAAAAGATACTAAGCTGGGTTGGATGGCTGATTTATGGGTCTATAGTTAATAGATATTGTGTTTTATTGACTTTTATCGACGCATTACTTGCGGTTTCAAATTAATACAGCAAAAAGTTTTTTTTTAATGGTTATAGACTTGACCCTGTACTAAAATCTAAAATAACGGATATGGATGCCTTTTTTGTTAAGGAAAGACAATTCTGTAAATATTGAGATTTAAAATTATGTAATCAAGAACTAAATGAACGTTAGATTTCCTTTTGTAAAGTTATATTTTGGCTATTATAGGAAAGGTAACATAATTATATTATCATTATGACATCACTTAATACCTAATGTATTCTTTTAAGAGAGATACAATTAACGAGTGAACCCGGTTTTTTCACGATATCTATAATATAAAAACCGTACCTACTGTATTTAAGCTGAAGAGTTTGTTTGTTTGTTTATGCCCGCTAATCTCAGGAACTGCTGGTTGGAATTAAATAAATATTTTTGTGTTAGATAGATCGAGGAATTCTATAGGCTAGACAACATCAAGCTATAACTAAAAGAGGTTGAGCAGTAGTGAAAAATGTTCCAAAAACTGAGACATTTTATTTCTTTTGCGAGCTTCCGTTGCGTGTGCTATGTAAATAGTTGAAGTTACGCTACAATCATGTATGACGGGATTGTTCCTTTTAAATAGGTCTAACGAGATAGGACGGGACGGGATAAGGATGTAACGGCACGGGATGGGAAAAGCAGTAGAAAAATCAGTTAGTACACGGGATAATATGTTCCTGATATGGACCGAAGTCAAAAAATATCTGCACCCGGGCGGAGCCGGGCCAATCCAGTAGTCTAATATAAACCCATAAACGTGGCGTAGCCACTAAAATCGCGCATTCAATAAACATGGGCATATGAATATAATTTGCCGCCATAAAAAGGCTATTTTTCGACGGGTAAGGGTCAAAATTTCATTATTCCTAACAAATAATGCCGGAGTAGTGCGCCATATATCTGAAGATTCGTGTAATATCATCTATTATATTATGCTTCGTTTGGATCGAAATATTATTTAAGATAGTAGCTGACGTGAGTTACATTTCAGTAGGAATATAATTGAGTGGAGGCCACGTACAAGCAAGCGAAATGTCGGACGCCCGCCTACAAGGTGGACGGACGATCTGGCTAAGGTTGCAGGGAGTCGCTGGATGCAGGTCGCTTCCAACAGGGAGATCCTTGGGGGAGGCCTATGTTCAGCAGTGGACTTCCTGTGGCTATGATGATGATATAATTAAAAGTGATAGTTAAAAATATTTAATTTCCATAGTAATAAAATATTACTTCACACACACACAAATATTTCTTCCGGGTCTGGGTGTTTGTGAGATAGAAAAGTCTCTCGTAGTTCCTGATACCCACGACACAAGACTCGATCTTAGTGTGGGGTCAGGACTATGTATGTGACTGTTGGGTGTTATTTATTTATTTAATTATGTTTTCATAGCCAATTAAGTGCTTTGTTTCTGCCTGTCACTACGAAGCTTTGTGTGCATATTAACACCATTGTTTTTCAATTTACTGGACATTGTAGCCAGCGTAACTATTGGATATGTTGAGACTTTATGTCTCATGTCTCAGGATGGCGAGTTCAATGGATTGCCAGGCATTGCTTTGAAATTAATGGTGTCGTTTAGTTTTGTTACTATTCATGAGGCAAATAGCATGCTCGTTTCGCCCATCATTGATATAAAAAAAAAACCTCTTTAATAATTTTATTTGTCTTTAATATTGTTTTTGTCTTTAATAATTATTGTATATCTAGTAAGCCTAAAATATAAAACCAGTAAAGTTTTGAATCCAGTTTTGTTGTAACTAACTTTCCTCTGGCAAATAAACTCGCCACGAACCACACCAGGCAAGTGCTCTCCCGCCACAAACAAGCATAAAGTGAGACTAATGTTCCATATCTTAATAGGAATCTCTCATAATGTCCATTTCATCAACGTTTTCCGAAAATATCCTCCTTAAGGGCCACCAGTTCTGCTGACGATCTCATTTTTTTAATACCTCACTTCGTTTAAATTTGAACCGAGTTTTATAATTGGCTCGTCGTGTAAACGGAGACTGTGACGGGAGAAATGTTAATATTGAATAAGTTTTTTTTTGGTATATTTCGATCTGTGATTTAATTAGAAGGTCGGAGGGTGGTTGTGTAACGAACTCGGTTTTTAGTTCTCCTTTAGTAGGTATCTGATTTAAATACCTGAGATATTTTTTATTCTTAAAGTCCAAGGTTATCTTATAAATTAAATATTACCAATTTTGTTCCTTACAAAATTAGAAATACTATCACAGTAAAGTGCGCCTTTTAGTATGTGCAGGGCAAGTTTACTAAAGTATATATGCAAACGAAGAGAATGTTATCCAGCGCCAGTCTATCAGGAACCGAATATATACAGACATGCTCGATATTTTCGTGCGTTTTCGAATTTTCCACTATCGCCTACCGTGGGCGTAATCTAAATATTCTAACAACAGTTAGACTTAAAGCCAAACTAGCAGCACGAAGTGGCTCGCGTGGTGAATAAAACGTTATCCTACTAGTAAAGGCGAAAGTTTGTGTGTTTGTTACTTCTTCACGCTCAAACGGCTGGATCAATTTCGATGAAATTTTGTATGAAGGTAGCTGATACTCCGGATTAACACATAGGTTACTTTTAATCCCGAAATAATTTAGTATCCCCGTGGGATATGCAAGGAATGCAAATATGTATATTTTTTACTCTCTTAAACGCATAGGGAGAGTTTGGAATAGAATATAGGCGAATGAAATGGTATATAAGTGGACAGGATTGCATGCCTAGAGGATGAGAAGAGGATGGGACTTAACTGTACAGAACGAGTCACGAGAAAAACAGTTAATACGTGCATTAATTAATTTTTTATCTAGACTGGACTCGAAAAGTGTCTGCATCCAGGCGAAGCCGAGCCGGGCCGCTAATATTACTCGTACAATATATGCCAATAAACTATTATCTGCGTGTGCATGTCTTAATTAACACATATACATCTGATTACCAATGCTGTTAACAATGGCCGCCGGATTACCGCCTGCTTAGCTCGCTACGTGCTGTCTATTACCCAGTAAATTTGATCGTCTATTAAGTATATGTAATGTAGGTTATTGCTGTACAACTGTTACGTAGATAGAGAGACGTGAGGGATTACATTTGGTGTTGCATTAATATTATCAATATTTTATTTATTTAATTTTTATTTTATTATATAGCACCTTTAGAATTAATCTTCATCATTCTTTCATATTCAGAGGCATCTCAGCAGGCCGGCATAATTGTATCGTATGTCTTGGGACTGTCGTCTGAAACCATTCGATACTCTGCCTGGACAGCATTCGCGCTTACCATCAGGCGCAGTTTTGTCACTATGCCAGGCCAGTTTAAAAAAAAAACTAATCCAAAAAAGAAATAGATTTTGGCTGTTAATCATATACTGGCTCAAAATGACTATCTCCATCGACCCTTAAAGAAGGGCCTATTAACGTGTGAAAGACGGAAAGATGTATACTTCGGTCTTCTCAATGAGTCTTCCATAAGTACACTATTTCTTACGTTATAAACCATAATTTTAAACATTCCCAAACAAAAAAAAATTTAGTTAAGTCTCTTTAATTCTAAGTGTGCGATATTTGGTACAACAACAGCACAGTATACATAATATTCTTAATTAAATGTAACAATTGGTCTAATACAAGTATACGTGCCAATAACAGGCGAACACAACGTTTGTTTTGACATTTACATAATATAATATTATGTATATAATCTACAAAAATAAACACTATTCTATAAAAACAGGAAATTTTATAGCCATAGAGAAATAAACATACCACATAATATTATGCTAACTTAGAATTGTAGTCCAATAAATACGTGCTATATAGAGCCACGCTATTAACAGTCTTTTTTATAGGTATGTGAGTATAAATATAGATAAATCTTTTCCACAGATAAATACTATATAAGTGTTCCAGACTGGTTTTAAGAGTTATAAATAAATAATTTTATTTGTTATCGGATTCGAAAGGTGAGTATTAAAAATAAATACCAACATAAGGCAATGGTCCTTCGTACTCGTATATGTAAAAAAACCATCTATACTCAATATTATAAAGCTGCAGAGTTTGTTTGTTTGTTTGAACGCTTTAATCTCTGGAACTACTGGTCCGATTAGAATTATTCTTTCAGTGTTGGGTAGTCCATTTATCGAGGAAGGCTATAGGCTATCTATCATCACGCTATGACCTATGAGGAAAGCAGTAGTGATATTTGTAGCAAATACGAGGAAATTTTGTTCGTTTTCGTGGTCCGATTGGTCGATATTCTAAACTGATAGTCAGAATTAAACATTTTGACCGCCATTCTAAAACGTGTATGCACCCGGGCGGAGCCGGGCCCGACCGCTAGTATTTTAATAAAATGCGCCAAAACCGGTTTGAAACACCTTTACGACGGATCTCCATTTGATCGTGAACTCAGACGCATGGGTTTTAATAACATAGGTCTGTCAAGAAAAGACTCGTCACGTCAATGATTACCGTCTCCCATCAATTTCTACTAGGAGATCGTAATTTCGTTGCCGTTCTCTTAAAATGAGAGGTTAAAGGGAAGGAATAGTGTCTCTTATACGTTTTTTTATATAATAGGTTCGGCAAAAGAGTAAACAGGTCACCTGATGGTAAGTGATCACTGCCACCCATGAGAATCAACAACGCTCGGATCGTAGATGTGATGTCCGCGTATAAAACTTGGAAGGAAGCGGGAAGGAAAAAGGATAGGGACAGGAAACATGGTTTTGGGCATCCAGCAATCTCACTCACCGAAAGAAACGCGACATGTGGGACAGTGGTACCGCCCCGGACCAGCCTGCCCATTCATGCTGAGTAAGAAATGAAACAAAGAAAATTTTTTTTATTAGTCACAGACATAGTGACAGAGACTATGTATGCGACTGTTGGGTGTTATTTATTATTATTATTTATTTATTTATAGGTTAGAAGTATGTAACGTGCGAGTGACATTAATTTGAAATCAACTACCTACTCGTACTTCAACTTACAAAATAACAAATTATGAGTCATAACAGACAACAGCGTGCTATACCATTGTTGAAAAGACTCTACTCTGCCAACATTTTATTACAAGATGAATTCAGGTCCACCAAATGAATTCATAATTTACTAATTAAAGTTTGCGCCTTTTTCATCTAGTATAAAACGTAATAAAATCAAATAGTCTGCTAACGCCGACACAATTACTGTCCCAGCAAAAAATCCCCGGTCTTTTTAAGGGTTTTTTTTTCGCAGAGAGTGTTGAGCTCTTACAAATTTGAATAATAAGGATCTTATTAATATTTCTATGGTAGAGCTAAGTAATATTTTTTAATTCGACAAATTAAAATTTGCAATGAAATTAAATAGTAAATCAAAATTTCCTGCTTTTTAATATAAATACTTCCGGCCTTATTCAAAGACAGTTTAAAACGTATTTTAATTATCGAATGTTTTGTCCTTATCGAACGACTTTTGAATTGAGTTTGAGCGAAGAAGACGAATCATTCGGTAGCTGAAATAACTTTTCAATTATATTTTAGGTTTAGGTATAAAATGGTGGTGCCGGGCCACCTTTTTCTGCCCTCCTATTGGCTGATATTAGACAGGTGTGTGAATATAATTTCCCATTTGGCGCACAGATTTTGATTTTTAATTTCGATATACTTGTCGTATCCCTATAAAATAAGGCATAAACCAACACTGTAAGGCTAAGCCCAAGGTTCTATGAAGTTTCGCCTGTCTCCTTTGCCACGTGTCGCGTCGACCTATCGCGTACATATTATAGTGCACGAAATATCAGTCACGTTTATTTTGTGGTTTATTTTTCCCGCCAAATTTAAGATGACAACTTTATTATACGCAGTTAAATGACTCTGAAAAGTATTAAACCATAAATGTGTATTATTTAGATTCATCATGATTAATTATATTAATAAAATTCAGCGAGATACCTATAAGCTTTCTATATTTACATTGTAATATTAATTTTTTTTTGTATTTTCAAATACAAATTGTAATCATTTGTTACACTGTCGATAAAACAGTTCCTCATATGACATTTGTTTTTTGTATGACAACGCCATCTGACGAAACATATGTTTATCATTTGCAGATTAACTTATCTACATTTGCTGTCAATGTCAAGAAATGACATTTCGAATTAAGAATTCATATTTCACAGCGTAATATTTAAAAATTTCATCAATTTGGCTGTATAAGTAAAAAAATAAAAATAAAATATGTATTTATTATAAAATCTACAGCTTATCAACAATCATTTTAAACCTTAAAAACATTTTAATTCAGCTGAAATGTGGTGCCATCTATGAATTTTATTTTGCAACTTCAAAATAGTTTCTATTTTAGCCGTGGCGCTCACAACCCAAACAATAAATTTCCAACATGGTGGCAATGTGCTACACAGTTTGAAAATGCAGTCCGTGTCATGCCGTGAAAAAAATCATTTTATGCTTGAATTTGGTGGAAAATGTCGGACCCTAAACGTGCTACTCTTATAACAGTGGGTGCTCCAAAAAGTGCAAAGAATAATGTGAAGAAAACAGTGAGATTAGCTATAAATTTGGATGAAAGCAACGAAAATAAATATCCGGAGCTAAATTACAAGGAACTAGTCATTGCAGAAGAGGTAAGTTATAACAGAAAATCATAGCAATTTACGCAACCATACTGTTTTTCCACCTCTTTGTGATGCTGGGAGGCTGCTAAAAAAATTTCGGACCGCCGACTTGTATAGATAACCGATCACAGATGGTTTTGTAGGCGTCTGTCGAGATCGGTTTAGGATATTTTTTGCTTACGTTACACAGTTCTGTATTAGGTTTGTGACATGAATTTGCGTCCACGGGCCGTACGAGAAGCCCAGATAGCGGTCGCCATGTTTGCAGCAATCATAGAACGCGATTGTCAGCTTAGGCCATCATTTTAGGAGGGCAATGTTTTGATCGCGTATGGTGCCAGGTTTTATGTTGTTTATGCGCGAATATCATTATTTTTCCAATAGTATTCAACGGGTAATTAACGAATGCCACCGCTAACGAAATTGCATTACATACGGCATCGAAAATAATGTGCTAAAGTCACTCAATGACCTAGGATAACCTACGTGTTGTGTCGAACTCCGGTAAATACGAGCCACACTTTTAGGTTATTTTTTGTGCAATTAAAATTAAATTTAAATGAAATTAATGTTTTTATGTCACTCGGCCGTGAGTACATAAGTTGGACATTATGTATCACACATATTGATGTATATGCCGCGTATAGATGTACCTACGTTTACGTCGTCATATCGACGTGCTGCTCTAACTCGTTATTATGAATAGGGGAATTATTTTTGCGCTGCTTTTGCGATATTAGAAAGGATTTTTCGTTATGTATGAGTCTGGAGAGTATTGTTTGGTTATGTACATTGTTTGCAAACTTGAAGCGGCTGTGTTGTCAAGTTGGCATCGCATGCTGTTAGCGTGTCTTGCGACCTTTGCTTTTCAACTTTTTCTTTTTTGCCTCAATCGATAAATATATAGATGGATGGGAATGTGTATCGCGATAGTTATGTATTGCGTTTGCACTATTTATTTATACGTTTGTGTGCGTGGGTGTGGGTTGATACGTGTTCCGTGGTGTAGATGTGTTCTTTTTTAAATTTCTACGTGGTGTGCGGGTCGTATGTGCGTTGATAGGATTTAGGTACAATTAAGGTTATCTTTTATTCATTCTTTGTGCTATTTTAGGTGTGCCGCGGTTCGTGAAGCGGCAGAGAGAGGTCGCTTTTGAATGGGATATTGTAAAGGGTTGATTTTAGTGTTGTAATGTGATGCGCCGTGCTCTAATAATTATTGTAGGCAATAGAGTCGATAATGCGCCGGGATTTTTGTAATGAAAGCGAGTTCGCCGTCCACTTCGTCGATGCTACTTTTGTTTTTGAATTTGTTTACGATTGGATTGAAATGGCGCGAAATGTTTAAATATTATAAACTAGTGTTTGAATTATTTTTAAATGCATAATGATTAGGTATTATTGGCCCAATGCCAAAGATGATTTAATCACTTATGTGTAAATTGTTTACGATGATATCATTGTTTACGTGACAACGGAATTAAATTATTGTTTTAAAATGAATGTTGCTAGACATTTTAGAATATTTTACGCGCGCGTGTTTATTTAATTACGTGATAACTATAATTATATTGTAAATATTTGAACTTTGCGATATTGTCGGGTCGATAAGTGGGGATGTTTTCGTAATAAAATCAAATATCTATTATATTATTGCCTTTTCTACAAACTTGGTTTAGTTACGTGCTTAATACGTTATTGCTAAACCGATTATGATTAAGATTTTTTCTTAGAATATTTCACTTTTTTCTAATGCAATGGTTAATTTAATTGAAAGACATCTTCATAAAAGTTAAAATAATTAAAAGCGTACTTCCATGCCATTCCGCGAAACATATTTATATTTACACATCCGCGAATGCTAGATAAATACACTATTTACAAAAAATGCAGTGTTTCAATTAATATCCATTCAATATAATTATTATTATTATTTACTTCAATTTTCACTTGACGCCCTTCAACTTCCAACTTATTTCTTAACATATTTTTCCTCCAATATAAGCCAATACTACCGGAATTATAATTTCCGTCGTATCCCAAACGTGCAAGTCTAATATTTGAGACACTCCGCACGCTATTTTGCACCCAATATCGTAATAAATAAAGTTTACAAACGCTTGAAACAAAAACAACACATTGTTTCAATTATGTCCTCAGTCAATGAACTTTAGGAAATTGCGCGCGTGGTGATAATCTGTCTCCTTCACTCTTGTTTACATTATTTCACGTGCGAGCGAGACACATTCACGCATGCTCGGTGAATCATTCTCAATGCTAAATCGCGAGTCGACATTTTTCTTCTCCGATAGTACGGCTCACGATGTCCCAGATAAGGACGGGTGCAATTCTCGATATAGTAATCTGGATTTGTCGAATGGCGGCTCACGTAATAGGGGTCTTGCGCGTGAGCATAATGGCTCGTCCACACTCTTGCATCTTACGATTTCGCACGTTTGGTTGGCGTAATTTGTAATAGGTGAATGTTCTGAAGTTCTGGTTGCATCATTACTGCATGTACGGGAAGTATTTAAAAAATATTTCGTTTGTACAAAATAGTTTCTGCGTGTGGGAATCTATTTTTAAGTTTTGTTTCTCTTTGCTTTCGGATTTCCGATAAACCCCTCGAAATCCGGGATTGCATGTTTATACCATTACACGAGTTAATGTGAGAGCCCGGGTAGGACTTTGGAATTTGGGTGGCGTTGGGCCACCCTAACGCCCGCAAGGATGTAGGTCCGATGTAGGATTAAGTTCGCAAACCTTAGTCTACAATACTTAAAAAAATATATACTAATTATAAGCTGCACCCATGAAGTCAGCAGGAGATGAGTGGCGAGCGGGGAACGAGACTGACTCCACTGACTTCGTAGGCGTGGTCTAATAAGGATGAATCAAGTAGGCGCGTTTCTTGTGAAGCCTGTGTATATCCAGTTTCAACTTACGACCACGCCGGCATAAATGCGTCGACCAGCGAGAGACAGCCATTTATCGGTGTCTTATTTTTGTCGCACGACAAAATTTTGTCGACCTTATTCACAGGTGTTTAAGCTATAATGTTTTGTCTTCTTCTGTCAAATTGAATTCAAAAGTCGTTAGAAAGGGACAAAACATTATATACCTAACATATGTATAAACTGTCTATGAATAATTTAAATTTACATCCTTATCCTTACTATATTATAAAGGTGAAAGTTTGTAAGTATGGATGTATGGATGTTTGTTACTCTTTCATGAAAAAACGGCTCATCAGATTTTGATGAAATTTGGTATAGTGATAGCTGACACCCTGGATTAACACATAGGCTACTTTTTATCCCGAAAAATGTAGTGTTCCCGTGGGATGAGTCAGGAAACCAAATATACATATTTTCTACTCTTTCAAATTTGGTATAGTGATAGCTGACACCCTGGATTAACACATAGGCTACTTTTTATCCCGAAAAATGTAGTGTTCCCGTGGGATGAGTCAGGAAACCAAATATACATATTTTCTACTCTTTCAAATTCAAATTGTTGGCACGGGATGTCCTCTCCTACGGAAGGGAAATATAGTCGACGGCACGCGGGAAATATAGTTAGTAGACACGCGAAATAATATGTTCTTGATGTGGATTGGACTCAAAAACTATCTGCACCCGGGCGAAGCCGGGCCCGACAGCTAGTAATCCATATTTTCGAAAATAATACTTATTGTTTTATTTTTCAATTTAACTTCTAATAAAACCAGAAAATAGCTAAAGCGTCGAATCCAGATAAATAAAGCAAACACAAGTTGCAGAAGTTTTCTCAGTTGATTTTATACGAACACCATTCATCCTTCAAAACTCTTTGTGAACCTTGGTAAAGTTTTTATGTCATGGTTGGATGGGTGACAATTTAATAGTAGTGTGGATACGCCATTATAATCACAGGAAAGAGAGATGCAAATTGCAAAATGATGATTGTGATGTTCTGTCAGTCATATTTGTCATGTACTATTTGCTGAGGCCGTGAACCTTGCTTTTATGCTATTGTAACTAACATGATTCAAGAAATGGGCTACACTATAGCCGCTATAGTATCAAATAGAAATGAAAAAAAAAGTACAGTCGAATTGAGAACTTTTTTTGAAGTTAGTTAAAAAGCATATCTCTAGCTCTGTCAGAATACTATACATCCCACTCACTACTATGGACAATGACACAGTTACATCTTCAGTGGAAAATACAGGAAAAATCTACTTTGATTGTTAAGGTCTAGTATTATTGCATGGAAGGCTACTTATCTTATAGTGCAGAAATAGCCAATACTATGTAGGTACCTAAGTGACCATAACAAAAAAATGTCTCGCAAATAGTATAATTGTAATTTTATTCTAGATTCACTAAGTACCTAATTTATTTTATGTTTCCAAAAGTGATCTGAAAGAGATTGTCTACACGTCTTTATAGAATGTTTCTTTTCTTTAATAGTGTACAATAACAAGGATATTTGAGTATGAGTGTGCTTGTCCCTTTACATTCTGCCTTATCATTGAAACATGCCATATAACTTGGTTACTTGAAATGTATTACAAAACATACCTGCTACAGTGAAGTAACTGGTTATGCTAAATTATATTTATCAATCTTATCAACTAGATTTACTTTTTAAATTAGGAGTGGTACAAAGTATTAAGCATTAACTTCCGCCTTACTGGTCTAGGCTTTGCGATGTGTTATCTAAAAATCGTAGCTTCTTCTTCTTTGAGCGCCTCTTCAGTGTTGAAGGTTGGCTGTCAGCTTCTTGTGTTCTTCTTTATCATTCTACATATGGAACAGTTGTTCAACGGTATTGATACCAGTCCACTCTCAGATGTTTCATACCCATGAATTTTTCCTTCGTCCAGCGCGTCTCTTCCCTTCCATTTGTCCCTTCCCTGCCCATCCTATTATTACTAGCTTCCATTTCTAGAAATTCTGAGGTTTTTTTACTAGGTTGCTCATATAAGTTGGAATTTTTTGACTAAGTTTACCAGCAACTGGAAATTACTAAATTCTCGAAATACATTTGCCAATTATTATATACCGACATAATTGTGAAGAAAAAATGGTGAAAGAAGATGGTTTGCGTTGCTGAGGGAGTTTCTTGGACCATTCCTTCTTCACAGCTACAACACATTTCGAAGCGGTGGTAGCAGAAATTAACGATTCAAAAGATCTTGTGAAAGACTACTTGAAAAAATAATTTAATATTTTATTAGGAATAAATAAATAATACATTCTGCTACAAAATCATCAAGATCAATCAAAATGATAATGTCTTTATCTCAAGTAGTGGAAAAGAAAGTGTTTTATGATGAATGCTTAAAAACAGGAAATAGTTAAGTTTATTATATGCTTATTTTGTTTTGTTTACAAAGCAGTTTCATTTTGGGTACTGAATATTAAAAGCTTATATTTTTCCATCTACATTTATTTTTGTATTATCATAATGATAAAGATGCTGAATGAGATAATAAACATGATTCAAAATATGTTCATTGATATCAGTAGAATTTTAGTAGTGACACAACATATGAAATAACATTGATAAGGAACATATGTACGAATAACACTTATGGATAAGATATACCTAGTCTAGCAATAACATTTTTATTTTATCAACTTGCATCAGTTCACAAAATGGGAATAAAATAATAAATAAATAGGCCCAACAGTCACATACATAGTCCTGATCCCACATTAATCAAAATCATAATTGAGTCTTGTGTCGTGGCTATCAGAAACTATGGGAGACTTAGGTCTCACAAACACTCAGACTTACACAAATATCTGCGGATGACACAAAAATTTCGGGGATCGAACCTACGGTTTCTCGTTTTACAGTCAGTGATAAAAAGACAAGCATATTATATATTTTTACATGAGCATGAAAAAATAATTGCAATACAGCTTATGAGGACGGCAATTTTATCCAGAGTATCCACTAAAGATAAATTGTTGTAGGTTACTGGTGGACACATTTATGCTAGGACATAGCCCTTCCTACCTACTTCAAAGTAATAGAAGTACAGCTTAAAGCGCTTTCCTCTTGCATAAATAATAATACATTGATTTATGTTTTCTTGAATCTTGATATACACAGGTGACTTTGAAATTTGAATGTCACTGTTAGGTTTTGAATAATCACATAAAGTGCATGCTATTGGATCAAAGAATATACTTTAAAAAACAAAGGTAAGGTTCAGGGTGGCATATTCCATCTATGGGGCATTAACCATTTACTTCCAATTAAATGGAGTACATTCAAATTACAGCTTTGAGAGTTGGCATGTTAGAAAAGCATATCATAAGTTTATGCCCCATATATTTATATTTTATTTATAGAACACCTAGGAAACATCATTAAAACCAAGAAATGTACTACTATATAGTGCAAATGCTCTTCAGATTACATGTAATTATAACATCAGCATGAAAGTATTTAAAATTACAATAATATTTGTACAGATACAAATTACTTGTCAAGTCTCTCATAACTATTAAAGGGATATATAACAAAACCGATCTTGAATTTCAAGCAGTGGCTAACATAAAGCATGGAAATATTTGAAACTGAATATTTGAACAATTTTGAACATGCAATTCTTAAAAACAACTGATTTATATTCACATATTTTCCATTCACATTGCCCAGTCATTTACAACCAAATAAATATTCGAAATGTATCCATAAAAATCAAATGCTTACCCTACCAAACAAGGAAGATAATTTTAAGTAATTGTTTCTATTTGTTCACAAATATTAACACTTACATTAGAATTAATACTAAGTAGTTAGCCAGTGTGAATATTATAGGTTTGTTAAGTTATTACAGTAGAATTGAGACAATATTGTGTGTATATTACTCCTGTGGAGCATGAGTGATGGGACAACCTGAGAACCCAATTGATAGGGCTGAGGCCATTGTCCAATATGGTCTATTGTGAGTTAGCAGATGTTGCATACCATGGATTTTTCTGTAAAGGCTTTTTTGGTATGCAGTTTCTCCAATTATTTTGCTTCTACATTTAAGGTTATATTACAAATAAATAAATATTGTTAATTTGCAGAGAAAGAAGAAGGTAGAAAATGGCAAGACCACAGGGCTGGACCCGTTCTCCGACCATGACAATGACATGCAATGCGTGAGGATATTTGAACAAAAATATGTGAGTAATCTGTCTTATCATTTTTTATTGTTTCGAATGTTAGATGATGACATCATCAGTTATGTGTTTTGAGTTAAATCTACAAAATGCGAAATTTTTTGTTGAGCCCATGGGATCTGTATCTTGAAGGATTCTGAATTGTAGACAATATAGTGACTAAATATACTGGTATTTTTATATTCATATAGATACATCAGTGCAAACTACTTTCAACATATCATTAGATGTTTTGGGGTTGGCGTCTATTTATTTTTATTGTCATATTGATGCAATTTCTCGCATAGTTCGTTATTTTCTGCTTATTTTATATTTATGTAATAAAAAAAAATATGTGTAAATTACATTTTTTTTCCATGACATTTAAGGAAAACGATATTGATTTGTTTGAAAAGTCTCCGAGTTTTCCTCAACACGTAAATGATTTATTGCTGTGCTACTTCTCTTGACATACTGCATTTATAATAGAATTCAAGGTAGACTGACTACCTGACAAGAATGGCGTAGACCATTTTGTTGCCATCTAGAATTTTGAAGACGCCTTATGTTAAGCAGGGGAATTCGAATTGCTATCAGGATACCCATAGCATAAAGCAGTGATATTTCCATATCACTTTTTCAACTGCCCCTATTTCATGTTACGTACATTTACCTTCCCTGGAAATCTTGGGAGAAACTCTCAGGTATGCAGATTTCATCACAATTTTTGCATTTACCTTAAAGGAAGTTATAAAAAAAAATACTGTGAATACAGACATAACTTGGGACAGTCACTGCGTGCTCCGGGTTTTAACCCGCGACCACAAGTAAAACAATCCTTTCCTCACCAACTGGGTTTTCGCTCACTCAATTTTTATACATCGCGTAGTAAAAAGATTTAGAAAAGAAATATTTATCTTTATAAAAAATAATATACCAAGATTTAATGATTCAAGAACGAGAGAGCTATATTTAGTTCAACCTTGCCTTAGTGAAAGGGATTTTTGCACACCCATTTATGCACTTATATTGCACATTAACGCGAGGAATTTTTAAATAGGTTACTGGATTACGTGTTGCCGTAGTTTTAGTATTATTATATTGGCACATCAGTGACGATACTTAATTGTAAGATGACGGATTCAAAAGAAAGTATACACATACGAACGATAGGTATATAATATATCCCTTTATTACATTTTAAAAAACAAAACAACACTGCCATGTAAGTATCAAAGTCAAAAGTGGCGGAGAAGTAAAAGTAGTGATGAACCAGCTCTACCGGGGTTGTGACACTGTCAAGCACAAAGCAGACGTGTAGCGCTTTCCTGTTGTGATTCATTTGGTGAAAGAGAGTGCCCTAGTGCTTTTTCTCTAATATTGATTGTGAGGGGATAGGCCGTATAGTCCACCACGCTAGCCTAGAGCGGGTTGGCAGACTTTAGCATACCACAGAAATTATTCTGATACGCTACAGTATGCAGGTTCCGATGTTTTCCTTCACCGTTATAGTGCGTGGTGATTGACTATCACATGACGCCGAAAAATCAGAGGTGTGTCAAAATAACAATATTATCTACAAACAATATAAACCCAACCCGCACTAGGCAAGCGTGCCGGACTATATGACCTAATCACTAATCGTACTATCGATTGTGAATGAGGCCCGTGCCCTGCAGTGGGACGTATATGGGCAGATTAAATCTAAACCCTGTCTACCCCTCCGAAGTCGAACGTGAAGATTTGTTACCTATATTTTAAATGTTTTGCAGGGAGGCAACAGCACGTACGGGCAGAAGGGCAGGTCGAAGATCGACGAGTTCGCGGACATGGGCGCGGGGTATGACGAGAATGACTCCTTCATCGACAACACCGAGGGAGTGAGTTCGTTACAACACCATTTGATTTCATAAATCAAGATGTTTTATTAAATCAAACGCCTGATGGTAAGCGATACGAACGCTCGTAAACAGTAGCTAAACCAAACAACACCTTGAGTTACAAAGCAATGCTTGAAATCCCACTTTACTTAACTTTGTAGTAAAAATATATTATTTCCATCAAAATTATTTCTGTCTTGTCGTAGGATGATTGCATAAACTATCAACTTGCAATATACTCACGGTCATATTCGTAGACAATTTGAAAACCTATATTTTTTTTTTTTATTGCTATGTATGGCGAGACGAGCATGCCGTTCGCCTGATGGTAAGCGATACGACCGCTCATGAACAGTAGCAAAACCAAACAACACCTTGAATTACAAAGCAATGCTTGGCATTTCACTGCGCTCGCCATCCTGAGACATAAGATGTTAAGTCTCAATATGTCCAGTATTTACTCTGGCTACAATGCCCTTCAACCCGAAACACAACAGTGCGTTTACGCTGCTGTTTGACAGGACACTGCGGAAATAGACACTGCGGTGGTACCCACCCAGATGGCCTCTCACATATGAGAGACCTACCACCAGTAAACTGTAAACCTATTTTAGGTATATTATATTATATTTTGTCCCTTTCATACGACTTTTGAATTCCGTTTGAGCGAAGAAGACAAAACATTCCATAACTAAAATAGGTTTTAAAACTATGATTAAGGCTTATAAGAATGAACCTATTGGAATGTACAAAGAACAAGATGTTAACGTATGCATACTTTTTTGTTTGGTTGTTAATAGAATGGTCAACGGAATATACCATGATACCATTTAAATCAGCAATAAAAGTTTCATAGACTTCGCCTTAATATTTTATACAAATAGGCGAGGTCATGAACTCTCAGAACTTTAGCGTAGTATGTTAACGTGTAATGTTAATTCTTGATTTCTCAGGATCTTTGTTATTATCAGAGTAAGCTACGAAAGTTCAACCTAATGTAGACGCAATCCCGACTTACTAAAATGTATATCAGCAGGTGCTCCATTTGTTTTGACACCCTGTATAAGTTGAAGTAAATACTTGCCTCATTATAAAATCTTTGAAATATCTATTTCAGTACGACGAGATGATGCCCCCCGAGACGGACACGTGGTACGGCGGGTTCTACATCAACTGCGGCTCGCTGGAGTTCAAGGGCAAGGACACGGCCGACGCCGAGGGCGCCGCCTCCGACGCCGACCACGCGCACAACAGGCGGAATAAGGTGACTACACTATGTATATGCAATTACAAACACTATACAAAATACTATATAATTTGTATTAGGCCGTATGATAGGCAAGAGTGATGGTGTAAGCTCCTTCATAGCAAGGCATATCAAGGCATAACTTCCAGTGTTGATGTATGGACCAGCTGTTAGAAAGTTTTTTTTTTCTCTTTTGGAGACCACCTACCGGAAATCTCTGTGTCTATCATCGAGATTCGGTGAATAGATGGCCATGCACATACAAGTTCTTTGGATGTAGAGCTCTAAAAGTCTTTGGGGAGGCCCTTTGATCTGCTGACTGCTTGACTGCCTAAGTGGCATCGTAGGCCGGAAAATACAATGCGAAATGTACTTGCACCTCTGCCTATCCCTTCTGGAAAATAGCAGGCGTTTATGTATGTAAAAATAATATGCTATTCAAAGAGATGGACTCACAACTCTATATGTTTTATAGTCAAGATAATCTATATAATAATTTAATATACTTATTTTGTACGTACAGAGGCGTATATCATCAAGCAGCAGCGAGGAGGAATCGTCAGAGAGCTCGTCGGAGTCTGAGAGCGCGGAGGAGAAGGATCCCAAGGCTGTCGCCAACGGTGCCGTCGATTCACACAAGACTGAACATCGGAAAAAAGTAAAAACACTTATATAACATTACTACATCACTAATAAAAAATGTAGGGAATCGTGCATGAAAATTAAGTTATATAGATATTTATGTGTATGCAAGGTTAACATAATAGCACATAGATATGGATAATTAAAAGTTTGATATTTCGCAAACAGGTATATCGAAAATGGTTTTCAATCAGAACAATCCTTTTGAACAACCAGCAACGACAAAACACACCGTTGAACAAACGAACAAATATCATTGTCGCTTTACGTCTGGGGGAGGCACACAAACCTGGCCCACAAGACGAAGTGTATGCCTCGATACAGGCGAATGTAAAGTCTATTATTACGATAATACGTAACAGTATCGAATTCTCGTGTAATAATAGACGGTGTACATAAGACCGTAGCATGGTGAATCTAAGCCTACGTGCGGTTAAAAAGTTGAATGCGTTGCGGTTTCCGGCTGTACAAGTCTTTAAAAAGTAAAAAGACTTGACAATGATGATACTATAGTAAGTAAAATCATTAACATTGAACATACCATAAGTTTCTATAGAGCTATGGTAGTTAATATATGAATGATTTTCTATTTTTGTGTTATAAGCACAAGGAAACTATCAAAGTTTTGATTTGTTCAATGAATTTGAAAATATATTATTGTGTTTGCCACTTTCTATGTCTCATAAGAAATCCTTTTCATGGAGACAATGTTCTTTTAAATAAAATATATTCATAACTATGTAATACACCATGAGTGACTGGAAGTATTAATATATTTTCCTTAAATTCCAGAAAAACAAAAAGATTGAAAAGAAGAAAGCTAAGAAAGTGCGAAGAACTGATTCATCTGCGGCGACCTCGGGAAAACAGACATCTGATGGTATGTTACATGAATCTTGGTACAAATAATTACAAGTAATAAATTAGGCTAGGGTTCATAAAGGGCTTTAAGGCCAAAAACTATAGTTTTTAAATTTAAATAAAATATTTACGTAATGCAGGGTATTTGACACATATATGTAATTCTTATATCGCAAAAAAATTAAACTCTAATTAAACATAATTTTGTAAATCCATTAACTAACTAATGAAGGCGAGCATTCGAATCAACCAGATTTTAGATTTCTCGATTTAATTTATACTCCAATAACTTGTATAGGTTTTATTTACATACATAATATGAACTTATTGATGCAAATAAAGCAACATAATTTTACTATCCTCTCAGCCTAAAAATGATTATGAGTAATATTGTATGGTATGTATGTATGTATGTGTGACAGACAACGCTCCATGCGAGGGAGAAGGCGAGGCTGAGAGTGCGGAGTCTGGGACCTCGCAGTCTGACTCGCTCACCTCCAAACCCGCACCCAGCTCCGACAACCCCGTCACTTCGGATAGCAGCAGGTAACTATTACTTCACTTATACCTTAAATAAAAATAAATAACTCCTGACTGTCTCATACATAGTCCTGACCCCATACTAAGATCGAGTCTTGTGTCGTGGGTATCAGGAACCGCGAGAGACTTCGGTCTCACAAACACCCAGACCTGAAAGAAATACAAAGTTGATGTGACCGATGGGCATTAAATTACACTACGTATACTATACGTCCTTGGTATTTATTCGACACGGCAAAAAAATTAATAATACCAAAAATGAGATTTTGTTTGTTTCAAACAAACTAAATAGCTTATAAATATGAGTAAAACGTAACCACCCTATGTAAATACATTTCACTGACCTGTAGATCCGAATAGATAACAAATTGGCAACGTCGCGCGCGCCATGTGTTATTGTCGCACCGCGCCGCCAAGGCCACGCCGCCGGCGCAGCGTGGCTATGTGCACCGCGCCTAGTTAGGTACTTTTGAAGTACGCGCACAACATACGTTACTTAGGTACACTAGATTTTAAATTTTCGATATGTCCTCCTAAGATGTTTATAAAGCATAGATGCGTTGTCCGAGCTTTATAATGGCAAGACGTTTGGAAGGTAATTGCCCCACGTGCAATCAGTCACGCTTCAACCAGTGTTGCGGATACACGTTTCTCTGACTATTTGTATTCTCAAAACCAAATGCGGAAAAATAGATTAGAGTGATTTAAAATAATGTACAAATTATTCTGAAACTGTGAAACAAAAAAATATTTTATTTAGTGCGCAAGTACACACTAATTTAATTTTTTATTAAATAAATGCGTATGCGTTGGACGTAATCAGATGTTAGGAAAGCCACAGCGTGTTCAAAGAGGGCAAAAACTTAAAAAATCATTTATGACTAAACTATTGTTCCTATTTAATTGATTTTTAGTACAGAGCTTGAAAATGGTGCCTAGTATATGCAGTTTAATGAAAAGTCGCTCGGTTGTATATTTCTTTCGGTGCGGGGATCGAGCCCGTGGCCTCTAGTTTCACAGGCGGCGTCTAACCAGCTGTGCCACAGAGGCTGTCAACAAAAGTAAAGTTTGATTAATAAATGTCGTGCCTGCAGGGACGTGGAGTTGAAGTCGGAGGCGGAGTTGCCGGCGGAGGTGGTGGCGGCGCTGCGCCAGCTGCAGCACGCGGCCGCCGCGCTGCTGCACGACCAGCCCCACACGCAGCCTGCTGACCTGCTCGCCAACACGCAACAGTACATTATGAGGTACCTACTACACACTTCCAACTACAAGACAATACGTTTCATAACGGAAATAGATTTCAAAACTATTAGGCTGTAAGGAATAGTGTCCTTAACGTCATAATATGTCACTCGCTGTGAGCAAGTTTCTTGTCACATTGAGATTCATTCCATCATCAGCATCAGCATTTCTGGTCTGGTTGGATTTGCTTCTACGTATTTTGTTTAAACACTGGCGCTACAAAATATTAAAAATCCTAAAGAAGACACACTGGCGCTACAAAATATTAAAGATCAGATCAGGGGAATCATATATCAGAAAAAGATAAATATCTTATACATATTATTTTTGTCTGTAGAATAAAAATGTAATTTGATCTAGTGATTCACAATAGTATTCGTTTGAAGCGAAATGAAACGAGAGGCCGCGGGTTCGATCCCCGTACCGGGACAAATATTTGTGAGGCCCACAAGCATTTGTCTCGGGTCTGGGTATTAATGAGACCAAAAAGGTTTCTCATAAATTCTATACCCACGACAAGACTTAAATAAATGAATAAATTAATGATACTCTCCAGTCACGTACATAGTCCTGACCGAGATAGACCGAAGATGGAGTCTTGTATAGTGAATATCAGGAACAACCAGAGAATCCACCACCACCTCAAAAACACCCAGACCCGAAAGAAATATTTATGGGTCGCACAAACATTTCTCTCGGTGCGGGGATCGAACCCGCGGCCTTTGATCTTAATGTGGGATCAGGACTATGTATTATGAACTGTAGGTTGTATTTTTTAAATTAGTAATACTTGTGTGTTAAGGAAGAGGTTGTGACGGTATAGTTTATAGTCGTTAATACGTGTATGTGTCAGGTTATCGAGCGCGGTGTCAGCTTCGTGTGACAGTACGTCAGCGCGTGCGGCGTGGGCGCGGGCGGCGCGCGCACTGCGCGTGTCTCGTACTGCGCTGCAAGACATGCTGCAACCGACCAGCGCACCGCATAGTACACACACTACACAAAATTCACAAGCACGTAAGTACATACGCACTTCAGGGTACGCATACAGAGTGTATCGAGACTGCTATCGATAAAGAAGCCGGGTGGTAGTTTTAGTGACTACAAACATAATGCACCTAAAAATTTTGTGATTTTTTAAATGGCGTCGTGTCTGGGTGGTAAATGACTATGGTCATTGCAAAAAAAATATTTAAACCCTAACGTACCGTAACGCCTTTAAAAATAAAAGGGTGTATACTGTTTTAGAAAAACTATATATTTACCACCCAAATACGACGATAGGAAAACAATAACACTGGTCTGCAAAAAATTTTTTTTTTGTACTCCTTCTTATTATTGTGCACGATTATTATAGATGTGATCATTCTCAACAGAAACCGGGTTTTAAAAAAATTGTATCACGTATATATTTTTTGTGAGGGAATTTTAAAGAAAATAATTTTTTGTTCGAAAAATCAATAAACGTTTTAATAATTAGGACAAAATATTACATATAATCACACTAAGAACATTAAAAATCATAAGACAATGTAATTACATATTGCTTCCATCATTTTACTCAGTAGTTTTTTTTCTTTTATATTTTCTAATGGAGTTTCGCGACAAATCAATCAACCAAAAATCGTAAAATCATAATCAATAAAAAGTCGCCATTCCTCTGAGCCTTCAGGAAAACCTAGTTTTTGTAGAAGTCCTTTAGCATCATTACAAAATACCAAATCATCTTCTTTGGTTGGCGAAATACTAGGTTAAAATCAGTAACAATCACTTTACAAGTTTAAATCGAACTGAGCGCCATGGAGTCACAGCGGGAACTGCGCAAGCGTATGCATTAGTGTCAAAATACCATCAGTTAGTAATGTAAAATTATTGCTATTTCAAATTAACATCACCACCTTGTTATTTTTGAAGCCTTAGCATGCTCTATATTTCTGCTATTACTAATTTCCCCCACAGAATATGTAAACAATAAACCTTAGCTTATATTATAATAACCATTTTTCACATGTAAAGTTAAACACACACAATTGACTGTTCTGTTATTATTTTTAAATGGGTTCGTAAAAAAAACAAACGTAAAAACTCATTCCTTCACAGCAATATCGTAGAAAAATATTAACCGGTCGGCTTAGTGAATCACAATAGCACATTGCAAAATTTACCGTATTAATATAATTTGTGAAATGTTATTATCGACTTCACATGCTATTTGTGATTGCTATTGCTATTTATTCCAATACTACCATCAGTCGATATCGTTCTCTCTCTTTCTATCAACCTAAGTCGTTTTTGTGTGGAAAAATATGATACAGACTGAATAAATTAGTGTTAGTGCAAAGATGACTCACAAAAATTACAGAATTTCGAAATATTTAAGATTTTTTTTTTTTTAAAGATATACGTGATAGCAAACAATAGGAAGCAGATTTAGATTCAGTATGTTAAGCTCTTTATATTTATCATATTTTTATTTAAAGGAGGATTTCGTTGCAGACCAGTGTAACAAAAAATGTCACTTTTTTGTTGCATTGTGTCTGAACTCACTAAAATTACTATCTGAATTCGTTTTTCGTAGCAGTCTTGATATACACTATAATATGGTACATATCCAAAAAACGTTCAATTAGCAAAGCTGCTTAGCACAATGTTACATATATTGGGACAGGCCAACATACAGAGGAAGATTTTCTTAAATAAAAAAATATTATTTTAACATATATTCCAGCGACCAGCACTGCCCTGACAACTGCTCAACCGACCACTGCCACAACCACTGCCACGTCAAATGCTCACAAGAGGAAACTAGACAATGACCTCGAAGAAGACTACTCACATCTCACTGAAGAGGAACGGGAGGCCAAGATAGTTGATATTCTGCAGAGGTTAAAAGCGTTAATAGAAGAGTGCAAGCCGGCGATGATTGCTAAATATAACGCGGAGTGTGAGAGGGTGCATGAAGAGAGGTGAGTTGATTAAATTACATATATAAGTTTAGCTTTTTATCGTAAAAGTTTGGTAAAGACACAAACAGTCTGTACGATGGTAAGGGATTACTGAAACACACGCATACAAAATTGTATGCACACACACATACAAAATATATGAAGTATATTTTAACATATTAATGTATGATTATTATTACCTTATGATTGTATCTACATTTTATGCAAATACATAATTTCTGCCCGATAAAACTGCCAGTTGTAACACTATTTCAAAATAATGTAGGTAAACTGTTTAGTTGTATGTGACATGTAGTGAACAATAAAGTGTTTTCTATTTATCTTATTTTTGTATAGATTATGCTGGTATTACTTTGCAGGAAAAAAAATCAGTAGTACATAATCCCCTTATTTTTGTAATGCTAATGTTGTATTACTCTATCCCTCCAGGAAGAAGCTGCAGCTGTCCGCAGCGGCCAGCACGGTGGAGCGTCGCATGCCGAAGCGTCGCTTCCCGTGGTGCGCGCGCTCGCGCGGGCTGCTGGGCGCGCTGGTGCGGCTGAGCAGCTGCTCGCCGGGCGGGCCGCGCGCGCTGCTGCAGCGCCGCGTGCTGCCGCTCTTCCCCGCCGGCTTCGTGCGCATGCCCACGCTGCTGCGCCAGGCTGAGTATGTACTGCACTATATATCAACACGGTTGTATATGCCGCAAGTGTATTGGCTAAACAAAAATTGTGATATCATTTCACTAGTGATACAATCATTACACGGTATGATACATTGGATCCACCCATAAGAGTGTTTGTCTCCTGTCTTAAAATTTGCCTACATACTGACTCAACCATCACATATTTTTTAACTAATGACTAAACAGCATAAATTATAACCATTGTAGGTGTAACAATAGCAACTATGTAGACAATGATTTATTATTAATGGTATTTTAACAGACAGTCTTCATTTCTCAATCTGTACACTGGTAGATAAAAAAATTAATATATCACAATACGTGAAATAACACAAAACCATTCTAATTTCAGTCTCAGCAAAGAAATGAAAGTATCAGAAATGAAGAGGCAGAGAGCCGCATCGACATCACAAGCGCAGCCCGCGTTCTCTGAGCCCATCCAGTTTCCCAGCTCGCTCACCGTCACCACCACCGTCATCACATCACCCAGCAACGCAGACACCCCCGACGACCTCAAATACAAACCTGACCTCTTCTCAACGGTCCTCAACTCGTTCAAATTCAACAAAGACTTGATCGTAGAGAAACCGGACAAAAACGACAAAGACTTGTACATTCCCCCCAACAACATAGGCAGCATAACGATAACACCGGTCCCCAACCAGTCTAAAGACAAAAAGAATGATAAAGGCTTCATTAGAGTCAAGTCTCCGGCAGCGCTCAACGAAATGGTTAATAAGAAGGACAAACAGAAAAAGAATGATAACGAGAAAAACCATGTTAAAGAGAAAAGTCTGGATACACCGCTACACATTGACACCAGTTTTCAAACGAAGGATTCAGGACCTAAGTCTTCCGAGATACCACAAAAACAGATTGAGAACATGCGGGTTGCTGAGAGTAATATACCCCGACCCGCTTTAATACCAGTTCACCATTCGCCGACCTTCGCGAAACCTGACAAAAGACCTCCGGAGGTGAAGAAGAAAAAGGATGTTGTGATAGTGTCGGATGTGGACCCCTTAGCAGATAATGTTCAGGAACCTTTACCAATGGACGACAGTAGCAGCGATGTGGAAGTTATTGAGGATATAACGGACAATAGTGACAAAAGTGAAGTGCCTTCAAAGGACATTCAGAAAAAAGTGCCAGTTATTAAAAACGTGAGTGATGAGAGAGATAAACGCGTGAAAACTATCAATGATGATATTGATATTGTAATGCGGAATATTAGAGAGATGGAGGTAAGTTTATGCTCATTTTTGATACATTAATCAATCAGATAGGCTAACAAGCTTGGAAAGCATAACAACCCCTTTTTGTTGCTCTGAATTAAAAGCATAATATACAAAGATAACAATGCTTTATTCAAATCTCTCAGAAATTAGGAGAAAAGCAACTATTTAATCACATAAATAATATTTCTTTCTGTATCATCTATGAGAATCAAACCTGCTTATTCCCTGGAGCTCACAGAAGCAATATTTTTTTGGAAGAAATGGATAGATTATTGCCGCATGATAAAATACAGCTATTAACTTTCACGCATCTAAAAGGGAGATTAATCGTAATTTAGTCCAATGTGTATTAATTCAATTTAATACTATATACTGTTCAGGGTTCAAATGTCGTTAAGCCCGCAAATCGCAAAAAAAATATCATATGCAGGATAATATTGAATTATGGTATTTAATTTAACCCACATGTTTCTAATCAGTCATAAATCAGGTTAAACACAAAAAAAATCGAGTTTTCAAAAATTATGGTTATAGTGTCCATGATTGTTGGTTATCGCATATACATAGATAAGCGTAGCTTACAGTTTTGTCTTTTACTGCTGACTTGAACTTCAGCTCCGTCTAGGAATTACCTCAGTGGTAAAAATACTTGTACCTTTTATGACTTGATCAAAGGCATTGAAAACCAAAATCACGAATTTTTTTATATAACTTAGTACAATTTTACCTGAATTGGTTAAGAAAATTCATTAAATACCATATTATGTCAATATTGGTATCCTTAATGCGCAAAACAAATATGGATAACCTCAAAATATACTAACATTTTGTCATTACTCATTCCAGCATTCACAAGAGCCGCCAAAGTTCAACAGCAACTCGTTTGGAGGTGTCATAAGTAATGGTAAATAACTGTCAATCATATTACAACACTGACCACACACAATCCATACACATGACAAGGGAACATAGAGATATGAAATACAAATCTAAAATATCAAATGATGCATTTCTCTTTACAGTGACTCATTTTAATTATAATTAGTTTTATTATCTGACAATGCTTATATACTTCAAAAAATAGCTAAGTATTGAATGCATCACAGCACCATTTCCTTTTTTTATTGCATGGATCCAGCAACGTACAAGCAGGTCATCTGATGGTTAGTGATCACTGATATCCATGAACATTCATAATGTGTTAATCAAGGGTGTGTTCCGGCTCATCTAATCGGAAGGGGAACGGGAAGAAAAAAGGATGGAAAGAGGGAAGGAGTAATAGATATCCGGAAATCTTACTCACCGAACGAAACGCGACAGCAAAGTTGTCGTTTCATATCGATCTCCTGTGTAACTGTAACCTTGTCAGATGCATGATATGGTATTAAATATAGGTCCAAAAACGATTAGTATTAAACGTATAAATACTAGGCGTATAAAAGTAAGTGATTCCAATGGTAAGCGTGGGTTTCTGTGTATCAGCGAAGCACGAGATGTCTTCCGCGCAAGCGTACTCGCGCGCCGCGCTGTTCCCCGACGCACGACACAAAAAAGACAAGTTGTAAGTGCCAACTGTACGCACACCTTCACCTGCCATACACTCGCCTGTACATAGTGCCGCAGATATCAATTATTCACACGCCGTATAAAATTAATTGAGATATACGTAATAGAGATTGACAATCGTAGTAGTAAAGTATCGATAATCTTGAGTAAATTAGACTTAATTATAACGATGAAAATTGTTTTTCGAATGTAATGATTGATATTGTAGTTAAAGTCGTAATAAATTGTATGTAAAGAAGTTAAATTACATAAGTTGATATTGTTATATCAATCTGTAAAGTATCCACATTTTTCAAAGATGTTGTGTCGTCACTAGTTTATTCCTTCACATTTTATTTATTTGGTCTAAATATCGATAAAAAATCGTATTTTGAATTACATACAGTAAAATAATTATGATCAATCAAATTTACTACAAAAGTCGATAATTTTAATACATTTTTTTTTACTAAATAGCGGTATAACAAATGGGTTGAAATTCGATTTTACGACATTATTTTAGTACTTTGAATTGTTTCATCATATTTCTAAATAACAGCTGATAAAAAATTGGGCGTGTGAATATTTATATCTGTGGTACAAAGCTTAGCTTCTCTATCGTGCTAACTACCAAATAAAATGAAGGCGCAAATTTAATAACTATGCCTTCAAAAGGGCGGTGATATCTTACAAAAAAACTGTAATATATGCAAAATCCGCCCCAGTTTGGCGAAATGGTGACGGTGATTAACTAAGATATGTAACATATGCATTGTACAGCAGTGACGTAGCCAGACGTTAGGTATAATCTGGATCCTAGCCTGACCTACAATGCACAAATTTCAGCCCCAAGTAATTATCATGCGATTACACCAGTTGAAAAACTCGTGCAAAGTGGATAATGGATGTTACAGAATTGTTAAAAATGTACTTGTAATTTTACAACCGGTTGCTTGCTAAAGTTTTCACTTAAAAATATCTCCAATACCAAGCAGGTCATAAATAGCAATATAATAAGAAGTTTAAAGAAATTATAGCCAATGTATTTTTTTTTTGTAAATCGACACTTGTTGAGCTTATTGCGCTATTGTAACGCCACTGCTGTACATAAAATAACTCAATGCACAGATACACGAGTAAGAAATTAACAAGGCGCCAGGTGAAGATGTGATGCTTACAACATGCGTAATGAACTTGCTGTACTATTTTATTTTCCTACATTGTCTCACGTGCCATCATGTATATGATATTGAGTTCACGCATTCCATACATATTATTGGTGTTGATTTAAATAGAGGTGCGTTGTGAAGGTGGATGACAGTGTAGATACTTTTTATTAAGAACATCGTCATGCCTATTTAAAAATAATAGATTTATTTGCCTCGAAAAGCACTTACATTATACATCTCTTATTTGTTTTAATTTTTTACACAACAGCATAATACATAAATTGCTTATTTTTAGTAAGTATTAAATCAAGGTCAAGCTTCCAGAAAAAAGAAGTCAAGAAAAATTTGAAACAACAGTAATATATTGTGATGTGACGCTTGGCTCGCCAAACATTAGCCAATCTGGCTTACATTTCCATACTACCTACAAAATGTGGAAATAAATTTATAAACCAAGGTCAATAATTGATTTAAATCCTCCATCCGCCCTCACAGCAGCCTTCGCAAACACATTATCTGCGCTTATACAATGTGTATACTCGATTCATTAGGCCAGCTTACATCACTACAGTGTTCTATAGTAAATCGACTTGTTTCAGCGTAGAACCAGATTCTTAGAGCAGATGGGATGGATGTAGAATTGTTGTCGGTAAGTATTATACTTACCAACATACTGTTATACCTAAATCATAGATATTTTGATGTTTCGAGGCTACTAGTATTTGTCAAAAAATAAGAACTTTTTTTGTTAAATTGTTCCAATATTGTGTTGAGAAATACAAACAGGTATTAAAGATGTGTAATCCAAATATATTTAAATTTTATTGCATAAAAAATATTTTAGGTCAGTTTTTAATTTATTTCAAGTCGATATTCTATAGAAACACTCTAATGTAGCTTGTACTTTCATCGATACTAACATTATAACTAGCCAGTATTGCTTGAAAGTAATACAATGTAGAATTGTTTTTTCCAGATTCTGATGCCACAGCACTGAAGATGATATAATCATGAATAGGTTGTTACAACCCTGGATAGTCTATTAAAACCCCAGATGACTTTGGAAACGTCAATCTTTATCGACTATACGATGCGGCTCCATCGATGTCGATAGATGAACCCTACGTTTTTACAAACGCGGTATGTTCGATAAATCACAAATAGTTCCTTAGAATATATATATAAAATTTATTCACATCGGTTTATCGACATCGAGAGAGTCTGCATTGCCTAATTCTAGCACGTGATTTTTGTCGACTATCGATGGAAAACTCTGAGTAGTGATAGATTATGTAATGGTCATAAGAGTTATTTGTCGGTCGAATCTATCTACTGATGTCGATAAAATGTGACGGTATTGTTTTTTTATATCGATGGAGAGCATGTCGATGTTTTATGCAAGATTACGTAATTAATTATTGTCGGTATAACATTTCTATGCCGTTTTGGGTACAGAGCATACTATGAGCAAACGTTTACACAAGACACAGTACGTTAATAACACTTTTTCTAACCGTAAAAAGTAGTTTTTGGGAAACTGTTTTCTTTTGTTAGTAAAAAATACATTGTTTAATTACAGCTTTCTTACTGTTTTATATGACCTTTTGAATGTGCCACAGACAATATCGAAACTAATGGACTTTATGATTTTCCGTTCGTTTATGATTGAGATGTGATGATTATACGCCATTTTTCACGTGAAGTGTAGAAAGGTTTGCTGTGGAAGCCCATAGTCTCTGGACCCCGTGCTAGGTACTGTAACATTTCACAAATGCTAGTGTCTATCCGAATAACAAAACAGATAAAAACTCGATAGTTTACCTAAAAAAAATCTCAAATGCATTGCACATGCACAAGAATGTTTACAAAATGTTTCGTCACTATTCGAATTCGTAATTCGTTTATAAAGGCGCATATTATTATTCTTTAAAATACATAGAATTGAATGCCTTTTTAATTATCTTCAGACAATACCAGTCGACATTAACCAAAATAAAAAACAGTTGAACGTGACTTTTACTTTTTTTGCTCTAACTGGATACGGCCGTAATTAAATATTGATTAAATCATGTTTAAAAGAAAAAAGACAATAGCGTTATTCGGATAGGCATCAGCGAATATATTTGCTAAGTTTGTTAGAGAACAAGCATATTTTGTATAAACGGTATATTTTTGTTTTGCTCGATGGACGTTTAGATGTTATTGCTCCACATTGAATGAGTTTTATTGTGCAACATTTTTGTAGAATTAACACGGTTGCAGTCCGTAATGAAATATAGGTGGAATATTTTGAAATTACCTGGATACTAATCACTTATAAATTATTTTTAGCAAATATAAGGATTTAGTCAATGTTTACTAATTTCCAAATATACTAGAACTTCTACTTTTAAATATGGTAAGTCCGACAACCCGCACTAGGCCTAGGTGGACTATATGTCTAGCTCCTCTCAATCGTATTCTGGATTGGAGAGGATGCCCGGGCCCTGCAGTGGGACATATATGGGCTTATACACATTTTAAAAAGAATTCGTAAATTGCCTGACAACAAAACGCAACACCAGTATATTTTTTTGTGAATGTTAGTTTTTACTGGCATAATAAAACGCAGATTTCGTTGGAAACTTCATTAGAGGATTAAAATCAACAAAAGTGTCAGTGTTTTTCTTATTATGAAGCATAATAATTTCTAAAAAAATTGTGATAAAAAGACATCCAACCAATCTGCCAATATTAAACTGCGCTCCGTGGATTATTTAGCAAAGACGTTGTACATTTTAAATGATTTATTTTATATTTTAAGTATTCGATTCATGCATTATAAAAATGATTGTGTTAATATTTTATTTGTTTTCTCTGTTGTTTAAATCGCTATTTTTGTGTGCGTGTGTACTTGACAATATTAATCGAAATTCATTTATATAAATATAAGACAATATATAAATCACAAATCTATTGTTTCTCAGATGGTATATAGGAATGTGGAGCAGTAATTTATTTTTACATACTATAAAGTAAATAAGTGTATCATCAAAGGGCTTGTGTGTACAGACGTGTATGTATGAGCGTTGCGATGCTAAAATGATTATTTTATGTGAAACAGTCGATAGTTTTGTTTCGTGATCAAGTGTGGAGAATATTGTTTGTAAATCCGAAATTCCAAATTAAGCCCAATGTAATAATTATGAATAAATATTTATATGAATAGCAAATGGATTTGGTTTTATTTTGCACACTTGTAACTTATGTTTCCAATTTAATGAGGTCAGTATATTGTACACAATAATTTTGATGCATTTGGTTTGTCTTGGTATATTTATACGAAGTTTTTAACATGATTTAAAAAAAGATGTGATTTTTTTTAAATCTGTTTTTATCACTAATGATTTTACGTTCTACTTTAATTAGGATGCTTTATCGATAAACATCGAAATCACTCTGGTCATCAAACTAGTTCAGAAACATTTCGAAAAAAAAAATATTTATACCATGTAAGTGTAAATACATCTATTTATTTGAAATGTATGCACTTCAATCTCATGAATTTTAATGACAGTATTGCTTTGTAATCCATGATGTTGTTTGGTTTTGCTACTTTCCATGAGCAGTCGTATCGCTTACCATCAGGCGAATGGCATGCTAGTCTCGCCATTTATAAACAGCATGGTAAAATACCATTTCTTTAATCAAATTAACCTGGGGAAGGTATTGTAAATAAAAATGCCAAATTATGAATATTTTTTATTAATTTCACAAAAGTATATTCATTAAAAGCCACAGTCTGAAGGCTTTTAAGCTGTTAAAGCGCTGACTTCATATAACATTATTTATCCCATTGTATTTTTATTTTAACAGTGAGCTAGAAAACGGGAATTCTCAAGCTATCTAAACTACATAGTAAACGTTTATATTTTATAGAAAATATTGACATTACTTCATCCATAGGCAGTCGAAGCTTGCATAGTCACATCTATTGCGTCTAACAACGTCCCACAGACGAGCGTCTTTAACGCCGCGTTCCAAACGCCGCGAAACGCTCGCGTGCGGCCGCCCACATAATATCAATTTGTATAAATAATGACTTTATTACTTAGCATTGAAGTGATACTATGATTACGTATTACAGAACAGCTCAGTGTATTCATTTTATAAGTGTGAAGCGACACTGATTCTAACACTTAAAATATATTTCAAAGCTATTTTTGTGAGTTCTAACTTGATAGCCTTAACTAGGGGAGTTGAAAGTGACCTTTTAGCGCAGATAATACCTACCAAAGAAAGTCAAACGTCAGCAAATATTTTGACATCTGCCAAAAATGACATTGACATTTATATGTGAGGGACTAAAAGGTCACTCTCGCTCCCAATTTTATAATTATTTTACTTATATTTTTTCGAGTGTTACAGACACATAAACACTTTAACAGTACAATATTATATCGATTATTTTTTGAACTTTACCTAGTATAAGTGCAAGCGTGATGCCTTGACGGTTCATCAAGCATAATGACTTGCAAGTCGTAACGTAAACCTTGTAAACCAGGAGCTTTATATTTCGAAATCTTACAAAGGTCCCTAAGTCTATTTAATATCTACCACGTCTGCTCAAGACGAACAAACGATCCGATGACAAATGAAGCTGTCAAGAGCAACTCTTGAAAGCAGCCGCCATTTTAGTTTCAAAATGGCGGCTATACGGACATAAATCTATTCACGAAACGGGATTTGTGTTACATTAATATATTATATGTATTAAAATATATAATTAGTGAAAGCTCAATGTGTTCCTTAGTTTATCTTTATGAAGATTGCTGTAGGCGTGTCCTTAATGATTACATTTTTAATTTGACAAACGAAAAAATACAGAATCCATAAAACGTGTACGATTCAAAAATTCAAATGAAACATCTCACCGACGCACACATGCATATAATTTTATAAAGATTTCCGCTTAAAAAGCTTATATAAATAGTACCGTACATATGATAATACTCAATGCGGTGACATATACAAAAAATATTCATCTTTTGCAATTGAAACACTAACAATCTCTTAAAGCTTAAGCAAAAATAAACTCTTCTATACATATAGGGTCCTATATTCTCTTTTAAACTATTCTACAACGTTTAATGATCGTAGTGTTCGGATATCGAGGATATCTTAATTCTAGACTCATACCGTGCTCCACGCCAAGTTAAGTTCCAACTGCAGTACACATAACACTTGTCCCTCACTTCTACGCTGGACTGTTCCACCCACGAGACACTTCACTTCCTATATTAACCGTTATACAATTATTTACACCACCATAAGTACTAGAGTTACACGTAACAAATTTTACACAAAAGAAACTTACCACTAACATCAATGACGTGCCGGGTGTGACGTCACACGGCACGGTAACATACAGCGAACATTTACACAAGCTTAACATACCTACTTCTATGGACTAGGAATTTGAATGGTAACCATTATGAAGACCATATGTCACGTCCAGTAACTGCGTTTATAGATAAACGATATTCCCATATTTAAATTAAATGGGGTTAATCTAAAGGACGTTAAATACTACATTTTACTAAATCCGACGTTTTCTGCCATGTTTGATACACAAACTGAAAGAAAACGTGCGATAACACATGTAACCGTAACTATTAAAGTTACTACAAACCGTCGAAGCTTTTTACAAGCGAACTTTAAATTAGTCGAAAATAAATTAATTAGCAATTTTCTAAATGGATTATAGTAGAACAGCTTTCTTCATAGACAGTTGACAAACCTATTTAAATTATCGGATGTTTTGTCTTCTTCGCTCAAACCAAATTCAAAAGTCGTTTGAAAGAGACAACATTCGATAAATAAAATAGATTTTAAAACTGTATGAATACGGCCGGAAGAATCCACCAACCCATATTTTACTCTGGAATCTACAGGCATATGACGCAAATTAAAAAAAAAACTGATTTTTATTACCAGTCTAGAAGGAATAGAGGAAATGGATCGACTAACATTTTACGAGGTAAATACAAAAATCTATTGGAGAGAAATAATTAACACACCGAAAACTCGCTAATATCCGTATAAATATCTTATTTGTTACTGGAGAGTACTGTTCAGTTCGTATATGGCTTATATTTTAACATTGTATATATCCACTGTAAGCTTAGCAGTCTAGCATTAACTTTGTGACTAGCTGTCCGTAATAAATGGCTGGATGTCTTGTAAGGGAATGAGGCCATAAACTTCCATAGGATCGCTAAAATCAGCTGTTCAAAAAACCTTAAAAGCGCCATCTGTATTTCGTGACAAAAACAGTTTAAAATTGGCAACATTCCCTTATGTCAGACAAAACGGTAAGGTAAATTTTGCTATGATCCTCTAATTTGGCTATCAGCACAATAACTAATAGATATGTATGTAGATGCAGTCAATGCTTCGTAGAAAACAATTTATAAATCCATCCTCAGTTGGAGCATTATCAGTGATACCAGCACAAAATCATGATTTGTGGTAAATTTTTACATATCGAAGCATAATTTGAAATTATTTCAAGGCCTGATTTTTCAATCGTCATCTACAGTAATTCCTCAAATAATTTATATCCCGACTAAATTTATAAATGATACCTTTAGACAATATTAATACTGTCAATTTTAAATCATTCCCCTTATTTAATCGTCGATTTTTTATTTGGCGATTGAAAAATCGGCTGTCAGTAAATAGCCAGTTCGACCAAATAACTTTGACCATAAATTTAGCTCCAACTTTTGGCATATGAAATGTATAATCAAAGTTAAAGTTACAGTCAAATTACTGGTTACTTCCAGGTCTAAGTCAGAGATTTCCTAGATAGTGTAATGATATCTAGGTGTAGAATGGCCGCTGCCACAACAAGAGAGGTGTGGCAGCCGGCGGACAGTTACGGGACAAGTTCGGCGCTCGGTTGCTCTGAATCATCGCCGACAGGTTGCGCCAGTGGAGGGTTGTCTGAAAAAATGGTTAGTATTTTTAAATAGATTTTTTATTTGTGGATTAAAATGAATAAATTGTTCTTTTTTTTCAGTGTTGGCTCAGGGACTACGGACATTATCGGACTATTCAAAATGTTGCTTATCATAACCCTTAAAGCCTTTTCGTGTATTGATCACTGAGTACAATCCTCGTCTCTTTTTATACATTTTTAGATCTTACGAAAACCACTCCATTCTGTTACACTTTAACCAGACATAAATGAAAAACATAAGCTAATCTAGGAAACTGTCCCGTTCTCACACAAGCCAGGATCAATAGTGGCACGCAATGTAATGACACCGAGCGTTGAAGCTCGGCGAGTCTCCGGGAATGTCTAACTTGTCTTTTACCCGCAGCGAAATTAATCAGAAAGTTAAATTTATAGGAGGTTAAGCTAATCTACCATACCAGTTTCAAGCGGCGATTGATCCGAAGTTCAGGAGGACCTGCGTCCTGTAAGCGATCCGACGAGCGACTTGAGCGCTTGGCCGAGCGACGCGCGGCCCGCCTCCCCGCCCGCCGCCGCGCCCCCGCCGCCCAGCGACGCCGCGCCGCCGTGCGCGTCTAGACACTTCTGGTAGCGCAGCTGTGGAAGAAGGATCATTATTCAGTTTTTTTAAGCAGTACCATGAGAGTAAAGCAGTCTATTGCTATGAATATACTTTTTTATTGCCTGCCACTGAACTAACACATTTATAATCTCCCACGACAGGCTGTTTGTGGCGGAGTCCCACCTATACTGTACTGTATCAGCCCATATACGTCTCACTGAAGGACATGGGCATCCTCTTCAATCGAGAGTACGATTGAGAGTGGTTATGCCATATCGACCACCACGCTGGCCTAGTGCGGGTTGGCGGACTTGGCTTACCATAAAAACCGTTTCCCACTTAAAATAATTACTCAGTAGTTCAGATCAGGTGTTTTACATCCGAACCGCAGCTTTCAATCCCTAATGCATATATTTGACAGCTGACTTCTCTAATAATTTCTTAGATTTACGCGAACGTTACACATTGAAATGAAACTCTTATTTAAGCTGACTAATTGTTAATCGTCAAAGTTATGAAACAACCTAAATCTTCAAAACAGCAATACAGATATCGCCAGGTACCTTGCAAGCCGCCTCGATGGTCTTGCAGAGCGCGCCGGCGGAGGGCTCGGCGTGGAAGGCGTGCGCCACGAACAGCTCCTGCGCCGTGTGCACGATGAACGCGCAGCGCCGCACGTCGCGCCCGATGCCCAGGAACGACAGGTAGCGCACGCGACACTCCACCATCGGACTCGTCTCCTGGAGAACATGTTCCATCAATCATTTATATAAGTTGCCATCATCGTAGGCTATTAGCTGAGCCAGAAATAAAGATGGCATTACAACATGAATTGTCTTTTTTTAAGACCCCTAGACTCATTTACATCATTTGAGTTGTTTATGTTTCGTATTCGTAACAAATTCTAATTTTTACATGGAATGATTTTTTGAGAAATTAACTCATATTTTCATGTAGGATTTAACGTTTTAGTGCCAGTCGTATTATTTCCAGTATCAGTTCTGCTAAACAACTCTTGGTATCCACAACCAATCTAAATTACAAGCTCTAAGTATGGATAAAAAATTAACACACATGATCTCGTACAAAGCCCGTTATTTACATTAAAACATTTAATACTATCCAAATAAAGTTCAATTAACAGATGGCGCCACAAACTCACCCCTTCCTCCGTCACAGTGATCATAGATGGCGCCACAGCGACATTGACAGCGCGCCAGGCAGACGATGGACGCGCGGCGGCGAGGCGTTCCAGTGCATCGTTGAGTACCCTCATACCAGTAGCGCGGGACACCTCCGCACTACCCAGGTACAGAGCACGGACGGTCTTGCGAGGCTCCTCCATTGGAGTGGGGAACGCGCAGCCTGGGTAGAGGATACCTGCTTTTGTTTATTAGGCTATGAGGTGGCTGGATGTAGGTATGATGCGTAGGTATTCGAGTGTAGATAATATTTAATGTGCTAAGTGATTGGTTAAGGTATGGTTGATTATTTCTCGCTTTAATAGCGAAAGAGATGTTTGTGCAGTAATGTCTATCAGTATATAATTAGTTTCGAGCAATGTCTTGCGATGATCTAAATTAAATGAAATCATATTTTAAAAAAATATATAAAGAGTATTATTCACTCCATAAACTATGATAAACGATAATGTAGTAGCATTCATCAAAACCACCACTAATAAAATTATAACATTATGAGCACTGTGCACGGAACACCACAGTGCTCATTGTAGCCAGATAACTACTGGACATATTGAGACTTAACATCTTATGTCTCAGATTGGCGAGCGCAGTGGAATGTATTGTTGACACTGTTCATGAGTGTTCGTATCGCTTACCATCGGGCGAACGGCATATCTCTCGCTATTCATTGCAATAAAAAAATGCAAATTCAACCATCACCATCACGTTAAACCACGCGACAATACATGGCGTCTCACCAGACAGCGGGCGCGGTCGGCGGGCCGCGGGCAGGTCGGTGGGCCTGGGCGGCGGCTGCAGCGAGCGCTCGATCATGATGCGCTTGCAGATGTCGCGCAGCGCGTTGGCGATGGTACGCGCCGGCGCCTCGCAGCGGAACACGTGGCACATGTGCTTGCGGGTCGCGCGGTCGCGGGCCACGTACGCGAAGTCTCTGGGCGAGCAGGGGGATATCAACAGGGGTGGGAAGGCGAAATATATGTGCTAATAATTGATTTTTTATATCTGCTAAGCAATTTCTTATCGATAAATGACAATCTCCAATATTAATGTTTATATGTATATGTGTGTATAACTAATAGCTCTATATTAAGTCTCAAACCATTTGCTTGATAGATTTTTCATAGAGAACATCCTGAGAGTTGCCAGTACCCCAAGCAGGAACATTTTGAAGTATCGTATAGTAATAGTATGGTGACAACTATTACTATACTATTACTACTCAATATCGGTAGCAAGAATCGTTTAACCATACTCTCGTGAACTCGATACTATTACGTTACGATAGTGACAGATAACCTAGGGTAATGAACGAATGTTACTGAATGATTCGTGCGGAATTGCCATTCACTACGTGGGTAAATTAATTTATTATCATTATAAAATAACAAACAAATATAAAACATGCATTAATGTCGCGTAGAAAGGTTATGCGAATAAATTAATAAGCAAATACATATTTATTGCTTTTATTCCGCAATATACAAAAATGACTCCAATTAATTATGCGTTTAGATTTCCGAACGTAGCAATTTTTTTACTAGTTGTCACACATTAGCGGTTTTCACTTATCAATTAATGCAAAACAATAACTCTCATAATATATAGGTTTATAGATAAGATACGTATATATGTTTTATAAAATCCCTATACATTTTTAAGGAGGAGAGCTTTATGAAAGTATTCTCTATATTTTTGCTCGTTAAGTTCCTCGGCAATTATTTTCACATATTATATGCTCACACTTCTCTGTCCTAAGAGTTTGCTCGACTATACATTGAAACAAGCTTATAACATAAAATGATCAAGTAGGTACGCAAAACGAAAATCAAAGTTTCGTGTAAATATTTTATTTATAAGTTTTTTTACACGTTTAGGTTAGGTATGTTTCTAACTACAATAAATTCCAGACTTTCTATAAACTCATACTTTTTCACAAGATTCCCAAGTTCGTTGCTCCGATTCCAAACAGTCCATCGTCTAAGAAATAACCTTCATATTTGAGTTAGGTATCACAATAATTGTAACTTCATATCGCATCATTGAATTTCATATTATTAGCGAAATACGGAGTAGATAATTACACACAATAACACTAAGGCATCGGGAAACACTAAGCAAAACCGTAATTAACACATTTTCCCTTAATTCGATGTGTAGAAATACAAAAATATACTCTCGATAATGTTCTCACGGTAAAAATGTCGGTGACAAAACAATCGTATTTCTCGATAGTAAATCGGCGATACTATACGTCAAGAATTATTCCTGCTACCACTTTTTATACATTTGTATAGCAAAACCATACTATAGTATCGTAAACGTTTCCCGCTGCCATAATTAAGTTCCAAATACGCTCACAATGGCGCTGTTCAAATTCCCATACAAAATTTTACTATTACTATACTATAGAGCCAAATGTTCCTGCTTGGGGTACAGGTTTTTAGTCAGGTAAGTTTGTAACCAGACAACAGTTAGGTAAATTCTAAATGGAAATAGTTCATGTTTTAAAAGTAAGATGCATCCATTTTAAATAAATAAATGTCCTCAAATTTTAAGCTAGTCTTAAATAGCGGATTGGATCTAACAATTTTGAGGTCTACTACTACTCTATAAAGATATATTAACGAAATCCCACGGAATTGTAAGAAGCGATGTCAACGTTCTGTCAGTTATTCTCCCGATATTTATAACACAGTCATTTTGTCTGTTTCTAGAGCGTGGTTAATCTTATGATGCCATTACGTTGTCGTCTGTATGTTTCTAAATCAACTAGTAATCTACAAAATATACGGACTCAACTAAAATTTTATTGTCTCGATTGGTTAGTTAACCAAATGATAATTGTCTTTTTTTAAAACTCTTAAAATAAATGACTAAACAGAATTGATAGACATAGATCTAGTAAAAGATAGTATTGAATTTAAAGACACGAATATCAATGAAGGTGAGAGCAAAATCGAAGATGCAAATGTAATGGTTGATAATTTGAAGTGATTTGATGATTATAATCCTAAACTACTTGAGTACCTTTCACTGCTCCATGAATGCAAGAAAGAAGACAGAAAAATAGACATTTATGAATACCGTCAAGGAATTTTATGATGTAGTAGTGAATATGGTTGGTAATTTACCGTCCGTTGTCTCTGCCGACCCCCCAGACGCGAATGGTGTGAATCGGCTGCGTGTGGAGAGTGTTGAGGCTCTCAGGGTCTATCAGCTTCAGGGCGCCGTCGTCGAGGTCCATGAACAGATCTTTACCCTGAAAACAAATTTTCATGCTTAGAAAGTCGCTTGTTGTAACAAGTTCAAGTTTGTTATAAAAACAATTTCTTCTTCTGCATGTTATATGTATTTTGTGGCTTTTGTGAAGACTTATTATTTCAGAAACTCCCGCTTTCTATAAAATAATGTCTTGACAGTCAACATTCTCGACTGTATCGTTTGACACGATTAATGAAACTAGATTATCACCTAATCACAGCCCAGGAAGCTGTAATTTCATCACCAAGACTTTACACTTGTCTTAGCCCAGTCTAATCTATAATTTCAGCACTATTATCAACATATTCTAGGATAAGTTTCATAAAAAGGCAACTGCCCAATCTGTTATTTCCACACTATCATCAACATTTTCTAAGGTCATCAAAAGACAAGTGTAAATGAGATCTACTCACATCGCCCCAACGTCCGACTTGATCGAGCAAATCATTGCGGCCCAAGCTTAGGTCGACGATGCACTTGTTGACAGCCCTGCTGGACCGCTCGGGAGTCAGGTCTGACTCAGAGATCTCCACCCAGCCCAGGGAGCGTACGAAGAACCGCACAGCACGACCGTTGTCTGGCTCCGGGCGCGCTGGGAAACTGCGTCGCCTGTGTGGTGAGGTGTATGATGGTTAGTCATTGTTTGAATGATATTTTTTGGCAATTGCTTATCATTTTGAGTGTCCGTAAATTTTCCTTGTGCATGCCATTTAGAAGCGATCCATATGCGGATGATATATGCGGATTGTATGATAGTTTTTGTCGTTTGATTCCAAATGGATCTAATTAAATATCTTCGATAATCATTTTTTTATGAGTTTAAAGTACCCTGATAGTTTACACATCCCCCGTTGAAATTTGAGCACAAATAGCCATCAGTCTTCATAGATCTGACTACTGAAAATAGATCACAAATACGAGTAATGATTGGAACACATTCAATTAATAAAACTGGTGTATGCTATGAAATCATTAGCCTCACAACCAACTCACTTATAAGACATCTCCTCTTTCCGCTTCCTCTCGGCCTCTTGGTCCACATGGTCGAGGGCCCCACTAGTGGTACTCCTGGTAACAGATCCAGCCATCACGCCCTCATACTTGCCCGCCTCGGACAGGTTGGAGCAGTCTCGTACCATGGAGATGCGCGACTCTTTGGCTTCTATGGGCGGCATTTTGGGAATCTCTCTTTGGATGGTACCGCTCTTTATGTGCCAGTAGTAGGGGCCGTCGGAATCTGGAAGGATTGATTGATTATTGATCTGAATTAAAGAACATCGCGGTTACAAACACCTTTTTTATTTCGTATTCCAAGATTTAAAGTCTGTTCTGTGCAGGTTTGAAGGACATTGTTATCACTCATTAGACTATTGAGAGAAATAACATTTGATGTCACGGGTCGTTGAACAGGGTATAGGAGTGCTTAGTTATTACTAGTAAGTGACGTTGCTTCTATACATAGAAAGGCGAGAGGCGCCTTCTATTGGACCAGTGTCAAAAGTTAAAACTGAAAATAATAATAATTATCAACCTGCTCTGGCAATTATATACAAATTGTGGCTTGTAAAAATCCACTGAGGAGTTCAACAACATGCAATTTCGTTTAAAGCCAGTCATTACCACCGTCACCCACGTATCACTTCTATGCAACGTACTAAATCTTTTATTTTTAGTGTAAGTATACTTTTTGGTGTAAGTATGTTAAATGGGTATGTAATATATAAAATTAATTTTAACGGGTGTGTGTGTTGTCATAAGTGACTAATAAATGTGTTTTTTTTCTTTCAGTAACTATCATCATCATACCCTCATGTTTCTCCCAGCCAGGCGGCAGCTGTGGTTCCTTCTTGGGCCTGAGCTTGACAGGTATCGCGTACAGATCGTCGTTGGGTCCCTCGGCGGAGTGCGGCACGGGGCCGGCGTGGCTCTTCTCTGTGTCCTCCTGATCCGCCCTCTCCTTCTCCGGAGGGGGCGACTCTTCACCCCCATTCTGTTGGGACGGCGTGATGAAGCCGTTTTTTTCACTGTGGAAGACAAAATACTGTTTAGGAGTTATCTATGGCCGCCTATGTGATCAATTTCCATAACAAATGTATCCGATTATGTAATATTATAAATGCAAAAGTTTGTGTGTTTGTTGTCTCTTCACGCTCAAACCACTAAACCAATTTTAATGAAATTTGGCATAGAGATAGCCAACACCCTGAATTAACACATAGGCTACTTTTTATCGCAACAAAATGTAATGTTCCCGTGGGATATGCACGGAATTGAAATATATTCAATGCTCTTTCAAACTCAAAGGACCCATTCCTTTGAGAAGTTGAATGTACGGCAGTTATGTAGTTTAAATATGTATGTATAAAAGTTGTCACGGAAAATAGTTTTTTGTTTTTAAAATGGACTGGATTAAACAAGTATCTGCATCCGGGCGAAGTCGGGCCGGACCGTAAGTAGTTTAAAACAAGCGAATAAATCTTTCTTTTTTTAAATATAAATTGAGTACAAAAGAAATTAAATAATTCCAAAATTGTCATCTCTATAAAATTACTTCTCAAATAAATGGAAGCTTTCTAAACACGTACAGACGAAACTATTCACAAAGCTGTACCTATCAAGACTAGCAAGTCATGTCGGCTAGATGTAGACATTTTTAAAATACGCATTTAAGTCTTGGAAAGTTGAGATTTCTACTGATTAATATCTGCTTAGAAATCTTTGATTGTTGCATTTTAGTGTACAGAAATCTGACAATGTAGTTTTTGTAATTTTTGGTGATGCTTTGAATTAAACAAATTGCCGTTAGCGTGATCCCTTCATTGTGATATGTTGTGCTCCTTCGGGATCAATGTATATCTGGTTTTGTGGAGGTCGACAGAATTGTGTCGGCGGGACAGGATTAGGATAGGCGTAGGCGCAAATCCAACGGGTCGTTTGGAGTCGTAATGTTACAGGAAAATGCCACACGGATTCATCCCGACTCACCCAATGTCTAGCGAGACCTATGGCAGCTGACTGAACTTCACAATTTCTTGACATAAAACTATTTTTTTTTACTTCTCGACGTTTTGATTACTTTGCTGATTTGATGGTCACAGACTGAGGTGTTAGTCATCCGTCAGTCAGTGAATGTTTTCATATTCGCTATTTCTATTATAGTCGAAAGACCACAACGAAAACGGACGAATCAACGGACTACAAACAAAAGAAACTACAATATTCATTCAATTTGCAAGGAATCATTACTAAAATATGCGCCATGGGAAACCCATAAAGGAATGCATGCAGACTAAATGTCAGCTGACATCACATCCTGTATGGTGAAATTAATAATTATTTATGTGAACCTTGACTTTAAAAGCGCAACTGATTCCTCGGGCAGAGGTATAGATTAAAATATAAAGAGCTTAATTTATTTTTATTTATTTTTTATTTTTATTTATTTATTTTTCTTTTCATTCAATAATGTAATCGCATACAGTGTGTAAATATAAATAATTTATTTGCAAATTCATCCCATCGGTCTTATGGAAGTCAGTTTAGTTTATGACCCATGAGGTCTTGGGTTTGATTCCCAGGTTGGGTACAAGACAATTTTGGTTGGAACCATATTGCACGTAATAAATATTATCAGATGCAGTACTGTCACTTTTTTATTACAGAATAAAATCCAATGGAGGGTAGTTTGCTTTTATTTTCCTTCTAACTGTGTTGACAGTTTTGTGTAAGAATTTAAAGCCGTGGCGCGTGCCTTGCTACGCTTGAATTTTCGCGTAATTTCCATGGTTTCCTAGAGTCTAGTACCAGACTAGTCTAGGACCTAGACAATTGAGTGTTAGTGGTGTTTTGTGCTACAATATAATAAAAATCTCGTCAGTGGCCATCAACTTTCGGTGCTCCGGTGACTAGAATAGCCAATATTTACTGTTTCTTGATGAGTCACTGTTGGTTACTTGCATGCTTAGATTTATCAAGGCCTTTATAAGAAGAATTCATCCAAGAAGGTTAAAGAGAATATGAAATTCTAATTTATGCAGTATTCATTTATTGGCGGTAGTAGTGTAGGTATTTGGTATTAATGATGCTTTATTTCTAAAAGGAGATTGTCGTCGATTTAGCTAGTATCAATCAAAATTCGTTTGTTAAAATTAAATTGTATTAAAAAAAATCGTGTCCATCTTTTACAGACAAAACACAATTACAATAACAATTACTTTAACAACACTAATTACGACTAAAACCTCTTTGCATCTTTCCAGCGAATCCTAAAATTAAGGCCAACCTCTTTTGGCATAAAAAGTGCATAAACAAAACGTAATAAAAACTAAACAAAGGCTGTACGGTGTGCGGTGCGTCACGAAATTCATGAATCACTGTAAAGGCGGGGGCACATTGGCCGAGCGAGCGGCGCCTTTTGGGAATACGTTCAATCATGTGACTCATTGAATCAGGTTGCCTGGGTAGGATAATTTAATATTTACATCAGGTTATATTAGGTTATGTAATAGAGCCTTGGTATTAGCTAGATTTACTTATTATTACTTGATGTAGGTCTACAAGCTTTGTATGTAAATGGGTTAGGCACTTTGATGAATACATAGTAAAATAGTATTACTTTTCGAAATATAATAATTAACTTCTCCAGGAAAAAAAATCATGACAAACTAAATAATCTATATTACGATAAAAGACATTTTTATTAATTTACCTATTACCGTAGGTAATATAAATACTGGGTATAGAGCTAAGTAATAAAGTATTGATGAGTTTTCCAACATTAATCGTCGTTTAGTTGATGAAACACCGTTATGTTTACTTATTCCTATGAATAATCCAATATCCTTCTTAGTAAATCTTAATACCATCTCATAAAAATGAACTCTCAGCAGCCTAACTCCATTTTTAGCGCAACACCGCGTCGCGCCGCAGGCATTGTGATTATGAACATTTTATTAAAAAAATGAAAAACAGCCCCCGACAAACACTCCAATTTAATTATCACTAGAAACGAATTCATACGTAAGGAGCGTAGTAATTAATGACACTCGAAGTTATTTGGGCGGCAGCCAGCAATCCTGAAGTCTCGCCAACTTATGGCATATGGGAAAATATATATGCTTATGAAAAGTTTAATTGCAGTTTTTACCCCAGATCTTTTCCATATATATATTTTATCAATCTATATTCGAATTTCCCATTAAGTGTCGACCAAATATACCTAAAGTATTAAATAATCACTTCGCTATTGGACATACACAATAAATAAAAACATATAATTCGTTATTATTACTACTTTTTATCGATGTGTTTTTATGTTTGTGGCAATATTGCAGTGATATGCAATATATAATATTGCATAACTATTTCTACAACGTCCTGTTCGTTTTTATTTAGGAAATAATATCAATTGTCTTTTTTCTTTATACCACCTATATCCATAGGATACAAAGATTTCAGTAAAACTATATTAAACTAGAATCGTTAAGAACTTGGCCCATAAAATAAACCTTACCATTACTCCCTGAATAACATACATTAAACAAACTGATTAGGCTGTCACATCATTCATCATAATTTTAACATCTTTATAGTGCACATCATTGTTATATTATTCATGCAATCCCTAATATTTTTCTTAATGCTTCGTAATTCCATGCTAAAGAACAATAAAAAAAAATGTATTACATTTAATGAGTTTAATTATTTTTGACAAGATTTTTTATAGCTGACCAACTAAACATTTTGATATGAATTGCTTCCGTGTATTAAACTTTTGAGATGTGATGTTAATAAGTTTTTTGAATTCTCTATTTAGACAAAATACGTACCTAGCTCATGCTAAATCTTATTATCTTTAACCAACTTCAAAAAAGTAGGCTCTCAATTCGTCGGAAACTTTTTTATATTTCAAAGGTTTGTAAACTGACCCGTACTATATATAACAACCTACTTTTATTTATTAGTATTTAATAAGTCCGGCAAACGAGCATACAGATCAAGAAGCTTAATACAGATTAACTGATAGTAAGTGATCACTGCTGCCTATAAACATCCACAAAGCTTGGATTATAAATGTGTTGTCGGCAAGGAGGCAGGAATTAAAAAGGATGGTTTACTCGTGGTAGGTTTCTCATATGAGAGGCCGCCTGGGTAGGTACTACCGCAATGTGTATTTCTCCCGCCAAACAGCAGTGTAATTGCACTGTGGTGTTTCGGATTTAAGGACATTGTAGCCAGAGTTACTACTGGACATGTTGAGACTTTACATCTTATGTCAAAATGCCAAGCATTGCTTTGTAATTCAAGGTATTGTTTGGTTTTGCTACTATTCATGAGCGGTCGTATCGCTTACCATCAGGCGAACGGCATGCTCGTCTCAGGAAAGGGATATTGGGTTTCCGACAACCTAACACAGACTAATCATTCTCAATTTTTAAAGTATACTATTAGCCTCATTATATTAATCTGAACACCGCTTCCGCTCATCTACCGAGATCTGCCCTCACTAATGCGAACAGCCAAGGCCGACGCGCGGACGTTCGTGTAATGCCTCTACTCACACTCAGTACTAACCATTAGCGCACAACTGTGTTAATTCACACAAATTACTTTGATTGTCGTACTGTTATACTCTATTGTATGTCGCGTTGTTCTTTATTGGATATGGTACACAATACATATGTACATCATATCTGTATTAAGCCTAGGAGAAGATTGATTGATGACTTGATTTAGAAAATATCTTTAGATTTTTGGCGGTTAACTTCACTGTATCAAAAATGTGCTACTTGTATTAAGCATATAATTAACATACATACATAAATTCACGCCTTTTTCTTAGAAGGGGAAGGCCGATGTACCCGGACAGCCTATTGCCATATCAGACACTAATCCCTGACACCGGGTTGATAGTGAATAGAAAAATCCAATATCACTTTACCCGACCCGGGATTCGAACCCGAAACCTCACATTTGTAACCGTACCGGAGTACAACTACGCAACCGAGGCAGTCTAATTACAGCCTAAAGGTAATTTAACCTTGAAAATATTTAGACATGCTTTTACTACCCTAGAGAGGAATCAAGTCTTAGTTTGACAAGCTGTTCTATAATATTACCTGTTTGATAGACGCTACCGTTAACATCCCGTTAAAATTCTTAAAATAAATTACTATGAATGATTGAAATAAATAAATAATAAATAACACTTCTGATCCCACCCTAAGATTGGGTCTTGTGTCGTGGGTATCAGGAACTACGAGAGAGTTTTCGGTCTCACCAACACCCAGACCTGAAAGAAATATTTGTTGGTCGCACCAACATTTCTCTCGATGCAGGGATCGAACCCGTGGCCTCTCGTTTCATATCGTGTCTAACCGACTGCGCAACGTAGGCTGTCGATTTAGGTATTACAAATGTTGTTGCAACCAATATTTAACTAGAAATACGCAAATTCACGTTGTGAACTTAGACTGTTTTTCTGCCCATATGGTTTTCAGTCTGGCGTAACTATCTTTCCAAATCACCCTTTATATTTCGGTATATATAAAACAAGCGGTCGGGCCCGGCTCCGCCCGGGTGCAGATACACTTTTCCAAATAGCGGCAAAAATGCTCATTTCCGACTATCAATTTAGAATATCGACTAATCGGACCACTAAAAACAAATAGCATGTCCTCGTATTTGCTAGATTTTTCACTACTGCTTGATGATATATCGCACCTTTAATATTAAACTGACCGAATCCAAAAAAAATAGACAAGATAGAATAGATCTTATGTTACAAATCTTTAAAGAACGTTTCCCAATATTTTTTTTTTAGTTAGGTCTCTTTAATACTAAGGGTGCGATATAGCCTATAACATTCCTCCACAATCCAACACAAAAAGAATTGTTCAATTCGAACCAATAGTTCCTGAGATTAGAGGTAACAAACAAACTCTTCAGCTTTATATATTAGTATAGATAATAATTTAATTAATACCTCTCACGGGACAAAGCACATATTTGTTTGACATTGAAATATTTTCGTCAGTGATTGTGTAATAACTAGACACGGCCAATGTTGACTAAACTAAATTAATTCATGTTATAATTGCACCTGTTTTTAGAGTTCCGCAGATAGCTGGGTTACTTGTCTATTTCGGCAATGAATACGAGTTTTATTTTAAGACAGTCTGGAAACGAAAAGTCGTGGGTCGAATGCGTTAAAACAAATCTTTAGCACAACCATACTTTAGGGAGTATACTAGACACAATAATTCCGGCCAAGCCGAAGCCGCAAACCAGCTTTTAAATATAATATGTAGTTATGTTTCGTACCATTCCATTAGATCCATTTGTACTAGCTGCCTCATTCACCACTTATGATTCAGCAGATTATGCATGATTTATTGACTGTGTACAGCCCCGATACACTTTCAACAAGTCATTAGGTTGGAATCGGGTTAAAGGGCAACGTGCTGTTAATGTTCCACGTGTTGCAAGTGACCACCGGCGACACTTCACCATCAAGTGTACCGACACTCCTACACCTACGTATTTTCAAACTAACGCCCATATATTTATTTGAATTGTTACTTGAAAACCTTTATATATTATGTAGAGCGATAAGACCGCCATTACTACTTTCTTGTTTTGTATTGTCTCTAAAACTATTATTCATTTTTTACTGTGTTCAGCAAGAATTAAATAAAAACATACGGAACCCCCAGACCGCTCGCGCTATTCGTACCGACCGATCTATTGCACACGAATTGTGGGCACACGTTTTGCATAAAGCAACACTGTTTAATTTAATAAGCAGTTGTAGATGTCGGCCTAGTTAGCTCAGAAACAGCAATATCAAGATCACGTATCGTTTAAGAAATAGTCTACAACAATGGATTTGTGTAATTAACTTTCTTAGTGTATTGTTGATGACTATCGACTATTTACTTAGCAATAATTACATTCTGTATCTGTATCAGCCCATATACGTCCCACTGCAGGGCACGGGCCTACTCTACAATCGACAGTACGATTGAGAGTGGTTAGGCCATATAGTACACCACGCTGGCCTAGTGCGGGTTGGCGGACTTACATACCATCTACATCATACATCGACTATTTACTTATCCATCATCCATCCATCCATCAGCCAAAGGAAGTCCACTGCTGAACATAGGCCTCCCCCAATGATTTCCACAGAGACCTGTTGGAGGCAGCCTGCATCCAGCGACGTCCCGCGACCTTTACCAGGTCATCGGACCATCTTGTGGGTGGACGTCCAACGCTGCGCTTTCCGCTACGCGGCCTCCATTCGAGCACTTTCCGACCCCATCGGTCATCAGATCTCCGCGCTATGTGCCCTGCCCATTGCCACTTCAACTTGCTAATCCGGTGGGCTATGTCGGTTATTTTAGTTCTCCTACGGATCTCCTCATTTCTGATTCGATCTCGTAGGGAAACCCCGAGCATAGCCCTCTCCATAGCTCGTTGAGTGACTTTGAGCTTCCTAATAAGGCCCATAGTGAGAGGCCACGTCTCGGTGCCGTAAGTCGTCACTGGCAACACACAACTATCGAAGACTTTCGATTTAAGGCACTGAGGTATTTTGGACGAGAAGACGTCGCGTAGTTTCCCGAACGCTGCCCAACCGAGTTGGATTCGACGATTGACCTCTCTCTCGAAGTTGGACCTGCCTAACTGAACCACTTGTCCTAAATAGACATATTCGTCAACAACTTCAAGAGTCGAGCCCCCAACACCGATGGGGGTGGGCACAACATGGACATTCGACATGATCTTCGTTTTGTCCATGTTCATTTTAAGACCCACCTGTTGGGAGACTCGATTGAGGTCTTCGAGCATAGTACTAAGGTCTTCCAGCGATTCTGCCAAGACTACAATATCGTCGGCAAACCGAAGGTGAGTGATATACTCGCCGTTGATGTTGATGCCGAATCCTTTCCATTGCAAGAGCTTGAAGGCATTTTCCAGCGCGGCAGGCACTATTTACTTAGTAATAATTAAATTAAAAATAAGTATTTTTATTGTATAAGAAAATAGGTCATATGATTATAGTTCTGCTGCATCGAATATCTCCTATACTCCGATGATAATTGCGTTACAGCCGACTTAAGGGAGGGGGAGGGGGGGGGGGGGGAACAAAAATTGAGTATTGGGGCAATCTAATTTACCGAACAAACCACGACGGTAAAATCGTCGGTTCTTAGTGAGACTGTGGTACCAGTCTGATCTAGACTGCCTAATCCTAAGGCAGTTCAAAGTGCATACAGGTAATGATTCGATAGAGCCATTTTAGTGACAACAACCTATATGGAGGTATAAATTAGGAGATCGTTAGTTACATTTGCTGGATTAATAAACCTAGTGTAGAGATCACCGATTTTTTTTGCCATATTTATCCTTTGGACTAAAAATAAATATTATTATATATTATCATTTGCATCTGAAATTTAAAACTTGCTGTACCAATTTCATATAGACTTTAATAAGTATGAAGTATGCACATAGTTCCATGCCTAAGGCTTAATCATTTCTACATTTCACGTCTCCTTCGCTCTACATTAAATCTTCAAAAGGTCGACGTTACCTACGATTCCTGACGTGTTGTGGGTGTTTATGAATGCCTGTGACATCTATCTATAAGAAATGTCTTGGTTACGCCTCTGTACTATAAAATCCTTCATAATCTTCCTAAGCCCTATTTACACGGAGAGTTTCTTGAAAATACGACTATCGTAAGGATATTAAAAAGTTGCATCGTGTAAACATTTGGCGGAACACGATAATCTATGGGGGATATATCATGCGATAATGGCATACGATTCTCGCCACGTGAATCTCTCTCCGAATAATTGGGCTATAAAAGAAGACTTACTAAAGAAATAGAATCCTCTTAACCGACGAGCGTGCATTCACGTGCACTTAGCGCTTTATAGTCTGTGCCTACCCCAATAGGCACAAGCGTGAGTTTTGCGTTACGTATGCATTTTAATCTCCCTTATATGAAAATGACAAACCTATCAAAATAAAAACTAGATGTTGACGCTAATTACAAAATATGTGAAAGATTGTGACGATCAATGAATATAGAGATGCCTGCAACTCTATAATATAAAAAACTACTAAAAGGATTTTAATGAAAATTTACAGTATTACAGCTTAAATATCAGAATCTATACTAATATTATAAAGCTGCAGAGTTTGTTTGTTTGTTTGAACGCGCTAATCTCTGGAACTACTGGTCCGATTTGAATGATTCTTTCAGTGTTAGGTAGTCCATTTATCGAGGAAGGCTATATCATCACGCTATGACCTATAGGAGGAAAGCAGTAGTGATATTTCTAGCAAATACGAGGAAATTTTGTTCGTTTTTCGCGGTCCGATTGGTCGATATTCTAAACTGATAGTCAGAATTAAACATTTTGACCGTCATTTTAAAACGTGTATGCACCCGGGCAGAGACGTGCCCGACCGCAATTTTTCGTTTTCATAAAGGACATTGTTTTTTGAATTGATACTTTTAGACGCGCTGTGGGACAAATTTAAATTCCGCATTAGTATTGTTTGCAGACTCAAGAATAAAAAAATATTGGTACATTGATGCCGTATCTAGACATTATAATGAAACGATATGCAGTTTTATATTTTTAAATATTTGTTCTATTACTTACGTCACCTGGTAAGGCAGTATGAAGGTTTTATTAATTTGTATATGGTAACGTACTAGACGCGATTGCCAACAAGTTAACGATGGTCACGTGTTCAAATCCCAGGGCACACCTCTGACTTTTCGGATTAATTTCTACGTGAAATAAAATCCGCCAACCCGCACTAAGCCAGCGGGGTGGACTATATCTTCTTCTATAATATAAAAATGAATCGCAAAATGTGCTGGTAAGCGCATAGCTCAACAACGCTCGGACTAATTTGGCCAATTCTTTTTTTTAATGGTTATTATGACTTTATTACTAACAAAAAGTAATGGCGTGCAATATTATTTGGAAAAACAGTATTTTGGTGCTGAAATAAGGGAAGGAATATTGGATGGACAATAAAAATCGCTAAAGTTTTTAATGTCAAAATTACATAAGGCAGTCTTTATATGTACATGTATATGGAGAGACGGGATATAATAGAGTGGAAGGTACGGGAGAGGGCTGGGATAGCTGACAGATTTGATAGGACGAAATGTAAATGCACGTTATAAGACGGGATGGATAATAAAGAAAAAGGACGGGACGGATCGGGAAGAGACTGAACAGACGGATGAGATGGGATTGAGCTGGACAGTAGGATAGCTACGTCAAGTTTAGGTATACAAGAGTTTATACGAAAAATAACATGTATTTTGTTTGGAGTGGAATCAAAAAATATATGCACCCAGGCGAAGCTGGGTCGGGCCGCTAGTAATATGATAAAAGCAAAAAGAAGGCAGTTCGTGTTGCTGAGGGAGTTTCTTGCGCCGCTTCTTCTTCACAGCTACAACACGTTCCGAAGCGGTGGTAGCAGAAATGAACGATTCAAAAGATCTTTTGTTTGTGAGAAAATAGTGTTATTGCGCCAATCGGTGCCAATTTTAATTTATATGTTTTTGTCAATCATTGTATCTTTAGATAACAGAGGTTCAAAAAATACATACATATTTATATTAAGTTTTTGTCCAGAAATGGAACTTTATTGAAATGAGGCGATGAAAATTTTGAACTCTATATTTCAAGGGTTTAGGTTAATGAAGGAAAACCAGCTAAATCATGTGTCTACATAAATTTCTTTAAATTTTTGTTTAAATTTTATTTCGTAATTAGTTTTCCACCAATGAAATTATGGAACAACTACTTTTTGAATCGCCATAAATAATTCCATCTCAAATGGTCTCTCATATTTTGAGAGGCTGCCTATCACCACAATATCTATTTATCGCGAAAAAAACAGTGCAAATGCACAGTTGTGATCCGGTTTGAAGGAAATTGTAGCCACAGTAACTACTGGACATACATATTGACACTTAACATCTTATGTCTCAGGATGGCCAGCGCAGTGGATCTATTAGTATTGCTTTGTAATTCATGGTGCCGTTTGGTTTTGGTACTGTCCATGAGCGGTCATATCGCTTACCATCAGGCGAATGGTATGCTCATAATGCCATTCATATTCATTGCAATAGTAAAATATACGTCTGACTATAAGGGCAAGCGCCTTCACTACATTTAGTTGGCTTTAAAGTCTTCAATATTCATATGGATAGTCAAAACTATTTAACTATTCTATGGTCAATATCGTGATGTTAAAATCAAATAATAAACAATTAATGGTTTCTTAGATTTACGCGAATGTTACACATTGAAATAAAATTATTATTTACGGATTTTATCGCGGATTTGGTTTAATTTTACATGGTCCGCCCCGTGACCACGAAAGCTGTAAAGTAGTCGAAACGTCGGGAACTCAAAAAATGTAAAATTAAACCAAATCCGCGATAAAATCCGTAAATAATAATTTTATTTCAATAAACAATTAAATCAAAATCATGAACATATAACATGCATACACACCGCACAATTCATACGTTTTCGTTTCAAAAGCCTTGATGATTCGGCGCGTCAAATGGTTTGGTTAGCCGTGCTACCTACCGCAATCATCAACATGAATAACTACGGAATATCTCGGTTTTACGACGAGCTAAATAAGGCCTATATTTTTGGATTTTTTACTTTTGTAAATATAGAGATCATTGACACAAGCTTGGTTCAATGTATTTAGTTTAACAATTACAAACCTATCACTGTATAGTGTATACTTGTATCAGCCCATATATGTCCCACGTTAGGGCACGAGCCTCCTCTACAATCGAGAATACGATTGCGAGGGTTAGGCTATATAGATCACCACGCTGACCTAGTGCGGGTTGGTAGTTTTTCCATACCATAAACATTATTACATATCGCGATGGTGTGCAGGTTCCTCGCGATTTTCCTTCACCGTTATGGTGCGTGGTGAATGACTGTCAATACACACCAAACTCCGAAAAGTCAGAGGTGTGTCCTGGGATTTGAACTTGCGACCATCGCGAACCACCACGCACTTTTACAAACCTACCAATGTTTATTAATATTAAGTATTAAATGAAGATAAGGAATTCTAAGTTACCTTGTTTTGTTCACTGGTGATGTGGCTCCGTCTTCCACTCTGAAATAAAGAAATAATTTATATTAATAAATTGTAAATTAAATCTGCACTATGCATAACTCCTAAAAGTCACATAAAGTCTTGACCTTATAAAAATATCACTGTCTAATTTTGTGGGAATCAGAAACTACAAGGTCTCGCAACAACCAGACCCGATACTAATTCTATATACTTTGAATTCGTACATTTTCTACTGGTGGTAGGTCTCTCATATGTGTGAGGCCATCTGGATGGGTACCACCGCAGTGTCTATTTCTTCCGTCAAACAGCAGTGTAAACGCACTGTTGTGTTTCGGGTTGAAGGGCATTGTAGCCAGAGTAACTACTGGACATATTGAGACTTAACATCTTATGTCTCGGGATGGCGAGCGCAGTGGAATGCCAAGCATTGCTTTGTAATTTAAGGTGTTTGTCTGGAACGAACTAACAACTATCATCATCCGCTTTGAGCGAAACAATTTTGCGTGAACTTTAAAATATAATGCATCCAGCATAAATATTTTATTTTTATTCTCAGATTCTTTGAAACATCGAAAACAGAAAGGAAGTTCCCCAATGCACCATGTCCATTGCTGTAGCTACAAGTTCATTCTTTAAGAATAAAGTTTCCGTACTTCCGCAACTGGATTTTCAGTGGAGTTTGAAAATAAAACGGTGTTCCCGCGGGACTCGTAAACGGGAGCGTGTGTTCTGCACGTCATAAAACCGAACTAGAATATCCAGTGATGGACACTTTATACCCTCTTCATGTAGTTCAACTGGTAATGACTTCTGAATAATCTGTGATAACATTGAGGGCTATACAATAAACATGTCCAGGTTTTTTTTGGGAGATTTACTAGGTTTATAATCAGAGTAATCTAAAAAATGTTTTGTTTTAATCTAGAACTTACCAAGGCAACTAACAAGTTCTTCCTTAAAACCAAGACGAAATCCAAATGTCTATATACTCAATATTTTCTTAGTGCTCAAAACACAACAACTTATTTTCTATAAAACCCAGACAATAGCCTTTCAGGGGTAAGTCAAACGTGAAATACCACGCGCCGAGAAATTCCATTAGACGCCGCAGCTCATACCTACGTGAGGATTTCCACTTCAATTTCAACTGAAAAATTGTGCGCCAACAAATAGGATCGCATGTTACAGGCGTGGAGCGTGGGAAGAAATAGGTTAGTTCGTTTTTTAGACGCTAGGTGGCGGTGCACAATAATGCGTTAAATGTGTTCTGTTACGCAACGAAGGTGGGACAGATTGACATGATTTTTCACGAAGCCACTTTATGGACGAAAGAGTGATACAATAAGACACTTTTATTCCTTTAGACATGCAAGGTCTTGTAGGATGATTCTGGAAAGTTATTTTAGCTTTTAAGATCCGAGATAAAAGCAAATATGGCTGTATTTATATTTATTTCTTTGTTTTAGAGAAGGCGAGACGGGCATGCTGTTCATCTAATGGTAAGTGATTTAATAATTATATGTAAATACGAATGACTTGTGTTTACATCTTGTTTAATATCAATATTACTCGTTTATATATTGTGTAAAACTGTGAGCTTTTAGCCTTTAAACAACACCATACACCAATTGCGTTTTACAAAAGTTCTTTAAACTGCTGACATTTTCACAAACCACTGAATGCATTACATTGTACACTAAGGCTTAGACGAGATCTATACCACCACAAATGACCAACACACGTTTCAGTTTGTAGAAATATAAAAGCGTAGTTTTATAAACACTAGTTATAAAACAGTTTGACGAGCTCGCTGCTATTGCTGCATAAAAGGGTCGCTAGCCAGCCGGAACACTTTATAGTCCACGTTTTATCGTCACTACTATGTATTACGAGTTTAAAAGACTTAGGCGTCTAGACTTGTAGAATTCATTTTGATAAAGCTGACACTAAATGGTGCCAGAGGTTTGGTGCTTAGTTAGGTAATATTTATCTGCAGTTAACAATTGATTGCAGTTAACAGTTGAGAATTGGAGACGAAAGGACTATGAATTTGTTTTTATTGACGTTGCATTTCTAATGTTTCATATTTATATTTAAAAATGAATAATTCATTAATTTCAGTTATTATTAATTTGTTGTTATAAGCAGTCTTAAAATTATATATTTTACTTTCTTAATTGTTTATGTTATAGTAATAATTTTATAGTTGCAATGCTCTAATTATTGAAAATTATTTTGCATTTGGACAGCTGATAATATTCATGAATTTGAAACCACGTTGTTACATACAGAAATTCATATTCTTTCTGGAAAAGCAATTATATTTTTATGTAATAATTCTGAAAAATCTCTTTAAAAAAGTGCAATCAAATTGCACCGTCTGCTGCGCTGATAATAATGTTGCTATATAGCGAGAACAAACTAATGGCCGTAAAAGAAAACTGAAGCGAAGCTGAACATAATTACACCGCTAGCACTGAAAAAGGAAAGATAAAACTGAACGCAAAAAGCAAAAGAAATAACAGACACGAAATATAAAAGTAAAGAAAGAAAAGTTGTGGAGGGAGCGACAGTTCTAATGCAATTATGATATTTGGCAGGAATCCACAGTAACAAACTTTAATGCTTGAATTGAAAATTCTGATTGATATAACTACACTATTTATCTATTTCCATCTACTCAACTCAGCTTATATTAAGTTTTATTATCATTTAATATCGACAAAAGACATTGCTCATCGGTTACAAAGTGAACCGACATCCATGACCAAAGCTTCTTTGAAAATGAAGATATAGAGGGCAAAAAAGACCATGGGTATCGAATCATAATATTTCTAAATACAATGTTGATTGTAGGGAGTTATTGTATAAAACAAAATTAAGGAGGTCACGCCATAAGTACCAATATTCGTGTTTTCTATCCGTACCTTAATCAGCTCAATAATTTAATAAAGAAATCCGATGAATGCACGTTCGTAGCTGAAGTACTGAAGCCAAACTGAGATATGCCAAGGTCCAATACTAGAACTGTGTTAACAAAACGCAACCCAGTTTCACTCCAAATAACTATGTAGGTAGAACACATTGTTAAAGTTACGTGTTATTTATCTTATTTAGTTTGCGTTTTAGTTAGAAGTATTTCTGAATCTGTGTCAGCCCATATACACCCCATTGCAGGGCACGGGGCTCCTCTACAATCTAGAATACAGTTGAGAGTGGTTAGGCCATAAAGTTGACCATGCTGGCCTAGTGCGGGTTGGCAAACTTTTTACATACCATACAAATTCATATAAATCGCCGTGGTATGCAGATTTCCATACGATGTTTTCCTTCACCGTTTTAGTGCGTGGTGAATGATTATCAATACACACAATATGGGCTGATACAATACGATACAATATTTTCGTAGAATGAATAAATAAGCTGGCGGATATCTGGCGGTAATTTATTAACATGAATATTCAAAAGTCTTAAATAATTGCATCAAGGTTCATTCACTGACGGCGTTGTCGGGTTTTGTATGAAATTTGATTTTATTTTGTGTGTATGACTACCCATTCTTTGGGGTTAAAAATTAAAATTGACTAATTATATTTGCTTTTATACCATGCTTAAACAATCCCAATATTTCTGCATTTAGTTTTTATTTTCATGACTTACTGCGAACACACTAAAAGATATTCATTTTAGCTTTACGTTACAAAGTATTGCTAAGAAAAAAGGATCTTGACAATCACTCGCAAAAGATCCTTCAAGGGTTCCTTTTTACATTTGTGGTAGAGAATCTTAAAAGAACGAGTTGGTTGAGTAATTTATAATATAACGTAACATAATAACGCTTGTATCTCGTCACTTGCACCAAACAATTATCTAGTTCATACCATAAATAAGTGCTTATTGTGTGCAGAAAAATGCATTTCGTATTCACTTTATATGGGTTAATGTTATGTGCAAATTTAGTACTTTTAATACACTTTTTCATAGATTGTATGACAATAAAGTTTGTAGGAAGATAACATAATGAGTCCTGTATAAACCGTATTAGTTACTAGTCGGTTTAACACATTTAGAAATATAAAGTTCAGGTTTAAAATTGTTAAATGATTAGTCAGCTACGGAAATATGTCAATATTTCGGGATTGTTTTGTTTTTATGGGGAATAACCGATTTCGAGCAAGCCGATGGCATAATTACATTAAGCATGGTTAATTACTTTACAGGAATAATCTATACGCATATTGTTCAAAGTAATCAATCAGTAGTTCCTACAAAAAGCAATATTGTCAAATCCAGGGCTCAAAAGCCACTCTCTCTCTGTATCTCTTCCGCCATAGGCAGTCCACTGATGAATATTAGCCACCCCCAAGGATCTCCACTGTTGATTTGATTGATCTGTTGGAAGCATGCTGCATCCAGCGACTTCCTGCAACCTTAAGCAGGTCGTCCGTCCACCTAGTAAGCGAGAGTCCGAAACTGCAGCAACTAAATTAAAAACCTAATTAGGTCACACCAAAATCATGTCCATACAACAAATATCCTCATTCCTCTTACACAACACAGTAACGTAATAAAAAGATAATTTTTACGCTTGTCACGTTTGTCACGCAATAGCTCGACTTAATTGAAGTCTATGAAACAACACGCGAGGGAATATAGTCTTTATCCCAGTGGCATAAGGCACAAGGATTTGTGAGCTACAAAATGCAATTCTGCAGGAATTGTGTCCACATGGATGCATTCGCAGAATGAAGTTGCGACGTGATCTCAATTTATGTTCGCCCTTGGGCTTCCGAACAAAAGGGGATACGGTTCCTCATTTAAATAAATAATCAGGGATGTGGATTTTCATCAAAACAATGGTACTTTTCGGTAGTTTTTATATCAGAAAATAGAGTAATATTAAATATGGTAAATATGTTTAAAACATTATATAAACTTTTAAAAGGATCACTTTAACATATTTCAGTAACAAGCATAATTATTTGACCGATAATTTCAGCACAATACCGAAACACGCACAACAATGAAAGCAAATTGAAATTGCATTTGCCCTACAGAAAATACCAGTTCTGAATGACGCAATGAATGCACCGTTTAATATTCACAACGCAAACGGCCACAAAACAAACTCTATATAAAAAACTTATTTCGCAAACAAAAATGCCAAGTTTTATGTCATTTCGCGCTGAAACTGACAACGGGATAACTTAGTTGGGGAAATACGAGCGTGTTGTTTGTTCCAAGGGACTGAGGTGATATTAAATCCTGGTTAAGCAGACCTTTCCTGTAAAATATACTTTTGGGTGTACTCTCTGTGATTAATTTATAGATAGAGACCCGTAAAGTAATCTAAGTGAAATGCAAATGGTATATCATTAGGGCACAAAATTATACTCTTGTAAACATGTAAAGGTTCTATAATTTATATCACACTACCAAATCTTTTACTAATCTTTGTTAATTTAATGTAAGCGAATATTAATATCTCGTGTTGATCCTTCGAGCCACTTCTCATTTGATCATAAAAGAGTATTCGATTTGTTTAATTATAGTATCCCTATCTATGTGTTGTAAAAGTACTCATAATTAAAAATCCATAAAAGTAAAATGAGTCAGAAAAACTTTTTCCCGCGACCGCTCCTAACTTGCACCACACTACACTGCAGCATTATTATCTACGCTCGGAGCGGATGTTGTTCAGTACAGCACGCGGCCGGCGGGGCCATTAAACCGGCGGCGATCAAATTAATTTCAGCGGCGATTTATAGCTTGTTTATCGATGCAGAATTTCGGTTTGTTTACGGTTCAGTTACATCGTATTTCATAGTTTCGTTTTTGAAAAATGTGCATGTAATATTTTTCAACGTGATTGAGTATCATGACTCTGTTATTGTAATAGAGACTAATAGAGATACATTGTAAGAGTGATAATTAAATAATTTTTTTGAACGAAATAATAGAGTAAATAACATTGTATTTTCTATTGCAAGTCTTTATTACTTTTATCTAGTCGACTATAAACGTCTTTTACTCAGGTAATATTTTAAATTTTTAGGGTTAAACATAGGTACCCCTGTATTTAACTAAGTTAGCTCCTGCTCTATGTGAGAAACTCAGAACTATAATCCTTCCTAGAACAATCTATTGAGGTAGAACTCTCTGAGGATAATGACTAGTCTAGACTCTAGAGTCAAACTTTCTACCTACCCACAGTTTCTGAAGTAGCTTAACGACTTCTATCATTACCAAGTGGGACCAGATGTGACAAACAGTTTACAATTGTTTCTAAGACACGTAGAGACTCAAGATATTTCTGCTAAATATAGCTAATATAACATATTCGATTTGTCGACATCCCCTAACATTGTTAAAACAAATTGCCTCCTACCCTCTGAGCGAGCTGAGCTACAAAACTTTTATATTAGAATTTAATTACTGAGCATTCACCCCTGATATCTTGGGGTGACGAATACAGTGTACTGCCATGCAATATTTTATAAAAAATATTTTTTATGGTTTATTGCCTTTGCTCTTGTTTATGGCCAAATGCCATGCTTACCATCAGGCATGAACTTTTCCTCTGGAAATACTCGCTGTTAAAAAAGCATCGCAATAAACGACTAGACTTTTACAAATTACTCGAATAAATCTATCCAAATGGAGATAAAAGATCAAATCAAAATGCAAAACTGTTTGAATATGCGAGCTGTATACAAATTTATTGCATTTAATTCAAAAGAACATTATTAAAACGCAGCAGTACGCTAGTCACGCAAAAATATAATCGATCAAACTATGCCTACTTTTTACCTTTACATAAAAAGCTATGTAATATTAGCAATGTACATTGTTTGCAGCCAAATGAAAAAAAATCAATATTTGTGCGACTTACATATCTCCGTTGAATCGCGCGCAGGATCTCAAATACGGCGTTTGGTACATTACAATAAGAATGAACCGGAAAATGCAATACAATAGTACTGGCAAAATAGATATTATTTTCATTATTGTCAAGAATTCATTAATCTTTTTATTTTGGCACCCGTTCCAGACATCAACATAAAGAAAGATGGCGGCTATGAAAATGAACTTTTTAATTTTTTATCGTGGTGAAAAGTATGGAGCCTGATCACGTGACTTTGGAATTAAAAAAACTGCAATACCTCTATGGGATTGAAGAACCAACGTTCCGAATTCGAAAAAATACGAACAAAAGGTGCAATAAAACACTAAGCGTGGAAAAAAAGCGAAAATAAGCTGCGCTCATGGGTCGTGCATTGGACGGGCCACACACGGCAGCGCTGCAAGCGATCGATGCAGGCGACTGCGCACTTGGCAGGTCAATGCACCCGTCATCTGGCGCCACGAGCGCTGTGCGAAGCGCGACCTGTGCTTTATTGCTTGTTTGATTTGGGTTATTGATATTGTGTAACGAGCGACAGATTAATATTGGACTATATAAAAGGTTTTATTACCGTTTTGCGAGTTCATTTTTCTGTTATTTGACCCATATGAATAAAGGTTCTTTAATAACTTATTAAAATTTTTCGTGATTGCATCTTATGCCATACTTTTCATATCGATTAAAAATGAGAAATTTACATATTTATAAGACTACATTTTCGACATTTGTTTTAAGCACACAGTGTTACTTCGATGGACCTAATAATAAGTGCGGTGAAAACAAAACAGAGCATTCTGTATTCACCAATCAACACGATTATACCAGTGTTATCAAAACTGCATATAAACACGCTGAAAATGAAACACCTTGCATGAGTCACTATGACGGGGTTTCCCTACACGTATCATGAAATAGAAAAAAATAATTGCTATGGGTTACAATTTTCCGAGCCAATGCATTTACAAAATTATGGACTTACCAAAAATTTACTAACCCTATAGACAATATCTCAACCCAGAATTTTTACAAATATTATTAATACTAAATATTAAGAATTGCTTAGCCAACTAGAGACGAGCGGTACTCATAGGCCGGCATAATTATGCCGCTTAATTGCTCCTTCACGCTCCGCTTAAAGGAGTGAATATAGAGGGTGCACGTGAGCGCCTAGGTGCTCAGACTTCAGACTAATGGTGCATAAGTACTAACTAGCGCACTTTTAATGTCTTAACGTAGTGCAACTTATGCTACGGAAAGGGTAGGTAGAGATGGAATGCAACATGAAGCCCATTGCTTGTGTGAACTTGTGTAGGTCACAGTTCGGGAGGATATATATATATTTAATCCCTCGCAAGAATGTTATCTAAAAGTGCTTGATGGGTTGTTGGTAATGGACCAGATGCGACTGCCAACATGTTCACGGTGGTCGCAGGTTCAAATTCCTTGGCATACGTCTGACCTTTCTGAGTCATGAGTGTACTGATAGTCAATCACCACGCACTACAACGGTAAAGGAAAACATCGTGAGGAAACCTGAATACGATAGGGATTTGTATGAATTTCAATGGTATTTACATACCATAATATAGTAAAATTTCGCCAACACGCACTAGGCCAGCGTGGTGGACTATATGGCCTAACCACTTTCATTCCTATTCTTGATTGTAGAGTAGGCCCCTGCCCTGCAGTGGGACATATATGTGCTGGCTGATATAATAAAAATGGAATGTTATAAAGGAAGTCACTAAATACACGTTGCTTCTGATAGGTCTGCACGGAGGTCCTTTGGGGACGCATACGCTCCTGAAGACTTCATTTGGCAGAGAAGATTGTTGTATCTTTATTTCAATTTAAACAACTATTTTGAAATGACTAGGATGTGCAAAAATGCCCGATCTAAGAACTGCAACACACAAGTAGGATCATTAAGACGATGTCTAACCTCCGCGATGTGGAAACGTTAGAGAGACAAGCATACAAAACTAGGTATTTCGTAATTTTCCGTCACGGCTGTACTGTAGACACAAGGCATTTGCTGTGACGGTATTAGCCGTCATTTGTTAGTAATGTGTCAAGTACAGAATTGCTATAGTTAAAACAATATATTATTGTTCAGCGTTTGATCGCAAATTCGCTTTGGTTCTAAATAATGTTACAGATATTTGCTAATGTCTTCTGAAATCTAAGCTATGTAGTCTCATTGGGTGAAATGCTAGTTAGTATTGTTTTTGGCATACCAAAATAAAGTGATATGACTTAGTCGAGACAGAATGAAAATATCCATAAAACCATGGATTTCAGTGTAGTCATTCAATCAAGTCAAATCAAAACAAGCCAAAAACTAAAGTGACTCTGTAAAACGATGGTAATGTCGGTCTATGAGAAACAGGCGTGGTAAAATCAAAAGTATATCAGGTAGGTATATCAATCAGAAGTATATCAGGATCCTCAAAAAGATCCATGCCTGTAAGACTCAGGAGACACATCCGAGCCAAACATCCTTACATCCAGACTCATCCCACTCAAGCACCTAATATCCCGAACACTACATATCTTTCGCGCGCCATTTGTCCGTTGAAAGCACAAATCGATTCCTCCAACAATGGACTTATCTGGATTTTCAATCGCTCGAAAAGTTTAAGATGCAAGTTTTAAATCCCGACGGAGTTTCGCATCGCACAAAACACTCGCCATTTTAAAATTTGATTCGCTTTTCTGTTTTGAAAACATTGCAGTGTCTTGTTGAGATTGATAAATTTTACTAGTGAGTTTCGTGCTAGGAATGAAAGAATATTCTGTATGCAAAAGGTTTTTAAAAGCTTTTTTGAATCGTTGAGTGAGGCTATCGAGATTTTGCAACGTGTTATGGCTGTTAGTATAGAAAAAATAGTGGTAAAAACTGTATTTTAGTAGTATTTAATGCTCGTTTTGAAAGTAAAATAAAAAAATATTGTACATTTATTCTACCAACCAGTCAGTGGTGATGGAAAAAAGCCTGCAAAGTTATCGGTCAATTTCAACTCAGTTTGTAGATCATTAATGCATTTGTAGAAGTAAAGTTGGTTACGAAATAGACTGTGAAATGGCTGGGTGCGAATATGATAAATACGGTGTACTAAGATAAATTCACATATATTTTATACTGACTAAATTGTCTTTTGTAGTTTCTGATCAGGTATCAGGTATTCTTTTTATTGGTCATGTAGGCAATTTAAATGGCTCTAATGACAAGACAATACACATTACATATATAACTTAATGTCTAACAAAATATCTTTCGTAATATTATTTATATTAAATTCTCTTTTTCACTGGCAAGTGGCAACTAGGCGACGCGACCTAGTTCTGAGTATATTCAGCGAATAAAACTCAGTGGGTTTGTTTTAGGTCCAAGCGATTAAATAATGACCATGACTATTTCCGAAAAGTACACTTACTACTGACGCACAGTCAAGTACCCAATAGAACTATCGATGGACTGCAACAAGTGCACGATCATGTTTAAGCTCTGGAATGACCTCCCTGCATCGGTGTTTCCTGAGCGCTATGACCTGTCCTTCAAACGAGGCTTAAAGAGAGTCTCTTTAAGGTAGGCAGTGACTTTGTTGTGCTGGCCTCTGACACTGCGAATGTCCACACCAGCAGTACCTTACCATCAAGTGGGTCGCTAGCTCGTCTGCCTATAATGCCAATAACACTCACCTCCTGTTGTCAAGATAGTTGTCGTAGTCGTCTGGCGTGTTCTTGTCGTCATGCATGTCGTACAGGTCCGTGTATATCGCTGACTCGAGCCGGGACGGATCCAGGTGGTAGTTGGGGTTCTCGTAAGAGAGCAGACCATTCTCTGTGGACAAATTCATATTTATTATTATGTGGATATGTAAACAAACTAACGTGGCATGGCTAGATGGCGGGACGACTTGCACAAGAGGGCCGGCACCGACTAGATGCCAAAAGCAGCAGACTGGGCTCTGTGGTGTACCTTAGGAGAGGACTATGTCCAGCAGTGGACTTCAACAGGCTGATGATGATGTGGATATGCATCAATAATAGCCCAGGACTGGGCACGCGGTTTCTCTAGAGTCTAAAGGGAGATTGGCTTACACTATAATTGCTTATACCTATATTTGACAACGTTTGTGGCGCAGTTGTTTAGACACCAACTGTGAAACGAGAGGCTGCGGGTTGGATCCCCGTGAACAAATGTTTATGTCAACTACAAGTATTTTTTTCTAATCTAGTTGTTTGTGAGACCGATATCCTCTCGTATCTGATATCCACGACATAAAACTCGGACTCAGTGTGGGGCAGATCTATGTATGTGACTGTTAGGAATATTTATTTATTTTAACTCATCTGCATTGGATCGAACTATTATAATAGGTATGTGTGATATTTTTCGGAATTGCTTTTATAGATAGCACCAATATAAAGTGGAAAAAGAAATCGAAAATATAAAACATTTTTAATTTAAAAATACGCTAGTAAAAATAGTATCTATTATAAGTTATATTTATGAATACTAATAAACAGAGCCTGAATAGCTTCTGAAACACGCATAATATGAGGGATGTGTAAGTAATATTCGTCGGCACTTGCTTGGTATCGGTAACTCGAGACGAAGCCGGACAGTTTCGCTGACATTTCAGCAAGGTCTACCAATCTGTTTGCTGATGTTACGCCTATTTTCTATCAATATTGTTGATAGTCAATTATTCAGTTAAAGGGAAAAGAACACAGAACAATTAAACAAAACAAATAAGACAAAGTCGACAGCGTTATTTAAGCGATCTCTTCCAGACAACCGGCTAGGAGAGGAAAGATCGAATTTCTGTTAACAGCAAAGTGAAACTTCATTCTGAAATATCAGAAGTATTTAAGTAGTTGAACCATAATTGGATTCAGAACCATGAAAATTCAGAGATCTATGAAGATCCAAATCCAATCTTGGTAGTTCACATCCACTTCATTATGAATATTTTACCAAACCTAACCAAAAAAAGTCCTACAATATCTATCACTAATGATTCTCCGAGAGGTGCGTGGTGGCCTGTTGGTAAACGGACCAGACTCGGCTGCCAACATATTCACGGTGGTCGCGGGTTCAAATCAAACCTCTGACTTTTCGGAGTCATGTGTGTATTGATAGTCAATCACCACGCACTAAAACGGTGAAGGAAAACATCGTGAGGAAACCTGCATACCATAGCGGTTTATAAGAATTTTTATGGTATGTAACTCCGCCAACCCGCATTAGGCCAGCGTGGTAGACTATATGGCCTAACCACTCTCAATCGTACTTTCGATTGTAGAGTAGGCCCGTGCCCTGCAGTGGGACGTATATGGGCTGATACAGAGAATGATTCTCCCGTACTATAAAGTTCCAATAGTCATTGAGCCCTTTCCCCGTCCTTCACCCTCCCTCCCTCCGGCAACCCATCGCAAATGGTTGCGCTGCAGATGTCGTTACAACGCTCTTACACACCTAATGACGTGACGCAAACTAAAGCTTGCAGCGGTTTCGAATTAAAAGGGACTTTGAAGGTGCTAGAATATTTGGCTTTAAGGCTTTTTAAAGCTGGTTGTGAAATGAGAGCCAGGATCCCTTACAAGAGCCTTTAAAATTGCAATTATATTTGTTCCTGAAGGACTAACAGTCTTTCAGTGACAAATATATTAGCACAGGTAGACAATGGGCTGGCTGGACGGCAGGCTGTAGATAAGCCACGAACCCATTGCTGAGACAATTAGTTTAGTGCATACATACTCACACCTTTTTCCCAAAAGGGGTAAACAGAGGTGCAACCGGGACACTCACGTTTTGTCTTGTATTTGGCTTGCCCGATGTCATAAATGCTGTCGCTGTCGATGCCATGCCCGGAAAATACAATTGTTTTAGGAAACTTTCAATACACTTGTACCTAAGGAACGGTAGGTAGAGTTGCCACTATCGCTAGGAAAGATAATTGTGTACTTATTTGAGACCTAAATTGATAAAAGATGCCATTCCATGCAACATGGTTGAAAACTTATGCATTTCGTTTTCTGACTTCCGATTCGAACTCAGGACCTAGTCATTCAGAGCCTATACAATTATACATGCAGTCACAAGACGGCCAAGGCGAAAAGTACCAAAAATAATCTTAAATAAAACATGGTAAAATCTCAAAAACTCTCAAGCTTTCTAAAATCTCTTCAGCTTATCACTTAGCCGTGGTCCACACTATCGGCGATGGTAACAAAATGTAACGGTAACTGTTCCCACACTTCCGGGCCATTATGACCACCGCATACCATTGTGTGGAATGCGCAATTGATAGTTTACGGTCATAATGTGTTTACTGTATCATTCCCACGATTTACTCTCGATTGTTTTTGTTTGTGTACATTTTTGCATGGTTCACTAATGGGAATCGGTTTACCAAATAAATACCAAAGAGCACTAACAAATGCATGATCTTGATGCATGGATTATTTTTTATTTTATTATTACACGTTTATATAAACTAACAAATTATGATAATTATTCTGTATCTGTATCAGCTCATATACGTCCCACTGCAGGGCACGGGCCTACTCTACAATCGACAGTACGATTGAGAGTGGTTAGGCCATATAGTCCACCTCGCTGGCCTAGTGCGGGTTGGCGGACTTACATACCATAGAAATTCTTACAAACCGCTATGGTATGTAGGTTTCCTCACGATGTTTTCCTTCACCGTTTTAGTGCGTGGTGATTGATTACACTGGTCAACACTGATTTTGCCACACGAACTTTGATAGCTAATTTTGTTTTATCAATCTACCCTCATCATTAAATCACAGTTTTCATTTGTCTGTTAGCCTCATATTTGTTGTGATACGGTAATACTCATAACTAGTACTACGGCGGTAAATTAACAGAAACGCTCACAAGTAAATCGTCATAAAAGTATTTGTAGTTGAATTTGAATATTTTTTGTGATTTATTAATCCTGTGAACATGTCGAGGAAGTGTAAAAATAACCCTAACTCTTTTTGTTATATCTGCGGAGAACTTACATTCAAAAAACAACGACGAAATTTTACGAATCTTGTGCTGGAGTGTTATCACCAATGTTTTGGTTTTTCTGTCGCCCATCAAGACAAATTCTGGGCCCCTCATGTCTGTTGCATAACGTGTGTGAAAAATTTAACCGACTGGAAGAAAGGTGCACGAGCTATGCCTTTTGCTGTACCCATGATATGGACTGAACAGCGAGATCACGTTTCGGATTGCTATTTTTGTCTCACTGACTTAAGAGGTATAAATTACAAGAAAAAAAACACAGTTATCTACCCTAACGTATCTTCTGCTATAAGACCAGTCTCTCATTGTAAAAAAATGCCAGAACTAATACCAGTTGCAACAACGTCTGTTGATAACGACCATTCACAACCGTCTACTTCAAGTCGGTGTGTTGACGAGGATGATGACTTTGAGTTTGAAGGAATTGAAAAGGAGCCACATTTGATAACTCAAGGAGACCTAAATGATTTGGTTAGGGATTTAAATTTGTCAAAAAAGCAGTCGGAACTATTAGGATCTCGTCTAAAAGAATGGAATTTGCTACATCATAATACAAAAGTTAGCTATTTTCGAAACCGTGATGAACACTTCAGAACGTATTTTTCTCAGGATGGAGATTTGGTGTTTTGCAATAACATAAATGAGATCATGAAAATGTTGGACATAGATTTTGAAATCTCTCAGTGGCGTTTATTTATTGATTCTTCGAAGGCAAGTCTAAAAGCAGTTTTATTGCATAATGGAAATATGCTTCCGTCTGTTCCTGTGGCCCATGCTTCAAATATGAAAGAAACCTATGAAAATATGAAAGTTTTACTTGAAAAAATAAATTACAGTACATATTCCTTCAAAATCTGCGGTGATCTTAAAGTTGTTGCATTATTACTTGGACTTCAGCTGGGTTATACAAAATTTTGCTGCTTTTTATGTGAATGGGATAGCCGAGACAGAACTAATCACTATATAAAAAAAACATGGCCTATGCGTGCATCGTTAGTTCCTGGCCAAAAAAATGTAAAGTATTTACCCCTTGTAGAGCCAAATAATGTGCTTTTACCACCATTGCATATCAAATTAGGATTAATAAAAAATTTTGTGAAGGGAATGGATCGCAGTGGGAGTGGATTTTTGTACCTAAAAGAAAAATTCCCTAAAATAAGTGATGCAAAAATAAAAGAGGGTATTTTTGTTGGCCCTCAAATCAGGGAGTTAATAAAAGATTCAACATTTGAAGAAAAATTAAGCGGTTTAGAAAAATGTGCATGGAACGCATTTAAAAATGTTGTTGCAAATTTTTTGGGCAACCACAAGAGTGACAGCTACAGAGAGTTGGTTAGCGAGCTCTTATTGTCATATCAAGCATTGGGTTGCAACATGTCACTCAAGATCCATTTTTTAGACTCGCACCTGGATTTTTTTCCTGACAATTTAGGGGCTGTCAGTGACGAGCACGGCGAGAGGTTCCACCAGGACATTTCTAGTATGGAAAAGCGGTACCAGGGAAAATGGAGCCCAAATATGTTAGCGGATTACTGCTGGACAATTAAAAGGGACCAACCAGAAGCTAAACATTCAAGAAAATCTTAAATTATTAAGTAATTTATATAAAAAAAAAGTTTGATTTACGAGATCTGTATTTTTTCTTAATATTTTTAATTACTCAATAGAATAAAATCCTTGGCTAGCAAATTTTTTTTAACTGTTTATTTTTTCTTACAATCACCAACTAAAGTAAAAAATATCAAAAAAGTCCGTGTGGCACGAAAAAGTTTGAATTTTGTTGACCAGTGTTATCAATGATATGATATTCATATTTTTTGTATCAATCATTTATTTATATTTTTTTGTAAATCAGTAGAAATATGTGCATCAATCCGGCTGAGTCGCAAGGGAAGTCAAGAACGAAGAAAAATCTCTGCACTCCCCTACGCCAACATATATAATCTAGTAATATTTCTTTCTTTCATGACGTCATACCCAATCATATTCCGTGTCTTGGCATCCTCCGTGTTACGCGAGCAGCGTGAGGTGCTCGACTCAAACCTATTGATTTTCCGCGACCTTCAGACGACGCGGTCTGTCTAGCGGGCACGCTTTTAAACTTACACTAATTGATCAATGGATGTGGAATAATTATTTCTTTTACTTATATGAACTGTTTTATCTATTTTTAAGTCTGCTTCTATATTTATCTATCTTTTCTTCAGACATGGAAGTCCTCTACTGATGCATTCAAGAGTTTCGATAGCTATTTAGAAGAGTGACGTACACAGATATTTTGTTCAACCTTTACAGATTTCATATTTGTGAAACATCAATTAAGAGCTTTCTATGTATCCTGTGGATACACATAGGTGTTTTTGTGACAGATCTCTTTCTTTCTGTCTAAACTGGACTAAAAGGCTTCTTAAAAACGATTCTTTGAAATAATCACCTTAAAATGTAACGATTCTTATGCAACACGATGAAAGCTTCAAGTTCTGGACAAGAGCCAACACGTGTTATGAATGCTAACTGTATCTTAGCATTAGGTTGTGAAATCATTGCAACAAAGTCTAAGAAATTCTTGAATAGCGAAATTGGCAGAAATTCTGAAAGTAATATTGCTTTAAGAAACAAAAATCTCCATCGCACCCATGCCTTTTTTCGATCCAGGATTCAAAGATTTCAAGTGTGTAATTCAAATCGCGAGAACGTGAGAATCTAGGAAGATTCCATAGTAGCGTGCCTCTTTTTTTATAGTCATTATATTTTTAAGTATTCTAGGAGTGTCTTCCATAGACAGTATAAACTTATCAGATTTTTTGTTACGCCATTTCGTCCTAGGTGTCAAACACCTATTTTCATTGATAAATTAAACTTTCTACACGAGATGACTAAAAATCGTCAAAACTAAAATAACGATTTCTGATTTTTAAAAATTCAAATTTTGTTCATTTATATTTATTCAGCTTTGGAGTTACTTCGTATGATGATGGTGAAAATTAACATATGAAAATGTTCTTATAGTTTCTCTTTAACGATAAACTTAAACATTTGCAAACAATGACGCGTTCAAGTATTAACCACCAGTTACTTTCACAAGTGGCAGTTGGTTAAATAACACCGCATCATTATTGATTTAAATGTTATGTTAACTGGATGTTATGACTGTTGCAAAGTAATTTCTTTCAAGCTCAGTCAAGTGTGTGGTTATGTCAGCTGATAGAAAGTAATGTAGTGCTGCTCTGCAGTTTGTTTTTTAAATCTATTGTAACTGTTTCTAACGGTGAAGGAAAACAACGTGAGGAAACCTGCATACCATAGCAATTTATAAGATTTTTTAGTAGGTAAGTTTTTTGTAGGTAAAGTCTGCTAGCCCGCACTACGCCAACATGGTGGCCTTATAGGGCCTAAAAAAATCTCAATCGTACTCTCGATTGTAGAGGAGGTCGTCCCCTGCAGTGGGAATAACCAGTAAGGAGAGACTGTCCGTCATTCACACACGACACTATGGCTACCAGCTCACAAGCGTTTTAACATTTAATAATCTTACTTAACTAAAGAACATCTAGTAGCGAACAAATCTGAAAAGTGTTTTATCAAAACCCTAAAACAGTCAGAGCTCTTTCTAGAAATTGTTTCTTAATTTGTCAAGTGAACCGTCTAGATAAAAAAAAATATACTTACCTAACATGAATACGTCCAATTTACTAAATTACAGTGTTATTGAATATGACTTGACATTTGTATGTAGAAAGGTACACATTACTCGGAATGATGAATAGACTCGTAGCCCTGTGATGAAATTCGGTGATTTGGTGTCATTTACGAATCGATTTTGAGACAAAAACGAAATCATGTGATTTATAGCGGCAACGATGGTCGTTTCCTTAATGATCTTATGATTTTCGTGATTATATTTCTATAACAAATAAATAATTTTGATAGTCAAAACGACGTTTGAAGATCAGCAATAAAGTATCAATAAAAATGCGTTGTTAAGTTTCGTTGCCCAAAACACAATTATTAGCCGAAGATATTATAGTTATATTAGATATAGTTACTGGTGGTAGGTCTCTCATATGTGAGAGGCCATCTGGATGGGTAGTGGGTACCACCGCAGTGTCTATTTCTCCCGTCAAACAGCAGTGTAAACGCACTGTTGTGTTTCGGGCTGAAGGGCATTGTAGCCAGAGTAACTACTGGACATATTGAGACTTAACATCTTATGTCTCAGGATGGCGAACACAGTGGAATGCCAACCATTACTTTATAATTCGGGGTGTTGTTTGGTTTTGCTACTGTTTATGAGCGGTCGTATCGCTTACCATCAGGCGAGCGGCATGCTCTTCTCGCCGTACATAGCAATAAAAAAAAAAGATAATGACCATTTATAGAAAAAACTTGACAAGAAGATTGTTGATACTCTAGGTACTAAACCCTAAAACTCAAGAATTATGGTTTCTTAGTTAAATATTACTTTTTATCACTTATTTTTAACTAATTTACCCAACTTCATTTTCCATCACACCGAAAACTATATGGAACATTTTGTCATTCACTAAAGCTCAAATTAACTGGATTAGTGGGAAAGGCTATTGCTATATCAATAAAATTATTAGATGCTATCTGTTTACCGATGTCCATTGTATTGCTATTACCAATGTCCATTCTATTGCTATTAATCTATGATATTAATACATGGGTTTGTCACGCGATATTGTATTTTACCTATTTATTATTGACATTTTTGTCACAATTTACTTTCTTGATTGCATTAACTCCGATTAATTTTATTGTTGTGACACTTTTATACTAAAATGGATTATGAAATATGCTATAGAGTTTAATGCTGCATATCATGCCCTCTCTATTATATATTAAAGATAGATTATATAATAGATATTACATATAGTCCGTGTCATTAGTTCTATTTTTTTACTTTCTCACTTTGGTATGCATATTGCACGGACGAACAAATAAAATAGAAGAAAAAAAAAGTCTTAAAGAAACTAAGATCTTAGATATCAATCTAAAATGAGAATTCGAAATCTAAATCGGGTTCAAAACTATAACAAAACATGCATAGTAATTACATAAAACATTAAATATCCAAAAATATCTCCTTGTTTATATTACAACAATAACCATATTCACATATCAAATCTACCATCAAGGCAAAACGAACTCAAAACCTGAAGTCTCAAGGTTGAAAACGTTTTGTAAAAATGATAAAATAAACATAATGGTTAACAGTTTTCTAAAATTAGCATGGTTATGTGCAGCGGAATGGATGTGACTCGAGCGAGGCACAGTCGATATCGATTCCAACTTTGCTATATCGAGTATGCGACGGAGAGCAAAACTGTTGAACTATTCAAACGCTTTCAGCACGAGGGACCTCGGGTTTTTAACGGTACATTTATTTGTAGTTTTAGTCTGTATAATGCTCTAAAATCTGGTTTATATGTATTGCACTGCCCATGGAAAGAAGAAGATTTTGGTAGCTTTGGTGTTTTTTTTTGTTGTTCTAATGGCTAGACGAGCATGCCGTCCGCCTGATGGTAAGCAATACGACTGCTCATGGACAGTAGCAAAACGAAACAAAACTGCGCTCGCCATCATTAGACACAAGATGTTAAGTCTCAATATGTTCAGTAGTTACTCTTTGCTGTTACTTAATTTAGTGAGGATAGAAAATATAGTGAGGATGTGCGTAGCTGAGAATTATCTATGTATTTGAAAGACATTTTCAGTTTAATGCTGCCGTTCGAATCTAAAGACATGCATTTTGATAAATAGCTATACAAAAAACAATAGATATGGCACTAAATTAAAATACATTACCAGTAACTTCCATCTCACAACATCTATGGACTAAACAAATGTGTTTGTGTGCCAATCATACATTTGTCTCAATCCGACTATCGAACCCGTGCCATCTAGTTTCACAGGCGGCTTTTTAATCAACTGCGCCACGGAGGCTGACAAACATCACCTTTTTTTATTTTGATTGGTGCGATGTGAAGACTTTTAACGGAAATATTATAATATCATATATGGAAAATGATTAAAATTCTATACAATTTTTTACAATACAACTTTTTAAGCAATACTTTGTTTTTTTTTAATTGCTATAAATGGTGAAACAAGCATGTCGTTCGCCTGATGGTAAGCGATACGACCGCTCATGAACAGTAGCAAAACCAAACAACACCTTGAATGACACAGCAATGCTTGGCATTCCACTGCGCTCGCCATCCTGAGACATAAGATGTTAAGTCTCAATATGTCCAGTAGTTACTCTGGCTACAATGCCCTTCAATCCTAAACACAACAGTGCATTTACACAGCTGTTTGACGGGAGAAATAGACATTGCGGTGGTACCTACCTAGATGGCCTCTCACATATGAGAGACCTGCCACCAGTAAAATGTTTCCAAGATGCAGTGTAAAAAACTTTATTGGCATACGTATTACTCAACCAAAATCATCTTGATTGGACGAATGATGTAATACGTTGAAGCATAAAGAACGAAATAGACTTTTTATAGTCTTGGTTTAATTAATTACGTTATTAACTAAAACACATTACGAGTCTAGAAAAATACATTAAAATTATTTAATTTGGCATCACATCAAAATTTAAATCAATATTTTCGTACAAACGAAACCAGAAATGTATATGTTAGAATAAAAATACCTAAACGGTTATACTGTTAAAATCAATGAAATGAGTTTTGTCGTAAGAATAACTGATGCTAAATATGTGTTTTACAACAGATGTTTGCCATTTTCAGCGGTAGGATGTCCACTGGTCAACATGGGCTATTTATACAGGATGATTTCCACGTATGGTATCAAATTTTACCCACATATTTTTCGTCATCCCAGATGACATTGCACAAAATTTGAACAAAAACAGAGATTATTTTTGTCAAAAATCGTTACTTGAGTTTTTGGCCATATAGATGCGAGTGTTTTCACCGCTTAATTGAATTTTGGTTCGATTCGGGAACTTATTATTTGAGCGGTTAAAAGATTTGCACCTGTAGGTACGGGTTGATCAAAAGCATTGAAAACTAAAATCACGTATTGGTGTTGGTTTTATCTACAAGTGGTAGGTATTCTCATGCCGCCTGAGTAGGTACCACCGCAATGTCTATTTTTCCCGCCCAACAGCAGTTTAAATGCACTGTTGTGTTTTGGTGTGAATGACATTGTAGGCAGAGTAACTACATGACATATTGAGACCTAACATCTTATGTATCAGGATGGCGAGCTGTTGTTTGGTTTTGCTACTATGTATGAGCGGTCGTATCGCTTAGCATCAGGTGAACGACACGCTCATCTCGCCATTCGTAGCAATAAAAAAAATTAAGTCTTGTGTAGTTGGTCTCAGAAAAACTATTAGCGACTGTTCGGTCTCACAAACACCCAGACGAGACAACTATTGCACACAAAAAATTGCCTCGGCGCGGGGATCGAACCCAGCCTCTAGATTCACATCCGGTGTCTACCCAACTGCGCCACGTAGGCTGTCTGTAGGTTTCCGTTGTTCCTGTACAAAATAATATACAAAAAATACTCACTCTCTCGCTTATGTAGTCCCATGGTGACAATTTACATCACACGACAACAACACAGCGTCACTTTATGTCCATCACTATTCAACAGCAGTGTAGATAAAACTCCTTTTTAGTACAAATTGCACCGCGTCTTGAATTTAAACCAATGTTGCGCACAGTGCCTGTTTCTAGGTAAACAGATGTTTGTGAATACTAATTGTCTGAACGAACGTTTGTTAATGGTATAGTTTGGATAATATTTTGTGATTTTTGGTGAAATTTTGCTTCCGTTGGATTAAGATGTAACTAAACATAAAATAGTTACAGTGATTCCTAGTTTAGTTGGGTTAAGGTTGGACTGCCTAAGCGCAGGTCCAGGGTTCAAATCCAGAGCATACTATAAGCTTCTGTTGTTTCTGTGTGATCCATTATCTACATTGTATTCATGGTTGCTGTGGCCTTTAAGTCGATTATTTATTTGTAGAGGCGTTTTAAATAAGCAAAATCTTTAAACATACGGAACATCGAAAAGTAAAAGACTGTCGGCTCGAATCTTGTACCTCCGGTTTGTCAATCCAGTCCGCTCCCAACTAAACTATCTTTCAATGTAGTAATATACTGATCGATATCTCTACGGAACTCTAAAGATTCATAATTCATAAAGCAATGCGAGTAAACATTGTAAAGAAAGTATCCATGTAACAGTTTTCAATTCTCACACTCAGTTGAAACGTTCGCTTTCCTACGTAATATGACTGTACAATATCTCAATTTTTATACAAAATGTATGGGGAAAGTGGATACGTTATTATATTTTAATTATTTTTAATTTTATTTGATAACCTCTGTGGTGCAATAATGTATTTTGTATTTATCTGCATCAGCCCATATACATCCCATTGCAGGGCACGGGCCTCCTCTACAATCGCGAATACCATTGGAAGTGGTTTAGGCCATAAAGTCCGCCAATGTTCCATATCCAAAATCTAGCAAACAAAGAACGTCCCCACCAAACTCCCACTCTTTTATTCAAAGTCCTAACATTTGCCTCATATTACAAGCTACTTTAATATTCTTTTGACAAAACGGTTTTGTTTAAACGGTATTTGCGTACAAACAACGCAAAATAATTCATTAAATCGATCATAGTCAAATACCCTATGATGTGATTAATGGGTGCATGTTATTTTTTTTTATTATATGATTTTTTTAGTTTTTATTTAAAGTCCCACGATAATAGAAAAGAAACACGTGGGCCGATAAAATTTCTAAAGCATAATAAAACAATTAACATTATTTATTTGTTTCTATTTATAGCTAGAAATCTATTCTGGTTATTTTTATCAATACAATTTCTAGAACACATTTAGAATTTAGATTCAATTTTTTTAAAGTAATAGTGTTTTTTTATTGCGTTTTTATACAATTTATTTTTAGATCAATAGATTGTATTTTAAATAATGTACATAGATTAAAATCTGCAATATCTATCTACTTCCTCATATCACATTTACTATATCATAAGTTTCATGAATAACTTCGAGAATGATAAATGTAAAAAAATTCCAAGTCTCGCAGCTCAGGTTTTCTACCGCAAAAAGTTGTGAGATGCATGTAATACCAAGTCGATTAATTTATTTAGTCCTTAAGGGACCTTCTATATAAAGTTATTACGTTAGTTATTACCATATCAATATTAAAAACTCTTTACGTTTTAAATAAATAGATCGACTTGGCCATCGCATGAAAACATAATGTATCGTACAATTTGTACATAATGCTGCTGGCCAAGTCGATCTATTTATTTAAAACGTAAAGAATGTTTAATATTGATATGGTAATAACTAACGTAATAACTTTATATAGAAGGTCCCTTAAGGACTAAATAAATTAATCGACTTGGTATTACATGCATCTCACAACTTTTTGCGGTAGAAAACCTGAGCTGCGAGACTTGGAATTTTTTTACAGGATGTTTTTGATGGGATCTCACGTCTTTTTGTAGAGTCCTACTTTTTTCCTTTTCGGTACTTCTTACTTCTAGAATATCACTAACGATTTTTCTTAAAGCCTCTGTCTTATGGATTTTTCTTATTTTTGTAGGTATCAATTTATCACAAATATAGCGGATTTGATTATTAATGTTCTTTCTTTCATTGTAATAATTGATATTTTCGAGCTATCTAGTCTATTTATTTGCAAGTTTTTCTTCGTCATGTTTTTCTAGAGGAATGTTGTACAGTTTCATGCGCTGAATACACCATTTCCCTCTCTATATCCCCTCCTGTTATGCCTCATATATATAGATAGCTATCTACAACTATTATTCCATTAATATACGGGTACAATGATTCATTAACTGCAAATGTAACTTTGTAATCCTATACATTTATATGGGATTACAAAGTTATTCACGCAGTTGGTCTATCTAGAAAACTAGACATAAATTATGAAATGTTTGAATTTTCCCTTGCTTTAGACACTAAACACTAATTATATTCTAAATTTGAAGGTTCTATGTCAGCTAGAAGTGCCTTAGACTTTTGATGATCGGTCAGTCAGTGAGTGACAAAATTAAATAGTTTGACTACTTACAATTCTTAAACTACTGGTTCAAATTGAATGAAATTTTAAATATACCATGTTTACACAAAGCCTGCTTAGTAACTGAAAATTCAAGCTTCATGCTTTAGCCACAACGAAGTTATAAGGGGTTGAAAATGGTCTGAATTGCTTCGAGAAAAGGATGTTACGGCCTATAGCTCGACTTGGACGGGGGCTCGGCCGCGCCCCCAGATAAATAAATAAATAACACCCAACAGTCACATACATAGTCCTGACCCCACACTAAGATCGAGTCTTGTGTCGTGGGTATCAGGAACTACGAGAGACTTTTCGGTCTCACAAACACCCAGACCCGGAAGAAATAATTGTGGGCCGCACAAACATTTCTCTCGATGCGGGGATGGAACCCGCAGCCTCTCGTTTCACCGGCGGTGTCTAACCAACTGCGCCACGGAATGACGCTTGAGATTGTATGGTAAAGAAAACCACATGAGTACGTTGGCAATGTGTGCCTGAGCCTCAATATTCACGGACCTCGGCCAAGGTAGAGACCAAAGAAACGCTGGCACTGGGCGGGGTTACGCCAAGTACAAGAGTTAGTTTATTGAAACGAATGGCGAGACGGGCATGCCGTTCGCCTGATGGTAAAGGATACGACCCCTCATAAACAGAAGCAAATCGAACATAACCTTGAATTACAAAGCAATGCTTGACATTCCACTGCGCTCGCCATCCTGGAAATAACATGTTAAGTCGCAATAGTCCAGTAGTCACTTTGGCTACTAATTCATTCAAAAATAGGGATAATATAGTATTCTAATAGTGATTTTTTTTTCTAATCGGTCCAGTAGTTTTTGTTTTCAATACAAAAAATGAAATCTTTCCTCTTTTTTTTTTTTTTTTTTTTTATTTGGTTCACAAAACTGGATACAATTTTATTTAAAATGATTTTAACATTATTCCTGTGACAAACTTGAAATTATATCCTACTAGATGTAAACACAGCATGCGTAGTAAGTACTATGTGTAAGTTGCGTTAAAACGTATTATTATAATTACAATTATTTAAGTAGGTAAGGTTTAGTGAATATAGAGCTTATTGTTTTTTTTAAGGACGCTTTAGAAACAAGACGGAAAATGTCAATATTATGGCTAATGTTATTATATGCAGAAGTCATGCGATATACAGGCGAATGATGGCCGAGATTTGTTTTAAAATTTGGCAGATAGAAACTTTTGCGGTTAATTAAACGACTTCCAGAGCGTGGAACAGTTAACCCAATACGTTCTAGAATATCGGGTGCGTCGATAAAATTATGTATCAATTTGTATAGGAATGTGACATCTGCGACTTTCCGACGCACCTGTAGTGATTCCATTTTATAAAATGACAAGCGTTGCTCGTATTGTTGTAGCTCTAAGCATCGGTTATTCTTAAAAGTGAGATGATACAAAAACCGCCGCTGGATACGTTCAATCCTGTCGATGTGTATCTGGTAACCAGGGCTCCATACTGTACTACAGTCTACAGTATTCCAAGATTCCCCTTACAATCGTATTAAAAATTAGAATCGTGAGAGTAGGTTGGTCTCTTTATAATATTAGTATAGATGTGTAAATGTATTAAGCAAATAGCATCGTTTACGCATCGCACACGCATAATGTTTCACGGTTTAGTTAACATAGCGAAATTAAAAGTACTTTGTAATTTATTTCGACCGTTAAAACTTACTAATTTGAGGGGGAATTATATTAAGTGAATATTGCCATTAATATAGACATTGTTTAATAATACTTATATCCGACACATGCGTCCTGACCCCACAATATAAGTTTTGTGTCATGGGTATAAAAAATACGAGAAATAGGTAGGTTGGTAGGTCTCTCATATGTGAGAGGCCATCTGGGTGGGTACCACCGCAGTGTCTATTTCTCCCGTCAAACAGTAGTGTAAACGCACTATTGTGTTTCGGGTTGAAGGGCATTGTAGCCAGGGTAATTACTGGACATATTGAGACTTAACATCTTATGTCTCAGGGTGGCGAGCGCAGTGGAATGCCAAGCATTGCTTTGTAATTCAAGGTGTTGTTTGGTTTTGCTACTGTTCATGAGCGGTCGTATCGATTACCATCAGGCGAACGGCACGCTCGTCTCGCCATTCATAGCAATAAAAAAATATATATATATTATCCGCCCAAACAAAATAAATATATAATAATATGCCACATTTTTGTATCGATGCGGGATCGAACCCGTACTCTCACGTACACAGGAAGTTTCTTATTTAACTGCGCCAAGGAGGCTGAGTAAAAGTAGCATTTTTATGAAAACTTATTAATTTTAATTACTTGCTTGTAAATTTTGTTACCGTTCAGATAAATATATTATAGGTGGTAAAAGTATATCAAAAACGAATGTTTCCGGATTTTTTTGTATGTGAAAGTATAATGTAAATGTACTCGCAAAACCGGTAAATAACTATCGACATAAATATTAAATAACATTATTTATAAATATATTTTGCTTAAATTATGGATCTCTTTTAGATAACCAAGAATGAAAAGGATAAATCAATTGCTATAGACGGCGATTAAAGATAAACGGTAGCAACCAGGATCTCTACGTTTCGCCTTGGGTGTTCCGTCCCATGTGATAGGGGACGAGCCTATCGCCATATAGAGCACAAATTCCTGACTCTGGACTGATAATTATTAGAAAAATCCAATATCATTTTTCCAAGCCGGAATTCGAACCCGAGATATTGTAACCGTACCGTAGTACAACGCCACCGAGGCAGTCATATTCATCATCAATCAACATAGTATATAGTATATACTATACAAATTCTTGCAAAATGAATCACTATGTATTATAAACACAAGACTGCGTCTAATAAAGACAACACGCAGACGACCTCAAGTAATTTTTGACACGTTGTGTAAGAAGCGTATAATAATTTCACGGTCGCACCTATGACGAAAAGACGACACACTGACATTTCGACGAGATCTTCATTATTATGCAGAAGCACGGGCACGTACTTAGCCAACTTATAGGGGACGTGACCTCTTACAGTCGTTTGATTTTGCAGCTGGTTTCAGGCTTCGTAGCAAAAAATGGGATAATCTATAGTATTTATATCTATACTGATATTAAAAAGGGAAAGATTTGAAACTACTGGACCAATTTGAAAAACTATCTCACCATTAGATTCTTAAATTCTCTTATTGAATATACGTTATAGAATATTTTGAAAAAAGCGTATTTTCACCCGGACGGGGACGGGCCAGGACATTATAAAAAACGGATTTTATTTGTCTCAAGCGCTCAAGCTAGTATATAATATTAACAACATTGTTTTTATAGAAATTCAATAAGTATATTACTATATTACTCCGACTAACTTATTTTGATAAAGGTTTCTTAGATTTACGCGAATGTTACACATTGAAATAAAAGTATTATTTACGGATTTTATCGCGGAACTTTACAGTTTTCAGTTTTAGTAAAGTGATCGAAACGTCGGGAAGATAAAAATGTAAAATCAAATCCGTAAAATCCGTAAATAATACTTTTATTTCAATTATTTTGATAAAACTATAAGTCCACAATATTATCATCTCAAAGATATACCCCCATTGATATCAAATACTCAAAACTTCTACACAGCTTAGGGCCGCACTCAGAGACGTTTAATGTCAAATCGTTCCTTAGTAAAGATTTTGTTCGCAAAATCTACGCTAAGTAAATATTTAATAGACATTAAATGTATCTGAGTACGGCAGTAAGTTAGGAAGAATTGCAAAAGAAAATATTTGACCCACCAGTAAAAGATCTAAATCCGCGCCTGGGTTAATTTGATGATCATTAGTACACAGACAGAAACTGGTTCTAACGCGGAATCACACACTTCATAATGTTGCTTAAATGCAACACTGAATATATTACAATATTTTGGTTACTATAAGTTTGTCATGACGTTGACAAACACTGTCACTTTGCTATGGTTTTTATAACTACTTTAGTTAGAGAGAGAAGTGGATTATAAGTAAAAGGGTATTGGATTCAATGCTTATGGGCCTTCGACATTACCAAGCGTTGTCGATGTACATGGGTGCCATGACTTACAATCAGGTTACCTGTTTCCTCGTTTGCCGGACCAAAGCAATAAAAAGACATGAAAAGTCTAAACATTGATAAGTTCCAAAAGGGTAGGCAGAAATTCCACCAGTGCCGTATTCGTCTCACAATATGACATGGCGAGTCCATTGCCAAACTAAGCACAATTTTCAACTATTATGGGAAACTCACAATGTGGATTACTCAACCTAGGAATCAAACTAAGGACCACATGGTTCATAGTCCAGAAAAATTGCTACTGGACCAATACACGATCATAATACTACGTATAAGCAACATTGGCTTAACAATCGTTCGAACGATCAGATTTCTCTAGCAACGTAATGAGTGATTTCCGTTAATAACATCGTAATGATTATTACAATCAAGTATTTAGTATTGAGCTAGCTTCCTTTGCCTTAAACTGGGATGTTATAGAAGGTCGGGAAGTACATATTATAGCAAATCTCAGAGAGATTAAAAAAACCTAAAGACATTGATTTAAAAACTAAGGATAGGCAATTTAGTAAATTTGGAGTTTAAATGCACTGTCGTGTTCCGGTTTGAAGGACGTTCTAACTACTAGACCTATTCAGACATAACATCTTATGTCTTAGGATGGCAAGCACACTGGAATGCCAAGCATTGCTTTGTAATTCAAGGTGTTGTTCGGTTCTGTCGATGAGCAGTCGTATTGTTAACATCAGGCGTACGGCATGCTCGTCTTGCCGTTCGTTCATTTAAAAAATCATTGCAATAAAAAAATATCAAATCAAAAACTTTCTTCAGTACAAAAAATAATACAATAAAAAATAAATCAGATACAGACATACCAACTTTATAAACGAAAGTGTGCACTTTTTAGGCATAATTTTCTAAATAACTATTGCAGACAATTTATAGAACGTTCTGGAATAGTCTTCGTCTGACCCGGGCTATAAAGAGGTCAATCTGTTATACATATGTTACTTGGCTTTATGTGCCTTCATCCCAAAGTGATTTGGAGGGCCGCCAGAAATCATACATTTAGTTTTCTACGCAAATTACTTAAACTCGTTTGAGTTTAGTAAATTGACGAAGTTATGGCATTATTAAGAATATGAAAATCTTTTTCGAAGTTAATTCAATTGTCTGCCTAGAATTCAAATTATAGTACAAATGTTAACTTTGTTGGTTGAATTAGCAATTGTTTTGCACGCGGCGGTTGAACCTGCGACCTCGCATTTTGCAGTTGTATTCTCACTCACAATGTATTTACATAATATGTTACTTCAAAAAATTAAACCGTAAAAATCATTTAGAGCTTTTCCATAACATCGTAAACTGACCGGCAACATATAATCTCTCTCCTATAATCCATCACTCGCCGTTGTATTTCATATTTCAACTGCTTACCTTGATGTACACGTAGCCAACTCATCGTATTAAAAATATATTTCGAACGTGAAAAGGACCAGAAATTTTACTGGTGGTAGGTCCCTCATATTTAAGAGACCGCCTGGGTTGATACCAGCGCAATGTCTATATATCCGGTTCCGGTTCGAAGGACAGTGTAGTTAATTGAGACTTAACATCTTATATCTTAGGATAGCAAGTGCAGTAGAATGACAAGCATAGCTTTGTAATTCATGATGTTTCGTTTCGCTACTATCGATGTGCGGTCGTTTGGCTTACCAACACGCGAATGACATGCATGTCTCGCCATTCATAGCAATAAAAAAATTGTCATCGTAAATTTTTTGCCAAGTGATACCAGTTTAAAATTTTTGTGATTGATAGATGTCAAAAAATTCCGTACAGTTTTATATGAATCATAAAAGATACATTTATTACTACAGAATCACAACTGTACTGTGGCACACAGGTTCAATTAAAAGTTGAAACCGCCGGTTGTACCCGTGGGTGGATGACGTCAGCATTGACATTTTAACTTTAATACAAACAAACGAATGCACGTACATAGAAAAGCTATTAACATCACGTGACTTGGTGCATCATTAGCATAGGATTACTAGTAACAGTCCCTGTGGAATGGGACCTTGATTTTAAACTTTTATTATTGAGAATTTTATAGTTATAGTACCCATAGTCATTGCATTTTTGCTGCGATCAGAAATGATTTATTATATTAAGTTTTGATTGTTATATTGTGTGCCCTAGTCAAAATAAATGTAAACAATTTAATTTTGGCCGTATTTTTCAATCGTCATATAAAATGTATAATCTATTTGATTTAGATATTTTTTTTAATCAGCCTTAAATGCATTTCATACATCTCATTACTTAGGAAGAGCACGGTTATTTAATAGTATAATACGGTATATTGGGCAATTATTTTAAGGAGAAAAAAATTAAAACGCTTCATAAGTACAAAAAAACTGCTAAAAAATATTTATCTCAGGAAACCTTTACTAGACTAGAACTAGACAAGACTAATAATAATTTGTTCTAGATTCTAGATCAATCTAAGATCGATATGCAAATTACAGCTAATGTGTTGCTAACGAGCTATTCTAATGTCTATATACACGAAATAAGTCCCTGATCCGCTTACTTTTTTATCTATTAAGATTGAAAGGTCGTATTATTATGTGTGACATTTGCAATAACATGTAAATAGTTAATTTTGTAACCAGTGCACCAAGTAAACCAGTTTTATGATTGTAAAAACAAACAAAAATATATAAAAAAAGTTGTTTTTATTTTTGGACTAGTGTAAGATTGTGATTTTGTTCGAGTTTGTAATATTGTTGTACAAATTGTAGGTATAATTATTTACTGTACAATTTGTATACATTTTATCTGTATGTGGTCTTCAAAGGTGTTTAATATTAGTCAGATTGACAACTCGCTTTTGTGTCATAAAATGCTTTAATCTAGCATCATACAATGTAAGAACTTATTAGACTATAATCGAGACTAAAAGACTACACGAGATCTACGTCTAAAAGTGGTAGAGCCACGCTCAACGCAGTTTTCACTTGTCAGTTATGACTCATCATAAATGGGCAGTCTCGTCCGATATTGTGCCACTGTCTCACAGGAGATCAGCTTGAAGCAACAGCTTAGCTGACACTTACTACCAGGTAACCTGATTGCTCGTTTGCCTGCCCAAAGTAATAAAAAAAAAATCAATATTTTATCTATGATTTTTAACTATTACTTTGATATCGGATTTTTGCTAGTCTGATAGTTTTGGCATATCTGTATATCATGCATAATAAAATATACCCAAGCAACCTTTAAACTTTAACATTCATTAAAATTTATAGTCTGGTCTAAAATTATATGAATAAAAGAAACAATACAAAAAATATGCATTATTATGTAAAAGGAATTAAAACTAGTTTGATTGTCTATGTAAATGTCATTGTTTGACCCGAGTCTTTAATTATTTCTTGTTTTTATTCATCTATATTTTTCCGTATTTGGTTATATAATTCTCCAAGTATCATGAGATACATTTTAGTCTAAATTGCGATGTTTACCATCCACAACAGAGGTCGAATTAATATTGTCTACAGACCGTATAAAACCTCAAGCAATTGAAATTACGGCAGTCGTAAGCTTATGGTATAATAAAAAATCAACTGACCCGGTAAAAGTCACAAGAAGTTTAGAATAGATATCGAAGAGCCACTAGGTAATACAATTATTTATTAATACTTTTATTTCAAGATTAAGATCTGCAAATCAGACTTATTAATATATTGTAAATGTCCCTAATTGCATGTAATAATGTCAAAATGTGAAATACTTCTATTATACTATTTATATAATATATTTATGATACCATTTGCTAACAGGTGTGCTATAAGCCAATAACAAAATCAATACACCACTTGATACAAAAAAGACGCCCCAAAGATCCACCCCCTTTCATAGCAGGAAGCGTGGTGCCAAATTAGCACATACCATAAATATTCAACGAGGGCGGTGTTTTCATATTGCTTAGGGTTCAACGACCTAGGCTTCTTGCCCCATTTTTGCAGCTTTGTACGCAGTTGTATTACTGACTCACGTTTTACTGTGTCGTTGAAATGAGCCGGCTTTAATTGGAATATCTTTTACGTGACTTTTTATTTCTTAATTAATTGTGGGATTTTAAATTAAATGTTGCATTTATTTTAATGTTATTTAAATGTGTGTTGCATTTGAAGTAATGTTTATTATTTATAAATTATATTGAGTAGAATTGAACAACTGAGAAGGAGCACGATCAATCCCAACACTGATAGTTTGACAGGTTTCGTAAAACCACGAATTAAATTTAATTATTTATTTTGTATTCCAGCACTTTGCAACTTATTATTTTCTCACTTCTGACGTTGAAATGATTTCAAAAGCTTTTACCATTAAAGATTATTCTTGACAAGAAAAAAATATTTTGTAATTTACCATGGGGTGGGCACCGCCTACCCACCCCATCTCGCAGACACACCCTAGACACAACAGACAAAAATCCAAGAACCCCACACACCATGTTTCCTGTAAGTTTCTCAGGGCAACGCACCCCGTATTCGGGTCACCGAGTGGCCGATCAATCAAAAACACCCCCATTTAACTTCCAGGTCATTTTCGTGCAATCAATCACCCCCTCCCCCTTTATAAATAAACCAAACGTGAAGTTTCGACCGCAATTAATGTACGCCAGTTGTATTGTTTACTTTGTTTGTAATTACCAATAATTACTAGTCAGTGTTACTTGTAATCATTGGCTTAGGTGGTTTGGTGGTGGGATATGAATTGTGAAGTTTAGGATTCGATTCCTGTTTGAAGTAATATATTGTGTTTTTTCTATTTATAAATCTGATAATACGGTGTAGAGGAAATCTGAGTACATTACAATAACGCATAATTGGTTTAATAAAGAAAAAAAAGTGTTTTTCGCTTTATAATATATATATTAGTTATTCCATTTCTAATTTACGCGCGGCATGTTATGGGCGGTTCTTAACTTGCAAATAAATAATCCTGTGATCTTTAAAAACATCAGTATCACCACTGACGACACTTTTAATGATACTAGCGTGAACTTACAGTAATACCCGTCAAAACAGAAAGGACATCGCAGACGGCGCCGAAATCAAAACGGAGCGATAAAATAATTTTACGATCATTATTTATCCACTCGAACAGACATTTCAGAGGTAATCGAAGCAATAAAATTGTAACAGGATAAAAAGTGCTTTCTACTCGGAACGACCGTCATACAGGTTTAAATAATATCTAGATGGTAAAGAACCTTCGGACTTTTTATAAAGAAAAAAATGATGGCTGTGATTGTGTTTTTCCGTTTGTTTTAAAAGTTGATATAGTTAAGTTCTGTATAGAACCGGCTTACGATCCAGGCAATACTATATGAACTTAAACTCACGCCTTTTTGCTAGAAGAGGTAGGCAGAGGTGCTATCAGGACACCCACGTTTCGCCTTGTGTTCCTACGATGTGGTGGGGTAGCCTAGTAAATTCCTGACTCCGGGTTAATAATGAATAGAATAATCTTCAATTTTATAAAATAAGTAAAATATATAGTACAAAATATAAAACCCTTTTTAACCATTAACATGAAAAAGAAGAGCTGGCCGTCTTAATATTGCCATTCGGCAAGAGTAGGTTTTTTTTCGTCGACGGTCACTGCACTGCACTGCATTATCATTATTCAATAATATTTAATATGTATTAAATAATATTTAAATAATATTAAATAATATTTAATATGTATAACTATCTAATGATGGCAAAAAAAAAAAAATAATAATATATACATATTATCAGATGGGCTGAAGTCGATATATCGTGGAAATATATATAATAACATAAAAAATATACTAAACTAAGATCGTCGTTTGCCGTTTTTTTTAGAGCATCCATGGAAAAGTTGGTAATTCGCCAGCCATAAAACAAAAGGCTACACGTTTAATTCGACTGTATCTGTCGACTTCAAATTCGGTAATTCTTAACATATTTTTACTTAGCTTATTTGTCGGACCGTAGATCTATTTCTATTCGATTCTTTAAGTACCTTCACACGAACACAGTGAATAGTTGGATGCCATTACGAGAATTCTAGAACGACTACATAATTCTCAAGATCTCTGCATTTTAAAATAGGTCAGCCTTTATTCAGTCTTACTAAGAAACCATTTTAAAAACTATGTTCAACGATATTTATTATGATTACTTACTTAATTTCCCTTATCCAGTATAATTGAGGGAGGACCATAATTTTTATAGTGGGAAGGAAAAGCGCATTGTAACTCAAATAAAATATCCATTGGCGACAAACAATGATTTTTCACCAGTCCACATAAAAATGCCGGTCTATTCGAAATAGTATATAATATAAATACATCGTAAACTGAACATAATATGACTGCCTCGGTGTCGTAGTTGTACTACGGCACGGTGGCAAAGAGATCTCGGGTTCGAATCCCGGGTCGGGCATAGTACAATATTGGATTTTCTATTCATTTTCAGCCCGGAGTAAGAAATTTGTGGGCGATATAGCGTTGGGCTCGCTCTCTATCACATCGCTGGGCGGAGCATACATGGCGAATTGTGAGTGTCCTGGCACCAGCTCTACCTGCTCTTTCTGGGAAATAGGCGTGATTTATGTGTATGTACATCCTAAATGTAAATGTTGAAACGCATCATACTATTATGGATTACTATTTTTATTTTATTGTGGATCCAGTCGGATTCACATATCCTGCAGGCTACTAGAATGCACTTAACAGAACAATTTGACTTATATATTTACATAACTTTTAAAGTCTTATAAAAGACTGCAAAAATAATTAATATTAATTGTCTTGTTATAGCCCCATTGTCGACTCTAATGGCATAAATTAACTTAGTGGTTTCTCAATGTTATCTTTTAACAAATATAATATTTATCGTGTGAAATAAATGGAAAAAAATCTGATATATCGGACAATCAAAAATATTCTCTGCAATCGAACCCGTGATACAAACAGTCCGTCACGCTCCCTATATAGATGCATGGTTGTCTTTTTGCCGGCATTTACAATACAAACACACGAGCAACTTTCAGCTGTGTTGTTTTTTGTTTGTCGGCCCGACCTCGGCTGAATAAAATCAATTAAGCAAAATTCGCCGTTCGCCTTCAAACTCGGAGTAATTAGAACGTGATTTGTTTTTTAAATGCTTTGTTCTAGTATACAATGCCGTGGCTATTGTTTTTTAATCTTTTTCGGATTGCAATTGATGAGTAGTGTTAAAAGTCCTAGTGGTAAGCGAACGTTTCATTTCATTCAACCTGGCTGATTTTTTAATGTATTTTAGTTTTATTAAAATGTTAACTATAATTTTCAATTCTATTTTACAGTAAATAAGTATAATTTCACGGCATAAAATAAAGACCGAATATCGATTTTTATTAAAAAGACTTACGTAAACTGATCATGAATACGCACTTCAAAAATAAACCCTAAAAAATCAACCAATTCCAAAACAAAACACGACGGAAGCAAAAAAATCATCCAATTCCAAATTCAAACGCGCAACAAACCTAGTACAAAATCGCGATCACAATCCAATGTCAAATGTCACTGAATGCACGATAATTTCACCAAAGACGCGTCTTTATGGCGACGCGGCGCGGTGCAGACTGCCTCGCCGCAGACCAGGGCGGCGGGGGGACGGGGCCCGAGGCGCGGGGGGAGAGGTACCCGCCCGCCCTACTGTAAGGCCTTGCACACACAAGTTTCTATTGGTCATTAACATGCTATCGGTAAAACCAATAACATCAGTACGCCTCTTAAAATTGGCTTAACATTTGTGGTTAAATAATAAAAGTTTTTAGGAAATGAATTTTGCACGGAAACGTTGGGTAATGTTCTAGAAATAACTGTTACGATTCTAAATTGTAGGCTATGTGTCATGTAAGAGTTGAAACGTGTAGGCTGAATGATTTTTGTCCTTTGTCTCAATGCTAAAAGATGCTTTTCATTTTTTATATAGGTATTTCATGCATTTTGATGTAGAGTTTTATCTACTGGACAAACCATAAATAAATTTAAATAGAAGTGAAATAATAACAATTCCTGAATGAATACCATATGTGAGTATCAAATCCGTTTTGAAATCCCGTCATACGCCAGAGTGGTTACAAAGGGATAACAAATAGAAGCATTAGTACTCCTTGCAAACGTAATCCTTTTACGCCTACTGCCTTCCGGTGTTACACAGCAGCATTACAAATAAATTAAAATTATTACTGAATGCATTGTTACAATTTAAAAACTGTACTTTTGCTAGCATTTCGTAGTGATTTTGGCTCTACCATACTGTTTTGTTTAATCCATAAGAACTACATACGTATTTTCATGAATAAATAGTAAATTAGGTAATCTACTTCAGTCTTTGCTTCTTTCGATTGTGATATGGAGCTTATTGCTATACTGGGAAAAAAAATACACCCCTAGATGGCAAAAATGATTTTTTTCTACCGAAAAACTTACACCAAGCGATCGGCTCTATATTGAAATCGTACCCAATTTTAATAATATGAATAACATAATTTCGAACCCATTGTCAAATTAATAATTTAAAACCTTAAATTAATTTTGTGGAAATCTTTTGCTATTTCTAAAATGATCAACCACGTCTAAACCTCGACACATGTTGTGACCTGTGAAAACGTAAGACTCTGGAAAATCTTGGGGGTGCAAAAGGGGGTTTCTAGTAGCAAACGCAAAGCGATTCAGAAATTATTTCTCTTTACCAACCCTTATGTTTGACGTGGGATCAGTGTAGTATATTTTCATGTATGCTGTAGTAAAGTATGACTTAATATTTCCGGTATTTACCTTACGCCAAAAAGAATCTTTTCAAGTGTATTCTGCGAAAATAAAATAAATACACCCAACAGTCACACACATAGTTCTGACCCCACAATAAAATCGAGTCTTGTGTCGTGGGTATCAGGAACTACGAGAGACTTTGCTTTTAAATTGTAGAAGTCAACCCAGCAATCGAATATTAGTTTAATATAAAAATAAATACTAATTATGTATATTTAATAAGCGGTAGAGACGGTAGAGTTCAGAAAAATAATGTTGACTATATACATTTTAGAGTTAATTGCAAAATCAGGCTCTATCGGGATGTCCTACAAATATTATTTCCTGATATTACCGAAGACCTTGTAGGGTCTAGTAGCATTTGCCGAAACATCGACCAGCTTATGCAAAAGTCTTAAAGGATATTTACCACCATAGTGACGCATGCGAGTTTGCAGCGATTTAGTTAGACAATCAGATTAAGATCTATGCTTGCATACTTCTAAAATATAAGGTGTTATCATAAATATGCATACAAAGTTTGATATGAAACCTCCCGAGCATGTTTGGTGTTACGGACGGTCATACCTTGTTACGGACTTGTGATAATTATATCGAGTGACCATCTTTATTATTTAGACCGCACTGCAATTCCAATCACATGCCTTTAATTTTTGATCATACCTGTACAAAATTTAGACCATTGACTCATTATACCAGCAAAAAAGGACGACATACCACGTGCCAGCCACGAGGATGGTACAAAAGAAACCTGTGTGTGGCGTACCAGCGCCTGATGGCCAGTGGAGCGGCAACCCTTACCCAATACAATGCATTGCGTCACATACAAGAATGCGATACTATTTAGTAATGATAGTACTGACGTTTATATCAAGAGGTAGGTGGGCAGACCTGATAGATGATATTTACTTGTGTATCATCACGCTTATGGATACACGGGATGAGAAGGGGTAGGCAGAGGTGACACTAGTGATATTGACAGTTTGCTTGTTTCCTTCCCAAGTGATAGGGGCGAGCCTTTCACAAATCCCTGTCCTGAAAACGCAAATATGAAATTGAAACACTGTCCAATCTGAAATTCAAAGCGAGAAATCACAACGACTCAAATCCTATACGGACAATAACAAAATACGCATCTGTTGGCCTACAAAACAAATTAGACGAATGTCTGGGAATTCCAAATATTTGTTTCAGGTTACATACCTGTTATTTACAAATCCGTTGTGAACCGAGGCAGTCTACAAATTATAGCAAATAACCGGAAATAAACTACAAGTGACAACAATATACAAGATTAAGTACAATACAATACCTCATTAATTTTTCATTAAATAAATCTAGTTCATCATAAGGATGCCTTTAAGAAATCGCAGGTAGGGATAAGGCCGCCATTGTTTAATATAAATATTTTATTATCTGTTATTGTTACTTATTCTCTATAGTACCCACTATCCACAAAGAAGATGGTTACGTCTCGCCAATCGAAGCAATTATGCCGGCCTATTAGGAAGCAGGTAAAAACATACTGAATCTAAACTGACACGCTTATGACATGACGAATAATATTATGGGTTTGCCACCATTTGTAAGGTGGTTGCTATACTTACTTACCAAGTACCACCTATTATAGTTTTACAAGAACCATTTACCTTATTTTCATACTCATAACTTTTCCAATAACAATTAAAGTATTCTATAAATCGCATTATAAACCAAAGGTCATGGGAAACACAATTCTTCGTAAAACTGTAAATTTTTATAAAAATCCTTAGTCACCTTTGACCTTGATGATTCATTGACCTTCACCTCTATCGACCTTCCAAATGTCACAAAGATACACTGACGCACAGACCTAATGACAAATCAATATCTACTTTAGTAAATACAATTGATGTGAGTTTACTATGTGGTTAAAAACCTCCTTTCCGCCTCTTTCCCCCTTTAAATTAAAAAAATTGGTCATAAAATATGATTCTTATGATATAATAATTGATGATATGGGATACAGGCGTGACGATTATGTATGTATGTAAGTGAGTATGACTTAGTTTTAAGAAATAGTTGGCCTATCTTATGTAATAATAACAAAAAAATAGACAAATATTAAAATTGTGTGGATAAAGCATCCTAGGTTTAAATCTAGTTCATCAATCATTTGTCAATTAAAACCATTCATTTACTAATCTGCATCAGGCCAATATAATGGCCTTAAGATCAAAATACCCACACATATTCTTTTTTTATATCCATCCAAAAGTTGTATGTAAGATATCGCTTAGGGCTTTAAGACCGCCAACTGTACTCTTTAATTTTATTTGTAAAATATTGTATACTGTTTTGTTCCTTTTTGTGTGCAGTAAAGAATCCAAAAAACACATATTTTTACCAGCGGTCTTAGCTCAAGGAAAAGTTAATACTCCACATATATACAAACAAATTATTTTATTTATTTATGTCCTATACTAAGTAAACTTAAAAATAGAACATTATATTACATAGTACAAAAGGCGGTCGTATCGCTCGAGGCAATCACGTACCGACTACCTTGGGATGGACAATAAGAGATGGAAAAAAGAGCATATTATGCATAGAGTCTAACTTTAAATAGCCGGTCTGCAAGCGACAAGAAGCTGCAACTTGCATTCACAGCTAACGTTAAGATAGGTCCGTTATCAAAGCCTCACTGACAAATAGTGTTCAGCTTATCGGAGGCACTATATCACAGGTTTTTGGCCTCAAACGGTTCACTTAAGCCGTATTGCTGCTAAATGGGCCCAGTTGCACTATCTAATGCTCTGAGCGCGACTAACAGCCGTTCTCCATATTCTATCTACCTTTAAGAAAAGATTTCAATGCATTTTATTTTTCAGTTAACAAAGATAGAGAGTACATAGAAATGGTGCATATATTTATAGATAGCTAGATTAGATAAATATGTCGTTTTTTGTTTACTGAAGCGTAGAACGGCCGTAAATCGTATGATCTATACTGTAATTGGTTTTATAATCGTATTCGCTTTAATACGATATGTCAAGCGTTGCGTTGTTAAAATAATGTTTACTTTAATAAATAGGGTTGATTAAAAACAAGATAAACTTCGAGACTTTTTTGAAAACTAAAATCTAAATTCATGATTGCATCTATTCACGGTCTTGATACGACGAAAATATTTAATAATTATGAAAGATGGTGGAGCTATGACGACATAATTATGTATATTGCAAATGGTCTATAGTTAGTACATCAAACATGATTACATTATATATCAAACAGTAGAGTCAATGAATATTTTTAAAACACAAAATAAACAAATTTTATTTTTCTTATTTAGTTTAAAGAACATTATTATTTTATATTTAAATCCATATTTAACCTAGCAAGAAACATAATAATACCAAAGATGATACCACTATACAATATTTACTCCAACTAAAATTCAAAAACAGACGACACTTTCCCAGAAGTTGAAAAGAACATTCAAGAGAGATTCTAGCCGTCTTAATATCTGCAACTGAATGTTTGCGTGACCTAGAAATGGAAGTGATCTGTGCCTAGAAAGAACGTTATGCACCTAGTCTAGATGTTTGGCAACAGAACGGAATATTTTTTCCAGAACCATCGTGACGCATCGCCTAAACTGGATGTTATTGAAAGATTTACAACGCGGTTGTGATATGTCGGTATCACTGGATTTGTGGAATTGTATTTAGCTATGTTTTGCAATATTGTAAACCTTTAAGAGGTTAAGAATTATTTCGATGGTGGTCCAAGAATTAAAGATGGGATATTCGGTTTTGGGAGTTAGATGTTTTGTAGCCGATTGTCAATATAATATGGATTATAATGGTAGGGAAATATGACATGTACTTGTTTTATTGTTAGGTCTCATATGTGAGAGGTCGCCTTGGAAAGTACCACCGTAAATACACTTTTACATAAACTATTAGAGTAACTACTGAATATATTGAGACTTATCATCTTGTGATAACTGCCGATGAATGCCAAGCATTACTTTGTTTTGGTGTTTGGTTTTTATACTGTCCATGAGCGGCGATCAGGCGATCTAGAACGGTAAAATATGATATAGTTCTGATGTCTATAATTCCGCATTAAGTTAACGAGTTGGATTTAAGTTCAACCCCTTCCTATCATAAAGTAGGTATTCGACACAGTTGAAAGGCTCCTATAGATAGAAGAAATGGAAAGCCATTAAAGCATAAAGCAATCCTTGCTAGTAAACGATGTTTTTTATTTTGCATGATGGTAGGTCTCTCATATATGAGAGGCCATCTGGGTGGGTACCACCGCGGTGTCTATTTTTCCCGTCAAACAGCAGTGTAAATGCACTGTTGTGTTTCGGATTGAAGGGTATTGTAGCCAGAGTAACTACTGGACATATTGAGACTTAACATCTTATGTCTCAGGATGGCGAGCGCAGTGGAATGCCAAGTATTGCTCTGTAATTCAAGGTGTTGTTTGGTTTTGCTACTGTTTATGAGCGGTCGTATCGCTTACCATCAGGTGAACGGCATGTTCGTCTATTTCGTCATTCATAGCAATAAAAAAAAACAAATTATAAAAGTTACTAAGGACCGTAAAACATTCAGATGTAGAACTGATATTTGGGAATATCCAAACACTGGTTACTTGATTGTGAATGTTGACATAGCTTGAAAGCATTGAAGGCAATACCCTTATAATGATTGTTGCACTAAGGTCGCAAGTAAATGTAACTTACTTATAAACGGTATGTCCAAAACACATCTGAACAGCTCCATCAGAGCACGTAGCCAGCACATCACAAGGCCATCGCGACAATTACAACCTTATCACTGTTAAAAATACAAAAAACAACGCAAACGTGACTTAAAACACGATTTACTCGCATGAATGAAGCGTTCGACGCAACCAATGGACTATCGCCCTTACATACTTCACCATTCCAGATACGAGAAAGTATGTCATAAAGCGCTGGCATTGAAGGCTACTTTCCTATGCAATTTTTCACCGCTTACGACTTTTTGGCGTGCGGCGTAGTTGGAAAATCCTCAAAGTAATGAGTCATCGCTGAAGCGGGCCGAACGGTAAGGGGCGGGGTCCATTGGCGCCATTGAATGTCGCGTATTGCCCGCTAATCACGTGTGGACGGTAAATTAATTTTATTTAGTCGGTTCTTTCTGTGGACGAATTTTCGGGTGTCGAAACGGTGGGTTAATTAACATTGTTTGTTTATGTGATATATTTATTACTGTACGGGAATTTGTTGGATGTCGGCGCGGCGGTTATGGAATTGGTATGCGTCATTTCGTTTCTTGGATAGGTCTTTTTTCACTTAAATAAATAGATTCATGAGTCTAGACTATTCGTTAATACCTTGTATGACGAATCATAGTCGTAAAAGTTGAAAGCATACTGAATTATGTCCCAGGTATTTTAAAATTCTATATAAGCTTATATACCAGCAAATTACTTTACACTCGATGTAAAACGCGATAAACCACGCAGAACAAATTGCGCACTACGGCTTTGTTCGCTGAATACCGATCAATGCTTTTTAATTTCAGACCATAAGCGGCTTACAGCCTATTACAAAGAACGACGCACCAACTTATAACAAACCGCCATTTTCATCTACAAAATGGATAAATCCCAGCGTTTTCTAGGCTACCATACATAATATATTTAAAAAACGCGTCTCAAACTTAGTTTTGGACCATAGTCCAATCGAAACATTATTTGGCACTGTACATAAGAAATAAATCATATTTAAATGTCTAACAAAACTACTATTCTCATTGCAATAACGCCCAATATTCAATATTTACGGTGTATATTTTTTAAAGAAAAACATGTGATAAATACGCCAATATTCGAATACGCATAAAATTAATTTAAATGGAGCGTGCAATGTCGACGTTTCTTGCGTGTATGGAACGTTTACCTTATTATAGAACTTGTGGTGTTTCATTTTACATAGTACATTGTTTATGTATTTTTATGTGGCTAATAAAATTACATTATTTCGTTATTAATTTAACCTTTAAAAAATAACGAAATTTTCATTATAAGTGTATGTTCCAGCGTTATGAATCTATTGTTTCGGACATCGGAAGGGTTGACGTCCTTTTGAATAAATTGTGAAATAAATTTACATTTTAAGAGACTATTACAGCTTTAATTAATTGACACTCATGTTTTACACAACAAATACCTTTATCTTTATGCCTTTATCTCTTTCTTTAAATCCTATAATTTATGATCAGAGGTATATATTATAATCTAGGATCAGACAAAAATGATTTACATCAAGAACTAAAGCTCGGCGAGTCTTTTAGAAACACTAGTTTGTCTTTAACCCGCAACGACGTCAGTCGTAAACAAATCAAATAAGCAATAAAACAAAATGCCGTGATTCAATATCTGTCAATATTAATTAAACACGTAATACGAGTATTATCCGACATAAAAGCAAGGTCTAAACGCCGGCTGTAGTCTGTGCGTGGTACATGTTACGTAAGTCAGAGGTCGTGACTTTGTTAATATCGGGGCCTGTCTATGTTGGGTTGTCTTTACCAATATTATAAAAGCTCCAAATAATACAACGGTTGTACAATCATATTTCCTCTATTCATATATGAGAGGCCGCCTGGGTAGGTACCACAGCAATGTCTATGTATCCCGCTAAACAGTAGTGTAAATGCACTGTTATGTTTCGACTTGAAGGACGTTGTAGCCAGAGTAACTACTGGACATATTGAGACTAACATCTTATGTCTCAGGATAGCGAGCGCAGAGGAATGCCAATAAACCAACAATAGCGATTTGTAAGAATTTCTATGGTAGTCACTCTCCATCGTACTCGGTTGTAGAGGCCCGTGCCCTGCAGAGAGACGTATATGGGCTGATACAGTACAGTACATAAATAAATAAAATAACAGTAAGTATAGTAGAGATCAGATAGAGCATCCATAAAAGAAATACCTATTTGTTTCTAGTTGATATTATTTTGTCGGCACGCTCAAAACCTAGACACAGGTCACAGAACTGGTTGAACGCAATTGAACGGGTCAGAAAAATGGTTAGAGCTGGTCTTTTTGTGTAATATGTGCCAGACAATATTCCTCATCCGAGCGTCAAACCTGCACTACAAGACATTATACAGTATACAACATAGTTACTAAGTCATAAACATTTTCATAACTTTAAAATTCCTCATATACTCAAATTGGATGTTATTTTGAGAAATTGTTTCCTTAACAAAATATGTTGGTAAACTTTGACTTTCGGAGCTAACGCGTTTCCGCCCACGGTTTAAATACATTTGTTATTAAATTGTTTTCAAATAGCTGTGTACGAGTTAAGTTAGTTTCAGAATTATATTGTAGGACGTTAGTTTTGGTCCAGTTATATTTTAATGGATAAATATTGATTTTGGCAGCTTTGGTGTAACCCTTAGTGGTTTTTATGTTGCTGTTCTTGTAATCATAACTTATGTGTTATTTTTTTTAAGTAAATATATTAGAATAAATAAAAACAATAATAGGTTTTAGTAAATAAATAAAAATAATAGAGCTGATGAATGTAGGAAATCGCTAGTAGCAGAAACAAAAAAATATATTTATTAGACAAAATACTTTGTGATTGCCTTGGTGGCGCAGTCGTACGGTACGGTTACAATGCAGCGGCCTTGGATTCGAATTCTGGGTGGAGCAAAGTGATTTTAGAGTTTTCTATTCATTGTCAGCCTGTTCAGAGCCAGGAATTATATATCACTATCCCATTGACATCGTGAGACGGAACACACAAGGCGAAACTTAGGTGTCCTGGGAAAAAGGCGTGAGCTTACGTACACATAAATGTAAAATACTCTCAGTTAAAATACAACCTACAATCTATCCTTTTACAGGCACACACCTACTAAGGATATACTCGGATTCTAAAACATCACTACACTATTAAAAATCTAAAGGCTTCTTTGCAACATAAACGTGAACCAGGGAGAACCTCAAAGCATTCTCAAAGCAAAGGAATATTCATTAACTGTATGCACCAAGGTTGCGTCACTAGGGTAGCTACCCCCTCCTCTAGGGGTGGGTGGGGGTGGCCCGGCGCCAAGATGTCTGCGATAGGGTTGACCCCGCGCCCCTTACGAATGTAATGTTACCAGCGCTGGAGACAGGCTGTGCAAAGATATTTGAATTTCTGTAAAACATGCTATTGTTGATTTTTGTTTTGTTAAGGATTTCAGCTATTGTTCGACTAGTATACTTCTTTAATTAAATCATATCAAATCATAATTTATTTCACAACAGAAATTCCATATTTGTTAGTGACACAATTAATTTAAATTACTTATAACGATATTAGTAGACTCCTCGCCAGACAAATGTGTGGGCGACGGAGGTCGCTTTTAATGTTGCAAGCTATTTAAGAATTAAAAACTTACATAAATGGAAAATTTGGTACTTATAGTCATTGAAGTAATTTTGTTATGACCCAGTCGGCAGTCTGTTATCTAATTGAAATGATATTGTCTTATTATAGGATTGATGAAATATGTAAGAATTATAATGCATTTACCAAGTTTTAATGATATTTTCAACACATGAAATTGGTCCATTAATTATCTTTTTAAGCTGTCAATAATTTCAGTTATTTTCCCGACAACAGTGAATTGAAGAATTAGTCTTTAATAATAAATCTATGGGTAAATCCACTAAGTCGGCAACATTCTGTGACGTCATAATTAGTTCCAATTTTAAAAAATCTGACTTAAAACTTTTAAGGGTTTTAGTCTTCGATCAAATATACACTAGATACAACATGAGCGCTTAGAAAATGGCACTAAAAAAGAGTGCTTTAAGCACTCTTTCGCCTTCACTCACGCACCGACCGTTGCTTCTAAAACGTCGCATAACTTTAGACAATATTATGTGAAAAGCTACTTTAAGCTCCAGGAATAACGTGGAATTTGTGTTAATATATTTGGAATATGTGATCTTTTTGTTTACTTTTTATCATGTCATTCATCGGTGCCACTTTTTAATAGAACTTTTACAGGGAACTGTGTATCTAGTGTATATTTGATCGAAGGTTTTAGTCTAAACCAAGAAACAGCTACGGTGACAATAAAACCAATAGATACTCGTAGTACTATTTATACACATACGCGCGTGAATAAAAACCGCACGAAGATCAACTAGTCTGCTGATTAATGAGGCGGGGTTCGATTTCCGCAGAGGGAGATGTTTATTGTCGGTTGGTTTCCGTTTCTCACGATAAAGGAAATCCTAGTATTGCCATATAAAAATAAATATTTAAGTTGGAAATTCTTAGAGGCCTTTGTCGAAAGACAAGCTGTGAAGAGGGAATATCTGCCGAATGCCGAGAATGTATTTTAGCTTAAGTTGATTTCACTTCCTCTATTTATTTTTTCAACTTGTTTAAAATTTAATATTTGTAAAATAAGTTACGAAAAATACAGCAATAAAGGCATATTTTATTTTTATTTTATTTAAGGTTATATTTAGATATTAATCGCTGCTAAATGAATTTCATATCCATGCTGGATTAAACTGGATCAGCCCATATACGTCCCACTGCAGGGCACGGGCCTCCTTTACAAGAATACGATTGAGATTTGAGAATGCTTAGGTCATATAGTATACCTTTACATAACAGAGATTTTTTTACAATTCACCACGGTATGCAGGTTTCCTCACGATGTTTTCCTTCACCGTTTTAGTGCGTGGTGATTGACTACCAATACACACATGACTCCGAAAAGTCAGAGGTGTTTCTGTCAGGGTTGGTCCGAACCGACGACCAATCCTTTTTTGTGTACGTATTGCCATTTAAATGACGATATTTAAGTTAATATTTAAATGCTATTCGTTAAATGAATTTTATATATTTTTCATAAAAATAATTCATAAAAATATTAGATAAATAGTGATGCATAAACCAAATATCTGACTCAATGGACGCTATGACTTGTTATTTGAATTTTCTTGGGAACAGTTTCACTTTATATTTATGGTTGAGTTTAGAGTCCACACTGTTCCTTTCGACTATCTTGAGAATCATCATCAGCAGAAAGTCCACTGATGAATAAAGCTCCACCCCCCCCATCTCCATATCGACCCGTTGAAAGAAGGGTTGCATTCAGCGATTTCCCGAAAACTTAGCCTCTTGAGAATGACTCACATCAACTGAGAGGTATCTTTAAATATTCACGGAAAAAACAGTTTCTTCATGATTCAACCCGTTAGTAACTTTTCACAGTAAGTAGTTTCTATATGGATTCAGAATGTTATGTATACATTTCTACATGTTATATGACGATTTCCCACGTAACCCGTGCGTTGACACCGCGCTTTATGGTGATGCGCGTCGGTCTGAAACACCCAGCTCGATTTTCTATACAGCCTTTGAATTTCTATGTTACTTTTAGGGTTCATTTTTTGTAAAAGATTTTGTCACTATCTTAATTTTAATAAAATTACGCCAAAGACGTATTCTATATATTTCTTAAAATTTTTGTTGAATCTTCCGAGACCAAAATATGACCAACTCAAGTATGTTCTGCTGACGTTTTTATCACCGAAAATGCTACCATATTGCGTCAAAAGTTGATAAATTATTTATTATCTGTTGCTAATCGCCAATCGGATACACTATCTCTAAAAATTAGAAGCATTTGCTGAGACAATGTTTTCTAAGATTCTCCCCTCCCTAGTTCTAAAACGCAACGTTTATGATACAAGCTATCACATTTACGACTGCAATAAAACCATTTCACAAGATTCACTTCTTGTTTTCAACGGAACGAGGGTAAATAATGCTATATCACGTGACATCGATCTTAACCCGTCCGTTGACTCCAATTCTAACTGTACGCATTCGGTCTTCTATACCCTTATTTAGTTCAACTTGGGTAATATAGAACACTTGGGTGTGATTAGGGTTTATTACGGTATTAATTTTCATAGGAACGTATGGTTATTAATGAAGTATAGAGCTGTCAATGTAGTATTAATTTTGAGAGTACGCTGTGAAATGTGAGGCCGTGGGTTTTTAATCTGTTTCGGGTCTGGAAGTTGTGAAGGCAATAAGTCACGTTGTTTCTGATACCCACTTCAAAACTTTTGATATTTTACTGTGAGCTTATGACTATGTGCGTAACTATTGGGTATAGTTATTATTTATGTATTTGCCTGCAAATTGTAATTTAGATAGGTTTTTGTATCTTCCATAGAGAAAATTATAGATATCAACGGTATAACTTACTTACAGTGTCTCTTTCTATATCTTGTAGACAGTTTGAAGGATGGAAGAGACAAAACATCTAGTATAGTAGACATCTAGTAGCTAAAACAATGCTAGGAATCTCTAAGGGAGTAAATCTGCAGGGATTTTACAAATTCCTTGTATCTTGGTGTTTTTTTTTCTGAAACTAAGTGCATTCCACGAGGTCTGTCTGGAATCGTAGACGAAGCAATACAATTCACAATCTAATAGTCAATAGCTATTGGTTGCGAGTAGAACTACAATTTATTCGTAAATAACATTGTATTTTTTCTTGACGTTTATTTCTTGGAAGCTGTCTTTAAGCAAATATAAGCTAATTAATAATTATTCTCATGTGTTTTATGTATTGGTGCAACGAATTTTTCACAATTGTAAAATGCCCTTAAGTTGGTAATAGTTTTTTTTAATGCATTTATAACTAGGCAACTCAGGAGTATTAAAACTTGTCTTTAAAATAGCATATACTTAGCGTAGTTAACATGTATTTAATAAAATCAGCATTAGCAGATGTGCTATCACTAGCAAAATCTGTTCAGGGTACGTCAGGGTTCTATCACTAATGCAAGGGTTAATTATCAAATACTGGATTATTTCATGACATAAATTCTATGATGTGATTACGGGATTTATACTATTACAAAGGGTTCATCTTGCTGTGGCGCGATATCTGATGTATCTCCGATGGTTGTTAGTCTATCACTTCTTATATCTAGGATGCTAAGAAGGTGCTATGGGGTATCCGTTGATTTGGAGCTAAGCAGTTTTAAACCCCGTCAGCACATGCCCTTCTGATCTCCTTCAACGGTTGTTCTAAGGGTCTTATTCACCAATTTGTGAATGTAGCTTATGGTATTTATGCTAAGAACTAGTGTGGGAATAAATAACAATAGTAATCACACACAGCAAGTGAAGTCGATAATAACATTTTACAAGTTATATAAATAAGCTAAATGTTGCGATTGTGTTTTACAAAGCCGATTGGCTAATATTTTTATACAATCTCGTGTAATCTATGAAGGAGTGACTTCTTTACAGACCCATTTAACTAGAAAGAAAGAAGAAACTGAAGAAACTGAACAGTCAATTTTGTGTGTTTATTTCTAGAGGTGAAAAATCGCTATAATACATATATAGTCAGTTTTTTGTTTACAAATTAGGTATGGGGTAAATAGCAATAGCAAAAATATAGAGCATGCTAAGGTCTCAAAAATAACAAGGAGGTGATGCTAATTTGTAATAGCAATAAAAACTCCACTAGAAATCAGCGTTATGTTGTGGTTTGCCACACATCATAGCATAAGCTGAGTCGACAGTCACAGCCGCAACCAGTATTTTTTTGTATTGTTTTATTAACAATGTTGCGATTGTGACAAATAAATCGTATTTCTTTCTTTCAATAATTCCCATTACTGCTACTGCTAAGTACTGACCTATGAAGCTGGCCTCATCGTCGACGCGTTGCATGTGGTGCATGACGAGCGCGAGCAGCGGCGGGCGCGCGGCGGGCAGCGCGGGCGCCAGCCCTCGCAGCGACAGCGGCGCGGCGCTCAGTATCGCCCCGCACAGCATCTAGCGCGACGCTGCGGGCATCACGCGGGCTGCCGCTGCGGGAGAAACATACTTTAAATACTGGATATAGTTGACAGCCTCCGTGGTGTGGTTGGTTGGACGCCGGCTGTGAAATGAGAGGCAGTGGGTTCAATAAATAACACCCAACAGTCACATAGTCCTGACCCCACACTAAGATCGAATCTTGTGTCGTGTATCGGGAACTACGAGAGACTTTTCAGTCTCACAAACACCCAGACCCGAAAGAAATATTTTTGGAAGAAACGAACATTGTAATAACCATACCAACTGGAGGATTCATAATTATTGTGCCAACTGGAAAACAAAAAAATGTTGCACCGCCCACAGTAACTGAAAATGAAACGAAAATTGAAAAATCTAACCCTTGAAGTGAAGAAGTAACAAACATTGTACCTATAATTATTGGCTTAAATGTGATAGAGTCACACCATATCTACGTTAGACTTGGGTAGGACTTGGGTAGTTCGATGGATGCAATAAGTACCACTATCTTATAGAATATCGATGAGGCGAAATACCTTTGTTATATGGTTACTGTAAGCTTAATCTATTAATGGTATCCCAAGTCACAGGCTACGCCTAGTTTGGGAACCTCTGGTTCAGCTAGAAGTTAAGATCTCATTATCTTTATTTCATTGTAAGTAGATTTAAGTCTCTGTCTTATTACTATTACTACTATGGTTAAGAAATGTTTTAAAATCGTTTAATAAGCGAGTAATTACTTATATCTGTCTTGGATTAACTTACTACTTAAATATAATTATTTTCTCACTGTGAATTGTGTGATTGTATCTCTCACTGTAAGAAGCTATGAGTAATTTAAATGCGAATTAGTCAAGCCTACCTAGGATTTCGTAATAAATTTATCTATACAAATGACGGAAGGAAGAATCACATTCGGGTCACTTTTAATAAAAGAAGCTTGATATTTATATGTCAACATATTTGAAAACTCCTTTTTTAGAAAACGCTCTTAAAAATACCATTTTTTTTTTGAAACCGTTCTCTATTACTTGGTAAGATATCCAGCTAAATAACATAATAATTTCTATGAAAATCCCAGCAGGCTTAAAATTCAAAAGATACATTTAAAGTAGGACAGCCTATGTAGGCTCGGCAATCCTTTTGGATTTTTTAACTCTTAAAACATTTGATACATCAGTATAATTTGTAAGCGTAGTGCACGACCGTAGTAATTCGATTAAAAGCAGGACTGGCGCTAACGAACTTCGCACTAGAACTGGTGTAGAAATGTGTTTTAAAAATAATTAAAATGATACACTCTGTGTAATTAGTGGGTGTCAGCCCGGCTTTAGAATGTGACAACTCTGTCTTAGTAGTGGGGGATGAAGTTACAACTTCTATAGTTAAGCTGGATGAAAGAACTGTGAGTCCAATCCTTGCATCTAGATTTTTGGTGTGGTTGACAAATTTGGACTCAGAAGGTGGAAATATTTGGACCACTTTATTAAGAACTGGCAAAAGGTTTTAATTGCAGTCTAGATATTGTACCCGTTAAAAAGATTTATAATAGATAATAAGAGCTATTGAATTGCGTTCGTGAACAATAAATTAATTTCGTTTTTATTAAGTTCATCGCTACTACTTCTACTCACAATCGAGCCTTAACATCTTATGTCTCAGGATGGTGAGCGCAGTGGAATGCCAATCATTGCTTTGTAATTAATGGTTTTGGTTGGTTGTGCGACTGTCCATGAGCTGTCGTATCGCTTACTATCAGACGAATATATCTTATTTATTATAGTCCCGCATAGCTTAGTAACGAAAGCCTCACACAAAAGATTGTCCCAGCTGTAATTTAACGCAAGACATGACGATTCACAGCTGTAAAATATTTATTTATTTACATATTACTTTAGTAAAACTCTGTATATTGGTGTTGAACTCACATCACTCGGATATTACGTCACCTTAGCTACAAATAAAGGAATATTTATGTCACAATTTGACTTGCTCCCTTCCTCGACAGCCGCTGGGGATTAGTATTCCCTCCGCAGAGGACGCAGGGAGGGCATGAATATGAGTATGAGAACAGCGACATATGAGTTTTGCTAACGTTGAATGTCATGTTCAGATCTCATATTATTTATAGGGTTTAATTGTATTTATTCAATATTATTATACGACAGCCTCTGTGGCGCAGTTGGTTGGACGCCGGCTGTGAAATGAGAGGCCGCGGCTTCGATCCTCGCGGCGAAACAAATATTTGTGTTCGTAGGACCGAAAAGTCTCTCATAGTCCCAGATACCCACGACACAAGACTGACTGGAAACTGGTGAAAACATGACTGTTGGATCATATGGAAACCTGGTATTTGAAGTCCGCCAATCCGCAGTAAATTAGCGTGGTAAACTATATGACCTAACCACACTCAATCATACTCTCCATTGTAGAGGAGGCCCGTGCCCTGCAGTGGGGCGTATAAGGACTAATACAGATTCAGTGTGAATAGTCTCATATGAAAAATTAGTGGAATTTGTCTCTGGGATGATTATATACTCGTATTGCTGCAACTTGATACGGAAAAAAGCTCGTTTCACAAGATCTTTTCAATCGTTTATTTCTGCTACCACCGCTTCGAAGCGTGTTGTATCTGTGAAAAAAAAAATGGCGCAAGAAACTCCCTTAGCAACACGAACTATCTTCTATTTTTTTTTTACTTCGTTTAAAATGACATTGGTTCCTATCGGAGGACTCTTTATTTAAACTGCAACACATCTACCATCAAGTGTATTGGCTATTATTGTTACTTTTTCATGCTTGTATAAACTATACAAAACAAAAATCTAACATTCGTTTTATAGCGAGGCTCGACAACACTGTCTTTTGTTATATATCCGACTTTCCTCTGCCATTTTCAGTCGCGCAAAATTTTCCGGCCTAAATAATACTTTGTCTCAACAAAAACAACAGTATAGTATCTGGAATCCAAATCCAGAAATATCTACAACCACAGAAATAATTGCAGCCGTCTATATTCAGCCACGTCTCGAGATTTTCTTTATCTGCCCTCTAGCGGTTGACCTTACATCGATTACTCCAAGACTGCTCTTGTAAAGGTCACAAGAATGATTGCGATCTGCTGCACTTCTTTAAATATCTTTTGTGTACTTTTTTACCTCTCAATCTACTTGGTATTTTAAGGCCGGCGCTAGGGATCGCCATTTTGTATAGTCTTCTTAACTTAGATCGGTCTCAGTTGTTTCAATTGATTCTCATGTCTTATTTTATGTCACGAAGCCAGCACTTATTCAGTCGAGAAATTTTACTGGCACAATACATTGCTGATGTATTTTAGTGATTTTCTTCAGACTTTACGAATCCATCTCATATCTTTAGCTAGTAATCCCGTATGTAAAGTTATGTCGAAACGTTTTAATAGTGATGGAAATATCCTGGAGAATTCTGTGAGTCTTTTAAAAGTAATCAGAATATGTAACCTACATCATAGACGCTAATAAATAATACCTACCTTGTATGTATCTCTATATGATTAAAACATATTTGCAAATGAGAAATAAATAATAAATACAACAGTCACTTACATAGCCTTGACCCCACACTAAGATCAAGTCTTGTGTGGTGGGTATCAGGAACTACGAGAGACTTTTCGGTCTCACAAACACCTACACACACAATATTTGTTTGAACAAATACCTGTGGTTCACACAAATATTTTATTTTGGTGCGGGGTCCGAACCCGCGGTCTCTCGTTTCACAGTCGGCGACTAACCAACTGCGTCACGAAGGGTGTCTGTATATAATAACCTTCTATTCGTAACTCAGCTACAATAAAAATGAGATCTAAAAAACTAGAAATTGTAACTTAAAACGTAATCTCCTGTAGTGGATTGTGCGATTTATCACAATTTTTGATCTCGCTTTCGCAACGTTCATCTGAGTAACCTAGAAAGCTGGGATATTCGCGTCCATTGTTTTTGTTAAATAACAAAAGATTGGCCCATCGCGAACGAGAACCTCTAATTACTAAGTTAACAACTATTGTGTTGTTTGCACTTTCCTTGATGAGAATATAATGAACAACCTAGTGGATTATACATTCAACTCATTAGGAGTAATTGCGGAATAGGCTTAGAGGGAGTTTGGGTTCGAAGCCTGGTTTGAAACTCATGGAAAATTATAATTATACGAATGACTCGATTAATGGAAATGTTTTGTTGTTCTCTTTCTTTTCGATCTGTGAATTTAAGGAATATTTCTAATCGTTTCTTGATTACGAGTGAGAATTGAATAATACATTTATACGCTTTATAAAGCAAGAATATCCTTTCAATTGTAATAATAATGATTTATTTAACCAAAATAGGACATGTTACAAACTTTGATAAACGTGATTACACAACATAAATACCAAAATATTACCAATACCAATATTTGTCGGTGATATTCACACTAGGTTCGGGACTTGTTTTGTGAAGATCTAGTTCCAGTATGATTGTAATTTATTATTGATATGATTAAAAGTGGAATGGGTGAATACACGATACTATTAATAATAAGGTAATAAGAAGTCAAAGAGTTGTGTGGCACTCATGTGGTTAGCTAGAAACATGTTATAAATAATATACATACATAAACTCACGCCTTTTTCCCCGGGGGAGGCAGAGGTGCCAGGACACCCACATTTTGCCTTGTATGTTCCGTCCCACAATGTGATAGGTGGCGAGCCTATATCGGGCACAAATTCCTGATTGTGGGCTGATAATGAATAGAAAAATCCAATATCACTTTGCCCAACCCGGGATTCGAACCCGAGACCTCAGCTTTGTGACCGTACCGTAGTACAACTACGCCTCCGAGGCAGTACAAGTATAAATAATATCCTATAATATATTGGATTTGTTTGTATTCTCCAAGTAAGTTGTAAATAAATATCGATACCCAATTAGACTTATGTTCATAAAAATAAAACACTTACATGCTATAGAGTCTTAGCAAAGTAAAGTTGAAGGAGCAACCATTATTAAAGTTCCATTCATTACAGAGATCCTTGAAAGCCAGAAATTCCCTCGGGATAATCGTTTCTATTGAAATTCTTGAAGCGTTTCAAGATCATGCAATGTAATAGGGTACTTACGTCTGCAAGAGCTATTTGCAGTTTAGCTTGTTTTAAAGAAGGAGTAATACTAAAGTTTTTAGAAAACTACTTCTGTATCTGTATCAGCCCATATACGTCCCACTGCAGGGCACTGGCCTACTCTACAATCGACAGTACGATTGAGAATAGTTAGGCCATATAGTCCACCACGGTGGCCTAGTGCGGGTTGGCGGACTTACATACCATAGAATTTCTTATAAACCGCTATGGTATGCAGGTTCCCTCACGATGTTTTCCTTCACCGTTTTAGAATACTACTAAGTACGGAATATAAATTTTGAAATCTTAGGGTGAATTACTTAGTAAACATTAATAACTATTATTCTGCTAACTAAACTGGTGATAGGTCTCTCATATGTGAGAGGCCGTCAGGGTAGGTACCACCGTAATGTCCATTACTCCCGCCAAACTGCAGTGTAAATGCACTATTTCGGATTGAAGGACATTGTAGCCAGAGTAACTACTGTACATATTGGGATTTAACATCTTATGTCGCAGGATGTCGAGCGCAGTCGATTGTCAATTGCCAATGTGATTGCCAAACATTGCTTTATAATACAAGGTGTTATTTGATTTTGCTGCTGTTTATGAGCGGTCGTATCGCTTACCACCAGGCGAACGGTATGTTCGTCTCGCCATTCATTGCAATAAAAAAATAGGTGGTATATCATCGTATTTACTTAATATCGTAAATGAAACTATTTTTATTGATCCATTAACATTTTCAACATAATTTAGATTTGGTCATTTTTTAACTACCAACCGGTTTGAAAAGCGGTTTTCACTAGAAAAGAACGGGCAAGATACTCTAGTTCAGTGATTCCCAACCACTGTGCCGCGGCACTTTTGTGTGCTGCCAAATTTCAAAAGTGTGCCGCCTAATTTTGCATTCCAATAATCGAGATTTAATTTTAAAACATTCAGAAGAATCAATTAATTCATTTTGGATTAACATCAGATGCGATTATCCAATGAGAGCCAAAAAAAGGTTTATACATTTTATTACAATTTTCCACATCTTATTTGTGTGAATTTGGATTTTCAGCATTAGCCAACATTAAAACTAAAAAAATCAAGATTGTTAAATGTAGAAGACGATATGAGAGTAGCATTGTCATTTTTACGACCAAATATAAATGAAATTATCAAAAAACACCAAGCTCAAATTTCGCATTAAAAATATTTTTATTATTAGCTTGTAATTAATCTCTTAATAAACGTTTAGTTATTATTGTAGTATATATTAGTTTATTTCGTATATTTAAATTTTTTGTCATAAACTATTTATGCAGTGTGTTGTAGTAAGTAAATAATTTTTATCTTTTTCTTTGTGTGCCGCCAAATTTTGAAATCGTTAAATATGTGCCGCAACAAAAAACAGGTTGAGAATCACTGCTCTAGTTAATACAATTATTTTATTTTAGAATGTTTTGTCTTTGTCTCAAACTGAATTCGAATGTCGATCGAAAGGGACAAACTATTCGATAGTTAAAATAGGTTTATTAACTGTCTATGAATAAGACAAATAGATATAACTACATCAACTAAAATTCCCATGTAAGAATTAGAGTAGGCAGAATTGATATCCTTTGTATGTACCTCTTAGTCATTTATACTAAAAATAGTCTGAGTAAGACAATTGAATACTCAAGCGAGATATATGAACATTTTATGGACTGACACTACATTACAAGCCATTAGGATTAAGTGTTATATCTTCAAGCCTATGGAAGCCTTTGTTTTAATGAATATTCTATTTGAAAGTAAACATTAGCATTTATTTGATGACTGGCTATAGATTTTGTTAGAATAGTACTCCATCATATATTGGTAATGTTATCGTATGGAATAAAATAAGTTGAGTTTGTATTATGATGAACTAGCGGTCCAGCCCGGCTGCGCTCGGGTGCAGTCACATTTTGCATTCAGTCCATATCAATACTACATTATTTTGCGTACTAACTGTTTTATGTTTCGTTGACTATATTGCTTTTCTCGTCCCGTCCCATCCCTTTATATCACTTTCTGTCCCGTCTCATTCCGTCCCTTGACATCTCCTGTCCCGTAGTACCCATTAGAATGTGGAAGAGTAGTATATATGTATATTTGAATTCCTGACTCGTCCCACGGGAACACTACATTGTGCCGGGATAGAAGATATCCTATGTATTAATCCAGAGTTTCCGCTAGTCTCATGCCAAATTTCATCGGAATTGGTGCAGCGGTTTGAGCGTGAAGAGGTAACAAACACACAAACTTTCGCATTTCTAATATTAGTAGGATTATGACAATAAAAAATGATAATAATGCTCACATAATCTTGATTTGTAGTAAATAATGTTTTATATCATCATAGAAAATCGTACTTCGCAGACTTCGCAGCACCGATAAACATAAATCAGAAAAAAATAATTAGTCGCGAATCACTCTATCATTTGTCATGTTGAAAGGAAATATATCAGGATCTTTAGTATGTATTGGCAAGGAAATTTCCTACTGCTAGGCTAAAGTTTTTTTATTCCTATGAATGGCGAAACGTGCATGCCATTCATCTGATGGTAAGAGATACTACCGCTTATGGACAGTAGCAAAACCAAACACCTTGAATTACAAAACAATGCTTGGCATTTCACTGCGCTCGCCATCCTGAGACATAAGATGTTAAGCCGAACCTAAATATATCCAGTTGTTAATCTAGCTACAATGCCCTTCAAACTGTACAAAACAGTGCATTCACACTGCTGTTTGGCGGGGGAAATAGACATTGCGGTGGTACCTACTCCCTCGCATATGAGAGACCTACCACCGATACCATGCCTCATCTATGATTAAGAGTATCTACTATCTAGAATTATTCAACTACACTGGTTAAAGCTGGATAAAAGTATTTGCTATCAACATTATAATTAGGCACTCGGAAATATATGTAAAACACCACTATGTTCTCACAGAAAAACCAAGCAATTGGTTTTGTGAGACTAATTGTATTTTTCTTCTAATTTTCTTTTAAATATAAAAAATAAATTAAAAAAAACAAACCGGCGGACTCTAAGCTTTCCTCGAGATGTGTTACTTAATTAAATGACTCAATAAATCATCTAACAGTTAATTTAACTTTATAACAGCACCAGTAAAGCATCGCACGAGTAAGTGGCTCACCGTAAATGTCCCAATTTGCGTAATGTCTCCCATCAATAATCATTTACACTTTATTCAAATTTATAGGCCCTCGCCGTCAAAAATTCCCTTCATATTTTTCGTTCGTTTGTAAATACGGGGTTTTAACTTAGTTGTTAGTATACAGTCATTGAGTGAAGTAGGATCGTATTTTGTTTACGGATCCATGTTAATCTAAGGTAGTATTTAGAATAGAACATGGGCCCTACTATATTCATCCGAACGAACGAACGAACGAACGAAGTTGGGCCCTACTATATTCATCCGAACAAACGAAGTACGAAACTTCGGATAATCGCAGTTTATATACGATACGATTGTACCTACATATACTTATGGTCGTAATTGACTTATGGTTACGATGTACGTTATACAACTTCGAACTTTTACAGAGTAGATACATTCGTATGTCGATCGTCCGAAGTATCGAACTTCGTTCGTTCGTTCGTTCGGATGAATATAGTAGGGCCCCAGAACAGAACAGAATTGAATAGCAATAATTTATTTACGACATATTACAGACATACATAAACATTTAAAGGAAAAAGCATTCGTCATAGACGCAAAGCTAAAGAGTCTTACACTAGTTGTCATGCTAATGTATAAAAAATGTCAACGGTATAGTCAAATAATCAGAATCTGTAGCGGGATATTTTTAAGAATGACGCAGTTTTAAGAATGCTATTAATATTTTATTATCCTGGGTCTATGTGTTACTGTTTTTAACCGCATTTCTAAAAAGCTTTTGACCCTAAATCATTTACTAGGTTGTGGATTAGTAACATGCTCCAACAATTCCTTCTTACGGTATTTAGGGCATCAAATTCCAAGTCTAGCATTGCACATACATGGAGTTATATTTTACTTACATACATAAACTCACGCTTTTTTCCCAGAAGGGGTAGGTGCTACCAGTACCCACGTTACGCCTTGTTTGATCCGTCCCACGACGTGAAATGGGGCAACCCTATCGCCATATCGGGCACAAATTCATAACTCCAGGCTGATAATGAATAGGAAAATCCTCTATCGCTTTGCCCGACCCGGGATTCAAACCCGAGAGCTCCTTGTAGCCGTAGCTAAGTACAACTACGCCACCGGGAAGGCAGTAGTAGTTTACCCTAATTAATACATCCTGCGATTAGAGTAGCAAATTATTTGTGTAACTAGGATCCTTCGAGGCACCGCGCTGTAACTCTCCGTGACGTATTCGGGTTGTGTCGAATGGACTTGTGGTCGGTTCTTTATGGTGGCAAACAGTAGAGTAATGGTCAGATTGTAGTTTAAAGTTACTTGCAACTGACTTGCTATCCTTACCTATGGAGGGAAGGGGACCAAAATAATAATAATAAATATGCTTTATTGTACACCAAGATAACATACAGTTTAAATGATAAATCATTAACAGTTTTGTACAATGGGCGGCCTTATCACTAATAGCGATTTTTACCAGACAATCTTTGGATACACAGGAATTATAAATATAGCATTCGGTGTGCAGTAAAATCATAGAAGAGTAAAAATAAAAAAGACAATTATATTAATTATACATTCCCGAAGATTAATTGATCTTCAATACTCGGTGTCATTAAAATACGTGCCACTGTTCATCCTGACTAACAGGAGTTGAAGTAGCAGGTATGACGACATGACTGCCTCCTTATCTTACTTTCGGTGTATTTCTTATTTACGCATTTATGTGCACTTTATTTCACACACAAAATATACAAATAAAAACGAAACTCACAAACATAAAAAGTACAATTGGCGATCTTATCGAACAAAGGCAATGTCTTACAGACAACCACGGGATAGATTTAAGAAATGGATTAACAGAAGGCAGTTTAAAGTGTAAGGGACAAAAGCTAACACTAACACACAAAATTTAAATAAACTGATAAACTACTTTTTCTTATCTCTTACTACTAAATTCCTAGTGACGGTAAAGTGAATTCACTGCATCTTGTGGCGAATATGATATTTGTCCAAAAAGAGAGACGATTGGAAGGAAACCATTTGCTTTTTAAATTCCATTGAATAATGGCGGTCTATGCATTTTGCTAAAATAGCTTATATTAATATAATGAATAAAATATATTCGATTTTAAATAGAAGTAATTGTTGTATAAAATGCCCATGAATTGGAGCCACAGAAAAATTATGTAAGGCAATTAAAAATAATTGCACCTTAGGGAAATTACTATGCAGATGACATCTGTATCTGGTAATATTTAATAGCTTCCCCGGTTTGGGGAATGAAAAGCCGACTTTTTATCGAGGAATCTCAGATACGTTCGTGACATCGAGATAAATGTTTGTGTGACCAAGAACATTCGCCCTTGAACCTTTTATTACGGTAACGAACCGGATGCGGCTGCCGTCATGGTGGTCGCGGGTTCATATCCCAGGGTATATTTATGATTTTTCGGCAAAATTGTGAAGGAAAACATCGTAAAGAAACCTTCATATCACAGAGATTTTCAAGAATATCTGTGTTATTTGAATTCCGCCAACGCGCAATAGGCTAATGTGGCCTAACCTTTCTCAATTGAACTCTCGGATAAAGAGGAAAAATGTGCCCAGCAATGGGTGCTTCTACCTAGGACTCATAAAAGACAAGACTCTAGGCTCTAGATACGACAAAGTAACCGCACTAAGTTATAGTTTAGAACGTAAACTCCTCATAGATGGCGTCTCATAAAAAATTGTATTGAATCATATTCATATAAAGATGGCAAATTAAGGATGATTCATTATTATTATTCTTCTTTAAATATTTTCTTTTTATTGAATAAGTAATATAAAATAATGTTATTAGAAGTATTTCCGGGTAACAATCGTTTATTACTTATAATATTATTCCATGTAATTATGAGTTATATTTATGTTGACGCATATTTGTTGAAAAAAAACATTTCTAATTTTGATTTTAATAATAGAATATATCGTTATGACATATACGATACGTTTGTATAATAAAAATTATAAATTAGACACAGAATACTAACTAATAGCTAAATATATTACGTATAGTTTATAGCATTCAATATGAATCTAAGAAAAAAAATCTTGGACGGGTACTTATGTTTACAATGTTATACATAATAACAAACCTAAATAATAATATGACCCATTAGTATTTTGTGTTGTTGTGAGCTTCACCTCTAACTACGAAGGCGAGGTCAGCTCTTTCGCTGCACACAACACAGCATATCGATTTTCCATCATTACCACGTCCTTAGTTATGAAAAAACGCGGTATTATACACAAAACAACATATATTAGAATGAAATTATACGTAAAGTACATAAAAACCGCGAAATTCTATCAATATTTATAAAAAACAATTAAATTGCGCGTTTATTTTATGTTTTTTCATTGCGTGTATTAATTAATCCATTTAACTCTTGACGTTGAGTATTTTATTTATTTACATATAATACATTAATGAATTAAATAAAAAATAAATGAAACACAATAATCTTGACTCACCTTTCACCTTGTCAATCTTACACAATCTTTGAACTCAGAAAATATTACGTAACACAAGAGGACACTCAATGTTCTGTTTCATTTAATTATTGTCTTTGATTGTATCACTTCATTCATTTACATCAAACGTTCATATAACTATTTATTTGTTGTTTTAAATGTAACCAACTCGTGGTACGTAAAATAAATGAATATAAAATGGAGTCGCAACGCTTTGGTGTATTGGGGTTAGTCAGTGGTGGTGTTTTGTGCGCATGCGTGGAGCTACCCTTCGCCCACCCTTCTATTTGGGTGCGTTTTGAATTCCGATGGAAATACACTGTGGAAGGAATGTACGAAATTAAAATATGTGGTAGTTGTGGATACGAATTTTGTTGTAAAAATTAAAGTTGATTGATATTGGGTGTTATTTATTTTATTTATTTGCTAGGACTAAAATAGGTTTTTTAGTGGTGAAATATGGTTCCATATCATGTGATATTTACGTAAGTTGAAGGGGAAAATTAACCTGGAAAGACATCCTAAAATGTGGTAAAATTATAATATAAAAAAAATATAGCTTTTTCTATAGAATCTCAAAATACTTACTGCCTGAACCTCACAGGAGCCTTGAAATTCGAAGGACCAAAACTGCCTGTAAAATACGTGCCCCGCGAGTTCAAACATTTGACCTTATTTTTACCAATGGCAATTTTCCATGGTCAACAAAGGTGACGTCATCAGATCCATTACCGCCCAGCGCTGCGATGGCCCACGTAAATAAATATTTAACTAATTACAATATAATGGGTTAGCCGTTACGTTGCGTGCCCCTGCGAATTAACATTCCATTGATGCATTCAAATGGATTGCGCTTACATCATTATAAGTTACGTATGATTATTTTATTATATGGAATGGTATTCTATTGAGACCGAAGATATTAGGAACAGAGCAGGAAAGTAATGAATCTTTAGGAAGTAACAAAACTAGGTCGTTTACTGGTGGTTTCTCATATGTGAGAGGGTGCCTGGGTAGGTGCCACCGCAATGTCTATTTCTTCTGCCAAACAGCAGTGTAAATGCGCTGTTGTGTTCCGGTTGGAAGGACATTGTAGCCAGAGTAACTACTGGATATATTGAGATTTAACATCTTATGTCTCAGGATGGCAAGCGCAGTGGTATGCAAATAATTATTTTGTAATTCAATGTTGTTTGGTTTTACTACTGTTCAGCTGTACTGTACAGCAGGCTCATCTCGCCATTTATTGGAATAAAAAATAAAATAATAAATATTATTATTAATTAAAGAACAACTATAGGAAATACATCCTCAAGGGCGGTACGGTCGACATTTGTCGGGCATGCCACCGTTCGGGCGAGTCAATCAGGCATGTTTTCTCCAGTTGTTAGTATCTTACTAACGGCGAGTACTTGCATAGGCACAACCTGGTAGCCAAGATCGTACATCAGCAAATTGCTCTTTGATATGGACTTGTCACTCTTGAAATGCCATATTACCAGTATGTGCCAGAACCAGTTCTTGAAAATGGTAATGCACCGCTGTACTGGATGATCCCAGTATGTCTATTATCACAGACAGAATGGTCTAAGAGCCCGTGAACCCCAGACCTTCGTTATTTTATAAAAGCTGAAAGTTTGTCAGCGCATACTCCCGACACAGGTAAGAACGATGTACCATTATGAAGTTTGGGTTGCCCTGGCTTTGGCAGGTAAACGGTACTAAAGGTGTGTAAAATACTGATCTACTTTCGTCAAATAATAAAGTGCGATTTTTGGTATTATCTTCAGAATATTATTATAAATCACATTATTCATTGCCAGACACTTAACATCCTGGTAACCCGTTGCCAGACACCCTTACTGTTCATGAATATGTTTACTTACGTTATAGTATAAAAGCTGATTTCTATATATAATACTTTAGTAATAAGTAAATGATGTTTCCTCATTAGCCAGACATTTTTGATACTTCCAAACCCTTACCAGACAAGCATGTAGTAGGAGCGAGCGCGAGGCATCATATACATGGGTGAGTGCGACTGAGATGCGCTTGTGTTGTTTAGTATTTAATACATGCTTATATCAAATAAAACTATAATATATGCTATCCTCAAGTATTATTAATGTAATATTAATTATTAATTATAAGAATAATATTAATTATATTATTACGTGCGTGGTGGCATGTTGGTAAACGGACCAGACGCGGCTGCCAAAAAATCACGGTGGTCGCGGGTTCGAATCCCAGAGCACATCTCTGACTTTTCTGAGTCATGTGTGTATTGATAGTTAATAACCACGCTCTATAACGGTAAAGGAAAACATTGTGAGGAAACCTGCATACCATAGCATTTTCTATGGTATGTAAAGTCCGCTAACCCGCACTAGGCCAGCGTGGTAGATTATTACATGCCCCTTCCGTCCTCCCCCGAGTGTCGGAAGAAAGGCTAAAGGAGCTATACACTCGTTAAGAAAAAAAAATCGTGGTAGATTATATGGCCTAACCACTCTCAATCGTATTCTCGATTGTAGAGGAGGCACTGCAGGACTGCAGGGTTGCAGTGGGACGTAGATGGGCTGATACAGATATTATTACTTACGTGATAAACATAGGAAACATCATCTAATTATTACCCAAGAATTATATATATAAACCAGCTTTTACACTATTACTTAAGTAATAATATAATTAATATTATTATTATTAATAATGAATATTAAATTAATAATTCTTATAGATAGCAGATATTATTGTTTTATTTGATGTAAGCATGTATTAAATAATAAACAACACAAGCGCATCTCACTCGCACCCACCCATGTATACCGTGTATATAAAGACTGCTACCGAAAACGAAGCCGGGTGGTAGTTTAAGCGACTTCAGACACAATGCAACAGAAAATGTTGGAAAAAAAGCGAGTTTTTTTTATATGGTCTTATTTGGTTGGTAAATATATTTTTTCGTAAAATAATAGTGTATACCCTTTTATTTATAAAGACTCTAAGGTATAAAAGAGTTTAAATTATTATTTTAGCAAAAGCTATGGATTTGCCACCCAAAAATGACGATATTAAAAAAGCGATAAAAAAAATTGTCGCGATTCTTAGCAAAATTTTTAGTTGCATTGTGTTTGTAGTCACTAAAACTACCACCCGGCTTCGTTTTTAGTAGCAGTCTTGAGATACCCGGTATACTGCCTCGCGCTCGCTCCTACTACATGCTTGTCTGTCAAGGGGTTGGAAGTATCAAAAATGTCTGGCTAATGAGGAAACATCATTTACTTATTACTCAAGTATTATATATAGAAATCAGCTTTTATACTATAACGTAAGTAAAATTATAATTTCATGAACTGTAAGGGTGTCTGGCAAGGGGTTGCCAGGATGTAAAGTGTCTGGCAATGAATAATGTGATTTATAATAATATTCTGAAGATAATACCAAAAAATCGCACTTTATTATTTGACGAAAGTAGATCGGTATTTTACACACCTTTAGCACCGTTTACCTGCCAAAGCCAGGGCAACCCAAACTTCATAATGGTACATCGTTCTTACCTTTGTCGCGAGTATGCGCTGACAAACTTTCAGCTTTTATAAAATAACGAAAGTCTGGGGTTCACGTAGAACAATAATTGTTGCCAACAAGCCTGATCTTGTGACAATCGATCGATTGACGCGCCGGGCAATACTTGTTGATGTTACCGTTCTGCATGACGACAACCTGGGCCTCAGTTGGTCGTTGGGTCAAGAGCCAGATCCAAAAGGCGGTGTTGTTGGACACGGTACGCATAGTGAGGAGGTTCCTTCCACTTTGGATCGCTAACTTGTGACTTGGGTCTTGAGCCTGGCCACCGAATGGTCGATTTTTTATGGAAATAAGAATACTTACGAAATAAAGAGAATAATAATTGCTCAGCGTATTTTTATTCTATTAATTGGCCTTATTTGCGACTCTCCTTTTGCTTTTCACTTTTTAATACTGTTTCTACCATTCTCTTTATAACTGAGATCCTAATTAGATTAAACGCAAGTGGATTAACAAATCCCACATTTTGTAAACAATGTGGTGATAATTTAATTAGGTTTCCTTTGGTCCTTTTAATAAAGTCATAATTTTAAAATATCTTGCGCTATTATTTCATAATTGGATTATCTGAATCCTTAAATTGTTGCGCAAATATTTAATGAAAGAAAAGGCGAAATTTAAGGAGAATTTATGCGACGTATTTTTTGAATTCATTACTTATTTCTTAAATGCGGGAGGCCGAATATCTGAATAAGTATCGCTGCTTTGTTATACACACAGAAAAAAGGACATATCAATATACAGAAATAACAGAAAATAATGATATAAATTGCGGTCATATCGTTCTAGGCGATATTTTCCAGACAGCTTTGGTTTGGATGTCAGAGAAGAAGAGAGTTCTGTGTAGAAAATAAAGAATAAAGATTCAGACGAAAGTATTTGAAAGATAAAGTTATAAATATATTTAAATACGAGACTGCTTTGTCTATTACTGATAGTATTATAGGTGATTAAGTATTGAGTAATAAAATTAGACACCTAATCTTATAGTATTTATATTAAAAAAATATACATATGCTGAAAGATAGCTTAATCTTCAAAACATAGATTTTTTTTGTTCGTGATATTGAACTTATGATACAATATATCGCTGCTTGAATTTGATAGTGGCACATAACTAAATGTAATTTTTATGATAATGTTACCATTTAACACAAATTAATCTAAAATATCATGTGAATAAAACTGATATTTTTGATTGATTAATACGTTTATTTAAGCACCTTTCAAAGAGTTGTCAATATTAAAATAAAATATATAAATAATTACTTCTTTTGCTTTATTTCATTTTTGAGATATGTCATTATCAAATTAAAGCAGCGATATATATATCAAACTATGAATTAGTTATGTACCCGAAAGTATATTAAGTTGTTATCGTTCTATACTATTTTTGATATTTTTCTTTTCAAATAATTCTTGGATAATCAGTAACATGTCAGCCAATTGGAAGTCAGAAAAATGTGGCGCTTCCTCATTATTATAAAAATATTCTAAGCGCCTACATATATTTATTTAAAAACGGTACACCAACAGCATAATACATTAAATCACTTATTTTTAGATGATAAATATGTACATTTAAATATATATGCCCATTATAGGCTCACACATACGAGTACTACTAATATACGAGTATGGATATATTGAGACTTAACATCTTATGTCTCAGGATGGCGAGCGCAGTGGAACGCCAAGCATTGCTTTGTAATTCAAGGTGTTGTTTGGTTTTGCTACTGTTTATGAGCGGTCGTATCGCTTAACATCAGGCTCGCTATTCGTTGCAATAAAAAATTGCCCATTACAGGCGCACACAGTTTTGCCCAAAACAAACAGTACCTTAATATATCGGAGTGCTGAGCTCAGTGCAGTATCATGCACTGATTACTATCCAACTAAACTAACAGGTACCGTTTGACGTTTCATATTTTTCAATTTTAAACATATTTAGACTGGCGTAACTCACACAATTTTAATTTCGCTTGCCGTAAAGCCACAATTCCATGGTTTTAGGCAAAGTGTTATTGAAATTGTGTAAGTTACGCCTGTACAAAGTTGAAAAGTATGAAACGTCAAACGGTACCTATTAGTTTAGATGGATTATAGTAATATGTTCCGAGTGCTATTGCTCTTGTTCATGAGCAGGCGTTACGATTACCACCAAGCAAGCGACTTCGCGGTTCCACCAATCTTTTTTAATAACTTATAATTGAAAATAATAATATGCACAGAAATCATGTTGTACCAATATTTTGTACCTAATTGGATATTTATTATATTCGTATCGTATTTGGGGCCGTTCAAGTATTACGTAAGCACCATAGGGGGGCGGGGGGTCTTTGCTTTGCTTATTTTGGATGACATGGGGGGTAGGGGGGTCTAGATGATGATTACGTCATCAAAACAATCTTAACAGGAAGATTCAAAATGCAGTTGCCCAGATAAACACAGGGATGTTATTTTTTTTTTATTTTTTTTTTATTGCTATGAATGGCGAGACGAGCATGCCGTTCGCCTGATGGTAAGCGATACGACAGCTCATGAACAGTAGCAAAACCAAACAACACCTTGAACCACAAAGCAATGCTTGGCATTCCACTGCGCTCGCCATCCTGAGACATAAGATGTTAAGTCTCAATATGTCCAGTAGTTACTCTGGCTACAATGCCCTTCAACCCGAAACACAACAGTGCGTTTACACTGCTGTTTGACGGGAGAAATAGACACTGCGGTGGTACCCACCCAGATGGCCTCTCACATATGAGAGACCTACCACCAGTAAAGTGTTATGAAAAGAAAGTTAGAAAATATAAGATATATGTTATATACAGGGTATATCAAGACTGCCACCGAAAACGAAGCCGGGTGGTAGTTTTGGTGAGTAAAAAAAACAATGCAACAAAAAAAAATGTTATTTTATTTTTAGAATTATAACTTCTTCAGGAATCATTAAAAAATTTAAGTATATTAATTCAAAAATGTTTACGTAAGCATGGGGGAGGGGGTAAGAGCTTTGCTTACTTTTGCTGACAAGGGGAGGAGGTATATAATTGTAATAAATCTGCTTACGTAATACTAGAATGGCCCCTTTGGATATAAGAAAGGTGAATGCATATGACGTCCTTTGATTTTTTCAAAAGCATAATTGATTTTGAACCTGGATCTTTATTAAATGCTTTTTACACATTTTTGTATATTTATTAATAGGAACTAATCTTAGTATGTATAAATAACTAAATAAATACACCCAACAGTCACATACATAGTCCTGACCCCACACTAAGATCGAGTCTTGTGTCGTGGGTATCAGAAGCTACGAGAGACTTTTCGGTGTGGTCCGATACCTGTGGTTCACACAAACATTTCTTTCGGTGCGGGGATCGAACCCGCGGCCTTTCGTTTCACACCCAGCGTCTAACCAAATACGCCACGGAGGCTGTCAGGCTGCTCAATATTTCAATATAGAAAATATATTGAAATATTGAACCTTAAAACCGATAATTTTAATCGAAGTCAGTAATTAGGTGCTGGATTTTATTAGACTACAAAAAGGGACTGGTGGTACTGGTGGTAGGTTTCTCATATGTGAGATCTGGGTGGGTAGCACCGCAATGTCTATTTCTCCCGTCAAACAGCTGTGTAAATGCACTGTTGCGTTTCGGATTGAAGGGCATTGTAGCCAGAGTAACTACTGGACATATTGAGACTTAACATCTTATGTCTCAGGATGGCGAGCGCAGTGGAATGCCAAGCATTGCTTTGTTATTCAAGGTGTGTTTGGTTTTGCTACTGTTCATGAGCGGTCGTATCGCTTACCATCTGGCGAACCACATGCTCGTCTCAATTTATATCGTTATTGCAATAAAAAAAAGGGAATAAGGATACAAATAAAACACCACAAAAACTATGTATAGGAATAAAATTTCTATTTCACAATATCATAATGTTCAATACACTTTAGTACATATTATTTTTTTCTTTAATAAAATATAACTATACGCTATAGCCATTGTAATAACACACAAAAATACACCTGTCTCATCAACGGTACATAAAATCAATATTTTATATAATATTATTCAATAACATTACATTTGCTTTGTTCAGCATGTCTATACTAGTTACGAGTCTAACATAATATAATATATCTAAGTCCCAAGTGTACAGCAAGACTATCCTGGATATCCTGCAACATTCATAAAATTCATTAAAATTGTTTTTGAGTTTTATTTGTCAAATATATTCATTTAATGTGGTCAAGAGCGATCAGATTTCAAAAACATGACTAAATATTTATTTGGAAATACAATAAAATGTACATTTGTAAAAGCTCACGCCATTTTTGCTTATGACTATTATAGAGCCCAAAGTGGTACTGTCCAAAATTACATCTTTCGTTTAATTAATTCATTGATATTTTTAATTGTGATTATTACAATCATAATGAAGTTAAATTATTAAGAAAATGTTTTGTGATACTTTGATTTATTCAACATAATTTAACACAGTAATAGGACAGTAGATTTGCAATGTATTTTCAGGATATTTGAGACACGACACTAGAAAAGAAGCCATTATCATAGGCAATAGGCGCCTAAAATTACTAAGCATTAGGTAAAATGTAGATTACCTAAGAAAGCAGGATAAATGACATGTCAAAATACTAAATTAAGAAACATTACGTATTTGAACTATTTTTTTGAATTTTAATCAAGAATAGAATTATACAAGTTCCAAATCTAGTGTATGAGATCAATATCTAATTTGATTAAGTTTCATCACTGCTAATGTCAATTACTATACCTAATTATTGAAGAATAACAGTTGTAAGTACCTTGTATCTAGCACCATGTTTATTTGGTCATGCCCTGTTTCGCTCGCCTCTCCCATTCGGCCCTCATCTGCAGAATTCCTTTGAACTGCGGTGAAGCGTCAGCTTCGCCCTCAGCACCATCCTTCTCTTTCGCACTTCCCTCTTTCTCCCTATTCCCGTCCTTTTCTATCACAGCACTGTCACATTTCTCCTTGTCCATTGACAAACGGAATTTGTCTCCGTTTCTCTGCCACGGTCTTTTGGTTAGAGTGTCGGCTTTATAAGCCATGGCCTCGCTTTTAGCTATATTTTTTAAATCTTCTCTATCGTTGGATGAGTCAGGAAAGGTTCTGTTTCTGAGTCTCTTTTCTGGGGTTGAGTCTGATACTTCCTTTTTGTATTTGTGGACCTCGCTTCTGTATACGGGAGCGCTGTCTCTCTTCGTGGTAACGCTGTTGATGCTAACGCTTCTTTGATAGTGCGGGGCTCCGAACTGACTCACTCTTGCCGCTATATCAACCAATCGTTTCTCTTCTTCCTTAACTATGTCTTCATTTTCTTTGTCACTATCACGAGATTTGATCGAAGCGTTGAATTCATTTTTAAGCAGTTTTGTCTTAGCACTGTCACTCATTTCCTCTTTAGACTTAGCTATCTCCTGAGCGATGCTGTCGGCTTCAGAGTCCTTAATTTTGAGAGACCTACGAGCGAAAACTTTCATCAGTTCAGGTTCGTCGTCGTTTTTCTTATCATTTCTCAATTCCTTGGACAATATCACAGGTTTCTTGCGATACACAACGCCGTCATCCTGTTTATCGTTTCTGTTATCATTACTGTCCATACTTTGTATAGAACTCTTGCTTCCGAAACTGGAATGCGATTTTTGGTCAATAGATATGTTGTCGTATATTTTCTCCGTGCTTCCTTCAGTGCTCAAGGAATTGGTTCGCGTCTTTTCTGATTTATCTGGTAATTCTACACTTCCAGCTTTGCGCTTGAAAAACGCTTTTGGTGTAGAAGGACTCTGTGGCGTAAAAGCCTGGACAAAAGACTTTCTGGACACCGCAGGAGAAGCTTTGTCTTCAGTTTGAGTATTTTCCACCGCGTTCTCAGTAGTTTTGTTTATAAACGAGTCTTTTCTTACAGGTACACTTTGTGTTTTAATTTCGGGCACTGCGAAACATTCTTGTTCTTTCTCAATCTGTGGACTATCGGTTTTCTTTGGCGTTACGTTTGCAGTCAACACGATATTTGTTGCGGGTTTTGCGTCAACCTTATTCAATTGTATATTAAGAAACTCTGGTACACCAGGTTTGGCTCCAGACTTTGGTGCTTTCTCTTCGTTTTTATTTACTTTTGAAGTATCTACAGTTTTGACGGGTGTTTGCTCTTTATTGATATGAGTGACAGATATGAATGTCTCTGGTTCTGGTTTAACCTCTTTTTGAACTTTTCCGCTGTGGCTCAAAGCGCTTTCTACAGAAATAGTTTTGCGTCGGTCATCAACATGTTTTTCTGGGCTACTTTTAACGCTGTCTAACGAATTAGATTTGAGTATTGGAGGCATAATGGGTTTAGGCGAGCTGATGATATCGTCAATTTTAGCCTCAATCTGAGAAATATCACTGTCTCTTTTGCTGTCCATGGTAATGTGAATGCTGTTGGTGAACAATTTTCTGTCATCATTCACATCAGTTTTAAGACTGTCCATGTAACTACTGTCGGTGCTCGGTAGACTGTCATAGTTTGCTTCAGCAGTCTGTAGCATGTAATTTCTCGCCGAAATTCTCTTAGATAAATCCTGCCGTTCGCTTACGTTCCTTCTATAATTAACTTCCCAGCTTTCGAGCAGTGGCTCGGAAATGCCGACTATAGCCGGTAAACTAGGCATCTGATGTTCCTGAGAGCTAATCGACGTACTTTCAGAGGCGTAGCGGAAACTATGCGACTTGCCGATACTGCTCCTGGTTTCAACATACTCGTCACCGAGAGACCTGAGCGCGGAAGTCACATAAGATTCCTCAGTTTTAGTGGCGTGGCGGATCGACTCCTGTTTGCATTCAACTCTCCTCTCGATGAATTCTGCAACGTGTTCAGAGGATCGTTGCTTAATATTCTCCGAGCTTTGGTGTCTGGGCTTAGGCGGTGAGGTCGACATCATGCCAGAGTTAAAGTACGGCAAATTTTTCGGCACGCTGTTATTAAACATGAAGTCTGAAGGAGTATTTTTGATGCGCATCGCTCTGATTGGAGGCTCTTCGTCTGAAGTCACCAAAGATGGCGACATCAATTCTTCTGCGGCTGAGTTTGCAATCTCATTATTGATAAATGCTTTTGACGAATACGGATCGACCAATCGCTGAACCGAGGTGGGTCGTTTGGACTTATCGTGTTGAAGATTGAAAGACTCCTTTTTCTCGTCAATGATTTCCTTCGAGGAGGTGCGTTTGCTCCACTCACTCACTTCGGAGAACTCTTCTCTTCTGCTGAAACGACTCTTCATCTCCAAGTTCAACATTTTGTCAGTTTCGTCAGCAAGTTTGAGATCAGTGATATTGTACTCGACGCCGGGGACTTTGGCCGCACTGTAGATATCTTTGTATGCTGCATCCTGTACGTACGCGCCCTTATTGTCGATACGTTTATGCATTTGGTTGGCGAACGCTTTCTGTCCGGCAGATTTGTGAGTTCTTTCAGCTGGCACCGGTTTGTATCCCTGTTCGTAGACTCTTTCCGCGTCCACGCTCTTGTATTGTGCCGTGGGTTTGTCCGTCTTGGACTTTTTCACTTCAACCTGGTTATCTCCGTCTACTTGGTCCTTCTTTGATTTCTTCCCGCTCTTCCTCAACAGTAATCTACTGAAAAATGACTCTTCCTTTTTCGAAGACCGTATGTTTTCGTTTTCGGTTTTCTTCTCTGACTTAGATTTCTTTTCGAGGCAAGTTTCTTCAGCGTATTTCTTGTCACCACGGTACTGCAGGATTCTGTCCTCGGAGTGGTATGTGTGGATTTCTGTCTTTGGGGAGGTTTCCCGTAAGGCTGTCCCCTGTGTACTAGACTGGCTTCGTTTGATGGAGGATCGAGGGGTGTTGGCTTCCACCACGCTCAGCTTGGCTGGCGACTGTCCCACCAGCTGGCTGAGGGCGAGCCCTGGAGGCAGCGACGAGGACTTGAGCTTGGCGTCGCTGGGCGTCTCCATGACTCTCTGCAGTTCTTTGTTCAGTTGGTGATGCTGTTCCTTCACGATCATATGATGCTTCGTAGTGGTCGATGAAGAGAATGATTCTGGAATTAACCAAAACACAATTGTATTGGTATTTCTTAGGAGAAATAATTTAATTTAATTGTTTTAAGTAATAAAGATTTAATGATATTTTCTATTTTCCTTAACAGAACCACAGCTGGCTGTGCTGGCTTTCAAAGCCACAGATGGCATAAAAATATATATAATAACTTTAATTATTTCTCTCATACAGAAAGTAGATACAACAACATGCTGAAGTACAAATTGGATATGGGAATTATGTCTGATATAGACATTACAGGTTTTGTGTTTTAGATCATCAGGTTTTTTCCTCGTTACAACAATGTTGTTTTCAAAACATATATTCACTATCATCACTTAATGCTCTTAAAGGAAATTCCTGCGTCATTAGACTTGTATAATCAAAGCTTAGGGTTTGATAAATTTATCTTGATATAGATAATGTTGTATTAGACACCCCCTCTCAATCAAATTCTCGATTGTAGAGTGGTAGCGTGTGTATCGAGCGATTATGGAATGATAGTATCTATGGGGCACCAATAATAGGGTATTTCATTATAGCCGGTTTTTTTTATTTTGCGTACAAACACCAATACCATTACAGTAAAACTGTTTTTGATCCTGGGGGGAGGCCTATGTTCTGCATTGGACTTCCAGTGACTGAGATGATGATGTTAAAAACTGTTTTAGGAGACTGTTCCGCCCTCACACCCACCACAGTAACTCCAGTAAGGATCAATAAGGGCACGAATTTTAATAACACGAAATATTGAAACTCAGCAATACTCAGGGAATGTCTAACTTGTCTTTAGAACTATGATTTAATAATTAAACTGTTTATCAAAACAGTATTAAAGTAGCTTGTAATATAAGGCAAATATTAGTATTTAAAAAATAGTGGGAGCGTAGATGAGACATCTTACCGTCTCTTTCACACGCACACATTGTATTACATAAGACTAGCGAGAAGTGACGTCACTTGTTTTGTTTTGCATCCGTTTACTTTTAATCCCATTGCAAGATTTAAATAGATTTGCAATATTCTTTGTTTGCTAGTTTTTGGATATCTTTTATTGTTACAAAAATTGAGTCAAATATCCTGTTACGTCGTAAAGCATGACATCACCGTCGGGTTTCATTCAGTGCTCTATCCGTAGAGCGTTGCGCTTACCATCAAGAGCCTCATCATTGTGGTGCCAGAATAATATATATATATTACAGTAGGTAGCAAATGTGTTGCTGGTGGACATAGCGTCCGGATGTCACACTGACCCTCCATTGAAAATCAGCGCTGCAGTACAGCTGTGTTGTACTGCAGCATATAGCTGAATGGGGAGTCATTGTTGTCTGGCCATGCGCATATAATGGCAAACTGTTAATTACCTTATATGCTACATTGTCTTTTTTTTGTATGTGGCCATGCCATAATAAATGTATTTTCTTTTCTTTTCTTTTCTAGATATTTACCAGTAACAACTTCTGAGGTTTTGTGGGTCACGTCAGGAGTAGTGCTTCGTATCATTTCTTCGTTCAGTTCGGGCGTTATCGGCAAGGCTGATGCGGCAATCTGGAGTTACAATACATAATCTCGAATTACATTTTTGTCATTAAAGATAACGTGTGACCGTGATTGATGAATATTTGATAATTTGATTAAAATTGTTATCGTTACTCTGCTGATCAGGAAATAATTATTGAATATATAATTGTACATAATTTATTTATTATCAAATTCTATGTTGATGTTTATCGTGATATTGCCACTAACATCTATTCCTTTTCACAAACTCTCGCATTGGTTAATTATTATCAATGCATTCAACTAGTTTAACAGCCTCCATTACGCAGTCGGTAAGACGCCGTCTGTGAAACAAAACACCGCGGGTTCGATACCCACTTCGAGAGAAATGTTTGTGTGTCCCACAAATATTTCTTTCGAGTCGGGGTGTTTGTGAGATCAAAAACTCTCGTAATTCCTGATACCCACGTCAAAAGACTTGATCTTACTGTGGGGTCAGGACTGTGTACGTGACTGTTGGGTGTTATTCATTTCATATTTATTTATTAGCTATTGCTATCATCAATGTCAATATTATGAGAGGATGTATGTCTTCATCCATATTGCTGGTTTAGAGCAGTTCGATGAATTTCATATTTTAAAACTCGACTTCCTAGCTTATTTTCAGTGGCAATCTGAATAATTCCGTATAATCTCACGGCTATACCAACAGTATGACCATGTAGTGCACCCTATATAATCTCCCGACTATATCAACAGAAGGATCATGTACTACACCCTGTATAATCTCACGGCTATATCAACAGTATGATCATGTAGTGCACCCTGTATAATGTCACAGCTATATTAACGGTATGATGTACTACTAACAGGGTTGTTTTTCTTCCGCCTGGGCGCGCCGTGCGTGCGCCGCGGCCGCACCGCCATCTTGTGTTTGGCGGCCGAGTGCGACAGTGGCGCCACGCCGCTCGGCGGCTCCGTCGTGTCTGAAACATTTGAAGAGATATATTAGGTTTATGATCAAATAGACGTGGATGTACATTCCTGATTAGATTGATAAATATGCTTGAATAAAATGTACTGATTTACAAGTATTTCCAAGTAGGCAAATTAATAAACAAGTGCGTGATGGCATGTTAGTAAACGGAGACCAGACGCGGCTGCTTACATGTGCACTGTAGTCGCGGTTTCGGGTATATGGCCTAATCACCCTCAGTCGTACTCTAGATTGTAGAGGAGGGCGGTGCCCTGCAGTGGGACGTGATACAAAATTTAATAAAGTTGGGTAAGAGACTACATCAGATAATTGCCTATTAATGGGTTTCTCATCATTAGTTGCAGGAATATAAACTTCACTGGTCCAAAGCAATTTAGTCTTAGTAAAAGGATGCATTTATTTTGTCACAGAATTATTTCATTTTGCGGTTACCAAATATTTTATTCGCTTGGATGTTTTGTGATAGAAGGTGGCAGATATAACATAGAAATTTAATGGTAGGATGCGTTGTACTATGTAGCCCCAACGCACCGTACTAATGTTGTGTGGTACTCACTATAGAGGTCGAACTGATCACTCCTGGCGGAGTGTTCGTGGGAGTGGTGGTGGCCGCTGCTGCTGTCCTCGTCCATCTCCGAGGAGCCCACGCTGAGCAGCGAGCCGTCGCTGCATGACGACTGCGATATGCCCGCCAGTTGCCGCTGAAACAATTACACCATATTTAATATCATGACACCAGGAGCTCGTGACGAGGGATGGATATTTGTAAAGGAAACCGAAGTTCAAAATAAGTGTACTTCATGACACCAGGAGCTCGTGACGAGGGATAGATATTTCTAAAGGGAAACCGATTTTTTTTTTATCATTTGCGTGGATTATATTGATAGTTTTGTTGATAGGTGTAGCACGTGTGGCTTGCAGTTCTCACAATCACCGCATCTAAAGATTTTGCAAACGAACACATTCTGGCGAGAAACGATAATATATCATTAATAAATCAATTTCAATTATTTCCTGGTACTCACATAGTATAATCATAGATTATACAAAGTAAGCCGATGGGAATCGAGATGTTTAGATGGATTGTGATTGGTAGAAACTACTAGATTCATCAAGTTGATACATTTTGGGTGAATAATAGTTTGACGAAATAATAGTTTTTAACAAGTTTGGCTGTAAAAAAATTCCTGAAAGCAGAAAATCTGTTTCATAAATCCTGTAATTCATAAAAATTGTAGCAACCGTAGTATCTGTATCCAACGGTTGATAATCTTTCTGTGTAATTTCATTGCGTTATTGAACAATGTCTATGCCTCCTCTTTTTAAATGTGCTCTACCCCTGCTATTTAAATAAAATCTGAACATTACAACTACCAACAGAATCATAAATAAAGCCGCCAGTCCACAACGCTTACATAAAAGCAAAATCCGTGTTTTCCATACGAATGCATTTCTCGCGGAGATTATGATCGCTGGAATAATCGGCGGCCGGATGTAATGGCCTGAATGATTACGTGTAATGTGGATGTTGCGCTATTTTGGTGAGTAGTTGCTGCCCCCTTTTTAATTAATTTGTGATGCCTATTGTGTCTCTTTTATTATTTTCAAAACGTATTTGTAACGGGTTCGAAGTGATCCAGATTTTCTTTTACTTTTCTGAATTGTCATCGTTTTCCACAGCGATTTCATAAATACTTTTATCTGTAAATTATCCTGACGAAAAGTATGGGACCTAAATATAGTAACTATTAAAACATATTATTCATAGAAAGTTTTAAATCATATTTTAGCTATCTAATGTTTTGCCTTATAAGCTCAAACTTAATTCAAAAGTAGTTACAAAACATTAGATAGCTTAAACTGGTATATACACTGTCAATTAATAAGGCCGTTTGTGTTTAGAATCTATATTAGTATTGTATTACGACGATAGGGCAATATACAACAGACTTCACCGATAATCAAGAAGGAAATTACAAATTAATATTAATTTGTAAACTCAAACAATGCATTATAATTGCTATTTTCGTCACCCTCGAAATAAAACTCGACCATTATAAATTATCCCTGATATCTCCTGAAATTTCCTCCCTCCGCCGGGATACAAACCTTGATATTAGCACTGATGTGTCTCCTCCGAGGCGGCCGCTTCACTGCGACCTCCTCCGTCGCGTTAGTCATATACAGCATCATTTTCACACTGATTTCACCCACATTTTATCACTTAACGTATTTATTTAGTTTTTTCACTTTTAATTTATTACACTGACATATTAGTCTGTCCACTATAGTCTATTATTATAACTTTAGCATTTCTAGGATTTACAAGGCAAGAATTGTGATCTGGTAAATAATAGTAATTATATTGTAAGATATAAATAAGGTGTTTGATGAATATGCATATAGAATTGGTTCATAGCATAGTATGATATTATGTCTGTAACTCTTACAAGAATCAATTTAAAAGTAAGTGAAGGAAGAGATATAAAAGAGAGAAAATCAGTCAGTAATTATACAGAAGTTGCAGCTTGGTTTAATGCAGGCTGGGGCTCCTGTATTACTTTATGAATATATGTTCTGAATACAGCGACGCTAGAATATCGTTTACTTAAGAGTCTCACACATTTTTATAGTTTTGAAGTGTATATTTTGCGGTCATCTGCGCCCATCCGCGGTGTAGATACGTGCTAATCGGTGAAAACACCTCGATTACAAGGAAATGAGATTTTAATTGTTCTAAAATGATCACGCCAGGTTGCGGAAATTGCAAAGTTCGTCTTAAATCAGCTAAGCGCTTCCTCCTGTAGGTTTTTTAATATCCAGACATGATGGTTGTGAAAGCGGGAAGAGGTGACGGTTCTCATGGCCATAAACTATTAATGTAGGGTCTTGTAATGACTAGTTGAAATGGATAGCCGATTACTGATTGTGCTGTTGGCTTTACGCGATGTAAATTAAAATAAAGTTTATTTCTGAACCAACAAAGAATGTAACAATAAAAATGTTGCCATAATAACTGCAGTAGTTGTAACTGTGTCGCAGTTATTAGGCCCTCCTTATAACATTAGCTTTCATAGATTTCATAAAATATTTAATAATTGTGTTGTATGTCTGCGTATTTTGTATGGTCTTTGAATTATTGTATTTACGCGAATTTCAATACGAATTTCAGATTAATAAGTACGGCTCGTGATCACGAAAGCTGTATACCTAGTGTAATGGATATGTCGGAAAGTTTATTAAAATATCATAAGTATGGAGGCTCATGAATCTGATCTATAAACTACGATTAAATTATATTCAGAAGGCAAGATTATCGGTAACAGCAAAGCATTGTACAAAATAATAACTTATTAAAAATATTTGACTTAATTAATTTATAACTTTTACCCAACCTGACCGCTGAGAAATATTTAATTTACTTCACCAATTTGATTTCAAATATAAACACTAGCACAATTATTTGTCACAGTTGTTTACAATCACACCAAATCCCTACTGTTTGTGGCACGCAATACATGCGAATAACCCGGCCTCGGCCGCTCAGTGTCAATGCTCAGCACTCCACTATCTTATCGATATCTACGTGTTTATGTATTTATTTATATATATTTACAGATATAATGATATGTAGTTGGTTTGTTGATTGAAAACTTATACTTGAGATATAGTATTAAGATATAATATGAGATATCATATTTATTTCAGGTCTGGGTGTTTGCGAGGCTTATATACAGATAAATATTCATAAAAAATATGAAATGAGAAATTATATATAGTTGTCCTCCCTAGGAATAGAACTTGCACTCAAGACTCGTAGTATTTAAAACACGACACAACTACATCTAATTGCTCTACGACTAAATAAATTGCGTTCCAACCACAGTGCATATGTAACCAGCATGACAAATTTGTTTTCACCACACATAACGAGAACTGTGACATAATTTATTTTCACCGATTTACAAGATACCATTATCGCGAATTACTCAATCAATTATCCAGAAATAGCTCGGTCAGTGCATAAATATAGAGAACGTATTACTAGTGATTAATGTGATAAAAAACATATTTAAATTCCAAGGAATTAAGTCCGTAGAAACGTGACGTTTGGGGCGTACACTTGCATGCTTTTTAAAGTAAAAACTAGAAACTAGAAGCCTATTTAAACAACTCAAAAAAATATTTGTCATATTTTTTGAGCTGTTGAATGTAAAAAATATACACAAATAGATATGTACTGTTATTATTTTTATCACTTTGGAACAGAAAATTCCCTTGGGAGTCTTTGATACCTACGACCCAAGATAATACAATACAATGTAATCAGAACTATGATATTTTCCGGTGCATAATAATTTTGCCTAATCGGTGCCTTGTTAATATTCAAGTATTTTATACAGGGGCCATAAATAATACCTACATATCTAGATCAGGATACGCGCAGAAAGTTTTATACTCAGATAACACACGAGTCACGTCGCTTTTTTATTATCGTGACAATTGACATTACAATCGTGGTTGCATTCGAGATTTTTCGATCTGATATGTCGCTTTCAAAGGACACGTGATGAAAAAGAAAAAAAAATTTTTAATCTTACGACCTTATTCATAGCCAATATTGATACCTATTTTAGCTAACGCATGTTTTGTCTCGTTCCCTCAAACTGAATTCAAAAGTCGTTTTTTTTTTACACCCAGCAGTCACATACAGAGTCCTGACCCCACACTAAGATCGAGTCTTGTGTCGTGGGTATCAGGAACTACGAGAGACTTTTCGGTCTCACAAACACTCAAACCCGGAAGAAATATTTGTGGGCTGCACAAACATTTCTCTCGTTGCGGGGATCGAACCCGCGGCCTCTCGTTTCACAGGCGGCGTCTAACCAACTGCGCCACGGAGGCTGTCAAATTTATTAACTAAAAAACTAGGTTATAAATTAAGGCCGTTAAATTTATACTTTTCACTATCCTTATAACGTTTGTATTAAGATAATCCAATGATTTACTATCAATTTTTTTTCAAACAGTGATGTTTATCTCGATCGACACTTTAAGCGTGAAAGATGACAATATAAAGAAACATAAAAATCGGAAGTTCAGTTTTACAACCCATAAAATAATCTTGCAACCCACAACAATACGATATATTACTATTTTATGGTTACGAACATTAAACTCTAGCGTGGAATCAAGATTATCATTATATTTACCTATACGAAGTCTACTGGTAAACATAGGCCTCCATCAAGGAATCTCATAGGGACTTGTTCGAAGCGGCCTACATTCAGCTACTTCCCACGACTATTATTATTATTATTTTTTATTGCTATGAATGGCGAGACGAGCATGCCGTTCGCCTGATGGTAAGCGATACGACCGCTCATGAACAGTAGCAAAACCAAACAACACCTTGAATTACAAAGCAATGCTTGGCATGCCACTGCGCTCGCCACCCTGAGACATAAGATGTTAAGTCTCAATATGTCCAGTAGTTACTCTGGCTACAATGCCCTTCAACCCGAAACACAACAAAGCGTTTACACTGCTGTTTGACGGGAGAAATAGACACTATTATATATATTAACAAACATTGTTGATAAATAAATACACCCAACAGTCACATACATAGTCCTGCCCCTCACTAAGATCGAGTCGAGTGAGAGGGGTTAGGGCATATAGTCCACCACGCTGGCCTAGTGCGGGTCTGCCGACTCCACATACCATAGCACATAATTATTTATAACACCCTGATTATTCGTACAAGCGCATATCACAATAATTGTTTTCTGTGTAATCCAGCATTAGAATGGTTTCTCGACATGCAATCGGTGAAGAAATTGACAGCTGAATGACAAATCACTTGAAGAGCAACATAAAGCCGTATTTATTGCATATCTAACGTTATTACGGCTTTAGAATCCATGTGAAACGTGGATTCCGCAGTTGGTTTATAGATAATTATAATGGTCATTGTAGACGTGGACATAAATATATGGACGAGGCGGAAAGCGCGTAAAGTGGTTCAACGTAAGTGGTGCGCGCGCTCCAGTACATCTCTAGTGGAGCGCTTACTAAAATCAGTCGTCGCTTACAATGATTTTGAAAATGCTTGCTTGTATGACAGAAAGTTTAATGGGCGTTTAGACGAAATCTATAAATTATGTTAATTTAATATTTATTTTAACGCGATTTTCAGTCATCTTTTTGAATCTCCAAATGTACTGAAGAGCCTATCCTTAGTTGTTAAATCAATGATTGTAAAAGTAAAATATTGGACGCGACTGTCGACGCAGAGATGGCGGGTTTACGTCCCAGTGCATGCCTGTTTTTTCGGATCCATACGTGTATTAATAGTCAACAACCACGTACTTTTATGGTAAAAGAAAACGTCGTGAAACTTGCATACTATTTACAAGAATTTCTATGGTAACTTTAGGCTTACGCCTCAATTAAACTTTTACTGGTGGTGGAGGATAGGAGGATAGGACAGTCGTGATCAGCAATGGGTGTTTTCAGGCTGATAAAATACAAAAGATAAGTCATTAAAATCGATAAAGCCTCACGGCAGGCATCTTGACCTACTGAATGCTGTATCAGCTCATCTACGTCCCACAGCAGGACACGGGACCACTTTTAAATCGAGTATACGATTGGAGGGTTATGCCTTATAGTCCAACGCGCTGGCCTAATGGAGGTTGGCGGACTTTTACATACCATAGAAATTCTCATATATCGCTATATAAGGTTTCCTCACAATGTTTTCCTTCGCCTTTATGGTGCGTGGTAATATAATTGACTATCAATACACAAATGACTCCGAAAAGTCAGAGGTGTGCCCTGGGATGACAGAATGGGTTGGCTCAATCAGAATAATACCACTTACTCAAAGAATACCGACGTAAAAGTATTTTCTTTCGTGCATTTTGCTCGTAATTAAGAGACAAATAAAAAAGTTAAGCAAACAGCAAATTCAAGAGACAATGTACATGTAAAACGAAACATATAAACAGATTATGTATCACGCCACTGTACATGACTATTGCATGTACATATTTTAAATATTCGATGCTTACTATTTTAATTTCATTACCTGTATCGCACGTTTGCATATTTGTATATTTAGTCTCAGTAGCTAAGTGAGTGAGGAGCCAGCTGTGAAGCGAGAGAACGCGAGTTCGATCCACGGAGGCAAATGTTTAAATAATAGAAAAAAATATGTTTCGAGTCTGGGCATTTGTGACCTGTTAGATCCAGCCTTTTGTAGTTTCTGATACCCATGATTCACGAATTGTTTCTTATTATGTTATCGGGACATGCGTCATTGTTAGGTAGACTTTTAATGGTCCAATACTTGAATCCTAATTCAACAATTCTAGCCCAGATTTTATTTAGGTCCAAATACTCGTATTGAGCAAATTACTCGCTAAAACTACCAATAAAACATTTCATAAATTATCTACGAGTTTATCAATCAATACAATAAAGCAATTTCTTTCTGATATGGTTTAAAAAGGAAATATAATTTATCGGTATGAACCTTGAGTATTAATATTTATTAGCCACGCGTGTTTTAGTTTCGCGCGGCGGCGAAAGTCGGGGTAGTTACAAAATATTCGCCGTTGCGTCATCGCACCCGCATATCAGCTGTCAGGGTAACGTTTTTACTTGTTTTCATTATGCCGGCATTTGGAATGCGATGGTGGAAAGTGTTGACAAGACAGTTTATTTCGTAATAATATTAGTAGTAGTAGTAATAGGTTTAAATACAAAATGCAGTCTTTTAGTTTGGACAAGGTGCCTCGTCTAGGTCAGTGTTCAGTGTCGTCAGTTCAGTGTCGCAGTTGCATTATGGTATGATTGGGTTCGAATCCTAGGTCAGGTAAAATTATGTTGGATTTTTTTATTCGTTAGCAGCTCGGAGTCAGGAATTTGTGCCCGATATGTAGATATCCCTATCACTTCGTGGTACGGAAATACAAGGCGAAACTTGGGTGACCTGGTTGCACCTTTACCTACCCCTCCCGGGAAAAAGGCATGTATAAATAAATAATAAATAAATAATATTTATTTATACATGTATAAATAAATATTATTTATTATTATTATATTTATACATGTATAAATAAATATTATTTATTCTCCAAAATAAAGTGGAGTTGCATACTAAATCTATGAGTTGCATCAACTAATTTTAACCAAAGTTTCACTTTGACAAAGTATTTTCTTTACATTTGAAATGTCAAATGTACGCGGATGCATATGAAAAAAAAATATATATAAATATGTATACTTTAAACATAAAATGGGATTATAGATGAAGCTCTTTCATTTGTTCATTCAATTAAAACGAGAGGTATTTTAATTAAGTTAATTACGATGTTTTAGCCTGTAACTAAATATCGTTGCTTATGAAATTATATTTTTTGTTGCTAAGAATGGCGAAACGAGCATGCCATTCGCCTGATGGTAAGCGATACGACTGCTCATGAACAATAGCAAAACCAAACAGTAACTTGAATTACAAAGAAATGCTTGGCATTCCACTGCGCCTGCCATCCTGAGACATAAGATGTTAAGTCTCAATATGTCCAGTAGTTACTTTGGCTATAATATCCTTCTAACCGAAACACAACAGTGCATTTGCACTGCTGTTTGAGTTACTGGGACTTTTTAGTCTTTCAGTCCGAAACACAACAGTGCATTTACACTGCTATTTGGCCGGAGAAATAGACATTGCGGTGGTACCTGCCTAGGCGGCCTCGCACATATGAGAGACCTACCACCAGTCAAAAAACAAAGGAAGACAAATTTCATGTAAAACTGAAAGTACTATTTTAAGTGGAACAGGGAGAGTATTGTGATGGTTAAATATACAATACTTCAAGACTACACCAAACATTCCTAACACGAATGAAACCCTTCATCCACATTTTATATTTAAACACAATTTGTAGGTTTCACGGCCTAGTTGCCACTTGTCGCAGACCGGATGTGACGCCACGACGGTATCGCACTTCCGGCCAATACAAACGCCGACGATTATCTGCTCAAATCGCACCTGCCATTCGAAATTAAGTTTTGTTTTGATACAAGGACGATTTGGTTTAGATTTAGAGACTAGAGCATTGCTGTATGGTTAAGCTACATAAATTCGACAGCCTCCGTCGCCGATGCCGGTTGTGAAACGAGGCCGCGGGTTCGATCCCCGCACCGAAACAAATATTTGTGTGAACCACAGGTATTTGTTTTGGGTCTGGCTGTTTATGGGACTATTGGGTGTATTTATTTATTTATAAATGATGAAGATACAGTAGAACCTCTATAAGTCGAACATCAAGGGAGACGCCAAAAAATTCGAGTTATAGAGTTTTCAACTTATGGAGGATTTCGACTTAGGCGGATTTCGATTCGACATAAAGAGTTTGAGGTTTATTCTTATAAATTTTGAGTTAGAGAGGTAAAATAAATAAAAATTCAGCTTGCAGAGGTGACAAACATATTTTTATTTATTATAAATCAACATTATTTCAAATCATTTTAAAATAAAAAATATGGCATTAAAAAAGTCAGTATTTTTTTTTTGCTTTAGATAATTTGGTTGTTCTCTATCTATAGCATTGTCTAATCTATAAAGAGCAGAAAATTCTTCTTCTTCAGAGTTACTGGTTTGCTCTATAAAATTACGTAAGGTATTCAATGCGGTTCGCGCCTCCTTGATGGAAACCCATGGAGCGCATGTACTATTCACGTCTTCTATGTCATCTAAATCATTAGTATCGGTTTTCTGAGCTACTGAATCGATAATTTCGTCATCAGATAATGTCCCAGCAGTCATAACTCCATCATCGCACGAAAAAAAGTCCTCAAAGGATATTCCTGATTCAGATACCACTGCGTTCCATTCTGCAGGAGGTGAAATAGAAATATCTTCGGTTTCAGCTACTACTGTTGACGACGATGAAAAACCACAGTGTACATAACACTTTTTTATTGTAGTCGCAGTAACATTTCGCCAAGCTTTATCAGCCATTCTTATGGCTTGCAATACAAGTTGTAAAGGTTGTAAAATAAAACGTTGCTATGTTCGAGATACAGAGGGCAAATTTAATTTTTCGAGTTATAGAGTGAAAATATGTACCAAAATGGCTTGGAGGGACTCGGTGATTATTTCGACTAACAGAGGGTCAAGATTTCAAGTAATGGAGGTTTTGGTGTTTGAAGGGAAGGGAACAAAACATTTTTTCGAGATTTGGAGGTTTTTGACTTATCGAGGTTCGACTTAACGAGGTTCTACTGTAGTATTATTACTGACTAATAGCAACACAAAGATGGTTGCTGGATGTCGGCGGATGTACGCCACTTCCAACAGGACGATGTTGAGATTCTTGGAAGAGGCCTATGCCCAGCAGTGGAATTTCTGTGGCTGAAGTGAGAGAAGTTAGGCCAGTCCACCACGCTGGCCTAATGCGGATTATTTTACTTTACCCAAAGACTTTAATCCGCGTCTAGCAAGATGTATTATTGTTGTTTCTAAATCGCGCATAACTTTTCTGATGTTTTAGATAAGAAACAACATAAGACATTACGTGGATACAGTCACATTAAATTAAATGACTCATTGCATACGCCAAAAAATAAAAAATGTTCATAAACATAAGATTATCTGTCATTTTGCTTTGAAAAAACAATGTTTAAGAATGAATTTCATAGTATCAAATTTACCTACATGATTTGTCAAAAGTAATTTTCCAAGATCTTATGAATGACAAAATTCAGTTCGAGAAATATTAAGTCATCGTTTTGATAACCATAAACCATTTTTATTTATACTTATTGTAACGCAATACTAGACTAAAAAGGGGATTATACAAATTATCCAGAATTAAATTTCTCACTCCTTTTAAACCCCTGAATCAAACGCAGATGCTCAAAACCAATCAACTCTACGAACCAATAACTCATACCGTGAACATTTTTTCCATACCCATTGCCTCAATATTACCGTAGTGCAGGAAACTCATTACCCGTTGTGCGCAGTCGGTTAAGCGGTTGCGGCAGATGAATTGATTGCAGCCTCCCGCGTCCCTCTTCCGCGTTCGACATCCGAACAGTTACCACACCCGTTACTGTGGGCTCGTGTTTTTAATACACTCTCACACTACTAGTTTGTACTGGCTGGGTGAATCGTTGGGTAGTGGGTTCGAATCCCAAGTCTCCTTTTGTGTGATATTTTAGTGATAAACCTTAAATGGGTCAGTCACTAAAATTTATTTCGATATGCGATCCAATGGTCTTTTTTCTATATGAAAAGCTTAATAAAAAATCGATAAGAAAACTTTCATAGTGTAGGCCCTGGGGTATAATTTATTTTTGATGAAATAATCATGATACAGATTATAATATAACATAAAGTTACCCCTACGGAATAAAGTAGCCCTTACATATAGAGCCATAAACTAAACAACAAGCAAAAACATTTGTGGTTGATTTTGGTTTCTGATACTTATCATACATATTTAATGCGGTTTAATTAAACCAACACGATTCAAGACGATGTAGTAATTAAAAAGATAATATATATGGCTCCTGTGTGTCTGCCCATGAAGCGTGTGGTTCTGTCGTGTTTGTGATAACAGGACATCGGGGATTAACGTATCAACATGCATGTGATAAAGCAACAGTTAATTACAGATAAACGGATGTACGGCTTTTGCGCACTTTCATACGACTTTTTGATACGAAATATTTTTTTTATCAACTCGTATACATTTTTCAAATATTATATACTCTAGTGTTTATGGTAATTTAATAAGCCCTGTATTGCCAAATGCTGGACACAGGTCACTTTTAAGGGTGAGAGGGTTTTAAGTCTCAGCACGTTACGATGGTTCAATAGGAGTTTAGTAGACTTAATATATATTGTGGAAATTACATTATTAAATTTTCAGGCATGCAATAATTAATTGCCAATTAACATGTATCTTCAAAGGGTCCGATTTCCCTACTTCACTTTAAATAAAATAATTAATAAACTGTATATGTAATATAGTGTGTATATCGATGGTTTTGCTATAAAAGACTTACAAAATCCATCAACTGTGTGTATTAAAAATAATGATAAAGATATCTCGGAAAACTTTAATTTGAATATTATACATTTTTCTATTCATTTTAGTCACAAGAAAAAAACGGCTCCATTTAACTCAAGATGACACAACTGTTATATATAACAAGACAATTGAACCATGGAAAGTTAGAAAACGTAAACTATCCACGATAAGTAGACACCCAGCCGTCAACACGTTGCTAAGACAATGTTAACACTACACGGGTCTGTACAAACTGGACGTGTAGTGGAGAAAATATTGCGAAAAAAATATAGTTATGTTGCAAAAACTACACAAGACACAATTTTACAATTGAAATGGAAAGTTAAATTGTTCAATTGGTATATTATAGGAGGTTTTCTTAATGACAAATGGGTTTAATAGGAGCTCACGTGGACTATAATTTACGAACTCAAGACTTCGGGTTTGATTCCCCGGTAGAGCAATAAACTTTATTTGTAAATATTGGCATGTAAGTTTCGTATATTTGGACAAGCGTAGCGTCATAATGAGTTGACTCTACCTTTAAAGCGACTAAGTATATTACCGCAGGTGGAAATCGAACGCGGTCGACAGTCCTTACATGCTACCAATTGTATATAAATATCCTTTATTGTTAAGATTTTAGAAAAAATATTGTTTATGTGCCATTGTTTATTGATTAGAGTGTAAGTGTTTTGGGTCAAAGACTGTAAACTCGCATTTTACTTGAAATAAATAAATAAACCTGTATGAAATTTGAGCGAAAATGCTCCTAAAATATATATATTTCAAGTATATAATTTTAAAAATAAACAATTTACGAAATTATTCCGAGTTGCGCAACAGTTCGCGCGGTAAGCTGACCGGACGTGTTTCCGCTAGTGCTGTTCATTACCGGTGAATATCGATTCTTATCGGTTTAATGGAAAGTGACGATTCAACTCGATTGTTTGAAACACCACTATGGTTGGATAGCTAGTAATTTTATTGTTTTTGTCTGTATATATATATATATATGTGTTCATTTAAAATATTTACGGCCGTATTCAAAAACAGTTTCAAGACCTATTTTGCCCATCAAATAGACAAATTCAAAAAGTCTTTTGAATTATTGATTATATGTGATGTGATTTATAAAACACGATACATTGACCGCTATTTATTATCTGCAGGATACAGAATCCGTATTTTCTTATCAAATATATGTCAATGTGCGTCGCCGACACAGATAAAATAATGATTTTTTTAATTTACAATGCTTTACCAGCTGCATTACAATGTTCAAAATTAATTACCCACAAAAAAGACCTTCAAGGCAAGATCCAAACCGTTGCCCAACAGTGGGCGACTGAAACCACGCTAATAAATTTGCGTTGATTAAGGTACTGTCCAATCGTTTGGTTCTACCCAAAATCATACTTGTACAATTAAATATTGGCCGTTTAGACAACTTCGAATTGAAATCTCCTTCCGTCGTAAAAGTCTTTACAACATCGATTAAAATTCTATAGCATATGGTGCAGTAGTTTTAGACCGGCCATGAAACGAAGCCTCGGGTTCGTCCCCTACCTGAGGCAAATGGTTGTTTGCTCCGCATAAGTTCTTATTTCGGGAATGGTTTTTATAATAGTTAAGTCTAGTAATTTGTGATGCCTACGACATCTGTATTTTAAAGCAATACTGTTTCTTTATTTATTGAAGTAATTACGCCACCCAAAATAATATTAAGTGTATAATAAACGTTAGGTTAGCAGAAGGAAAAAACACATTAGTACCGTCAAATGCAACCCGGCATTGCACAAGCACCGAACCTTGCACAATCGGCTTAGCAACACTAATCGATCTAACACAATGGGCGTTACGGTAATTAATCTCATTTCGCCTTACGAAATACTCCGTTTTGTAGTTTTTAAACGGTATTTAGTGGGTCAAGGATTTATTCGATTTCATATTTTATCGATTAATAGTGTTGTGTTGGTGTTATCGATTATAGTCAATTGAAATGCGAATACATCAATTTATTATAGATTTTATTTGTTTTGTGGAAAAATAAGCAGATTTTAAAATAAACCTTCAGTCGGAAAATATACAAGACCACAATATCAAGTCTCAATTAAACAGAAACATTTAAGAGAATTCTAAACCTTAAAGATAAATAATACTTATACTTTTCATTTATTTTTTTATCATTAGATGTTGCCATTCATAATATTACCGAAAGGAAAATATCAATGAATTATTTTATTCTGGTAATAAATGACGTAAATAGATTATAACATTATAATCGTTCGATTGGGCACTAAAGCGATAAACTTTTACAAACATACTTAATATTCAATTATAAATACTTAATAATTGTTTTTCATATTATTCGGGTCCATTATCAATAAACCTATATACTGAGTTTGAACCCGGTTTTTCTTTAATTAATGTTTAACATAAGGTATATTTTTACAAAATGTTATATCTATGTCCCTAAAGGGGTCGACAGAAGTGCCAGGGCAGTATCCACAGTCTATCAAATATGATAGACACCAAATGGTTTACCCAACTTGGCAATCGAACCCAGTTACTTGCGGTTCACACTCCGCTTCCGTCAAAAGATTAATGACGAATACGTTCTATTTTTTATCAATAACAGTTTTCCATTACAAGATCGTGTTTATCGGATATAATATTAATATTCTAGTAACATTGGCACGCGTAGTCTCAAAATCTAGCCAATTGTTGGACGCTAGAAAGTCACAATTTGGAGTAACCAACGGTTTAACTTTAACGGTTAGTTGGCAAACTATCAGGTTTAATAAATAATAACGGTTAACTGGTGGTCTGTTTTAACCTTGCGAATAGCTCGCGAGGTCACAGGGTCTCCCGCACGTACGAGTATATTTTATGCAAAAAGGATTGTTAAAATATTAACTGTGTAGTTTTTAAATACTAGCATATAATTGTTCTCAATATGAGACGTTAGGTACAATAACTTGGCTTCAGTATTTCAAGAGACAAAACGAAACCACTTTGGTAGGTAGTTACTAAAGTTTTCCGTAGATCTACTTATGATATTCAAAGTTTTGAAGCTATTAGGTTTATTTATCTGGGCATATAATGTACCGTACTGAACAAATGAGGTGTCTATATACATACATACATAAAGTCAGACCTTTCTCCCAGAAGATGCAAGCAAAAGAGCTACCAGGACACCCACATTTCGCATTAAAAAAATCATATAAATATAAAAATAACTTTAATATGTCTCCTATAATCTAGCCTAGATTTTGCAAGCAAATCACACAAAGTGCTATCATACGACCTATAAATCTCACCCAAGGCCTAACAGTTTACAACGCGTACTGGCTAATTAGCCAAAGAGATTTCTTATCATATATTACACAGAGCTGCAGTCACTATAAAAGCCATAGACCATTCTATAGAGGCTGTTACAGGTAATCCAAGGTCCATTTTACACAGGCCACTACAGGTGAAAAAACCATAGACCATTCTATCCTACAATAATTTATTTCCAGTTCCTCCTATTAATTTTACTTTCTGATTGATTTCGTTGCGGGTTAAAGACAAGTTAGACATTCCCGGAGACTCGCCAAGCTTCAATGCTCGGTGTCATTACATTGCGTGCCACTGTTGATCCTGGCTTACAAGAGTTGCAGTGGTGAGTGTGAGGACGGGATAGTCTCCAGACCATTCTATTCTATATAGAGGCCACTGCAGCAAAGAGTTTTTATTATATTGTAAGTACAAAGGTTATACAACGTGAGAACATGGCAGCTGCACTCGTGAGCTTTACGTAGACAATCATATCGACATTATCAGCACTTAGAACGCGCTCTATCGAGATATCGAGTTTATGCATGTTTATCATACCTAAAACTCGAATAATATTCATGTGCGCAAATAAAATTGACTGGAAAAGATACAAAAAACTAGGTAAGGTTGCAGAAAATCGTTGAATGCAGGCCGCTTTCAATAGGTCAATATGGAGATCCATGGGGGAAGTATATGTTCGCAGTGGGTTTCCCGTGGCTGAAGAAAGAGAGAGAGAGAGAGAAAGATTCTCAAAATACAGGTATACATAGTCCCAATAGGCGGCACTATATTGGTCATGGCTATCAGAATTTACACACATACAGGCAGACTACAGACCGCTATTTTGCTGGACCCTGATATATTACTTTCCCTTCATTCACTTTCAACAACGTCTTCATACATTCTCGTCGGTTCAGGGTACTTTTGTCCAGACCCTTGTTAAGGGTATCACCGATTTGGATGATAAATGTTTGGTGAGGTCAACCTCTACCGACTCTTTCATCCACACTCGTGTAATATTTGCTTTGTTATTCTCCTTTCATCCATCCTCTCCATATGACCAACGCATCGGAATAATTTATCAGAATTCACTAGTCTCAATCTCAAAATGGCAAGACATATAAATTCCTTTAAACCTTTGTCTCATGAGCCCGTGGCCTCTTATTTCGAACCTTCGACAACGATTATGTTAAGTTTTCTTGTAATATAATTATGTTAATAAATAGGTTATTACTTATTAGATAGAACGCTTATTTGTGGCGTCAAGGAGATACTCAATATAAAGTGGATGCGAAACCAGAACTGTATTGTATTGTATCAGTTCATATATGTCCCACTGCAGGGCACGGGCCTACTCTACAATCGAGAGTACGATTGAGAGTGGTATTAAAACCAGAATAAAGGGTGATAAATAAAGACTTTTTATTATTGCTATGAATGGCGAACGAGCATGCCATTCGTCTGATGGTAAGCAATATGAACGCTCATGGACAGTAGAAAGCGAAACTACACCATGACTTGTAAAGCAATGCTTGGTATTCCACTGCGCTCGCCATCCTGTGAGATGTTAAGTCTCAAAATGTTTATGAGACTTCCCAATAAACTCTTTGAGGAATAAGTAATTCATACATAAATGTAGATAAATATAGAAGGGTAAAGCCCATCAGTGGGACAGTTGAGCTGATACAATGGCAACTATTTGCACACACACCGCCAACACGCAATTATCCTTCAAAATATTAACAATGCGTCGTAAAAATTAACAGAGCTTGACTCTGTGTTTCGTAACCGTGTTTATATAAAATATCATATTCAATACAATGCGTGATGTTGGCACATGTGTAAAATGGCGAGGATCTTCAAACTCGCGCGCATTGCCGCCAACTAGCCAATCCGCCAACGCCGTCGAGGCATTTCGTAATCGACGCGCCAATCACGCGTCGCGCAACTAGCGCCCCCACACGGAGGCCGCGCTACAACTTCACCGCGGACCGCGAGTGCAACAACAACAACGAAAACCGATCAACCGGCGCGCACGCGGTCGCCATAGAAATTATTCCTGTGGCGTTCATAATCGTTTATAACAGGCAAAAGGCTTAGACAGAACAACTCAATAACTCTCGTGCTGTGTATCGTATCCTGGAACGGACTATTCATCACCAAGGCGGACCTGCAGGCGGCAAATGTGAGTACGTTTTACATTTGTCTCCATCACGCGTAGTGCTTATTTCCCTATGTACCATCACGGTACATATTTTGGTGCCGAAACCCGGGAATAGCGTATACTCGCTATTTCGAACATAGATTCCGAGTTATTTTGTTGCGATAAACTTGGTTCGAAGCATTACGATACCGCCATTGCAAGTTTTGTTAAAAATTTACAATTAACATTCCAATCGGTCGTTCCAGGAAGGCATATGATTGTTTGCATAAAACATTACAAAACAGTTTAGTTTATTTTCAAACTATTTACATTGTAAAAATCGGCAATTCACGTAAATATTATAAACCGACCAAATTACAGTGGCGTGATTCTTTCGTCATATTTAATTTATCCCATTCTTAAACTGTTACCGATTCATTTATTGAATAAAAATATTAATATAATTAATTTGTACGTGAATAGTTCTTTGCAATTACATTTACTTGGTTATTTAATGCAAACAATTCATAAAATCATTCTCGTCGAGTTGTTCACATGTCAGCCATTTTGTCTTTATTTATCCTTAGCGCCGATGTGCATTTGTCCCTTATGTACTTAAACATAACGTAATAAGCGTTCTAGTATTGGTAGCCGGTGTATTATATACATTTGAATATTGTTATTTTTCGCCTCGTTACTTGCGGTACATCTATTCTAGTTCCAATTCATTGATGTATCGTTGGGTTTCGATTCCCTAACGAATTCACTTCGTGTTAATACACACAGGTTAACATATACATAGATTCTAATCCGTGGAAGTTTTAATATTGGTGTCGTTCATCTGTTTTTATTCTAGCGACGTCTATAAATTAAAACATCGAGTACATTCGCGTACAAACAGGCGGCAAGTGTACACATTTCTCGTAGTCGGTTATATACGCCGTTTGGCCTGTCTTATTATTATTGTGCATTCGTGTATGTGCCATAATAATATTCATATAACCGTTCTTTGTTTACATACGTTAGTGTTGCAACTTTGCGAACTTTTGTAGGCAATTTAGTTTCGTTTCGTTGTGAAGGAATAAGTACATAAGTACTTATTAGATTTCATTATTCGTTAGTCATTTGCTATCCTTATTTTCAAATTCGTGTGCTGTACTAATCGTCATTCGTTCTCGCGTACAGTACTTCTATCCGTGAAAGGTAGGCAGTGACTATACAATAGTTTGATATACTAATTTCATTTTGTTTATTCGTTTCGACATTTATTTATAATGTATCGTTCGGTTCGCGTTGCTAAACCAAAGATGCGTTTAACAAAGTTAGCGAGTGTAGATAGTCCGAGTGTTCAGGGTTTGCCTGTACTACGGCGCAAGCGTACCTTGGCCTTCAACCGTTTAAAGAGACTTCTAGAAGTTGCTGAATCGGCAGAGGAAGATAAATCGTGTTTGAATTTATTTAGTGTTCAATTCTCCTCTTTGCCAAAATTAATCGAAAGCTTTGAGAGCGTTCATTCGGATATTTTAGGCGTCATTGATGATGACGATTTCGAACAAGAAGATGAAATTCGTACCGAGTTCGACAATATTCATTTTAAAATTTTGGAAATTAATCGAAATTTATTTCCTGTTTCTAACGTTCATCCTTGCGATAAAAGTGCAAACCATTCGTCAGGATCCGACATAAAATTGCCTAAAATTAACCTACCATCGTTTTCTGGTGAAATCAAGGAGTGGCCTAAGTTTTTCGATTTATTTAATTCTTTGATTCATAATAATGAATCACTTTCGGATACGAAACGTATGCAATATCTTGAGACCTGTCTTAGTGGTGACGCCTTAGGTGTGATTCGTTCTTACCCGATTCAAGGTAAATATTATCGCGGAGCGTATGAAGCGTTGGTGGCCAGATACCGTGATAAACGAGATCTAGCATTTACATGTTGGAAGGAAATATTAAATGTTAATTTAAAATCACTTTCACCGATCGAGTTTCGTCGAAATTTAGATTTAGTCAATGAAAATTTAAACGTACTATCAAGTCTCGACCTTCCTATTCACGAGTGGGATTTCGTTTTGTGTTATTTAGTTTTGTCAAAGTTGGACACTCAAACCCGGCGTTCTTTTGAACAAAGGCAAGAGTCGACAGAGTTGCCGCAATTTCAAGAATTAAAATCTTTCCTTTATAATAAAGCTGATGCATTAATTCGAGATAATCATTTTTCATTAATTGATCAGGTTAATCTTAACGTAGTGAAATCTTCGGATAGAATTAAATCCCACAAAGTCATATCGTCGAACAATTCGAAGTTTCAAAAAAAGACTTCCATATTTCTTTCCAATACTGCAGAAAGGTCAACTTCTGAGAGGAAATCTAGTTCTCCTTCTTCACAAACACCAGCAGCGGTAATTGTCAAATGTACCTTTTGTCAATTAAATCATTCGATTAATAAGTGTGAAAAATTCGCACAACTTTCGGTCACCGAACGCATTGAGTATGCTCGAACTCATCGTTGGTGTTTCAATTGTCTGAGAACGTCTCATAGCGTCAAGGATTGTCGATCTTTGTTCAGATGTAATAAATGTCATCAACGACATCATACCCTTTTGCATGAAGCAGAATCGCTCACTGCTTCCTTAGCCACTTCTCCGGGTGTTGATAAACCTGATGATCAGGTTCGAGTGTTGACCACTATGCGTGAACAATCTTTCGTTTTATTATCGACCGCGTTGGTTCAAATTCGTGATTCTTTGGGTAATTTCCAATCGTTTAGAGCTTTGATTGATTCCGGTAGTCAAAGTCACTTTATCACAGAGAACGCTGTGAAGCGCCTGGGATTCTCCAGTATTTCCACATCCCATAAGGTTAGTGGATTGGGTCATACTTCAGCTCCCGTGTCAGGTATTGTTAACCTTGAGCTCGGACATAACGACCAGTTTCTCTTTGCCATTAAAGCTTTGACCTTGCCAAGCATTTGTGGTAGGATGCCATCTATTCGGCTTGATAAATCGTCGTGGCAGCATATTAAATCGTTGCAGTTAGCGGACCCAAATTGTCACATCCCTGGTCCTGTAGATCTTCTTATCGGCGCGGAATGTTTCGCTTCGCTTCTTTTACCGGGAACAGTCGAAGGTGGTACCAACCAACCGTCTGCTTTAAATTCACTGTTTGGTTGGCTTCTTGTCGGGAACGTTGGATACGCAGATTCGAAATTTCATTCATTTTTTGCCTTCAACGAACCACAACTTCATGATGATCTCAAGCGATTGTGGCAGCTTGAAGAGTTAACCATTTCTCATTCAAAACCTCTTACTTTGCAAGATAAGAGATGCGAAGAGATTTTTGAGAATTCTCATACCAGGGATGCTACCGGTAGATACGTTGTGTCTTTGCCGTTCAAACACGGTGAACAAGAAACTATATTTCCTGCATCCCGTGATATAGCCTTGCGGTGTTTTCATTCCATTGAAAAACGCCTTCTTAAAAATAAACAGTTGTATGTTAATTATTGCGAATTCATGAAGGAATACCTCGATCATGGCCACATGAGTCTTATACCACCTGAAGCGTCGAAAATGGGAAAATACTTTATTCCCCATCATTTTGTACTTCGCGCAGAAAGCACCACCACACCTCTTCGCGTCGTATTTAACGCCTCTGCAAAAGATGCTAGAGGACTTTCATTAAACGACGTTTTGCTCGTAGGTCCCAAATTGCAAACCAACATAGTTGAAATCCTTTTAAAATTCCGCATTCATGCCGTTGTCTTTACTGCCGATATGAAGCAAATGTATCGTCAAATTCTACTTCAAAAGTCAGATCGTGACTATCAGCGTATTTTCTGGCGTTTTAATACCGACCAACCTGTGCAGGAATTTCGTCTTAATACCGTTACATACGGTGTGTCTTCTGCTCCTTTTCTGGCATGCCGTACCATTAAACAGCTGATCTGTGACGAGGGCAGTGACTTTCCAAATGCGAGTAAGGTTCTGGAATCTGACATTTATGTCGATGATATCATAACTGGGTTCCGTGATATAAATCAGGCTCAAGTAGTAAAATCCGAAATTCTTGAACTTTTGAAAAGGGGACATTTCGAGCTCCGAAAGTGGGCTAGCAACTGCCCTACGCTGCTTGCGGACTTACCTCGCGAACATTGCATAACCGATCCAGTTTCCATGGATATCGATGATAACCCTACTCTCAAGGTCTTGGGTCTCAAATGGGATCCCTCCAATGATTCCTTTCTTTTCTCCGTGACTCCGCAGAATAAGAAGTGTTCTAAACGTAACGTTCTGAGCGAGCTGGCACGGATCTATGATCCGCTTGGCTTTCTATCTCCGTTAATTTTATTGGCAAAGATGTTGGTGCAACGACTGTGGATTCTTGAAATCGATTGGGATGCAGATCCTCCCGAAGACATAGTCAAATTTTGGTCTCGTTACCTTGAGCAAATACCATTACTAGGCTCGTTGCAAATTCCTCGTTTTATTCCTAGTCATAACTGCCTATCTTGGGAACTGCATGGTTTTTCGGATAGTTCTGAAACTGGTTACGGTGGTGTTGTATACTTACGTACTGTCGACGCTGACGGTCATATTCATACGTTTTTTGTTTGTTCAAAGGCGCGAGTGGCGCCAACGAAATCTATTTCCTTACCTCGCTTGGAGCTCTGCGCTGCAGTCCTTCTCGCCGACTTATTGAAATTCGTTATGGATGTTTTCGCGCAATCTTTTCCATTTACTCGCGTCGTAGCTTGGTCTGATTCTACCGTTGTTCTAGCGTGGTTACGTTCTCATTCGTCTCGTTGGAAAACTTTCGTCGCTAACCGCGTTAGTCATATTCACGATATTATTCCAGATGTTGAGTGGCGCCATGTCGCTTCTGAAGACAATCCTGCAGATGTCGCTTCTCGTGGTCAGTTACCATTCGATCTTGTCAACAATCGGTTATGGTGGGCGGGTCCTGTTTGGCTACGCTTACCTTGCGAACATTGGCCACAGCTTAATGTCGATCCTAGTGAGGATCTTCTTCAGTCGGAGGCAAAGGAGTTGAAAAGCTTTCTTGGTTCCGATGATTCGAAGAATTCTTTTATAGATATTCTACTCGATCGTTATTCTTCCATTCGGAAAATTCAACGTATCATATGTTGGTGGCGAAGATTCATAAATTTTATACGTCATAAACGTAATCGTTGCTCTGATCCGTTCTTAAATAACGCAGAGCTTCATGCCGCTTTGTTGATCGTCGTAAAGCACAATCAACAAGCTTCTTTCGAAAACGAAATTCGTCAGCTCCGGGAAGGTCAATTATTATCGAAACAAATGCGTAAGTTAAACCCGTTTCTCGATCCCGAGGGTATTCTCAGGGTGGGCGGTCGCCTTTCCCGATCTGGTCTGGAATTTGAGCATAAGCACCCTGCTCTCCTTCCACGTACATCCCGTTTGACTTTCCTTATAATCGAAGCTGTTCATCGTGAAAATTGTCACGCCGGCGTAAATACAACGCAGTATCTTCTTTCGCAACAGTTTTGGATATTATCTCCTAAACGTGCCATTCGTAATTGCTTATCCAAATGCGTACCGTGCTACAAGACACACCCATCTCCACTTGAACCCTTTATGAGCGATCTACCTGCAGTTCGCGTAAATCAGGTGAAACCATTTTCTGTCGTAGGGACCGATTACGGCGGCCCTTTTCGAATTAAAAGCGGTAAACATCGCGGTGCAAAAATTACCAAAGCCTATTTATGTTTATTTGTTTGTCTCGCGACTCGTGCGGTGCTTCTTGAAGCGGTATCTGACCTTTCTTCGGACGCTTTCCTTACTGCGTTGCGTCGCTTCTCCGGGCGTCGTGGAAGGGTTAGCGTAATTCATTCTGACTGTGGCACAAATTACGTCGGCGCTAATGCACAATTAGTAAACTACATGCGAAATGCTGCTCATGCAAATCAAATCGAATTTCGATACGTACGGCTGAAGGCTCTCGCCTTACGAAACCTTTAGTCAAGCTTTGTCCGTTACCTAAACAAGCAGATCAACTTTGATTAACATTATTTCGTATTATTTCTTAGTTAGTAAGATATCATATGCCTTCTTCTTTTAATTACGTTAATTTGTTTATAATTTCGAAAATACATTAATGTATTTTGGTGGGCGGAATGTTTCGTAACCGTGTTTATATAAAATATCATATTCAATACAATGCGTGATGTTGGCACATGTGTAAAATGGCGAGGATCTTCAAACTCGCGCGCATTGCCGCCAACTAGCCAATCCGCCAACGCCGTCGAGGCATTTCGTAATCGACGCGCCAATCACGCGTCGCGCAACTAGCGCCCCCACACGGAGGCCGCGCTACAACTTCACCGCGGACCGCGAGTGCAACAACAACAACGAAAACCGATCAACCGGCGCGCACGCGGTCGCCATAGAAATTATTCCTGTGGCGTTCATAATCGTTTATAACAGGCAAAAGGCTTAGACAGAACAACTCAATAACTCTCGTGCTGTGTATCGTATCCTGGAACGGACTATTCATCACCAAGGCGGACCTGCAGGCGGCAAATGTGAGTACGTTTTACATTTGTCTCCATCACGCGTAGTGCTTATTTCCCTATGTACCATCACGGTACACTCTGAAACATCCGAATGCATTCCGACATTATATTATTATCTATATCTTCGAACACACGCACATTGACATCTCAGCTAATCACAACATCTACACCACAGTACCATTTCTACAAGCCTTCCAATTCATAAATGTGGTGTATGTATAGAGTTTTTACTCTATGGATCGAAGCTAACTTTTTAATTTTTTTTGTTGAATGTTCATTCCTTTTTCCTGTTTCCCGCCAAATACAAAGTTATTTACAAGACCGTATTTTATTTATACTATATTGATAATTGAAGACGCATACAAAGTATATCACAATAAAGACCCATTTTCCTTGGTCAAATGTATAGCTTTGGGGGTCAATGTAAATTTGCGATCATGAATTTGATATTTTCATGTAGTTATTTGTTCCTACATCGAAACCTCAGGAAGGCCAATTAATAAACACCCAATTTTCATACACAATTGTATCGCTTTAGGGGTCAATGCAAATTTGCCATACAACCAACGAATAAAGAACTATTAAATTTTTATGTTCTCATGTGTGTAATTTGTCATATGCCAATTAATAAAGACCTCTTTACTAAACAAATAAGTGTTGGTTCACGGCTCTTTTTAAGTTGGTTTTACACGCTAGCCATTTGTCAGTGGAGTTTATTTATCGGCTTTACAAATTAATTTGAGAATTAATTACGGGTGAGGGAAATGCACGAATCAGTGGGCTTTCTACGAATGTTATAGTTTCGTCGCGATGTTTCGTGTTTCGCGTAAATAAAACACAAAAGTCACATTGCCTTGGTGGATAGGTGGATTGTTGTGGTGGATAATTAGCCTGATAAACCAATCAACACCATGAATTACAAAGCAATGCTTGGCATTCCATTGCGCTCGCTATCTTGAGATGTTAAGTCTCAATATAATTATTCAAGAGACAATGCCCGATCCGGAACACAACAGTGCATTTACACTACTGTTTGACGGGAAAAATAGACATTGCGCATGTACCTACTCAGGCGACCCCTTACATATGACAGACCTATCACCAATAAAAGAAGTAAAAATATACAAGTTCATTTACTCATAAGGGTTCGAAGATGCGGTTTGAAATACGATTCAAACACTCAAGTTTCTTTGACGGGTTTTTCATGATCTAACTCAAAGTATTACCTTACAAGATCAATAGATGATAGACCGCATTATAATGTTGTGCTGCGGTTTAATTGTGGTTTACTGTCATTAAAAAAAAAAACTACGGCATTCTTTATCGTCTGATAAAATAATCGAATTATTGTATTGTCATCGGTCTTTGACAGGTGTGCAAAATTTGAGAGAAAACTGGCCGTTTAAAGTGGGTCAAAATCGCGTCTTAAGGAGTCGGTTACAAACATACAAACAAACATACAAGTGAAGCTAATATAAAGCGTGTAAAAAAAAATAGATAATAGTCACACATATTCTAGACTAAGAACTCTTAAGGGCTAAAAACTACGAAAGACATAATGGTGTGAAAACACACTAAAATAAATTTTCGCGAAAAACAAACATTCGTCTTGACTCTTGGGGCATAAATCGAACCCGCAGCCTCTTATTTCCCAGCCGGCTTCTCACACCATTGCGCCATGAATGTCAATTGACTTTAAAACAAAAGAACTGAAATCTATTGTTTTACTTGCCTCGATAAATTAAATCTTATGATACATTGTTCAATTATTAACGCTACTATCCGTAAAAAGGTGGTCAGGTATATTAAATTAACTTTTCTTCTTATGATTATTAATTATATTTTAATTGATAGTCCATCATATCATAGAACCTTATCATGGGTCATTTACACAAAGCGATCTATCGATTATTTCTCTTACGTTGAAATCACCTTGTGATAAAAGATAAGATTTTTTAACCATAGAAAGCGTGAACTAAAATATCTAATAAATAAATTGCTGTATAAATAAATACTTGGGTTACTCCAAATACAAATATAAATCGTACTATACGTTCACATTCACAAAACTGTTTCATAAGTCACTAAACATTATCACCACTTCAACAATAACTATTTCAAGTGTACATCTACAAAGTAAACTAACACCACTAAAAACTTATCACTAAAATAATACGCTTTAAAACATATTTTATTATTTTAAACTACTTATTCTTAATTTGAAAAATATTAATCCATTTATTTTTAAATTCTAGCACTTGTTCTAAATTCAAAATTAAAATATTGATTGATGATTGTTTATTTTTAATCAACACAGTTTTGATTTAACACATTTGTCTATGATTTATTGTCACAATTAATTTTTAATTGTCTATGTTTTCACGTAAATATTATTTTGGCGGCAACGCGCGCGTTGTGCTAAGGTCGCCGTGTGACTGGCACTCGGTACGCTTGTATCAGATAGTGAAGCCATACATGGCTATGTCTGACGTACGGACGGATAGAAACGGCGCGTCTCACTATATATGATTTCTTCGATTTGTAAAGCGTTGGCGTGGACTTTTCATATACGACCAAAACTGTAGGTGTTAGTAGGCGGCATTACTATGGCAAGGCTAGAAAAGGATTAGTAACAAATTACGGTTCTTTTGTTTAAAAAGGAAAATAATATGCTTATTGTCAAGGCACGCAAAATACATGGATATCCTACAAATAATACCACTGTAAGACGTTCGAAGTGTGGGGAAGTTATTTCTTAGCACCAGAGGTAAAGAGATAGAACATTTCCATTTCCAATTTTAGACTATACGGCCTAGTCCCTCTCAATCGTACTCTTGATTGTAGAGAAGGCCAGTACCTCGCAGTGAGACGTATATGGGTTAGTACAAATACAGATTTCTTTAAGCTTCATAATTTAAACTGTCATTGACCTCTGAATTTATTATGCCCTCCATTATACAATTAACAACGTGTTCATAATAGCATCATACATAATTACAACAAATTCATTACTTAAATGGATTTTATGAATGTCACTTCAATTACAATTAATGTCCACTGGGCAGTATCATGTAATATAATTTTACATTCATTCCTAGTTATAATTGTTATGACTATACTTTTTACAGCACTCAGTGTTATTGTGTTACTCGCTAAGTTATGACAGCAATAATATTTCAGCCCATATACGACCTAATGCAAAGCTCAAGCTTCCTCTACCATCGAGGGTTCACCATAGCCCACACCCCGCTGTCATCTCTGCTGGGCTCAGATGAAATAAAATAGAAGCTAAATTTTAAAACGAGCCCTCAGCCCGCCTAATTTTAAGCCGTCACAGGCGCTCATGGATTTTCACAAAAACAGGGACACAGCACCACCAGCTGCCTATCGTAAAGAACAAGTGAAGTAAGAAAAAGTAAGAAGTGTGAAGAGGCATATTAGCAGGCAGGCATACTTGTAACGAATAGCATGGGACTTTCGTCTGATGCCATTCAATACTCTGCTTGGGCGGCATTTGCGCTTACCATCAGATGTAGTGCAGTCATTATGCCGGTTAAGTGTAAAAAGAAATGAGTTGCTCTCTCCAAGCCTCGTTTAATGATGAGAGGGTCATAGCGCTCCGGGAACACCGATGCAAGGAGTTCATTCTAGAGCCTGCACGTGCGTGGTAAAAAATAACGCTGGAAACGTACCGTCTGGATAGCTAGATGACTAATTATTACATTTTTAAGTATTTTTAGTGATGATGGCGCATATTACACTGAAAAACAATGAGACCTGCATTTTATCTATGTCCTCGTTGGCCTTATCTGACTGTGATATTTAATTCGTGGGCAACGGGGTTGGTTGCGATTTAACATAATTTGAAAAAAAATATTTAAGCTTAGTTAATACTCGTAGAAAACTGTAATTGTTTGTTGCTCTTTAAAAATAAATGAAAAGAAAAGGAAGTATCAGCTTAGCTGTCGCGTTTCGTTCGGTGAGTAAGAGTGTTGGAAACCTTAGTGATGGTTGAATATTTTTCCGTGTAAAACTCGAAATATTAACACACAGCCTTGGTTCAGCCTATCTACATACAGTTACAAGGAAGCCTACATAATTGTATCGACTGACGAGACCACCGTTGATATACTAGACTTGCTATCATGTAGAGTGGTCACACGAAAAAATGACAGTTTTGGGACAATGGTAGAGTCAAATTAACCCAATAAAGTAATAGTTAGCATGCAGATCTATTTAAAAGTAGGTATAACACTTAAAATCACACGTCTTTTGAATGACCGTATCGAATAATCGAACGTCATTCACAAGATAACTCTAGATGTTTCATCCAATCTCAAAAATGTTTTTATCATCTTAGATATGAATCATACACGTTGTTGTTTGTAGATTTGCCATCGATAACATAATATTTGGATGTTTATGCTTTATATGACTTATAAGTCCACAATTCATAGACTTAATCATTATACTAACAAATATAAATAATAAATAACGGCGAGACGAGCATACCATTCGTCTGATGGTCAAATACACAACCGCTCATAGACAGTAGCAAAACCAAACAACTCCATGAGTTATAAAGCAATGCTTGGAATTCCACTGCGCTAGCCATACTGTGACATAATGCTAAGGTCTCATTATGTCCAGTAGGTACTCTGGCTACAATATCCTTCAAACCGCAACACAACAATGTATTAACACTGCTATTTGCCGGGAAAAATCAGGTGTTAATGGTATCATTTTGCCGTGCTACTCGTAGTATGAAATAAAAGAAAATCTTCCTTAGTAACCTATCCCCAGTGAAATCCTACCCAGAAACCGAAATTCCATCTGCAGCGTGCAGTTTCGTGTGGTACCGTTGGACAAGGCACGCGTGTAACAAAACATGCATATGCTTTCTGATTTATTGCCGAATTGAATGAGGAAATTTACATATTGCCTTGTTATTTGAAAAATTGAATGCACATTTCGGTTCCATCGTGGCGCTCTTGGTTGAACGCCGGGCGTCCAACAAGAGACCGAGGGTTCGATCCATGCCTTTCATATTTTCCGTATGATCACCCTGTTGCAAAAGCACCCAGAAAGAAACTTTTAGGATTTTAATTTTTAGCACTAAATGCTAGTCCCAAGGATAGACTCTTCTCCTACTTTTCTAAAGATTAAATTATTCCTTTTTAAAGTTAATTTATGGAGTATAACAACACCAATTGATACCTGATAAGGGTAGAAGAAAGCTACATGAAAACCTCTTATGACTAAGTCTTAGTGTGTATTTGTAAGGTGAAAAGTAACATGTGACTAATATAATTATTTTCACGCGTGAACTTACAATACACGAACAAATATAGACGTGCGTGAATAATTGATTTAACCTCGACACGGCACAGGGTTTCTGTGACGTCAATGGTCATTTGCGCGGGAATCATATCGATCGCCATTACCGTTCTCCGCGTTGTAATCACACGCTTGTTGCTTTTAAATTACTAGATATCATCAAATTCTAGTTGTACTATATCAGCCGATAGTGGACTTTTTCTGAACACGGTTATTCTTTAAAATTGAGAGTTCGATTGATTGGGGATTCTAGTACGTATTAAGTATAGTTGTTTTTAATAGTCATTATTATTGGTAACTTCAGCTACAGAAAGTTCCTTACTGTAACGAGGATGTGAATTTTAACTAGGATCTGTTAGAGGCAGAGTGCATGTAGTTACTTCCTTCAATTATTATTAAGTCTATCCAGTTTGTAGGTAATGTGTGGTAAGCCCATGTGGCTTCTTCTTGATAACCTTTCCATCGCATGCGCTATCAGAGCTCTTCGCGCTATGTGCTACATACTTTAAATATATCCTTATAAAATTCTTATTACTATATTTCTATATCTAGGAAAACAGAAAGACACTTTAACACACAATATAAAATAAAACTCAACAGTCACATACATGACCTGACGCCACATTAAGATCAATTAAGTCTTGTGTCGTGGATATCAGGAAATACGAGAGACTTTTCGGCCTTAAAAATAACCCAAAATAAATATTTGTGGGCCGCACAAACATTTCTCTCGGTACGGTGATCGAACCCGTGGCCTCTCGTTTCACAGGCAACGTCTACAGAATCCGCCACGGAGGCTGTCAGCAGCTAAGTATTATAAAATATCACGATAAGAATATAAATTTACAAAAATAGCCCAGAGTGGTGGACTAACCTAAGCCTTCATATTTTTTTCTATTTGTTTCCTTTAATTTATTGTTTGTTAAGAGTTAATATTATTATTTAAATATTTTATGGTTTTATGAGTTCAACTGGCGTGTAAAAACATGTAGACGGTGTCTCCGTTAGTAGTTAGTACAACGGGATCTGAACAATGGAGTGCTGTTGTATTGATTGCGGAGGTAACGTCACTGGATGGGACTGCCGTAGGGCTGGCAAGCGAGATGGGGGTAATTATATTATAACATTTGGTCCAAGATAGGTTAGGGGAATTATAAAGAGTTGGCAAGCTATATGGAAGTATTCATGGTATGACATATATTCCAAGATATTATATGATAGGGGTATTTTAAAAAGTTAACATATTTTTAAAAAGCGTCATGTGTATGAAGGTACATATTAGTATGTATGTTGACCGCAAAATAGTGGTTAGAACAAGTCAAGTCGCGAAACTTTTATATTAGTGTCTCAATTCCAATGTTATTAATATGCTGGAAGGCCAGTGATACTGATATATCCTTTTCAACCTCCCCCAGGGTACCGAAAGGGCAGCTTAATAGCTTTTCCTCTTGAAACCAAAAATTGTAGCTCAATTCCAAGCAATCTTCAGATAAAAACAATGTTTAGTCGTTCCCATACTATTTGTCCAACCAAAATCACATCAATTCATTTTACGTAGCTCACAGTACATTAAGACATTGGCTATAAAACGATAGGGGATTTCGATTTCTGCAACGAGACAAATGTTTGTAAAATCCACAAATATTTGTATCCGGTTTTGGTGTTGCGTCCAAAAAATCTTATACATCAACAGTCATCAGAGCTATGTGCCTGTCTTTCGCGTATATTTATGATTTTTTAATTAATTTTATTCGTGTGGCAACCCTGAACACAACCCGTAGAGCACAATAAATCATGTATCGTATGGTATCCCTAATTACTGGTTTACACGGGTAAATGACAGTGAAATTGCACAGTTTTTTACTGTTGTAACGGCTCGTATGTCTTGCTTGTTGATACGAATACTTTATACTTGTCAATTAATATGCTATAATGTCGGTGAAATTGCAATTAGATACGGTAATGATACAAATTATTTTGGTGTATTGTATTTATGCCTTAGTAAGGTATTAATGACCTTTTTATAGAGCAGTAAAATTTATAATATTTATTTTGTAGAAATATTTGTATGGTCAAACAATTTTTTTTTATTCTCTCCCGTCAAAGTGGCCACATTGCACCTGATGGTGAGCGCAAATGCCGCCCAGGCAGAGTATCCATTGGCATCAGACGGCAGTCCCATGCCAATAGATACAATTATGTCGGCCTGCTAAGATGCCTCTTCACAATTCAGGCACTGTGACGAAATCAACATGGTTAAGGAATAAAAATGGTTTAATTTTGTATTTGATATCGTAGCATACAGGGAATTAAGAGCTGATTCTTACTTAAGCTATTGATCCACATCTTCTTTTCGTTAAAAACGTAAGCCTCCAACTCATATTGGACCAGAAATTCAAAGCCAAATAATTAAGAATAGAAAAAACACAAATGTTATTTTAAATATTGACTATCAGAATGGCATAATGAGTCAGAAACAGACTATAAAACGATCGGTTACAGGTTCCATCTCCGCGTGGAAAGAAACAAATATTTGAACAAACATTTGTCTCCTTTTCCGAGTGTAGTGATAGTAAAGTGTATTTGCAGCGTGTAATCGCATCTAGTGCATTTAGTTGAGTAACGCTGTGTAATGTTGCATAGGTGTTGAGAATGGTGAAAGTGTTAGGTGTTCTAGTGCAAGGCAAATTGTATCGCCTTTAAAGCTAGCTTAGTTTATTATACATAATAAATGTACATAATATGGAAATATTTATAGTATAAGTACATACTCACGCCTGTGTACTATAAAGATAGGCAGAGACAAAAGAGCCAGGGGTCGCAAACATACCTCTTTTGCTATGAACTGCCAATCTGATTATTTCTAATTAAAATGCCTATTATTTTTAATTAAAATGCCTATCTGTGTATGCTAATCAGATACAAGAACCATATCATTTTTAGCTATCCTAAAATAAGATTTAAAACTGTCTATGAGTCAGACCATATGTGAATAGATTTCACATATAACAGTCAGAGATGGTCCTGACTCGATATTAAGACTTGAGACTCTAGTCTAAATTAGGTTTATAAACAGTATTCGAATTATCATTGTAAATCATTTAACAATATAGTATAAAAATATAAACTACCCATAACAGAATAAGACACGGTATTCCATCGTCATCTTAACCGGCTGATGAAATAAATGTTAAACCCATCATCATTAAAAAAAAATCATACAACAATTAATAATTAATCATCATTATGATATAAATCATTTTGAAAGAATCTTATACAGCAATAAACCGCAATTAATCCACAATAAATTCCAACACAGGATAAACGGAACGTATACCAGATAGATCGATCGCAGTATTTTATCTGAGATAATTAGATAATTGCTAAATATCGCATTGGCACTGTCGTAAATTGGTGGGGAAACCGAAACTGACACGCTCTGTATAGCACGTATATTCGATTCGTACAGGGTACTGGTATAATGCCTAGAAGTGTCGACTTTTACTGAAATATTTTGAGAATATTGTGACATCTACAGGGTGTATCAAGACGGCGATCGAAAACAGAAGTTGATAGTCCGGGTCGTTATTTTAATGACTACAAACACAATGCAACTGCAATGGGAAGTATGTGATACATCATGATACACGTGATATCAATTTTATTCTGAAATGTTAATAAATGTTGATTCATGGTATGCTGTAAATGAAAGTAAAAAAAAAAGTGTTTTCTGGTTGGTTCCATGGTAAGCGATGTGAGATTTTTAAGATGCGTAGTCAAAAATGAGTATGGAAATACTAAAAGTTGCCCCATTTCTATGGAACATTTTGTGTTAACTTAAAGTTTGTGTTTTAATAAATGGTCACATCTCCCTGGAATTGTATCGGTGGCTTGAATTCTGGGATCAAACTGGTGGCTGACCTAATAGGAATCATCCCATTTATTCGTCAATTATTATTCACCAATAGGCATTAGGTCAATGTCTGGTCACGTCATTCACTTAATTTAGACTTAAGAGGAGGACCTTTGTCTATGAATAAGGCCAAACTCCCAAAACCCCGAGGTAGGTATATTTTTCGAAATGTTTTGAAATCCATAAAGTAACCATTACATCATTACGATGTTATTGCTAAATCTATAGCTTATCTCGACAATATCAATATATCCCCGGATAAGAATTCAAGGATCTTATGCAAAACGAGTATCAAACAAGATTATACCCTCAAATATTGGGTTAGGGCGTCCTTCGGAGATTATTATTCGTAATAGGATTATAGGTGAAACCACAAAGGAACGAATAGTTAAAGCTTTATATTTCATTCCTAGTTAGAATTGTTATGAGAAAATCTTATTAACAATTTGCGCAATGTTGGCAAATTATTTACAGCGCCATCTATGTGTTTACATGTGTAACGTGTTGCAATGAATATAATGGCATGACCAAATAATGCGAGTAATGTTTAATAGATGTCGCTAATCAGTATAGGATACTTGGGTGCATTTACTACAAAAGCAAATATGTCTGAGTTACCTTATTAGCAAATATATTTTTAATTGCTTTGAATGGCGAAAATGGCATATATATTTTAAACTAAAGTTATTTAAATATTAGAAGTTCAGTAATATCAAAGATTTTTATTTATTTTTCGGTCGTTAGTACCGTTTTAGTTTCGTATACACCGCGATTTGTTTAGCCAATAAAACAATTTTTAGTTTAGACGTATTACAAGTGTACATAACGACCAAGTTGAAAATTAATCTTCACTCGTCACTATGATTAAAAGATCTGTTTACAATAAAGGATATAAATAAATATCCGTCTGGAAGAAATGGCCGACAGCGATAAGACTGCCGTTTGTTACACATGTAAGCGCTTTGTGTTATTATATCTTGTTTTGTGTACAATAAGTCCCGAAACATGAAACATTTATAAATAAATAAATATGTACCTTATCACCCTTGTCAGTGGGTGGTGATGCGGGAGGACTTCGCGGCAGACCCAGGTCCTCGTCATCGTCGCTGCCGTCGCCGCGGCCGCGTCGCCTCACGGCCGCCACTAGCTCTGCCTGTTGACAAGAACACGAAACTGTTAGTTTTATTAACGCCATCTAGTGATAGAAATAGGAAGTAAAAGTTTTAGACGGTCTTTGGAATTTTTGAATGGAGAAATGGTTCATATAAATTAAATTCAATAACCTATATAATGTTGTAAGGAAGATTACCGGTATAAAAATAAAATAAAAGTATGAAAGTTTCCTTTTTCATGGCTACAACATACAATCACAACAATAAAAGTCATTTCTCAATTTCTTTATTTTGTAACTTTGTACGCTTAAATCTTTTACAATCAATAGGTCGTCTCTCAAAGATGGATTTAAAACCTTTACCTCTATTCTTGTACCAAAAACAACTCAAAGAAATATTTTTATTTTTTTACACTAAACCTTTCTTCTGTATACTTTTCAATTATATACAAAATATTTGGATATATAACTGGGTAACTGTACCGATACAGCCACCGGGCGAGATAAGCTATCGCCAGGCAGCTTCCTCTCGGTTATCAGTGCGCGCAGATGCGAGGTGCAGACGAATGTTATGAATGAATCATGCTTACTCGGCGGGCTCTGTTATGTTTACATTTGTGGTGTAAAATTACCGGAGTAAAGGAAAACTATTTTTTATTTTTTTATTTAAATATGCAATAATTAAATACATAAAAAAACGCCCCCATGTATATTTGGATAATATGTAAAATTATATAATGTAGATATTTCAAGTTTGGCCCAAAATAGTGAGTTTGTATAGGAATATTAATATATATATTTTTTTTTTATATAAATTTTTGTGGAAGTCTTAGTGTAAGGGTGGTTTGAACTATTTGTTTTACGTCACTGCGGGTGTCAATTACCGATGTGCATTCAGTGCCAGTAAATAATAATTAGTCTTTGTTCTAATTAACCCTCCCAGAAGTTCAAAATTTAAATTGTAAATTTGACAAATCAGACTAAATCAAAGTAAAATTTGACTATTTAATAAATTTTAGGACACAAAAATATAAAGGTACTTAAACAGTCTCGCGATAGAATCCGTAAAAAAAAGTTGTTTCCAATGTGGAACATTCGCATAAATCTAAGAAACCATTATTTAAATATTCTCGTTAAAATACTACGACAACTATGAATGGCTCAAGCATCATTCGATGTTACCACTTTAATAATACTTTAAAACTAGCCTAAAGTGATAATAAGAATTTTATTAGCAATAAAATATTTTCTCACTCAAAAACAAGTCAATAAAGAATCTCCACAGGATGACTAAAATAGGATAATTAATTTGTTCACTGCGGGGTGCAGAGGGCGTGTGGACCACCTACCAGCCACCCCTATGGGAAATTATTTAGTTCCGGATGTAATTTGCTTTTATTTGACACCATTATCCCACACTTACATCGATGAAACGTGATTTTTATGTGGAACTTTAAAATGAAAAGATAAAAAATAGAAACAAAAAATGTTTTTTAAAGTAAAAAGTAGGTTTTACTTATGTAGAAATGGAACTCAGGAAATACTTTTTACTGGTGGTAGGTCTCTCTCTATATGTGAGAGGCCATCTGGGTGGGTACCACCGCAGTGTCTATTTCTCCCGTCAAACGGCAGTGTAAACGCACTGTTGTGTTTCGGGTTGAAGGGCATTGTAGCCAGAGTAACTACTGGACATATTGAGACTTAACATCTTATGTCTCAGGATGGCGAGCGCAGTGGAATGCCAAGCATTGCTTTGTAATTCAAGGTGTTGTTTGGTTTTGCTACTGTTCATGAGCGGTCGTATCGCTTACCATCAGGCGAACGATATGCTCGTCTCGCGATTCACAGCAATAAAAAAAAAATACGTTATCCTGTTTACAGGTCATTTACGTTATAACATTATTCATTAAATTTATACACTCGACACTCCAAAATACGTCTCAAAATATTAAAAAGTTATGTTAAAATAACAAACCCATAGTTGGACAAGTTTCCCTTCGGTTATCCAACAGAACCTTCTCTTCCACGAGCGACTCATCTCTTTGGCACTCAACTTGGCATCACTTACGCTTAGCACTAAAACATCACAATGTGAATAATAACTTGAGAAGTTGCTCGGATTTCAACGAAAAATATAAAAGATGCGCTATATTATAATTTTTGGCACGTATCCCTAAATTATACAGAAAACTTTTAATGACTTCAAAATATAAACATAAGAAAAATACAAGAGGAAATTTACTGGTTTTAATTGGTATCCATCATCATCATCTCAGCCACAGGAAGTCCACTGCTGAACATAGGCCTCCCCCAAGGATCTCCACATCGACTTGTTGGAAGCGGCCTGCATCCAGCGACTTCCTGCAACCTTAGCCAGGTCGTCCGTCCACCTTGTATTGTACTGTACCCTATGCCATTATGTATGTATCAACCCATATACGTCCTACTGCAGGGCACGGGCCACCTCTACAATCGAGAATACGATTGAGAGTGGTTAGGCCATATAGTCCATTATAGCATTTAACCGCCACAGATTTTCGTGTTTGACAAATAATAACACGACGCATCTTCTCCTATCCTTACGATAATCGCGTTTTCGGGGCGAGAAACACTCGCTGTGTAAATTGAAATTTAGTCTAGAAGTGACATAAAAGTATGACTCAAAAATGATGTATTTGTTATGACCAAATAATGCCAATGAATACTCTCTCGAATCTGAGGTTCACAGGAGCTGAGGCAAGCTTTGACGATGGAAGATTAAGGAAGAGAATTTAATTGAAAAGGCTTTGACGGTAGAAATCAATAATATTTCGGCCAAACTAGGTTTTTTTTAGTATTTAGTATACAGTATACATCAGGTCAGACATGATGCGGAGTATAATAATGTTGTGGTTTCTAACTCGTTCGATACATTTGCGCTGTGGTTATGAGGAAAATATCCATATTTGTAGAATGGTGTTTATTAGTAGTGTAAAGTTTATATTGAAATGTATGTCAAAAACAAAAAAATAATAAGTGACATTGGCAATATGGCGTGGAATTTTGGATAGAAGGCTAATGGTTTGAATGAGGGATTACTAAACATATACTGCCGGATTGAGCGAGTATTGGATCGTGAGAGTATATATAATGTACGGTATGTTTCGCGGAGCGGAACTGGAAATAATTTGTAAAAGAGAATAAGACCATGTTCACTGTATTGGAATAATAAATTGTAAAAAAGTATAAGAAGACTTTTAGTGGCGTAATTCCTCCAAGTGAACCCTAATAGTTCAGAAGCGGGATCACTGGGAAAGTTTGCATTCTTTCCTGACACGTCCACTACCCAGGAAAAGTTAAGTATTATTTTTTTATATGAAATGTTTATATGACTATTTAAAACACGTAGTGAATAAAATGGATTCAGCAATGTTTAAAAGGCCATACGCCATTTGACTACTTTTGAATTAGTATCATTTTATTACTGAGTGACATTTATTTGAAATAGAAAATGGATAGGTAGCGAATTGTCGTTTTACAATAAACCAATTTTTTTTTCTGAATCAATTTATTTTGTTAACAAATATATATCGATTAGAATATTAAGTTAATCATAAGGAGGTGGTCTTAATCTCAAATTGGTGTTACAAATGAATGTAATCTGCGTGGATTACACTCAGACACAATCATAATTGCGATAAATCATCTAATTGTAATTATTTATAATAACTGCACTCCAAAAACTACATCTATCCAATGTTTTTATTGTCGTATAACATTAAGAATTTGTAATTTAAGCAATACAATTGATTCAATGACCGTTATGTCACATTTATAGAATTTTATTGTGGTTACACAACAATCGTAACTAACTGGCAAACTATGCATCCACAGCACTAATAATTTGTGTTCTTATCTCATGGCAACTATAGTCTTAAAATGTGTATAAAAAAATATTTTCGCCATTTTAGATAAAGTTTATTATTACAATATTAATGAAATATAATTCACGTTACTAGATATGCTTAGAATAGTATTTTCTTAGTTAGTAGCGCTATTAAAATAAAAACATATCAGGATAATTATTGATTATTATTTTTTTAAGTGAAATGAAAAGTGTCCAAATCGTGACAGCTCATTAGGATAGCAACTGAAATATAAAAACATTAGTTGTAAAGATATAATAGTACAATGTTTTCAAGGAGATATCACGATTATAAAGTGATTTCAAAGAATATCATGGAAACTATTAGATTCTTTTGATATTTCAAGTTATATATTTATTTATTTTTTTCGTTTCTTTCCAACTCTTTAGATTGGTTAAAACCTATTAACTTATTATTTTAAAATGTATAAAACAATATTTAAGGCTTCTAAGAGATTATAAATTAATTATTAGGTATTATTATTCATGGTTTGGCACATTTTAAAGCTGAATTTTTAAAGTTTCAGATACAAAAAAAGAGTAGAAAACGAGGAGAATATGGAGGAAGACAATGGTAATGGTTATGTCCTAGGTGGAGGACCTAAGTTGAGGAAAACCCAAGGTGAAGGGTTGAGGTTAAAGGAAATACCCGAGGCAAGGGTTGGTAATGCGAGTGTCCTAGCTGGAGGGCAAAAATTAAGGAAAACCCTAGGTGGAGGGTTGAGGTTAAAGGAAATACCCGAGGAAAGGGTTGGTAATAATTATGTTTTAGGTGGAGGTCCAACTATAAGAAAAACCCTAGGTAGAGGGTCAAGATTAAATGGAAAACCCGAGGAAAGGGTTCAAGAAAGGAATAATTTAGTGAAGGAATTTGGGCAGCACTTGACTAAAGAGTGTGCACATATTGATGATATAGGACAAGATGAAGTAAGGCAAGAGCAACAGGTACACCGTTCAAAAGTATGGAGGCAACAATATTCTAAATCATCTGACACTGATGAAGAATCTCCGTCGCGAGTAATAGAGACATCTAGTTCACGACACAAACGTGGATCCAATAGTACACGGAAGAGAAGACGCATCACTTATTCATCATCATATTATTGATCATCAATCATACAGTTTTAATGTGTATAACAAAAGTAAAGGAATGTACTAAAATTTGTTGTAGGAGACAGAAATAAATCCACTATTATTCTTATTCCAAATTAACTAGCATTGTAAAACAAAGTCACTAGTTTCAATTGAATATTACATACGTAGCTCGAGTGGAATAGTAAAGAAATAGAAACATTTCTGTATAGAGAAAGGATTATTTGAGCATTTAACAGAAATATTAGACTATGAGGTGAAATATCAGGATTCTCTTGAGCATTATTATTACGCAAAGGCAAATTTATTAAACATATGTAAAATTACTGGTAGGCAAGCCGTAGATTGGTTTTTGCATGGTACAGAGGATCGAGCAGTGGAAGTTGGCGCCTATGCAGCTTAGCTCCGAAACTCATAACAGGTACTTGGGTATTTCAAAATCGTTAAAATAGGATAGAATAAAGAGAATCAGTTGGATGTGATGCGAAGCGACGGTATTGGAACCTGTCGTGTAGATTCTGCTAAATCAGGTAATAATACCAACCCCATGATTAGGTGCGTTAACTGCAACGAAGTTGGTCACTCTAGCCTCTAAAGGTATGACTAGCGTTTTCTGTTAAATGCCATAAATGCAACGAGATTGGTCAACACAATACTAGATATGATAAGCAACCTTCAATATGCACGGTATGTAATGGGCTTGGTTATCTACTTTAACTCTTACAGGAATATATTGAGACAGACTCGTGTTCAATGCAAGGTAAAAAAAAAAACTCGTAATTACTTTACAAAATATGTATCCGAATTGACCAAAGAAGATACTGAGTTAAACAAGGCAGTATGAGATTAAGGATGGTCGTGGCGTAATCTTTATCTATTATGTGTCTTCATAACTTATATATATCATCAATAAAATTCCTTGACTAGCTCTTTAGAACGAAACAATTTTCCAAAATAGAATATTAAGAACTCATTTAGTATTTCAATTAATAACACCTCTAAAGACACATCTGTGGATTACAATTCGAAACTTGGCAAAGAACAACGTTAAACACTGGAATATCTGCTTGCGAGGTGTAATGATTGTTTTTCTAATCCATAGGGGTGCGACTTCGTACATGAAAAATGATTATTTCGATTCTAGCGCCACGTTCTGGCGAGAACGGGAAATTATTTTGTAATTTGTTTAAATCCGATTGTTAACTGGCGGAAGTATACCACTAAACCAAGAAATATGTTTTATATGTTGATATTATGAACTTTCTTGATATTAAAAACAGCTTTAACTTGATATTGGTGAAAATTACAAAAGGTTACGAAAGAAATACATTTTGGAATATTGCAAGAACAAATATAAAATTTCGGCTGATTGCTTAGTACGCCATCTGATGGCGAAATCACGTCGAAAAATTAATAAAAGTAGAGTTGCCCATCTATCCTTGTATATAGTTCTAATCTATGTTCTAATCTAATGAACTGCTTGATTCAGAGTTTATCAAGATTTCCAAAGTGAGCATAGAACTAACTGATACTGAATCCGCCATAATTATGTCAATCGTACCGTACTTCACATGCTGAAAAAAATCATAGTAAGTGATATAATTTCAATACTTTCATGTATTCTCTTATGTAGTTTATTATATATTTTAATGGACATAACAAATAGGCTAGAAGAATGCATAGTGAGTCTTGAAGTTGGTAGGTTCAATTTATTTCTATATCTAAGTGGGTATTAAGTTTGTGTATCGATTCTTTTAGTATAAAAATCTGGGGTTTTTCGGACAAATTTACATATAATAATAGTATATATAATATATATATACTGGGTAATGTTAAAATTTGCAAGAGTCGGTCTGTTGTATGTTGACTAACATTCTAATTCGTTTCTTTTGTAGTGTAAACAGGGTTGGTGTATCTGTGCTATTTCCCCATAGAATAATACCACAACTGAGCCATGAGTACGCATAGGCAAAGCTAAGCATGGTCAAAGCTTTACGTTTCCTTTGCGTATTTGTTGATTTCTTTATTTCTCGGAGAGCATATAAAAATTTGGATATGTTTGCTCTAATTTTGTTTATATGAGGTTTCCAATTGACGTGTGTATATATTGCAATTCTTAACAGGCTCAATTAATCTACTATTTCTAATTTTGTACCATTAAAGTCGAAATTTATGTTTAATGATGGTTTTTGGTGGGGATGGAATGTCTTAGGTTTTGTTTTTGAGAAAATTATTTCAAGGTTATGGTTATTTATCCAGTTAACTGTTTTATTTCATATGGAATGTAAGGTTTGATTGAGATTTGTTATATTTCGGCATGGAACGAGTAGGAATATGTCGTCAGCAAACGAATCTAGGAGATGTTAGTATTATAAGTAGAAAATCATCATCGCTCTATACAAGCACATTTATTTTCTTTCAAAAGAAAACCTGCGATTAACACATGTGCGCTTCAAACCGAAAAACTAAAAGGGATAATCAGATAAATTTAATGCCTCGAATGGAAGATCAACTTGACTTGCTTGCAGGTAACACTATCGATTTGACAAATCTTGATGATAATTTAAGAAAAGTTTACAACGTATTAAAGAACATGAATTGTTCGCTAAAATATGTGGGTTTATAAAACATATGTAGCTTCAAAAGCTCTTCAAAAAGTACGAAGGTACAATATTTCATACTTTTAAGCAGACCATTTGAGACTATTTGTTAGAAAAAAAAAGACATTGTTATATTTTTTTTGTCCTTTTTATATAGTTTTTGTAAATATGTCGGCATAAATGCAGCTAGAAATTTTAAATCCACTACTTCAATACAGGCATAGGAACAATTCTTCGACTGTTTTGAGGTTCAAACGAATGATATTTAAAAGAAAATGACGCCAAATCATAATGCGCGATGTTTAAAAACTGTCCCATACTATGCTTAAACATACAAGTTTCATGAATTTTTTTTTCGTGAATAACACTCATTATACAGAAAGAATGAGACGGAGACAAATAGCGTTGCGTTATTCAAACATAGAATCGGAGCGTTACACACAGAAGGGTCAGATTGAATAAAACACCTAAATATTTGGTATTTATATATACATTGATATTAACATTGACACTACTAGGTAAGCCTGTTTGTGGTCTGAGGTTTGTGGTATGTACATCTTCCTAAAGTAAAACTGATTTATATTCCGTAAATAGTATAGATTTTAGATGTTTTTATCTACGTCTATAACTACCACTAAACACAAAACTACTGAAAAGAACCTTGCAGGGTTGCTGTTTGGCTTCGATATTAGTACCCAAATAGAAGGTGAGATTAATAAACTAATTAATGAACCACTAAACAAAATTCCAAGAGAAGACATGGACGATATAAGACAGATCTTAGAGAAAGAATTCAACAGGTAAGCGATACTACTAGAAAAGAACGGTCAAATACAAGGAGGGAATTTTAGTTCGGGTAAAGAGATAAGTACTTCATGATGGAAATTCATAGTAACTTCTTGTATAATTGCAAGGTCCTTACTGCATAGTAAAAATGCTCAATAACCATTAATTTTTGGTTGAAGACACATTTATAACTCTAAAGTATGGTAGAAGTTGTGAAACTATTGTCGTAGATATAAAACAACCCTAGCTGAAACTTTACTATAATGGTGAGTCGGAATAGTCAGAAAATGATATCGAAAAAAATGAGGAGTACAAAATGTCTAGTTTTGTTATAATTCAAAATGGTAATGTTATAAACATATTTATGTAAAAATATAGATTATACCATGATTGTTATATTTAAGGCATAAAAAAAAGAAATAATGGATATGTTATGAAATAGTTTACTATTTATAACGATGTAACATATTAGAGGTTTATATTGTACCATAAGATTCATGTTTAGTTCTACCAATTAAGCGAAGGGACTCGCTTAGAGTAGGATGGCCGAGCTGTAAGGTTTATATTGGGATATATGTTAATTATTTTTATTTTATATAATATTAAGCGAAGGGACTCGCTTAGAACAGGATGGCCGAGCTGTAAGGTTTATATTGAAATGTATGTCAAAAACAAAAAAATAATAAGTGACATTGGCAATATGGCGTGGAATTTTGGATAGAAGGCTAATGGTTTGAATGAGGGATTACTAAACATATACTGCCGGATTGAGCGAGTATTGGATCGTGAGAGTATATATAATGTACGGTATGTTTCGCGGAGCGGAACTGGAAATAATTTGTAAAAGAGAATAAGACCATGTTCACTGTATTGGAATAATAAATTGTAAAAAAGTATAAGAAGACTTTTAGTGGCGTAATTCCTCCAAGTGAACCCTAATAGTAGGTAGGTTTTTGTATCATTTTCCCGCTCATTCATATGTCACGTTGTTTGTTGTGGTTATTAAAACTGTTATTAGCTGTTTTGCCGATGGCATTTTCATTGGCTAAATTTAAGGAATTTAAATACAATATTCAAATTTAGAAAATTAAAAAATATTTTAAAGTGCGTGGTGGCCTGTTGGTAAACGGACCAGACGCGGCTGCCAACGTGTTCACGGTGGTCGCGGGTTCAAATCCCAGGGCACACCTCTGACTTTTCGGAGTCATGTGTGTATTGATAGTCAATCACCACGCCCTAAAACGGTGAAGGAAAACATCGTAAGGAAAACTGCATACCGTAGCGATTTATACGAATTTCTATGGTATGTAAGTCCGCCAACCCGCACTAGGCCAGCGTGGTGGATTATATGGCCTAGCCACTCTCAATCGTACTCTAGATTGTAGAGGAGGCCCGTGCCCTGCAGTGGAACGTATATGGGCTGATACAGTACAATTCAAATTTATCTTCAAAAACAACGAACTTCCATACAAAATATCATTTTTTTTAACTCTTTAAGGACCATGATTATCAAAAAACATTTATTTGATGTTAATTCAGATAAAACGACAGTTTAAATGGACGTCGTATAATAACAAAAATAATGATTTTCAAGACGAAATGGGACTTAACAATTAACGAACGTATATTTCTTATTAGTTTTATTAATTATTTTACACCATGAGATCTAGTAACCATGAAAATTGTCAAAAATCAAACTATCAATAAAAAAAGAATAATTTATTTAACGAAGTTGCTAATGATATAACAAATATGCAAAGTTCACACACTATAAGCTTGACAACAAAACCTGAAAACTTGTACCCATGACTCATAAATGTTATTTTTATATAAATTAGCATGGAATGTAGATACTTGGCCTTATCTCATTTCCTCTCCGCCCACGATATTATAACCTGTGTTTTAAAGCTTCTTATTTAAGCCCAAATAGGTCCCAAAACTGGGCCTTAGCGTAGAAGCTAAGTGCAATTGATATCCCCGCTGCTCGGTAACACATATTTTCACTTTAAAGATATTTGTATTCTTGTTTATCGTATAGTAGTTAATAATATTTGTAACATGTAAAAATTTAAATAAACGTATTTAATTATATAAAGTTACATTGTAGTACCCAAAGTCGAAAGCTACGCCAAAATCAACGTTATTTTTTGCATAAAACACTATTAAAAAAGTTGTATGGTACATTTTTGTTTATTTTGCAAGAATTTGCTCAATTTGATATTAGCCAAATGCTTTCAGTTTTAACCTTGTATTATATTACTTATTTGTTATATTCAATACAACATGTTACTGCATAAGTTTCTACTCAAGATATTGCTCATTTGGAACTTAACCTCTCTAAACAATAAATTACAAAATTCAAAATATACATACTACAAACTCCTACTTTAACCAGTCATATTTGGTTCATATCCGATTTTCAGACTGTATAGTATTATAAAAATATACTCGTAACATAAACAATTTTAAAATCTTTAACTCAACTCGACATACGTTTTAAAAATAGCCACAAACCGTTTGTAAACTAAACCATGGCGCTAAATACTTAGTAAGCGTACATTAAGCGACCGGCGCCGGGCGCACGAGTAGTTTATTTTTTTAATAAACTCCGAGACATGAGTCATAAAGCTCTCGAGTCTCGAGTCTGGACGCGAGACATTAAAATTTCCTGCTTTATTAAACAATAATTCGCAGACTTGCATACGCCTACTGGGGTTTTGAGGATGTCTTAATGTGTGTCTAGATTTTATCTTCATTCAGATATGCTTAGTTGGATAAATATAAGTCCAAATAACGATTAACATACACAAAAGCGTATAATCCGTCATTGTTATCTATACAAATGCATTATGATAAGCTGCTTTTCCGAATTTGAGCAAACTATCATAATTGTGTTGGATGGTATCAGATAATCAAACTGATATCTTGGGCGAACACTGTACCTAATTTAAATTGCATCTAGACACGACTTTCGGATGTAACGTTTTTCGGGGCACTATAAAAAAGCTGTTTATGAAAACGTGCAATACCAAAACAGATTTTAATTTTATTTTATTAAAACACAAAACAGGTAACAATCATTCATACAGTAACACAAAGTGATATAATATTTTCTGGACAATAACTTTAACCCAAAAACTTGTATTCCAGTATACATGATAGTGTGTGATGAAGTGCGTGGTGGCCTGTTGGTAAACGGACCGGATGCGGCTGCCACTGTTCACGGTGGTCGCGGGTTCAAATCCCAGGGCACACCTCTGACTTTTCGGAGTCATGTGTGTATTGATAGTCAATCACCACGCACTAAAACGGTGAAGGAAAACATCGTGAGGAAACCTGCATACCATAGCGATTCATAAGAATTTCTATGGCATGTAAGTCCGCCAACCCGCACTAGGCCAGCGTGGTGGACTATATGGCCTAACCACTCTCAATCGTACTGTCGATTGTAGAGTAGGCCCGTGCCCTGCAGTGGGACGTATATGGGCTGATACAGACAGATACAGATACATGATAGAGAAATTTCGACATCCATAGTTTTTACCCACAGAACAGTTAAATATGGTTTTTGCTTGCACTTATCGGATCGCGACCATGAATGTATTAAAAATTCTTAAACTAAACTTATCTACTCAAATATTTGATCATACAATCGGTATAAAAACCTCAGTATTCAAATGTTTCCGTATGTTTTCTATACATGTGTAATGTGTAAATATGCAAGTGCCGTGACACGCGGAAGGTTGGCGCCGGTCGGCCGCTGCTACCAAGCTTATACTTCAGGCGGTACTAATCGCTATTCAGATGAATTTGTAGTTTAGAGACTAGGTTAGGATAGAATATTGTAGGTATTTGAAATCGCTTTGTTTAGATAGGTGGCTTTGTAGTTGACCAAGTCTTAATATAAGACTGAATAAGGATAGCTTTTTCGATAAAAAGAATAAGTCTTTTATATCAAATAAATTACCTCAGGCAAAAGTTTCAACTATTTCCATGCCTTGCATTACTGACCTCAGGCTCTAAACTATGAAGTAAGCAAGAAAAGCAAAGTCTAATCTTTAGGTCATTGATCCATAAAGTGATTTATAGCGTCCCTCAAGGTTCAAAATGAGTGACATGGTCATTTTAGAGAAGTAATTTTGTAGACAAATATAAAAATACTAAAACCAAATCGAAAATAACTCCGTCTTTCAGTAAAATAAGTCTAGTGTTGTAGGTATCAGAAGCTCGAGAGCTTTTCAGATTACACACCAAAACAAATATCTGTTATTTTCATTTTTCTCGATGTTTCACTCCGTAGGTTTTTAATTCTCCAGGCGATTGTACCTACTGCGCATAGAAAGCTTTCTATATGCTTTTTATATATTACTTGGCACAGTTACAGTGTATATTTGGTCAATTTTTTATTGCAATGAATGGCGAGACGAGCATGCCGTTCGCCTGATGGTAAGCGGTACGACCGCTCATGAACAGTAGGTAAACCAAACACCTTGAATTACAAAGCAATGCTTGGCACTACACTGTACTCGCCATCCTGAGACATAAGATGTTAAGTCTCAATATGTCCAGTAGATACTCTGGCTACAATGTTCTTCAAACCGAAACAGAACAGCGCACTTACACTGCTGTTTGGTGGGAGAAATAGACATTGCGGTGATACCTATCCAGGAGCCCTTTCACATATGAGAGGCCTACCACCAGTAGACACTTTCTAATACCCTTGCCACATCTTTTGTATCTTAGTTACGGAATACGTATATAAATGTTGTATGTAATTATTTACATACCGGGTTTATCATTGAACCGAGTACCTGCCCACATCATTAACCTCCTACACAATATACAAACAAGGAAAAACATTTACATGTCAATATATAAATAGTATATGATGCCATTGCTGTTTCTGACAGTACTGTGGCACCAAACTGTAGTTTTGTAATTTACAAAATAAATACACCGAACAGCCATATACATAGTCCTGCCCCACACTAAAATTAAGTCTAGTGTCGTGGGCATCAGATACTACGAGGGCTTTTCGGTCTCATGAACACCCACACCTGAAATAAATACTTTTGATTCACACAAATATTTGTTTCTGTGCGAGGATCGAACCTGCGGCTTCTCGTTTCACAGTCTAACCAACTTTACGCCAAAGAGGCTGTTTTTTTTACTCTGTTTGAAAAATGCCTTCAGTGCAACTCATGGTAAGTATATATATGTATGTACACATGTATGTATGTAAGTACGTGACCCCAAGTAACTTCAGTAAGCACAATACAACCGAGTTATAAGCTCGTTACGATTCAAGTTATTGCGACAGCATAACCATTGTTAGTTTTCCTGTTTATCTAGATTTCTTCGTGTCGTGACGCCAAACCTGTATTTATAAATTTACTATTATATTGAATTACTGTAATAATGAATTTAATTTATTGAATTGTGTTTTCTATTTATTAATAGTGAAATATAAAATAAAAAGCCTTTTTATTTCTTTTCACGTTATATCTTAAAATACTAGGTTATAAATATACATATATTTTAAACTATTTAATTTGTTTTAGTTATTTTAATTTTTAATAGTTATGTAAGAACTTCTGAATGGGTAACGGTCTATTCTTAATATGGAGAAAATCCTCTTGGATCCCTGGTTACCTTAGGTTTGGACAGGGTATGCCGCATTTCTACTGACTCAAAACCCTATGACCACCTTCAGCACTGCTATGGGACTCTGGGATCTCACGAAGAATACACCAAAGCCTTTAGCGCATTGCTTATGATTACAATTTGTAATCAATATATTTATTTATTAATTTAAAGCTTGATATACTGAAAGTATACAGGCGGACTTAATGCCTGAGGCATTCTCTGACAGTCTACCTTAGGGTGGTGAAGAATTGAAACACAGCAGGTGTAAAAATAGATGATATATCTCTCTTTCGGCAAAATAAGCAAGCAATTTTTCAATGGAAATGGTCACTGTCACCTATGATTACTGACAAATACAGCGGGTAAAGCTTTAAAGGCATCATTCCTAACCCAAAAATATAGAATATATGTTTTGCGAACCTTAAACAACAAAATGGAACGTCTTATCTGGGAATCCAAGCAAAAACATATACTCAGTAAATATTACTCTTTAATTACATATTTAAGCTAACGAAAGGGTAGGCAGAGGTGCCAACGCCATCCACAGATAGACGAGCTTGTTCCCATCTCAAGATAGAGCCTAATCTCCTAATGGACACATTATTAAAACTTATAATTAATTCCGTACAAACAGAGACTAGGGATGTGGGCGAGCCGAATATTAAGAACTCTAACGTCCCAGCCTCTTTAGAGGCTCGTCCATGTAATAATGTAATATCAACTTAATGTCAGTTTAATTAAAGTATATTTTAACTGTTAATGTCAATATAATTACAGCCTTAATGTTAATAGAAATAGTGTATATTTTTTGAGATATTTTTAATAAAATGACATTTGGGCCCGTCGGTAGGTGGACGTTTAAGTAGTTAAAATCAATATACCGTTTAAAACTCAGAGCAAACTTTATATTTCGAGCAGAACACTGGCCGTAGTCGCTCATTACGCCGCAATAAAAAAAGAAAAGTCCAAAGTTTGAATTGATTAATAAATTAGTCATGCACGGCCGCCTGGCCGTAGACTATGTTATACAACCTTTTTATTAGATATTTCGCGTTTTATTATTACTATATTCGCTTACTTTACTAAAGTAAAAATTGTATTGTTATTCAACGTACGGTTACAATGCTGAGGTCTCGGGTTCGAACCCCGGGTCGGGAAAAGTAATATTATTTTACTATTATTTATTAGCCCAGAGTCAGCCCCGATCACATTGTGGGACTTTTTTGGAGACGCAAATGTATGACAGCGCTCCCTCTATGTTATAACTACTCTAAGGACGCAACATACAAGGCGAAATGTGGGGGTGGTCGCACCTCTGCTTTTCCTGTCTGGGAAAAGGCGTGAATTTATGTATGTAAAATGTAGATTTGCTCACCACCCTCTTATGTATATGTAACATAAGAGGGTGATGACTTCACCGCAAAGAAAAACATCGCAAGGAGATACATGGAAGGTGTGTATAAGATTTTAAAAGTATGCAAATTCATAATTGTAAATAACCCAAGACTTAGACACAAACCTCTAGTGGTCTCTAATACCCAATACGAAAGACATTATGGTTTCGCACTTCGAACTAAACACTCAATCACCCGTCTTAAAAACATTTGCCTTGGTGCGAGAATTCCACCAGCCTCTTGTTACATCTTCTTAATTACTAACTGCACTACCAAGACTAGTGAGTACTTATGCAATATCCACCAATACGTAATCCAAAATATTAATAAGTAAAAAATAAATATACCCAACAATCACATAAGCCTGATTCTACATAAAGATCAGTTAGGTCTTTTTTCGTAGGTATCAGAAACTACGAGAGTTTTCTCCCTCACAAACTCGATATAATATTTATGGGCCGCACTAACATTTTTCTCGGTGCAGGGATCGAACCCGCAGCCACTCGTTTCACAGCCGGCGTTTAACCAACTGCGCCACGTAGGCTGTCAGTTAAGCAACAGATCGTGGAATACTAATATAAAAATTGTATAGGATAAGTACTACAGATAAGGGTTAACTTTGAAAATGTTTCATTGTGGATGTGCTTCTTAATAATTAAATAATATAGAGGGAACTAAACTTATGTATGTGCGTAAAACAAGCCGTGAAAATCAAACAAATACATTACCAAAAATACTTTTGTTGCTAGTATCCACGCAAATTTCCATATATTTCGCACGGCTTTTGTGAAAGAGCGCGCCATATTTTATTTACACTATGATTACACGGATTCGTAATCTGTGTAAAGTGATTTGAAAATCGAATTTGGTTTGTATTTTTTTTCTATTTTGATAAATGAGGTATTGGCTGTTAATTCATAGGCAATAAAAGATAAAATAACGAAAAGATATAGAGACATAGAGCTTTCAAATTGAGAATACTAGGCTCACGTTAGCGTTGTCTCTCTCATATTTCGTGACAATCTTTACTTGGCAGTTGAATAATATGAATGCGCAGTAGGAACTATTAACCTTCATATCCAGTAAAATAATCCAAAAATAAAAAATAATTTTGCAAAATTAATACTGTAAAGGAAATCAAATAATTAAGCCAATAAAGCAACAAAACAAATATGACTAACACATTATTCTTCGGACTATCGTCATGTTAATCATACACTATAACAGATTGGCAGCCATTGACTACTTTTAGCTACTCACGGGCAAAAAATTGTAAAGGTTCATTAAGCATTTAGATTAAGATGGTTATTAAAATTAAACTGACCGTTTCATATAAAATTAAAATGTTCACACAAGGAAAAAACCCCAGAAATAACATTTTCTGGAATTAATTTCGTTTTATAATTTTTATTTCAATTTAAAAGTAATTTAATTATATTATTTTAATGGGTGTAAGTGTATCCCTTTTCTAAATAAATGAAACATAACAATAAATTAGTATGATTCCAGGTGAAAATTAAAATATTTTGGAATCACTTCACAATAACCAATCACAACACAGCCAATAACCGCCACTTTTCAAATCAGCCAATCGTGTCACACACCACTATTCGAAATCGACCAATCGTATCAAAATTATAATCGATATCAACCAATCACGATTTTCAAAATCACAGACAACAGACAGTTCGGAGTGCGCGCGACGAATGAGAAGGTCCAAAACGTAGGTGTTTAATTGTTAACACGTAGAGAATTTTGGAAAGTGTAGTCAGCAAGCGAAACGCTCCGGTCTCAGAGATCGCACTCGGTGTATTGTTATTTAATTGTTATAGTGGCTTGGATGTTGCAGGTTGGTTTTACGTCACCTCATTGCGGGTTCAAGTAACTCTTGTGAACAGATGAAAATGATGAGTAATTTCAGGTATATGTAGGTACTCTACTTTAGGATGTCAATACACCTATCAGTAACCTTCACAGTCTATTCTTTGAATCAAAAGTCAAATCCTGTCCTGAGTGTCACAATTTACTTAACAAAGTTTGTGTATCCCTCAAACATTTTCCTTTCCAGGGAATCGAACTTGCGTGGTCTCGTTTCATTCGGATTTCCTTTTCTATTACACGACCTCTCTTTGCAAGGAAACAACAATTTCCACAATGTCCAATTCAACAAAGTAAGTACTACAATGTAATTAATTAAATTTGAGTAATTACAACTGTAAAGCTCATAATTTTTTGAGGATTACATTTCTAAAATTAATTAATAAAGTAGTTAGTTTTAAGTACTATGAAGATTAATAAGGATGTAGGAACCACCGAAGACCTCAAGCAATTTAAAAGTAATGATATAAACACTTAGATACAACACAGTAATACAAATAATAATGTAATAATAAATAATGTAATAGGACACCCTCGCACGCCTTCGTACGAACATTCTGAGTAAAAAACATGTTTAATATACTTAGTTTTTATATCTATCAGTAAATGAAGTGAGCGATAGATAGGTAATGTACCAAATATTAAGACTGCCAATCGCCATTGCAGCATATATTAGGATAAATGCTAGGTACTGGTGGTACATCTCTCATATGTGAGAGTCCACCTGGGTAGGCACCACCGCAATATCTATTTCTCCCGACAATCACCAGTGGAAATCCACTATTGTGTTTCGGTTTGAAGGACATTGTAGCTAAAGTAACTACTGGACATATTGAGACTTAACATCTTATGTCTCAGGATGTCGAGCGCAGTGGAATGCCAAGTATTGCTTGGCTTACTGTTCATGAGCAGTCTTAACGCTTACCATCAGGCAAATGGCGTGCAAGGCTCGCTATTCATTGCAATAGAAAAAATGTATGGGACTAATCGAATGGGACCTACGTACCGTACTTAAAACATCATTATAACGTAAATTGGTCCCCATTGCAAGGGATGGACTTCTTGGAAAGGGTTGGTCTATCACGCTGGCCTATTGCGGTTTGACGGACTACTTAATATATACTACTTAATAAGAAATTCCTACAGATCTAAATAGTGTGCTGTTTTTGTCACGATGTTTTTCTCTAACTCTTAAAGTTATAGTAGCATCCAATATAAGTTTATGTCTAGACTCACATAAAAAGTGTGAGAAGGTTAAAAGAAAGACCCCTCTGCAATAACTTTACCATAATTTGGCGACTGCCATACCGCTGTAGGCAAAAAGCCAACTGACATACAAGAAGTCGCGGTTTTTATGCCCAATATTAAATTGATAAATTGTAATAGCACATATATGATTCATACAAACGTAAATCATTGTGTTTATAGGGGTAGATTGTAGACATGCGAAAATAGAGAAAATCACATGGAAATTTCTTTTTTCTCGGTGCGGGGATCGAACCTGCTGCCTCTCGTTTCAAAGCTCTCAGCTCCAGAGACATTCCGTGGCGCAAGTGAAAAGACGTAGGTCGTGTAACGAGAGGCCGCGGATTCGATCCCGGCACAGAGACAAATATTTGTGTGAACCACAGGTTATTGTTTTTGGGTCTGAGTGTTTGTGAGGACGAAAAGTATCTCATATTTCGATACTCACAACACAAGACTCGATCTTAGAGTGGGGTCAGAACTATGTAAATAAATAAAATAAATAAATAACACCCAACAGTCACATACATAGTCCTGACCCCACACTAAGATCGAGTCTTGTGTCGTGGGTATCAGGAACTACGAGAGACTTTTCGGTCTCACAAACACCCAGACCCGGAAGAAATATTTGTGGGCCACACAAACATTTCTCTCGGTGCGGGGATCGAACCCGCGGCCTCTCGTTTCACAGGCGGCGTCTAACCAACTGCGCTACGGAGGCTGTCAAATATGTATGTGACTGTTTGATGTATTTATTTATTTCTTTTAGCTAAGCAGCGAGCAGAAAATGAATTATTGAACCTAAGTTCCACCCAATTATGGACGATGAAGACAATCTAGCTTTAATAAAATTGTTATGCATCGAATATTTTTTACGTAGATTCTAGATAAAAAGCCTAGACCACAGTACTGAACAAGGTTTACGAAACCGGTTTTTGTTTGAATGTTTTTAGTAAGCCTAAGGCTACGAGTACAATTATTAGTTATTTGTTTCCTGTTCGAGTCTAATATAGATTTATTACTCGTCCACAATTACAGGGAAGGATGAGGGGTACGCAGAATAATGACATATTTATTAAACCGGAAAACCAAGGTATTTGTATGGAATTTTCTAAATATTGATGTTTGTTTTCCTTTTCATAAGCCAAAGTATGTATTTTATTGAAATAATTAAACAAAAAATTATTGTGTTTCAACACTTTTTATAATTGATTTAATAAGGAACTTGTAATTTCCTTTTGATTTTGAAAAGTGAATTGTTTCATCGTATTTTAAATTAGTCATTGGATTGATCGATCGTTCAATTTTAATACATTATAATTTAGTTAAATACTAACTAGTCTAGACATCGACTCCTCCCAAATAACGATTTCATCAGTATTTAAATATCTGCTCAAACATCTTTTTTTAATATTATTTAATTTTTTATAATATATACGTAATGTAGAGCAATTTGCATATGTTATGTTCTGCGATACAAGCGGCCATTAGACACAAAGATTTAATGGTTTGTTTAACGAAATTCATATTATATTTAAAATCTATCGATAAATATGGAAATTCGTATAGGAGGCATATATTTAGCAATGAACTAATTGTGGATAAAGATTATAATGTTATAAAATTAATAAAAAAAGAAAAAGAAGGATTGATAAAGCTTCTAAGCTGACATTTACTGCTCATCGTATTAATTAAGTTTTTAAGCATCGTAAGTAGCGATAACACATCACATTTTAGATCAGAATTACTTTTTTGTATTTTTAAACTTGACCTACAGTGAATTTCTTGATGAATGGGGAATTGTGAATGAAAGTGGAATTATTGATCTAAACATAAATCAATAATTACAACAACACTAAGATCCTGTCCTGACCCCACACTAAGATCGAGTTTTATGTCATGAGTATCAGAAACTAGTGTCATGGGTATTAGGGACTACGAGAGGCTTCGGTCTCACAAACACCCAGAAACCGAAACCAATATCTGAACCACAAACATTTATTTCGACGCCGGGATCAAACCTGTAGCCTCTCCTTTCACAGCCGGCGTTCATCATTATTATTAACAACATTAGTGCTTACTCCTGCAGTGATATGGGCGTGAAGATATCAGTTTAACTCATATATTGTGTAAGCGAGCCTGCGTGTCATATCTCAAAGGACATAGTATCACTTGATACGCGCATTTTTGCCACGCTCTATTTAATGCGTGAGGATAGGCCGACCTGTGGCTTGGTGGCCGTGGAACAGAGAGGCCGCGGTTGCATTCCCGGGTTGGATTAAAATATATGTTTTTGGGGTTGGATGTATTGGGATTGAATTTGTTTGTAGTGTTGGATATGGAATATGGAAGTTATTTTATGTAGGGTCCGGATTATGCATATATTTTATTGGGTGTGTTGCTGTAATGAGCGTTATAGTTAAGAATGTTTGCCCTGGGTATCGAACACGGAATTTTACGATGCATAGCACATATAAATTGCCAGGTAAATATGGTTGTACATTTTTAATAACTAATATTTGTTGTAATTTATTAGTTTGTACGTATAATACCAGTCGCACAAGGTTTTTTCCTCCTATTTCATATAGGTAAAGCTTAGAAGATACTGAACCAATAGGTTTCACACATGACATTTAGTCTAATAGCCAAGAAACAGGTGTTATTGGATCTGTGACTGTTCGAGAAGCAATTTATACTTAACATCGTATAATTAAAAATTGGCAACTGCTATGCTGAACTTCTCAAAAAGAATTTTTGCTACAAGTATTTCCGTCCTCAATTTGAACCCACTACACTCCGTTGAATTGTTATAAATTACCACATATCCAACAAATGCCCGACCGACTCGATTATAGTTAAAAACACTTGGCAAAAATTATTTATCAAATAATTAGTAGCTACCACACCGGGGCTATTTCCGTCGATAAGAAAGTTCAAAGTGACGAATATTTTTCTAATTAACATCGACCAACAATAGCTATAAACATTCTTCTAACAAAATAATAAAGAGTTCTTATTATGAAACCAAATATACCGGTTGTGGCGTAATAAAACTTTGTAATTATCAAATCAGTTATCGTCCCACACACTCCGCCTGAATAATATCACACAACACAATTATATCGTAAACTTTGGAATATCCCATGTTTTTTCTCGTTAACCATATACCGCAGTGATTCTGGTTTACCATTGGTGACATCAAAAATTCACGAGATAGACGTGGGCAGTTTAGATCTGTTGTTAAACATAATAGCTCTTTTCTACAAAACCGTTATGCTATTTATGTTCATTTCCAAATACTCCATCATGACTCAAAACAAACCATGAACGCATGTTCGCAATTTAAAAACATTCCTTACGTTCAAAAACTCGATTCAATGTCAAAGCCCGTTATTGATCAGACGTGGAATGAGTCAGACAAGACCGTACCCACCGCGTAATGCCTTATTTGAAAAAGTGCCAATAAGTTAATTAATTTTTATTAAACGTATTACAGCGCATCCTTTATTAATTCAATGATAACATAATGGCAATAGCTTAAAAACCTTGACCCGGTTCCGAACAACTTTTCGCCGGTCAGACGAGCACAGTTTCCGAACGCACACCGAAAAACAAAACACTGGCCACTTATAAAAAAAATAAACACAAATCGCGAAGGGATCGTTCGAATTTGGAATGTGGAACGCGCCAGCCGGCACACTAGCGTCCGAAGCGGCGCCGGGAGGTTGACTGTGTTCGCTCGTGATTCATCCCGTATGAAGGAAAAATAATAATAAAAAGCGCGAGTTTTGAAGACCGCCTCACACGATCGCAAAAGGCGTCGGACTAAAAACGCTGTGAGCACGAGAGCATAACCGGCCGGTCTAGCAACGGTTAGGAGTGGCGGCCGGCGATGGCTAGATCATGTTATTGAATTTCGCTACGGAGCTGCGTTGCCGAGTGTACCGCGGTGCGAGCATCGACTTGCGCGGACAGCTGTATGCACTAGTAACCTTTAAACTGCAAGTTGCTTCGAATTATTTACCATTTAAGAATACCGTGTCAAGTTTTTTTATAGACATTACCTAGTGTATAGCAATTTTCTATCTGATGACCTAACGGTAATACAGTATCAATTAAGTAGTGCATAGTTGATAGTCACCGTGGCGCATTCGGTTGAGATGACAATTTGAATTTGATATATTTGTTTGAAATTAGTAGAGTAGAAGGGAACTTAAAAGCTTTCCTTATGTTAAAAAAGCTTGGTTTAAAGATACCAATTCCTTACATTTTAACACCTCCAACACCAGATCTGTATCTTATCAAAACTGGGGCTTTTTAAGTATTTATGTAAAATAAAAAAAAAACTGCATAGAATATCTAATGCTATGTACACTCAATAAAAGTAGCGGATGTGTTGATTGACCAAGCGATATATTATTATCTAATTTCAATGACTCATCACTTATAAAAATATCAATAAAAACAACTTGAAATTCAAGTAGTTGCAAAATGCAGACGAGTTCGTAATATATGCTAGCGCGAGGATTATGAAGGTCTTCGATAAAAAATAGACTTGCGACATCTATTTAATAACTACATTCAACCTTAATCAATGAGTTTAGATTCTAGAAATATAAAGCTCTGTATACCTAGAAGTTACTTTCCTAATATTGTTGCGAAATCAAATTTTATAAATCTATCCCCTAACTGGATATTTAAAGTAAGGTTTTAACTGAACGCGTCCGACTGAATCCTAGATTTGTTTGGATACTATCATTGAATGAAACGCAACACCCAAGCTTTCCTTATCTCTAAAAATTCTGTATCAGCCCAGATACGTCCCACTGCAAGGCACAGGCCTCCTCTGCAATCAAGAGTACGATTGAGATTGGTCAGGCCATATAGTCCACCACGCTGGCCTAATGCAGACTGGCGGACTTTACATACCATAGAAATTCTTATAAACCGCTATGGTATTCCTCAAGATGTTCCTTCACCGTTTTAGTACGTGAATGACTATCAATACACATATGACTCCAGAAAGTCACGAGTTCACACCACCTATCACATTGTGGGACGGAACATACAAGGCGAAATGTGGGTGCCCTGGCACCTCTGCCTACCCCTTCTGGGAAAAAGGCGTGAGTTTATGTATGTATGTAAGTCACGAGTTGTGCCCTGTGATTCGCACTCGCGACCACTGTGATCATGTTGGCAGCCGCGTCTAGTCCGTTTACCAACAAGCCACCGCGTATTTCATAAAATGAATATTTGAATTAAAAATGGTTCAAGAATTAGGCTAGGTTCAGACGACCGCGTGGAGCTATCAAACGAACGATACAAGGTCTAAGTAAACCATTTGTATTGTTCACATAAACGCGCGTTACGGTGGCACACGGTAATATGACCAGTACACATTGTTTAGGAGACTGTCCGCCCTCACACCCACCACTGTAACTCCTGTAAGCCAGGATCAACAGTGGCACGCATTGTAATGACACCGAGCATTGAAGCTCGGCGAGTCTCCGGGAATGTTTAACTTGTCTTTAAGTTACACATTGTTTAGTTAGATATTGTGCCGCGCGGTCATCTGAACCTAGCCTTAGTGACTCACGAACCAAACCCGATAGCAAATAAAGTGATAAAGTAAGATAGCACTAATTATTCTAGCCATTATTTTGTCCCGTTCGAGTAATAGATATGACGGAACAAGTTAAACGTGAACTAAATTGATGAATCAATTCTTATAAGTACATATTACATTCACATATAACACACACGTCTTCCAAGGCAAGGTAGGCAGATTTGTCATGAAATATACCAGTTTTCACAATATTTATTTTAGTAACAAGATGTCATAAATCGAAATGGGCGAATAATTGGTATGGTCATCTTATTTAGCCATAGGGATTCCCCAGCTTCAATAGAGAAGCGAACAGTATCCAGCATGTAAAAGTTATAACGGTGGTGGATATCAGACTATGTGGCCTAATCCCTCTCAATCGTACTCTCGTAGGCCGTGCCCGGCAGTGGGACGTATATGGGCTGATATAAATTCAGATACAGAATTAGATATATACAGAAACGACACAAACTTGCTTGGGTCACTCTAGGTGGTTTTTCGTCATGGTGGACCATATTAATCACAGACTTCAATTTTACTTCTTTTTTATTTTTATTTTATTAATTAAGGTTTGTTTACAGCGATACAGTTAGTCAAATTGTTAAATCTTCAGTAATCATATGGATACTATTTTTGAATGATGGTAGAGTATTGTGGTAAATTTAATAATTTAACTTTAATTTAAATCTAAGATGTTAACTATAACGATTAAAACTGTGATTAAAACCATCAAGGCACTTCAAATCATTTACAAACGTACGCGAAACTCAATACCACGATGGCACTCTTTACATTAGTGTAAAACAGGTTTCCCAACGTACATTTCTAGGTCATCCATACCACAATCGCGTTCAAATTAAATCTTTAAATGTTACTGGCTGTTATCTGACTTTTAATTTAACACACAAGTAGTGGTTATTATGTTTTTAAATAAAATCTTACATTACCCATTATCAGCATCATGCATTCGCCTTTGAATCTCTATACTCATAAAGGCTTGGGTTCGAATTTTGACAAAATTTTATATGTATGTATGTTATATATGTCCAAAACCTTCACAAAATATTCACACAAACTTTGGGGGTCTGGATAAAATGAGATGACAAATTTCGTCGTAGTTTAGAAAACCACGAATGAATAAGGAATGTGTTATGTGAATCGTTTATCATCTAAGAAACACTGATTGTTATGTACTTAAAGACGTATTTATTACATACATATATAAACTCACGCCTTTTTCCCAGAAGGGGTAGGCAGAGGTGCCAGGACACCCACATTTCGCCTTGTATGTTTCGTCCCACGATGTGATAGGTGGCGAGCCTATCGCCATATCGTGCACAAGTTCCTGACTCTGGGCTGATAATGAATAGAAAAATCCAATATCACTTCGCCCAACCCGGGATTCAAACCCGAGACCTCAGCTTTGTAACCGTACCCCAGTACAACTACGCCACCGAGGCAGTCAAGACGTATTTATTGATCGAAGCTTTCTCAGTTTTAAAAAGTTAGTAGGATAGACAATGTTAAGATTTAACTAAGACCTACATTTTATGCGTAACGTATTTAATATAACAGTGATTAGGTAAATAACTAGAGGTCAAAAACCTCACGTACAGACACGCAATCTATTTCTGTTGCACATAATTGCGTTATGTGACGTCACTGCTGATGTCAGTGCGTAGTTACCGTTTTTGATAGTACTCTTTCATAAAGATTATCTAAGTATAATATTTCCCACCAAACAGCAGTGTGAATGCACTGTCGTGTTCTGGTTTTAAGGCAATAGCAACTACTGGATATAACGAGACATCTATATTTCAGGATGGCCAGGGCAAAGGAATGCCAATTTTCAAGCATTGTAATTCAAGGTGTTTGGATTTGCTACTGTCCATGAGCGGTCGTATCGTTAACTATCAGGCGAATGGCATGCTCGTCTGGCCATTGTATGCAATTGAAAAAAGGCATGTAGATTCTATTCCGATTTATGTCCTGTTGTTAGCCTCTGGTAAAACGTGAGTTCCCTATGACATTATTTAGGTGTGGTAATTTTGAAAAAATGCGGCCATTTTTTTGTTATTTTTTCCCTATTTGGGTGTTAAATACATAGTTTTATTTTAAATAATAAAGTACACCCTTTTATTTTTAAAGACTCTAACGCATGGGTTTAAATTATAATATTATTTGATCAAAAACTATGGATTTATCATCACCCAAAAACGATGGAATGGTGGTAGTAGAAATACAAAAAAAAACGTGTGTTTACGATTTTTTTTGTTGCATTGTGTATACTGTCACTAAAACTACCACCCGGCTTCGTTTTCGTTAGCAGTAATGATATACCTTGTATCGACTGCCCTTTCTTTGTTCATTATGACTCTTTAAAATTCCAGGGTGATCGGTAAGAAATAACCACGATCGACACGACCGCCATGTACGGTTATGAGACATATTGTTTCATTTTATAATTTATTGATGTAAATTAAGGGTAAAAATATAATATATTCTAATAAGTATATTACAAGATATTAAAAATATCTCCAGTCCTTGTATTGAAAGGCCGAGGTCGGTTCGTGGCGTCCCTGAACTAGATGCATTAAATTTTATATTGCCTACGCCGCGAAAAATTCTGCCCAAGTTAAAATTTTCTGTAAGACTAAGAGGATAGTGTGGTTATATGAATAAAACTTGAAACTAAATTGCTTTTGAAAATTTTAAATTTCATTTTTCTCGAGGGCTTGTGTACAAACTATACTTTTGGAATAAGGAGTAAACTGTTATGATTGATAATTCTATGTTCAACTACGCTCAAGCATGCATCCCTGGAGGGATAGGCTGAAGTGGCATTAATGGTATTCATATTTCACTTACCTATTTTATTAGTTACATTGTTACTTTCTAATGAAAAATTACAATTTGAGAACTTTTTTTCTAAATTAGTAAATGGCACAGTCGGTAAAAAAATAGGGTTTTTTTTTATTTAAACACAAAACGAAAGCAACAAATAATTAAAATTATTAATCTGATAAATATTTATAATACTGAAACGGTAAAAATAAACTCGCGAAATTAGCACCAACTAAAAAAACTAATCCAAATTATGTAGCCTTAATTACTATTTACTTGATAATTAATACAGTACGAAACAACTTATACATGACGTTCACTAAAGTAGCGCCATCTAGTGAAATCCTAGTTTGCTTTATTAAGTGAATTAATTTTTTGTGTAAGATTAGAGAGAAAAAATCGAAACGAGCATGTTCAACATCGACAATCTAAAGACGTAAGCCCGACTCACACTTGGCGGATTTGATTTCTTATTGTCTTAGATTGGATTGATTCAGGAAATGAATTTGTATAATGGTAAGCATTACGCCTGCCTATATACAGCAGCAAAAATATTCAGAACGTATAATTACCAACCCGCACTAAACCAGCGTGGTGGACTATATGGCCTAACCACTCTCAATCGTACTGTCGATTGTAGAGTAGGCCCGTGTCCTGTAGTGGGACGTATATGGGCTGATATAGATAGATAATTACAAAGAGGAAGAGCGAGCTTACTGTGAGTTCGCAACTCGAAGAATAATTTCGAAAAAGACTCTCACGAAACCCGTTCTTAATGGGAATTTGGTATGCGAAAATTCAATTTAATTCCAGTCATTTTTCATACAGGTCCGTTGCAGCTTATAATAGATATAGGAGAGGAAGGAAGGAAAACAAGAAGGGGATTCTAACTGTCGATACATTTACTATACTAAGGCTTAGTTGCCAAATTTTCCCATACCTTTGACACGTATTTGACATTGCTAATGTATGGGATTGAAATTTTCAAAGTCAAAGTTATGGGCAAAGTTAGTATGTGCAATTAGGCAATAAGGCAATACATTTACTAAATATAACTCTTAGATTAACTTCCAATACGATGTACAGGAAACATTTCTTTCAAGTAGTCATTACTTTGACTTTAAATTATGTAACATGCGGAGATGACACTGTAACTTCACGCCTAACTTTCTATTTAACGTAAGATTAAACATTTAAGTAACAATGACTAAGCTGGTTTAATATAAGCTTTAGAAAAGTGACGTCAAAGACTTATGTATAGAATTGAGTGACTGGTAACTTAGCTCATATGACATAATTACTGTATCCATTTATGAGTTGCTTAGAACGTAGTGGTAATTTACCATAGGATTTAGCTAATGGTAATGTTTCATATTTGCGTCGGAAGTCTACCCACAAGACAAAAGACTTAGTAAAGGTTACGGAAATTCGCTTAATACAAACTATTACATACAGGTTATTGTAAATTCAAGGCCATTGAATTGAAGAATTTTCAGCTGCTGAGGAGATGACTGAAATGGCACTAACATTGATCTGAGCAGTACTTCCTTTAGGATCTAACTTTCATTCGTCTGATTTGAAGAGGCTCCGTAACATTATCCAAGGCGTCTTGGCAATCTTAAATAGAGCCACCTAGCAATTACTCTATCAATTTCGACCTAGGTAGCCCGTAGTGCTAAAACTAGCGTAGAGACAACCTTACACTCATTTCTACCCTCCATTTCTGGATTCCTATACAAAAGTTCGTTGCCTCATAACCACAATTCCAATCTCAAAAGATTAACCGGATGCGGTAACGTGTCAAATCTGGCGACTCATCTTTCAGTTGACATAATATGATGTACTTATGACGCCAGACAAGTGTAGGTAATCCCGCGACTACACCGATAAGCAGATTTAAACCGATTACTGCATCAGTGACACGAAAACGCACGCTCGCGACTACCTCACAATCGGAAACTTTATACTTTAGGTAGATTAGAAATGCTATTTTTAGTATCGTCAACAAGATTTTAGTCTGTTGTTTAGTATTTTTATAATATAACAGATGTAATGAAAAGTGTTGATTGCGACCCATAAACACTCATAAAACTTTAGATATTTTGTTGAATAACGACAAGAATTGAAGATTTTATGAAATTTGGGAAAATATCAAAGAACAGGTTGATGCCCATATAATTTCTTAGATCCAGGGATTGGGAATTTTCTTAGGCATATTTGTTTTTTGTTATTTTTTATTATCGTGGTATTTAGATAGTAAATACTGACATTTTTTTTTCTAAAATAATAGTGTACACACTAAAACTGTGTACTACAACAACAACAACTAGAGAATGCCTTAGGCATTAAGTCCGCCTTTATACAACATTATGTATAAAAAGATTAATAAATAAATAAATAAAACTACCACCCGCCTTCGTTTTCGGTACTCTTTAATTTTATTTGTAAAATATTGTATGCTTTTTGTTCTTTTTGTGTGCAGCAAAGAATAATAGTAAACAAATGATATTGATGATATCATTTGTTTACTATGGTGTAAGTACTCACCCGATGCGATGTGGCGACATGTGCGAGGGTGTGCGCAGGGGTCGGTCTCTCGTCGCTGGACTCGTCTCCAGACCGCTCCCCGGTGAACACCGAGTCGTGCGACACAGACAGCCCGCTGCCGTACGCGCCCTCCCTGATCACATCGTTCTGGTTAGATATCCACCTTAATGCAAGCCAATGCGGGGTCTAAGCACTGTCAAAAGCAGAAGACACTTATGCCGTGCCGTGGGACGTTTTATTTATTTAGTCGTTACCATCAAGTGCACCTTTAGGAGTAATAATTTTGTAATGACCTCATATATTCGTTTCTTTTCAAATCTCTAGATAGACATGGACGATGATACTTCAACTTGATCCAAAACGGAAAGATTCACGTTTTTCCATTCTAGTATAAAAAAGGTATTACAAATTCTAGCCCTTGTCTGTTAAACCCAAACACGTAATCTCTGAAAGGATAGTCAAACATGCCACCAATGTTACAATTTTTGGGGCCAAATTCCAATGAGAATATGCAGTGACTCGTGAATACTAAGCTGCCCAGAAGTCAGTTACAGAGTTGACTATATTCATTTGTTATTCGGTTGTAATAATGGAAAAACATACTTCCTCCTAGCATGTCGGTCGGCATCAAGCAGTTCGCTGGTGGAGCTGCTCTTAGGGTCTGGAGACGCGTCAGTGCGGGCGCCGCTGCCACGCCGCTTGAACATGCGCCGCAGCCCGCGCAGGAACCGACCCGTGCGACCCTCGCCTGGAATGGAGACAGATTTTATTAATGTCTAGACTGCTGGCATATAAGATGAGAGCAGGTGATAAGGTATTGGTAAGGTCTATTGTCTTTATTAGGTCACTGTTTCCATATATCTTCTTCTGTAGGTGCCTCTCCATTACTGACAGACAAACTGACTAGTTAAAGACAAGCTAGTGTCTCTAAGAGCTCGTTGTCAATTCTTTGCGTGCCACTGTTAATCCTGGCTGACAGGAGTAGCAATGGTGGATGTGAGGGTGGGAAAGTCTCTTTCCATTACTGAAGGTTGGCAGTCAGTTCCTTAAATCTCTCCTTGTTCATGGCTAGCCGGAGCACCTCGGTACCTCGGTACCATAAAAACGGTTGAATTTTTATTACAGTCCACTCGATTGTTGCGCAGCCAGGACTTTCTTCTCCATATATGCAAACGTCATTACCGCCGTTAGTTTTATTCCTCCCGTATACAATAATTACCAAGCATTGGATTATTAAATATGAAGTATTGCGGAGTAAGAATGGCGGCGAATAGCAATCAGTTTTAAATAAGCTGAATGATGATGCTTCTGTTTATGGCCAGATTTGACGCTTACTAAAAGTAGTCAGTCTTCGAAGTTGGCGTGTTAATTGTCCCAGTCGCCATCGCCTAATACACTGACATTTATACCGACTTTTGTTTAAATAACATGCTACAGCAGTTGTTTTGTCAATGAATTTAAACGTTGCAACTCGATGCAGTTAACTAATTCCACTTATGTATAATCCGCACTCACTAGTTTAAATAAAGTTTAAATGTGTTAAAAAAAACAGTAAAACGATTTCATCAGCTTTCTTTGTTCTGTTACTATGATACACTCTTTAGATTCTGACTGCAATACTTCAAATTTCCCAATTAATAATCGTGTCATCTAGCGGCAAACCTTAGAACTACTTGCACCATCAAATGAACTCTTGATAAAAATTAGCGCATATTTATTATTTACCATGGTTGTGTGTGTCGGAGTGCGGCGGTCGGTAGGGCGGCTCGAGCGAGCCCTCGCGCACACACGACATGAGGCCCGCGCCGCCGCCGCCCGACATCCGCCTGCACGCTGGAACACAACAATACATAGTTACTATCGTTCATTAAAAACTAAGGGTAGGCACATCCGGAGTTGCACAAATATGACCGAGAAAATCGCGCTAAAATAAGTATTAAATTAACTTAATTTGATAGATTTCGTCGAAACAGCGATAAAAATATTATCTTCATTTTAATTAAACTTTCTGTTATAATAAGACTTACAGGCATTTGAAAATCGTTGCGAGGACCGACTAATTTCAGTAACACTCCACTAGAGATGCACTGGAGCGCGCGCACCACTTTACGCGCTTTTTATCTTTATTTCATTACAAATCGCAGCCTCCATAGTATAGTTGGTTTACGTCGGCTGTGAAACGACATCCTGCGGGTTCGATCCTCGCAACGAGACAAATGATTATGTGCACCTCAAGTATTTTTGTTTTCCTGATACTAACAACACAAGACTTGATTTTAGTGTGGGAGTCAGGACTTATGAGACCTTTACTTTAAAAAATTCAAAGATGAAGATAATAAATTTATAGATGAAGATAAATTGTCGCAGACAACCTTACAAGGGATTGTTATAAGAAAAAGGTAAAGATAATTACATATACTTTCAAAATATACCGTATTTATTGTAATAGTAGTAGATCACCTAAGTCCTTACATACAAACAGCTGAGTGTCGTAGATAATGCATACCGACTTGTACTACAACTCACAAGTATCTAGTATTTACGTGTCTTTCACACGAAGGTCGAAAAACCATCCCATATACATTTCAGAACAATTTAATTACCAAGGAATTAGATCTCACGGCTCGCAATAAATTCATTAATGTCCCCTGGGAACTTTACACCTAATTTGAACAAAGAATTGTCGCGGAATAATGGATGGATATTGAGTTTCTTTATTGTGCTATTTGTCCTAATAACGCAGCCCTCGAGAGCTTTGGTTTAACGTAAATAAAGAAAGATCACTTGTAACCAAGACCGACGTTTTAAGGTCATTGTTAATATTAATGGTAAGACAAGTTAAAAGGAAATTGTTGGTTTGTAATACCATTGACTCGAAGAAAACCTAGTCAATTTTGGTTCGATCTTGGAGTATCGAAGACGCAATCTATTAGCTTTTCTCTTCATCTCTTTTCTTGAAAGCCCTGAACAAACCTCAGGTCAATATCTCATGGTACTAAGCTGTTATAGAATGGAGCAACAGGATACAAAAGGTACCAACTAAAATATTTCAGAGTGTAAACCAACTTTAGCTGGTCGTAGTGCAGGCTTACCTGCAAGCCAGTGGACGATACTTTGCTGACCTATAGCGGAATAACAGATAAGGTAATGATATCCTCCGTGGCGCAATTGGTCAGACGCCGACTGTGAAAGGAGGGGCCGCGAGTTCGATACCCACAAATATTTGTGTGATCCTCACATGTTTGTCTCGGGTCTGTGTGTTTGTTGAACCAAGGTCTCTTGTGGTTTCTTATATCCACGACACAAGACCCGATCTAAGTGTGGAGTCGGAACTATAAATGTGACTGTCAGGTGTGTTTATTGACAGGCTGGTGACGAAAAACAGTCATCAGCGCGAGAAGCTAGGTCCTGTGGGATCTGTTAGCCTACCTATCTGCCAAGCACGAACAGCATTGGCAACTCCTAATAATCTTGAGGGAGGCCAGCGTTAGTAGTGGACTCATTGTAGTTGACAATGATAATAATGGTTTATCTTTCTAGTACAGTGGTTCTTAACCGGTGATTCGCGGACCACTGGTGGTCCCCAGAAGCATTCCAATTGGTCCGCACAGCCACCCTAAGGCCATCCTTAAAATAATTTTGCATTTTTTATTCACAGCTAGATAGAAAGACTCATTATTTATTTACGTTTCGTTACAACCAAACTAGACAATCAACCGAGTGGTCAATGACTAGACAGAAGTTTCGTCAAATAATCTACAAATAATTTACTGGTGGTAGGTCTCTCATATGTTAGAGGATATCTGGGTGGGTACCACCGCAGTGACTATTTCTCCCGTCAAACAGCAGTGTAAACGCACTGTTGTGTTTCGGGTTGAAGGGCATTGTAGCCAGAGTAACTACTGGACATATTGAGACTTAACATCTTATGTCTCAGGATGGCGAGCGCAGTGGAGTGCCAAGCATTGCTTTGTAATTCAAGGTGTTGTTTGGTCGTATCGCTTACCATCAGGCGAAAACATGCTCGTCTCGTCATTCATAGCAATAAAAAAAAAATCTCCCGTGACTAAAAGGTTACGAACCACTGTTTTAATACTTTGATAAATCTAAATGCGTCAATGTGATTGCTTAATAAATCGAGTCATGAGCCAGCTCATCATATAACATCCCCAAGCAATCTACAGAAAACAGCTATCTATAATAATATCATATTGTCACATAAACTACCCTAGATCATTGAAATATATCAAAAGAAACATCACCGACCCGCAAACACCCCGAAACTCCCACGTCTCATTAAAAACCCGACCCCAAAACAAGAATTAACGTGAGGAAACTCGAGCGAAATGCACATCTATAGAACGTAACCGCTTTCATAGTACAAGGTCAGCCGTACTGTTTACCCGCAGCGAAGGTCAAGGGCGCGTGCCGGATCGATACGGATGCTGCGGATGAGGGGGACGGAGATAAGGTTCCCTCCAGGGGGGAAGGAGAAGGGAGATGCCATGTTTATGGATGGGTAAGGATGCTTTCCAACTGCGAACACAGACTTCCTTATGGTGCCGTTTTGACAGATCCGATGGAGCAAACTGCGATCTTGTGTTGGGGATTTTTGTTGTTTACTTTTCTAGTTTTAAGGTTAAGGTTGTAGATGATTGCAGCTGGGAGAAGTGGGGTGAGTTAAAGGTATTTCTGTAATAATTTTCGAGGAAAAGTGAGAGTCGGGAGTATTGTATCTGTTTATTAAAATTCTTTCGTAATTAGTAAATATTTTCAAGAACTTTCATAATTTTCAAGCGTCTATGTCAGAGCGAAATGAGCTGTGTGTCGTGAGGGACAGAGTTCGAATAATTGGGTTGAAATAATTCGGTGGAATTATTACCCGGCATGGCGATAGGATAAATTTTTAAACTTCAATCATATGGGCAGTTCACAGTGGCGACTTGAATATATGTATAATGCAAACAATCATATCTTACGCTACACCAGATATGACTTCTCGAGAAGAGCTCCACCCCAAACACTTGCGTGGTGGCCTGTTGGTAAAAGGACCAGACGGAGCTGCCAACATACTCAAGGCGGTCGCGGGTTCAAATCCTAGGTTACACATCTGACTCTTCGGAATCATGTGTGTTCGGAATCATAGCAGTTGTACTATGGTATTGTTATCAAAGGTCTCGGCTTCGAAGCTCGGGTCGGGCAAAGTAATATCAATTTATTTTTCTATTCATTATCAGCCCGGAGTCAGGCATTTGTGCCCGATATGGCGATAAGCATCACAAGCATATCACAAGGCGAAACATAGATGTCCTGGTAGCACCTCTGCCTACCCCTTCTGGAAAAAAGGCGTGAGTTTGTGAATGTATGTAATAGAAATCCATCTGCCTACCTCTAAGTACACACTTTTCAGCACATATTTTGCCATCTCACCCTACTATACGTTCCCAAATAGTAATTTTTATGTTCACTCAACCGTGTTATGTATCCAAAGATAGAACCTTAGATACTTCCAATCGCTAACATAATCGTGCGTGCTCACAACCATCGGTCTTGCATGATTAATATAGTTTTTAGGCTTTTCGTGTAATATATTTCGAAACGGTTCCTTCCGAGCTCCGAGTGGCTTTTTGGCTACATTTTCGGAAACGTTGATGTATTTATTAATAGGGAGAGCCTAGTTAACTGTTGACTTGGGTAGTTTATTTTATGTGTACTGTATCAGGAGGGCACGGGAGTCCTCTACAATCGGAAGTACGAATGAGAGTGGTTAGGCCCGAAGTCAACCACTCTGGCCTAGAGCGGGTTGGCGGACTTAACATACCAAAGAAATTATTGCAAAACGCTATGTTTTCGCAATTATTCGTGGCATATCTTCTTCTTTTTACCCACATTTTCCTTTTGATTACAGTTTTAGGTCTAAAGTTTAATACTAGAATGAAATATAATGTAGAAATAATTATTGTATGACGGAATTTCATCCAGACAGTCCGACAGGAATAATATAAATAGAAAATCCTATTAGCATCCCAGTTCCCGGGGTTTAGTGATATCGCCGACGCACACACATCCCGGTTTATGACGTCAACATCTAGGGTAAAGGTTTCGCTTCGGTTCATTTCCGTTTATCGCCAGGATTTATTTACGTACTAAAATACAGTGCTATTATTTTTTATGTTATTTTTGAGGGCTTATCTGAGCCACGTTTTAAGAAGGAAAGAAGCTTTTATGTCTTTCTAATCCAATACACCGGTCTTATGCGGATCTTTAAACATCCCCAACTAAATTACCCAAAATATAAAATCTTTCCATGTCCAGTTCATACTTCATTGGAATGCGCTCCCTACGGAAATTAGGATGTGCAGGAATTGCTCTTGCATTTAAAGTGAAGGTTCGAGAAATGCTATTACAACAAATGGCAGAATCGACAACTTAAGCTTTCGTTTCATTTATAACCTGTATATTTTATAGTAATACATAAACTCACGCCTATGTCCCATTGGGGTAGGCAGAGACTACTGAGCGCTATATAATATATTCCTTTATATTTATTTATTAGTATATATTTTATGCCTGTACTTATATATAGTTTGTAAATACATATGGTATATATACGTAACCATTTTTTGTATCTTACAAACACTCTTTTGATCTCATCTCTGCATAAAGGTTGACTGGTAAAAAATGCCGAGGGCATAAACCCCGCATGTACATGCTGTATAAAGTTTAAATAAATAAATATTAAAATCAATCAAAAAAACACAACGCAAAAAATAATTTAACAATCCTGGCACACAATTTTCCCCTTACATAATAAATGTATAACATTGACAAGGTCGCATGTCGTGGGAAAACACAGTGAGACACGGCGCGGGTGGAGGCGGGAAACGAGAGACGTGTCATCAACCTATTGATGAGGGCTCGTATTAGCTCTAATAACTATGTGAGGGCGATTATTATGTGTGTATTATGAATTATCTAATAATATATCCGAATTTGTGTTAGTGGTTGTAGGATAGCATCGTGATTATGGTAATTGCTTACATGATCGATAAACCAGTTACATTTCATTATTGTCGTGTTGGATGTCTTGTATTATTTAATCATAATTATTATATTTATGGAAATTGTGTTATATGGCAGTCGTTCACGAATCCAGCGAGAAGAGGATTAATATGAGTCATTGCTTAGGATATAGTTCGGATAATATTGAAATAAACCGAATTGTTACGAATTTTATCGCGTATTTGATTTGATTTTTGCATTTTTTAACTTCATAAAGTTACGATTACTTTACAGCCTTCTTGGTCAAGGGGCGGGGTGGGGCACTTTGGAACATACATTCGCTCTTTTTAAACTAGGTGTATATAAAATAGAATATAAGGTGGTGCCCTAGGTAACCTGATATAGAAAAATAATAGAAATAACAAATTTAAGCTCCAAATTAACAAACAGTACACAAAATCTTACACTAAAATAGTGAATACTAAGTTATCTTTACCATTCCTTTGGGACATGCGACACGGCGACGTCATTATAAATTCGGTACTCATCGTTCCAAATATCTCAATCCTAATTAACTTGTCAAAATTAAGAGACTTAACGGGGTCGGGGAGCGAAACTAGTTCAAGGCGGTTGTTAAGAGATGTGAACCCAGATAATACGGATAATATAAATATTCATTTATTTATTTAATCATTGTAAATTTTGCATTGTACAGAGAAACAATAAAGAAATAACATAATGTGGTAGTTTTTACGTTTCATTATAATTTCATAATTTTGCTTAGTTTTTGTTTACATATTACTTCACCATCATCATCAAGGAAGCCCACTGCTGAACACATGCCTCCCACAAATACATATTATTATTATAACTGTAGTAATATATATTATTTATTGTCGCGAAAACTTGTTATGTTTTAATTAAATTTTGTTTTGTACACTTACTTTGTCTACGTATAATTTAATTGTAGAAACTTTACTTGATCCTATATTACTAATTGTATTGTGCTTATGTTTTATTGTTTTGTAATTTTCCCATATATTTATATCACACTAGGTAATTTCTAACAGGCAACCATGGGATGGAATAATTATAAACAAGAGAAAGAAAGATTACACTAGTTTACATAATTGAACTTTTTTTTTATACCCCAAGATAAATGTATACAAATATGTTAATCTACCTTCCTTAAATCAAAAAGTGTTAGTAAAAATATTCTATCACGTCACAAATTCTTCCTGCAGTCAAATGTTTTTTTTAACCACCTAACGTGGTAACGACAGTTTATTGTTTATTCGTTCGCTTCACACCACAATTATCTTGTTTCGGATTGATTAAAAATGTCGAGTAGAAAGTGTAAACAAAGTTCTGATCGTTTTTGTTATGTTTGTGGACAGTTTATATTTTCAAAAAAGAGAAGACTCATTACTGATTCGTTAAAAAGTGCATATCTCCAATATTTTGGATTTCCTGTTGCAAATCAAGATAAAAAGTGGGTGCCTCATGTGTTTTGCGAAAGCTGTAGAATTATCTTACTCCAGTGGTCATCAGGAGAAAACGTTCACCTTCCATTTGGTTCACCAATGCTATGGAGAGAACCTAGTAATCATGAAAACGATTGTTTTTTTTTTGTGTTAAGAAGACATTGGGATATAATAAAAAAATAAGGCAAGTATTATATAAGTAAGGGGAGTAAACATGTCATTAAAGATTCATCAAATCAATCAAATCAATCGCAACTTAATTTTTTCCCTGAAAACTTAGGAAGTATGAGTGACGAACAAGGGGAACGTTTCCATTAAGATTTAAAGGTTTTTGAAGAACGACATCAAGGATTTTGGGTTGAAAACATGTTGGGGGAATACGGTTGGTCCATTATAAGAGAAACTGATTCAAATAGCTATAAAAAGAAGGCAAAAATTTGTCATTTTGAATTTTTTTTTAGTATTAACACCAAAATTATGTATTTCAGTTAAGTTAATAAATATTTCTTAAACCAGACGTAATAGAATTTTTTTATTATTTTTTTTTGAATACTTCTACCTAAGTGAATCACAAAATAACAACTTATATCTGGGGTATAAAAACCGTGTAAACCAGTGTTATTTATGTGACTGTTGAGTGTATTTATTTTATTTATTATTAATTCACGCCACTCTTATGTGAGAGGTGCCAGAAACTCCTAACGGACCAATCGCGACCAGTTCATCCATCAATGGTCACCATGCATTAAAAAGGCTGATATTTTTAATAAGTGTCAGTACCTTTTTTTATTGCACTGACTGGCGAGACGAGCATGCCGTTCGCTTGATGGTAAGCGATACGACCGCTCATTAACAGTAGCAAAAGCAAACAACACCTTGAATTACAAAACAATGCTGAGACATAAGATGTGAAGTCTCAATATATCCAGTAGTTACTCTGGCTACAATGTCCTTCAATCCGAAACACAACAGTGCATTTACACTGCTGTTTGGCGGGAGCAATAGACATTGTACCTACCTGTACCTACAAATCAACAATACGTAGTTGGTACACATATCTGGGAAGCAGGGCGAAGTGTCCGCTGTTGCGACATCGCCATTGTCGCGAACTCGTGATGGTTGCACAACGCTACGTGCCCACTGCTGTTTCCACGTTATTGGACGCTTTGGCGATAATTCTAACTTTAATGGACTGCCTCGGTCTCGCAGTATTGCTGTATGATGAGGTCTCGGGTTCGAATCCCGGGTCGTATAAAGTTTATCCGTCCCGGAAGTTAAAAGAAAAAACATTTAGTTTAAAACTGTACTCCTGTAGTAGCTTTTATGCAAAAATAGTATTTGAAATTAAAGAGTGGGACATCTTACCGTATTTTACTTTCACGCACAATTTAATGAATGTTTAGCCTAGTGACGTCACTAGTTTTGTTTTGCATCTCTTTTACTCCTACTGCATTATTCAAAACGTTTGTAACTTATATAATATTGAATGGGTTTACAAAGTTCTTTGTTTGATAGAGTTAGGATATGGATACCTTCTCATAAAATCATAAAAAAGAAGTTAAATATTTCTCAACTGGTAATCGAACTTTATATTCAAAGGTTATATAAACACTTCTAAAACTATATACTCTATAAGCTACGTAGGTGTACCTACATGGCCACTCATTTTCATAAAACTAATAACTTTACACCCTTTACACTTTTATTAAATAATTTCTACGTAATTCATACTTGTACATTCTTAGAAGCGTGTCACACGCACTCTCAAAAATTGCCTATCCCAGGTGTTTCATATCCCAGGATGTCACATCTAAGCTATAGCGGGAGGATAAGTCCAATTTACGAGCGCTTACCTGGCCGGCCGGCACAAAAATTTAATAAGGCTTCGTAATTGGCCCACTGGCAAGCCTTTTATTTTGCGACAATCCGCGTTTGCACATTATGATTTTATTAGAGAATATTATGGAGTTTATACGAAGCAGAAAAATGTTAAAATTGGGGTTTCAATTAGATTCTACTGGTAAATATTTTTTATTGTAATGATTGACAAGACGAGCATGCCGTTCGCCTGATGGTAAGCGATAAGACCGCTCTTGAACAGTATCGAAACAAAACAACAACTTGAATTACAAAGCAATGCTTGGCATTCTGCGCTCGCCATCCTGAGACATAAGATGTTAAGTGTCAGTATGTCCAGCAGTTTCTTAGTTACCTTCCGAGAAACCCGACAATATGTTGTTTTGTATTGGGTCTAACTTCGTTATATTTCAAGTACTGTTGTGTTCGACTTTCGTAGTTTCAAAGTATTTGTGGCTTCGTGATATACGATAGCCTTCAGCCTAAATTTCAAGTGTAATGAATATGCCTTCAAATATAAAGGTTAGAGATAATTCGACGCGATGCGAAGCAAATGTTTTTGATCCAGAACTAATTACATTAATAATTATTTTTATGTTTCATCAAGTTTTATGTTGTCAATGAGATACAAATTGTACTATATTTTACGGGGCAAATCAAGACTGATAACGAAGCCGGGTTTTAGTTTTAGTGATTACAAAGACTATTACGCAAAAAGAAAAGCGACAATTTTTTGTGATGTTTTAAATATGTGTTTGGGTGGTAAATTCATAGTTTTTGCTAAACTTATACATTTATACCATAGCCTTTTAAAAAGTAAAAGGGTGTAAATTATTATTTCAGGAAGTACCATGTATTCTCTATTATACTTATCATTTTCTCCGAACTTACGATTGTGTACGATTTATGATTCCATAATTGTGGAGTATCTAGGCACATTAGTGAAGTATTACGTACGGCGTCCGAACATTCGAAATCCGTATTGTTTTTATACAGTAACCCTTCTGATTTTGTGTATTGTAAGTTTATTCAGCTGTTATTGTCGGGTCCGACCTCGCGCATTTCGGCCGGGGGCTGTTTACGCGGATGTGTTGGCACAAATGGTTTTATAGTTAGGAATTTGGGTCGATGTTACCAAACCGATAGGCGCGAATCTTATAATACGAATTGAATTAGGCAAGATGTGATAACATCTACAGTTTCCCTGATATTGTCGGTTTCGTGGACACAATAGTTTTCATACGATTACTTGACTCCTGTGGGTATTAAGATCCTGGATATTACAACTGCTAAGAGCGATATTAAGCGACTACGCAATTTTTGTTGTTTTTTAATCCGAGTAGGTACTTAGGTATTTCAGATACAAAAATATGATTATTGCAACAATAATTTCATACCTATTAAAATCTTTCTTACTAGTTGTCAATAGATCGCAGAATATTCTTGAACCGTAATTGTAGTGTTGTCACTTCTAGATTTTAAACCAGTGCATCTGATTAGAAAGTCATGTACATGAAATATAAGTTAGAGTAATGAATTCGATCTCATTACACCAACCTAATCTGTATAAATCAATTTAAATTTCAAATCAATGTTAAAGAATCGCTTTGCTTTCGCTCGAGAAATCTCTGAATTAATCGACTTTTGTATAACAAACGATGATTTTCCATTCTCGCTTGCTGTATTGTAATTTTATGTACTGGCCCTTTCTTAAGCAAACGTAAATATATAATTCATTTTATATTTTGAAAGTTTGTGTGACAGAGCGCGGAATAGCGTGGCGATGAAAACTTGTGGAGTGAAAGAGGATGTAGTGACGAGAATTGACAAAGGAATGTTACGATGGTTTGGTCATGTAAAGAGATTGGATAAAAGGAGACTAACCAAGTAAATATACAATGCGAGTGTGGATGGAAGAGTTGGTAGGAGTCGACCTCACCGAACCTACACCATCCAAATCGGTGATACCCTCAACAAGGGTCAAGTTTAAAGTACCCTGAATCGACGAAAATACATGAAGAGGTGAATGAATGTGGATGAAGCGGAAGTAATATGTCAGGATCGGGCAAAGTGGAGGTTTATTGTCTCTGCCTACTCCTATGTGAAACAGGCGTGACGATTATGTATGTATATTTGAATGGTTTATAGATAACTAACAAGCAAGTGGGCTAAAGCCTAACTCATTGTCATTTCGGTATCATTTCATTATTGAAATGGATTGGGCAAGTGTGAGTTACATCTAATATCGATCCACATTTTTCATGAAGAACAATACTGATTTGTATGAAAATGCATACGTATGCGGAAAAAGGATTGATAGCCAACTATACAATGTAAAAGGTAATTGCCTTGCATATATGAACCAAATCTTTAAATACAATAAAATAAATATTTTTCCAAATGATTACTCGCAGGGTACAAACTTTCTTTTTTACCAAGTTCTTGCTATTATTCTTATTATGTGATATACACAAAACTTTCAAGGTCAATAACCTGTAATTTCAGCATGTAAAGTGCTCACCTCGCTAGACTCCGAGGTTTGTTTCAGCGCCGGTTGCCATGGTGACCGGTGGCCCCACCACCTGAAATTAACCGGAATCGTTACAAACGTGTTGTTATTGATATTTAACACTGTAAATACTACCACAAGAATCTACATTAACATAAAAAGTATTTAAAGTAGAGTATTATTTATAATGCTGTATCTTCACATCCCTAGACTAAGACTATGCTAGACTAGACTCGTGGTTCAACACAGTCTAAAATAACTAATATCCGCATTAAAGCGATCTGCAGTAAGTATAGACTGTCCCGAAACGACTTGGTAGTCAGTAGTAGGTACATTTCTTTCGATATGGCGATAGGCTCGCCACGTATCACATCGTGGGACGGAACATATTGGCGAAATGTGGGTGTCCAGGCACTTGTGCCTACCCCTTCTGGGAAAAAGGCGTGAGTTTATGCATGTATGTATGTACATTTCTTAGTATGATTGACTATGATTCGATTGGTTAACAGGCTCTGAAAAAAATCGCAATAACTGCAAGTATAAACAATACCGCTAAATCGGGTAGGTTCATTTTTAGAATTATTCATCTGACTAATACTTCTAGTGTGAATGTAAAGGAAGTTTTGAGAATAGATAAATAGTAATGAGTTCCGAAAACTTCTTTGTTTACCCCACTCCGAACTACGCCTGTTATCTCCAAATTCTTAGTATTCGAAAATTCACACACTATCAACTAATGTTTATATTTGATAGAAAAGCTAACACACCTTAGAGCTATGAACAAGACGATTACCAGAGTAAAATATTTATAAAACAGTAAAAGAACCAAACATATAGGACCTATGTCTTATATTAATTTAAATGTATATTCCGACAAATTGAGAACTTACTTATTTTTTGAAGTCGGTTAAAAAATAATGAAAATCCGTCCAAAATTTCTTTTCAATAGAACCTTGAATCATTAATAAACAAAAGACGTCGTACATCTATTAATTAACAATTTACAACTAAACAGAACAAAGGAACTACAAGGAAGTACTTATCAAAGCAACTGATAATACACAAGTGAATAATGGAATAACCGAAAAGCCAAACTAAACAGTTCAATCGATATTCTTATCGTACTTAAGTAGTCCAGGAACTAAACAATTCTGTTTGAATAGTTTTATTATTATTCCTAATTGATCATTATTCAATATGATTGGGATATAAAAAGGAAAAACTGGATGATTTTTTTTTCTTAACTCAAAAGGGAGAATATAAATAAAAATTCATGATTTTAGGACAATGGAAAGAATACAAAAAGTTCGAAAGACAGACAGTCACATACATACATAGTCCTGTATGTATGTGACTGTCTGTCGTGGGTATAAGGAACTAAGAGAGACTTCGGTGTCACAAACACCCAGACCCGAGACAAATAAGTATTTAGGGCTCACAAGTGTGGGCCTCACAAACATTTGTCTCGCTGCGGGAATTGAACCCACGGCCTCTCGTTTCACAGCCTGCGTCTAACTGCGCCACAGAGGAGGTTGAAATTAGAATTTTAAATTAATATTATTAGTGGGCCCATTTAAAGGATAAATATTAATATTCTAAAAATTTTAAATATCAACTTTGACGTTTTGAGTTTTGCGAGTATTTATTACTAAATTACGAACAAAATTATTCCCTAAGAACTTTCGGACCTTAAAATTAATCTGTCTGCTCTCATTAGTTGAATAAAATATGGTTCGAAATAAACGTAATCAATCAATAAATAACTTTAAACTTCATATTCAGGAACAATAATGAATAAGAAGATAATAATCGTGTGTGCCAGAAACTAAGAGAAACTTTTCGGTGCCGTGACATCTAGATCAAAAAACGAATATGTATATTATGATCAGAGATACGAGTCTCTGTGACAATCTATGAGCAGACCATAATATTAAAGTCAAGCTCCTCCACTAAACTCAGACTGTGGCTGAGGATCATAAAAACAGTTCTATTATCCTTCGAGTCGAGAACCAAATACTATCTTGCTCTTAATTTCAATATCTACGGGGCTAAACTTGTCAATATATTAAATCGTATTTTTCTATGAATTCCATTTTCATTGGAATGAATGGCGAGACGAGCACGCCATTCGCCTGATGTCAAGCGATACGACCGCTCTTGGACAGCAGCAAAACCAAACGACACCATGAGTTACAAAGCATCCTGAGACATAACATGTTAAGTCTCAACATCCAGTACTTTCTCTACAATTTCCTTCAAACTGGAAATCAACAGTGCATTTACTCTGCCATTTGGCGGGATAAATAGACATTGCCGTGGTACCTACCCAGGCGACCTCTCAGATATCAGGGACCTCCCACCAGTATCAAAGATCTACCACCTTATTTTTTGGCTTCCTTTCTCGTAAAATATTTGATGGCGCGGTAAACGTTTGGAGTACATATTTAATGAGTCCCAAACAAGAGTCTTGTCATTGTATATTAACAGCCGAAATAATTGATGCTTGAATTAGAAATGAGTCTAAAAGGAAGTGATATAATGAGGGACTCACAGAGGCTCGAGTACGCATTTACTGTCCGCGATTCTTTTAGGCAACCGAAATGCGGACATTATTTTTAATGGGATGGTAATGAGGTGCTGGCTATTGTTCACCGGTAAAGGAAACCAGCCCAAAGGACTCTCTAATACAGCACATCCATTATAATTTTCATTTATAAAAAGTCGACAATTACCACATTTTCCCTGTTTCATTCGATCTCATATTTTGGCAGCAGGTGGCAGATTGTGTCTCGTGGTCCATACTATTGTATGGCTTTATAAATATTAGCATAGAGACTATCCTGCCCACACATCCACCACTGCTAATCTTGTCTGCCAGGGAAGCCAACAATTAACAGAGACTGATAAACAGTGGGAGCCTCCTAGTGACCTTAAAGTGTATTTATCCCGCATAAATAAAAACATTAAAGGAAATTAGTGGGAGTAAACCTCCCCCTATGGCAAAGCGAGAGACCAAAACATACCTAGAACTGCCAGACAATAGGCATTTACAACTCGAGAATGTTGAAACTAAATAAAAAGCACCAAGTATAAATGCCAGCGAGAAAAATTATAAACCTAAGCGTAGTTAAATATGAATTTTGCATTTCAAACTCCTGAAGGATTTACGAGATATTCCCGGCACGTATGGACCGCGAAAGGAAATTTTATTCGAACCCAAGTCCCGTCCAATAATGAAGCGAAACTATAAAAATATCGCAGCAATTTCTCACAATAAGCTGGCCAGATCACGATAGCGCGTAATAATACTTATATACCAGTTCTTCATCGAAGCCGTTGAACTAAATGCCACGCCCAATTTACCACCACTTTCACCTCTATCGCGATGTAATAAGGGCGATATTCCCTTGCACAGTTGTTTGAGTAAGTTGGCAATAGTTAATAATGTTGTCTCACCTTCTTGAAGTTCAAGGTTCGTTCTCGCGGTTCCCGTGCGATAAGTTTTTGCGATCGGCTGCGATTGTTTCGAAGGTGTTGCCTATTTGATTTGTGATTATTTTTTATTGAACTACAATGCGTCTGATGATAATTTACTGCACGTAAGACGAATTATTTAATTATAACCTTTTATGTTTTACGAGTATAATGATCGTTTTAAATTGTACTTGGATTATATTGGTCTAACCACTCTCAGTCGTACTTTTGTTCTTTTTCTTTCTTCTTTTCTGGGGCAAAATATTTTCGAAAGATGACCACGCACACATAAAGCACAATAACAAAAGATTTGTGGAGAGACGACCTAATAAAGATTGCAAGGTGTCGCGAGATGCAAGCCGCCTCTCGCAGGTCACTATGGATATTCTTAGAGTTCATCCGACGTCCTTTATTGGAAGATGGCGAAATATTCTGTATCAGCCCATATACGTCCCACTGCAGGGTACGGGCCTACTCTACAATGGACAGTACGATTAAGAGTGGTTAGACCATATAGTCCACCACGCTGGCCTAGTGCGGGTTGGCGGACTTACATACCATAAAAATTCTTATAAACCACTATGGTATGCAGGTTTCCTCACGATTTTTCCTTCACCGTTTTAGTGCGTGGTGATTGACTATCAATACACACATGACTCTGAAAAGTCAGAGGTGTGCCCTGGGACTTGAACCCGCGACCACCGTGTTGGCAGCCGCGTCTGGTCCGTTTACCAATAGGTCACCACGCATCTCACTATTGAAAATTGTTGAAATATTGCAAATTAAAATTTACATTAAAATAGGTATTTTAACCTTTTTATAAACTACAGTTTCAAATTAATCAAGCTACCGGTACCCGCAAATTGATTAACTTAACATCCGTTATGAAGTTGCTTTTTGCTCGAGGTTCCCGGTTCGAGTGCCGGCGCGAATGCTGTTTCTTTACACATTGTATTACGCGATTTGTTCCGAGTAATAATAATTGAGAATGGGCATTGGGTGTTGTTGGCTCAGAATTTATTTTTATAAAGTATAAGAAGTAGTGTCATTGGTGTAATCATATTCAACTGTTATGTGGGTATAATTGTAGAGGGTATATAAAGTGTAAACAGTAAGCGTTTGGGTTCGATTCCAGGACCAAGAAATTAATGTTACTCGATTTGTCCACTTGGAAAAAGTCTTTATGCCCTGGATTTCCGATAATGCGAAACGAATAAATTATGACAGTAACTTTCGCATCGCTTCTGGTCTTTAGATTTGATTAACTTTTAATATCTCCCTCTTAGGTTGTGGGACCATGACCTAAAAGATCTTAACCTTTCCATCAAACTGTCGAATGTAGAGGGGTTTCGTGTTCATTAGTGGTCGATTTTGAGTGATGTAGTCAAGTACAATATCTTAATGGTTTTATAATTTATATATATCAGGTATAATACAGAGCGACCGGCAACGTTCATCAGGGGTCACAATAATGACGTCATATCCAACCCCTCTCAACGCGTGCCGTAGTTTATCACATTCAACTGACCCTCACTATGATGTCATATTTGCAAGTTATTTTCAGATACTTTAATTAACATATTGGTTTTTAATCGACTTCAAAGGAGGAGGTTCTCAATTCGTCGGAGTCTTTCAAATATTCAAATATGCAATATAGAATTCCATTTTGCATATTCTATCTATAAAAATACTACATCTTACAGCTGTAAATTGAAGATAGAAACTTATAAGGCCACCTTTTGAATCCATATTATAATATATTCATTTGAAATCAGCACTGTGGTCCAAATACTTCATGCTTTTAAATATATTTAAAATTCAATTTCCTTGACAGATGTTTCATCAGAAAATAAATCTTAAATCAACAAGAACAATCTCCATTTCTTAAATCATATTTCGATAAATCGGGACTGTAAATGTTTTCCTTCGACAGTATCGATAAAGTATAACGCGATTGGGCGAGGGTAGGGGGTGATTTCATCCCCAAAACATGATATTGCCTGAGACGGCAACCTTCGGGAAATTTTTCACCCGACTTATTTGCAGCCATATGGAAGAGTTGTGTACTAAAATATATTTTTGCTAGCTTGTTTCTATCTCCGATGTTTGGGTTAGTTTGGAAATAATTGAGAGCTATTAGTTAGAAAGGTATCTTATAAATGACAGTAGTTATTACAAGTTATTAAATGACAGTACACCTAAACTATTCATGGTTGTTAGTACATTGCTGTAGAGCGATAAGACTGCCATTTGATTTTTTTATTATTATTTCTGTACAGTTGTTTAATTTTGTGTTCAATAAAGATTTAAAAAATAAATAAATAAAAATATTCGTAATGTTTGACGTTTCGTACTTTTCAAGTCAAAACAACTTTGTACAGGCGCAATTCACACAAAATCAATAACATTTTCCGGAAAACTACAATTCCATGGCCAACTTTGTAAGTAAAAAGTATGAAAGGTCAAACGATACCTATAGAATAGTAAACGTGATTATACCCTATTCGTTAAATAAATCAATATATGTATATAAAACGATCACATACATAGTCCTACACCCTTTTAGGATACAAGTTTTATGTCGTATCAGAAATTATCAGAGACTTTTTGGTCCCAACAAGTCCTGACACAAATCCTTATTGACGCCGTTGCATTCTGTTTCACCTTTCCTTTTAAATGGCATTAAACAAGGTATGGCAAAGGGATCTACTCCAACTACTACGTTTCTTCCTCCCATTCAGTCCGCTCCACATTATAAGTTCGGAAATGCACCTACTATTCAAATACCATGAGTGGCGGTTGTCACTTTCAGAGGAACCGTTCGCTCGTTCCTCGGACATATCCAATAAAAAACTTATGAATATGGATATTCACACCATCGCCATAAATAAATGGACATGGCGAAGTAGTGTACCGACAAGTGGTGCGGCGCTCCAGTACATATCCAGTGTAATTTGACTGAAATTAGTCGTCGCTCGCAACTATTTTGATCACCTTTATACTTATCAACTAAAGAATATATATTACATTATGTTAATTGAATATGAATTGTCGTATTTGTATTTCAACTTAATTATGAAAAAACCTAATATAAGACGCGACTTTCACGGCCATCTTTTTGATACTCCACATGTACTAAAGGGCCTATCCTTTGTTTTAAATCAATGGTTCACATTTCACACGGTGAATTTCAAACGGAACCAAGTAGCAACGCAACATAACTCAATCAACAGATGACATCGGCGCGCAGGCGTCGGTTTTCGCCGATACTATTTCCGCTGTACGGCCGTGTAGCCGTCATATCACACATGCACGCAAAAACTACGCATACGGCTCAAGTATCGCTTACATGACATTGATGCTAATTAAAAGGATGTTTATGTGTTTATCAAGTTGTTGTCGATTGGTTTGTATGCTGCTCTTTATTATAAGTATAAAACGTACACAACAGGCACGGACATAGTGACTTTATGTTAATATACATACATATATACAAATCGGTGATATCCTCAACAAGGGTCAGGTCGAAAGTACCATGAACCGACGAGAATGCATGAAGAGGTTGATGAAAGTGGATGAAGCGAAAGTAATATGTCAGGATCGAGCAAAGTGGCGATCTATAGTCTCTGTCTACCCTTATGGGATACAGGCGTGACGATTATGTATGTATGTATGTATATGTACGAATTTGGTATCACGTCAGAAGATACAAAAAAAATTTGCCGGTTTTAGTCCAAGAGCGACCTAGAGCTAAATTGTTTAAGTTCGCTTTTGGATTTAAAGACTATTGTTGACTAAGAAATGCTATAGCTGTCCCCTGTCGGCCTTCTAAAGAGATACTCACCAGACAAAATATAGAAAATTACACCTATCCCTTTATTTTTAGCAGCAGTCGTATAACGAGACTAACTTCACATCCAGCAGTGTTAACATATGTTTTAGTAAAACAAGTTGTGTATACAAAGTTATTAAACTTTAAACCAAATATAAATCATGTAATGTGGAAATAAATCACGTTTGAAAGCTCATAGCGGTCGGATTTCATAAACATGAGCATTCCGCCGCAAATAGATCCCTCCCGATCCGATGTGAACCGATGTATCAATGGATTAACTGTGGGTTATACTCTCCATTTTGTACAAGTGTTTTGGTGAACTTGAATTTTAGGAATTGGAAAAGAGTTCGTGCTGCCTGATCGTGGTGGTATTATAAATAAATAAATAACACCCAACAGTCCCACACATAGTCCTGACCCCACACTAAGATCGAGTCTTGTGTCGGGGGTATCAGGAACTACGAGAGACATTTCGGTCTCACAAACAGACCGACCTGAAAGTAATATTTGTGGGCCGCACAAACATTTCTCTTGGTGCGGGGATCGAACCCGCGGCCTCTCGTTTCACAGGCGGCGTCTAACCGACTACGCCATGAAGGCTGTCACATACATACAGAAACCCACTTCTTTTTTCCAGAAGGCGTAGGCAGAGGTGGGCAGGATGTGATAGGGGGCAAGCCTATCGCCATATGGGGCACAAATTCCTGGCCCCAGGATGATAATAAATAGAAGATTCCAATATCACTTTGGCCGACGCGAAATTCGAACCCGAGACCTCATCTTTGTTACGTGCCGTAGTACAATTGCGCCACCGAGGCTTTTAGGTGGCATTATTGTTGTATAAAATTGATAACTGAGATTATTTATTTGAGATCCTATTGTACTAGTTGATTTGTTTTTTTTAGAATAGTGGCTATAATGCAATTGATAGGCTATATCCTAAAAAGCATCTACTATGGTGACATGGTGTCCATATAATATACTCTCTGTCAATAATGCGAGCCTCGTATAGTCAAAACCGAATATACGCAGAGCGAAACACAAAACAAATGTTTAACTGATGGATTTTCCACATTCGTGAGGTGTAAACGTGTTTATTCGATTATCGATCATTGAATCGCTAACTCATATATCTAAGATACCAAAACAGAATATTTTCTCAGCTCACTACCCAAACCTAGCTATTTGTATACCAGATAAGTCACAATACGATACGAATACCCGTTCGCAAATTGATCGCAGCTCGTATCGACGCATCCCACGTCTCGGTACACTGAGCTCATATTCCACGATAAAAAATGTAACAAATATGTTCACGCGTGAAAAGGTTTCTTGCAAAAACTGGGTGAACCTTCTGATATTGAAAGGAGTAATAGTTTTATGATAACATCAAATCAAATATGAAGTCGATATAAAAACTGCGTGTGGAAAAATAATTCGTTAATATAATTAATAATAGATAAATGAATACACCCAACAGTCACACACATAGTCCTGACTTCACACTAAGATCGAGTCTTGTGCTGTAGGTATCAGGAACTGCGAGGAACTTTCCGATTTCAAACACCGAGACTCGAAACAAATGCTTGTGGTTCACACAAACATTTGTATTTATGCAGAGATAGAACCCGCGACCTCTCGTTTCACAGCTGGCGTGTCATCAACTGCGCCAGGGACGCTGTTAAAATTGATAGTATCTTGAAGACACAGTGAACAGCCGAAGTCAATAATATAGATGGGATAGGGAAAATCCAGATTGATACAATGCATCGACAAGCACACGATTACAACAGTACCCGTAAAATGGATAGACATCTTGATAAAGATTGCAAGAGGTCGCTAAATACAAGGGCTTTTGCTGGCTGAATACAAAGACGTTGTAAAAATTCTTGGAGAGGTCTATATTTAGCAGTAACCCCTTGTAGACGAAGAATATGATGGATAAGAAAAACAGGACGAGGCAATGAGAAATTTAGGTACTGCAAAATACCCACATCAAACATTGATCTATATTAATTTTCCTGAACCTGCCCACCATACCAATAAATCATAATAAATTAATAATTTAAACGACATTTAAAAAGGTGCTCCGATCAAAATTCATTAATTCGGCCTCGTTACGATATAAATTGGAATACATGAATATTGTATACAGCATTCGAAATCTAGCCTTGTTTATTATTCACGGTGCACTAGGTTTTACCCGGGACGCTGCTCGTAATCCCGTGGGAACATATTACACAGACAGGACTATATTTTGTGGGACGATGTGGGAATACCAATGTCTTGTCTGCTAGATTTCAAGCGATAACTTCTATTATTTTTTTGGTGTCTGATGCTTTAAGTTGAAATATATTTAGTGCCTTATGGTACAGCACTAAAAAAATACTAAATACTAACTACAAGATCATAACACTAATCACTACTAAACGTAAAGTGTGGATATTTTACATTTCCCACACTTTTAAATAGATTGTTCGGTCATCTTACGAGATGCATACATAAATATGTATCTACATATTCAATATTTTTAAACATATTCTAAAGTTACTCTGACTTAATACTTATTTCACAAAAATATAAAAATAAATATCGTCAATCTTTACCAAAATACAAAATAAATTGTCTCGACCTGCCTAAAGATTCGGAGAACTATTTGCAAACTACAATACAATTATACTAATGAAACTAATTACTCCTGAAAGTCATTAAACATTTTATGCAATAAAAAGACTCACTCGTGACTCACCTGATTAAGTCACAGTCAGCCTACTTTCCTTCCGTTCGATAAGCCAAAAACTCATTAAGAAGCGAGACAAAGGAATCGCTTACAATGATCAACAAAAAATAGAATTCTCAGAGTCGCGCGCCCCAAATACTCTCCCGTTATAGACGTGCCGAACATAACAGCATCGGAACTATGCATTCGAGCGATTATCGCTGTTATGGGATAGCACAATCGCTCCATTTCTTTGTTTATTTCCTATTCATGATTCAAATAATTCTACTCCTGTTTATGGTTTAACAAAGTTTGAGCCAGAACATATTCGGGGATGTTGCTTGAAGTCCAACTATTACAGCCACAAGCCTCTCTCAACATGATCTATAGTTCAACCAAACAGACCTATATATTTATATAGGTAAATATATACCTATACCGATATTAAACCATTAATGTCGGCCAAATATATGAAAACCAATCAATAGTCTTACCAATGAGAACGTGAAAGATCGAGCGAATTGGTGGAGACTATGCAGGAAGAGGAAAACATCTGATGGAAAGAATGAATTATCTCTTTCAGCTCATTATCGTCAAAAATCGCAAAACTTTTGATCGACATCTCGGAAAAACAAAATGACAGAACAAAATATCAAACTTCATGGTAAGTGCATTGCTGACCCGAATTCAGTTTGATAAAGAATATTTATATACAGTTTTGGCGCTCATGCTGGCCTAACTTTCGTTTGTTCCCGTTTATCCATCCCATGGTTGTCTGGCAGAAAATGCTTCAAGCTGTCGGAACTTGTTATGGGTCGTATGTGGGTTAAATAAAAGATGGTACAATTCCCACCAATATTATATTGACTCGATTTAAAATTAATTACAAAGCAATGCTTGGCATTCCAAAGTCTCAACATGTCCAGAAGTTACTCGGGCAAAAATTTCCTTCAAACCGGAAAAATCTGTGTATATAAACCGTAGTGTAGTTTAACCAGGCAACCTCTTACATTTAAGAGACCTATCACCACGTCTGGTTAAAATACCGAATTTTATAAAGAGTTTATATGAAGGAAAGATCTTACAAATTATTAAGACGTAATTCATCAAGAAAGATCTTGATTTCCGAGACATCTAATTAAAATATTTTATATGGAAATATAATTAATTATGATGAAAGCTGTAGATAAGCTATACTAATACAAATTCAACAGTTGAAAATTACACTTTCATCACTTTAACCAAATCTCAGAGAATTCGTAAATTTGTTTAATCACTTTATATTGAAAAAAGAAAATATTCTAATTTTAATAAGATTTAATGTAATCATTGGACATCTCATCCGATAAATGATTTTCTTAAAGTGCCCAAACCCATTCCTAAATCTTGATTGTAATTGCATTTAAAGAGTATTTTACCGCGTCCAGGTACCATTAAGTAATGGCAATTATCAATAGATCCCGCCAGAGACAAACCATTGAACTCAGGCCCAAGTTCATAAAGAAGCATTTAGTCATTTCACATGTTTAAATACAGCCGAAAATCTCTCGTAACTGACTTCATTTAAAGCTTGTCCGCGGTGAGCGACCCGCGTTTCTCTCGGTCGTCACACTGCGTAATGACTCGTCATTATCTCGCCCACGCGGCGTGACGGGTTCGGTTCGAGAACCACTGGTACGGGCCCCGCGCGTTTTCAGTTTTTGTCGCGTATAATGGACAATTTTAATAAGCTAATTGGTGTTGATTACTATGAAAGTATTTGGTGATCGAATATTTTTAACTAGTAGCGAATAAGTAAGGTGTTGTTGGATAGATATCGGAATATACTAAAAAGTTTCGAGTTTGTAAACAACCAAAACTAACATCTTTTGGTGATGCAAACCTTTGCCTAAATAGTGGTTAGTTGGATTCGGATTTTACTCTCAGATCTCCGTTTTTATTATGTCGTGTAAATAATTTACAATGTTCATTTCATCAAATTAACCACATTTTTCTATTTTTAATTTATTATCGTCTATATCGCTGACATTTCGATATAGCTAATTGGGGTATACTCAAAAATAATAAACAATCCTCTTAACAGCGCACCACTGCCCCCAATTTCAATTACCTATATTAAATTCGCAACCGCACGTAGTACAAAATTTAAAAACCAGTTTACAAGCAAACACATTCTCCATTAAAATCTAAAATGCAATTTGCCAACGTTTCCTACATGCAAATTGAAAATCCCGTATGGACGGTTAGAGGCGAACTTTTATCGTAGTTTCGCTACATAATGCTAAACCTCCAATAGGGGCGTCATGGATGTATTTTTGCACTCGGTTTTCATTTATAGGCTATCAGGTTTTCAGCCAATGTCCTGATTCTAATACATTAGCTATCAAGTGGTGTCAATTTTATTTCATTTTAATAAACATTATTATTACAGTTAAAAGTATGTAATTACAAAGTACAAACCTGAATTTAGCCTTTTACATGATAGGGTTAAGATTTTATTGCAAAGCGGATCAATACAATTAGGCTAAAATTATTCCAATAATAAACTTGGCAAGCTTGCAACGTGTTTGACCGACTGAGCTGCAAGACGCGCCTATTGGACGCTTACCACAAACCGAATGCGCCGCGTAGCGTGAACATCGGTTGGGCTCTGGGCGGCTGAACGATACGCTTCTTTCTTTTTGGAACATCAGCAACGCTTTTGTCATTTTGATCTACAAGTCTTAATTTGTGAAAGCGATTGAAAGGAACTTTAGGTGATTCGGTTTTACGCTGATGAGAGACTTAATAATCTAGCTGAATTGAGTAGTTTTTTCCTTGATTTTAATTTTAGTGTTAATTACTTTAGTGCATATTATAATCTGTTCCGAAAATCCTAAATCTATCAAATTTGATCTCATCTGTTTCGATGAGGTTAATCCAAAAATACATGCCCTTCTTATAGCCAAAATTTTCTTGAACTTATTTTTCAGTTTCACGGAAACGACTGACGCGAACTGATGTACATATGTATTTAAGAATTTTATTCAAGGAGCACACAGACATTGAATGCGAGTATACACAACCAGAGGCGGCTCGTGAAATTTTTTGATGGGGGTTCACAAAAACATAATTGAAAACTAGAGCTTACTATTTATTTTATTTGTATACAAAATCCATTCGCCGGTCTTTTTGGCGTGCGAAGATATCTATTACTTTCTTGTGAAAATCAGAAATGGAATTAATTAAGCGTTTTTCTATGCTTATCATACACTAGCGGCCCGGGTACAAATAGATTTCTGTATAATAATATGTACGTATTATTATTATACATATAAACCTTCCTATATAGGCACGCTGCCGCCGCCCCGGCCGGCCAGTACCGCCGCAAGCGCTACGTCCCGCAATTTTAAATCTGTAATATCTTCGAAAATATTCATTTAAATCTTGTGCTGTAAAGGACCATATAGATCTATATTAAATCAACAATGTATTTAAGTTATTTAATTGGATAAGGATTAATGCTGTATTGGTTAAAATCGCTTCGAAAATTAGCCATTATTTGTCGTAAAAAGTAAATGACAAAAAAATGTTATTGTGGTATATCCAGAAGAGATAGACATATACCATCGCGGAGTTTTCTGTAGACCTTTACAATGTGTACAAATTATTAGTACATTATTTTGATAAATCTCGTAGGGCTCAGCCTGCGTTTGCAATGTAAGCGGAAAAAAATTGATAATTAATGACATCACATTAGAAACCTCAAAAATAACAATATTTCTCCACTATTTAATGGATGTTATTATACATGTAAACCTTCCTATTAAATCACTCTATCTATTAAAAAAAAATGTAGTGATAATGCATTGAGACGGTCTTGCGCCATACGAGTAGTATTTCGCGTACGCGTGAGCGGCGCTCCAGATTACGCTTATTTCTCATACAATATCTTTTGTTTCACGCGTCAGCCCGAATCGATGCTCTCTTTCGCACTCATTGAATACAGTACTAAGAGTCGTACTAAACTTCGTTTCATAGGAGCGCAATCGCTGGCGCTCCACTCGTTACAAATTGACGCTACATGTACCTGTATAGGCATTTTATTTTTATAGGCATAGTAAAATATATAGAATGTAATGTAAGGATCTTATGTATTTTAAATAAATTAGTTAAGTATGTAATTTTAGTGGGAGTGCACTGCACCAGCGCTCTTTCGGATGAGCCGCCTCTGTACACAACACTATAATTATATTAGCGCATCCATCAATTATTAAATAATTAATCAGTGCAGCGACTGCTGCAAAAACATTGTGCGTGAGGGAATCTGTATAGTTGATAATTTTCACACGCATTTCATTTAATAGCCTCCGTGGCGCTGTTGGTTATAACCGGCTGTGAACCGGCTGTGGTCGTGGATTCCCAGATACATAATAGACAAAATCTTTTTTTGTCTAGTGGACATAAATCAATACACCCAACAGTCACATAGATAGTTCTGACCCCACACTAAGATCGAGTTTTGTGTCGTGAGTCTAATACCCACCAACGACCAACTACGAGAGAATTTTCGGTCTCACAAACACCCAGACCCGAAATAAATACCTGTTCACACAAATATTTGTTATCGGGGATCAAACCCGCGGCCTCTCGTTTCACAACTGGCGTCTAACGGAGGTTTCACGGAGGTTCAATGGCGCAGTTGGTCAGGAAAGCTCCCCTTTCAGTACTACGGAGGAGGAAGAAAGGGTTATATCATTGTCACTGGCCTACCAACCCGGCACGCTGCGGATATTGCGACCGCGTTGCGTCCGACATGTCATGTAGTAAGACATTCGTGGTTTTATAACCTCGGCACTACTTGTATTATTGTAGGAATATGTGTGTTTTGATTGAGAGTATTTATTTCATAACCTAACATAACCACTCTCAATCTTACTGTCGATTGTAGAGTAGGCCCGTGCCCTGCAGTGGGACGTATATGGGCTAATACAGATACAGATTTATTTCATAACAGTTGGTTAAATTGAAAACTTGCTAACGGAAGGTAAAATAAGAAGTAATAAAAGCTTGCGAAGCGGAAGAGATATATTACTTCAGCACTTGGCGCTCTGAAGGTACTATCTACCCCAATAGGACATGGGCGTAAGCTTATAACGTATTTATGTATGTATATAAGATTGATCAACGCTCATTAGGCTAGCGTAATAGACCAAGGCCTAATCCCTTTCCCATTATAAGAAGCCCGTCCTGACTAGGACATTTAAATTAATACCAAATATCCTAATTTTATATATTAAGCGAGTATTAAAGTAATTGACTTAACTATAGTCCAATTATGAAACATTAAGTCTTGGCAAATTTGCGTCAGAATCAACAGGTATGTATGGAAATAGCGGCTCAGTTCTAGTTATTAATAATAGCGTTTCTTTATTATACAGTTAGGCAGTTTAGTTTAGACGGAAGTAACTATATTTGGTAATAGTATCATTTGAAATTTATTTAACACCGGCCAGTTGAAAATGAAATGCGTGAATTTATGTTCCCAAAAGAAAGGCTAGTAGGTATTTGACAAAAATAACTCATACAGTAGGAGATATAAACGATTTTTCCATCGTGTTCAGGAAAATTATTTTATAAAATTTGAAAATTTAATTGCTAAAGGTATGACGATAGTCCCTATCACCTATTTGGGCAGATACAACTACCCTATCCAATGAAAATAAGGAAATTGACCATCATCTAGTTTAGCCAGCAAAGCTTGATAGACTTTGAAAATAATTTATTGAATCCATTAAGACGGTAGGTGGACGGACGATCTGGCTAAGGTTGCAGGAAGTCGCTGGATGCATGCCACTTCCAACAGGTCATTGTGGAGATCCTTGGGAGAGGCCTATGTTCAGCAGTGGATTTCCTGTGGCTGATATGATGATGACGATTAAGATGCTCTACATCATTTAGATTCAGTCATTTTTTTTATTTACTACCCGGTTCGAAAAGCGGTTTTCACTAGAGATAAACGGGCAAGAAACTAGTGTTGCTCTTTTCAAAACCAGTTTACAATTTAGTGATTATTACACATATTGCAAGTGGTTTAAATCAGAGCAGTTCATTAATAATTAATTTGTTATAACATTTTTAAATATGAACATGTTTACGTTATATGTAATATGAATGAAGCGAAATCGAACGAACGAAGAATCAGTATCCTCAGCTTTGCCAACGCAATGAATAATTGTGAAAGCCTAAAGTTATCATTAAATAATGTACAATGTAAGCAAATCGGACAGACCAGTCCAAGCAGTACTTTGACCACCACAATGTTGCAATATTTGTCACTGACAATGAATCTCAGCACCAAACCGCCGTGCAACGCAGATGCATGACAAATTCGTGGAGCGTCGCTTTCGCCGCGCCGCGAGTGTCATGCCTCAGCGAGCACAAGGCCGGGCGACATCCGTAAGCTTTCCAGATCTGGCATCATTTTATCTCACTTGATACTCATACAGCTTCCTTGGTATAGAAGGCTAAGTATTTTTAGTAGTGGTAGGTAAATTAACTACTAAATTATGTATTTTGAGGAGACAGTCCCGCCCTCACACCCGCTGCAACTCCTGTAAGCTGTAACAGTGGCACGCATTGTAATGACACCGAGCATTGAAGCTTGAGTCTCCGGGAATGTCTGACTTGTCTTTAACCCGCAATGAAATTAATCGTGAAGTAAATAAAAGGAGGAGTTGGAAATATTTTTGTCCACTTCCCCCCGTACTAAAGAGGGTGACAAATAAATGTACTAAAGATTTAAATAACCTCTGATAAAGACTTTTACAGCCAGAGAAGCCAGCCAGAAGAAGGACATTGTAGCCAGAGTAACTACAATACATATTATTGAGACTACTTCTGATTTCAAAGGATGGCTATTGGCGAGCGCAGTGGAATGCCAAGCATTGCTTTGTAATTGATGGTGTTGCTTAGGGCCACGCGCCGTAAAAATTTGTAAAGTTCCCTATGTTAATTGATATAAAGGAATCCTCACAATACTTTCCTTTATCGTTAAATTATATATGGATACACTTTATTCAATTGTAAACAACTCGTACTATAAGTTTTCCTTTGTCTACGAGAAGTTATCAAGTTGAGTCACACTCGCATTGACTTATCCTGTGTCCGAACGGCGCGAGTTCCGAGAACAGCTAATTGTTTTAGTCAGCACTAAGGATGGCTATTCGCGGGAATCTATGACGATTATTGGTCTGAATATTCTAAACAATGGATAAGCTTTTCTGAAAAGATTATTTTCTTTGGAAAATAATAATAAATGAATTATGTCTTAATTATGATTTAATCGATCCTGCATGCATCTTTGCTGTTTGGTATTGTTATTTTATTTATTTGACGAACACACATTAAAAGTAAATCACAAAATCCTAGCGACTTCACTAAGTAACATAGACTGGCGAGTAACAAACAACATGAACGACGCGAATGCAATATACGGATTCATAAAAAATAATTACAATGATGCGGTCAATAATTCGTTGTATGATTCAAAATATTTCAACAAAATACGCACTCGTGAGCCTTGGATGAACGAAAATTTAGTTAAACTTTGCATAAAACGCGATTGCATTCTCAAGGAATGGAGAAAGGATATAGCAGATAAAATAAAACACCTTAGTTACGTTAAAATAAGAAATAAGACTAATAAAACTATTAACTATAGCAAAAATATGTATTATAAATCTGAAATAGTTAAATGCTGGGGAAACACGAAAAAAACATGGGAGATTCTGAATAAACTTACTGGAAGATTGACAGTAAACATAGACGAAGGAATAAAAAAAGCTTTCAATAAGCAACATCTCACAGACAAAGAAATTGCAGACTTATTTGCACAAAAATTTGATGAAAACGTTAAAAATATACTCCCAACATGTAACATTCAATTAATAAAACAAAATTACGTTACAAAATTAGACTCAACCATATACTTTAAGAAAACCACACCAGATATAGTCCGTAAATATATGAAATCATTAAACCAAAATAAAGGACCCGGTACTGATGGTATAAAAGCGAACATAATTAAAAAAATAAGCAATAAAATAGCAATAGCCATCTCCAATCTCATTAATATTAGCATAAAAAGTGGAATATATCCTAAACCTTTAAAAGAAAGTTGTGTGCGGCCAATATATAAGAATCAAGGCAAAAAAACGGATTGTAACAATTATAGACCTATACACATACTTCCAATAATTGATAAAATTATAGAAAAAGTAATTTGTGACCAAATGCAAGATTTCTATAAAAAACAAAATTATATATCAAGCAAACAATACGGATTTCAAAGGAACAAAAGTACAACCCAACTATTATCAGCATTTACAGATGAAATTAACAAAAATCTAAACGACAAAAAACATATATTAATTTTATTCCTTGATTACTCAAAAGCCTTCGACGTCCTAAATCATAATAAACTATTATGTAAATTGCACGACAGTGGCATTCAAGGACCGTTATTTAAGTGGTGCCAAAACTATCTTGAAGATCGTTACTTTACAGTAAAAATAAACGAATCATACAGTAACAAAAAAATTATGTCACAAGGCACAGCACAAGGTTCAGTGATTGGGCCACTACATTTTTTAATTTATGTTAATGATTTACCAAACTTGATAAAAAACTGTTCAATATATCAATTCGCGGATGATACTTGTTTGATAATATCGTGCAATAAACTAGAGGTGGCCGAAGTTAAGCTCCAAGAAGACTTTGACACAATTTTGAAATGGTCACATGACGCTGGCCTTGTCTTAAACACACAAAAAACTAAATTACTTCATATACACTCAGCGCACAATAAAACTTATCATAACATAAAAATCATCGGTCACAGCCACCTATGCTTACATAATAACTCACAGTACTGCCATGCATATAACTGCAATGAAATAGAAGTAGTAACATCCCAAAAATACCTTGGACTAATATTCGACAATAGGCTTTCTTGGAATATGCACATAAATAGTGTATGTAATAAATTACGAACCTTTTTGGCTATATTATACATAATAAGAAATAAGATTCCATACAAAACACTTCTATTACTATACAAGGCTATGGCAGAATCTATAATATCTTATGGATTAAGTAGTTATGGGAGGACTTTTAAAACATACATACAAAACATACACACATTACAAGTAAGAATACTAAAAACAATAGTACCTAGGAATATAAAAAACTTATATCAAAATCAAGATAATCTACTGTTTAAATATTGTGGAGTACTCCCCATATCCGAGAAAATCAATCATGTCATACTTACAGAAAACTACTTTGATAATAAATACACCACCGAAAATCAAACACAACACAAAATAATTACTAGAGCAGTGACTGCAAACAAGCTTAGGGTACCGCCTCACAATAATTTTTATGGTACAAGAACAAAAGAATATTTAATCCCTAAATTGATAAATGAACTACCTAAACCACTAAAAAATTCCTTAAATAAAAATAACTTAAAAGACAAATTGAAACAATATTACTTGAACAGCTTTTAACAAGTGTAAAATTAAATTCATACATATAAAAGTAAATCATATAAGATAGATAAAAGTAGTATAATTGTAATTTAAATAGTTATAAGTTTTAGTTATTTTATATTTTTAATGTCAAAAATTGCTTGTTATTGTATTATGTTTTATGTTGTCTGAGATGTGATTAATGCATCACATACAAACCACTATAGGTTTAAGTGATGTTTTATTGTTTATATATGTGTAAATTCTTATACAATAAATTTAAAAAAAAAAAAAAAAAAATTTCTGTATTGTGTAAAGTGTATAATATGAATGAAATAATAACAACATTTTGATATAAATCGGTAAGTATAGTAATAATATATTGGGTTCATTATAGTCGCTTCCATTTTATGATTTCTACTTTGCATATTTTCATACCAAAACACATAATAAAAATCACGAGTTTTAACTAAAATAAACTCAAGCATGTCAGACGCAAACTGGCTAGACGCAATTACACACAAGACAACAAATTATCTATACTTTAAATCATTACAATAATAAAACCACTGCAAACTACAACTACCGCAAAATACGGACATATTATGTATTTTATTTACTAGCAGGCCAAGGTGGCTTCAAAGTAATTCCCAGCGAGCAATAGCTTTATCGCTGGTCGACACAATAATGCCGGCCTAGTGGATAAATTGATTTTTTCCACTATCGTGTACGGAGCTCGCTATTTAAGGGATACAAATAGCACTAAAAGAATAAATAAGTATATTATTCAGACATGGCGACATATTGAGACTAAAAATCTTATGTCTCAAGATGGCGAGCGCAATGGAATGCTAAGCATTGCTTTGTAATTCAATGTATTGTTTGGTTTTGCTACTGTTCATGAGCGGTCGTATCGCTTTCCGTCAGGCGAACGGCATGCTCGTCTCGCCATTTATAGCAACTAAAAAAAACATTTGTCTCATTGCGGGGATCGAATCTGCGGCCTCTCGTTTCACATCCGGCTAACCAATTGCGCCACAGAGGCTGTCACTCTCATTTATACAAGTTTCCTTACATTTTCTTCATTTAAGTGTCGGCAATTAAATTACGTAACACGAAAGATATGTAATTGGTCCGAAATGCTCTCGCTTAATAACTTTCATTTACACTCGAGCAAGTAATTTTGTTTTTAAACGGTTATTTAACCTGATAATTAGTCGTTAAACCGATTCGCAATTTATCGAAGCTTCAGGCGTCGTTAATTTCATCGTCTGTGTACAATTACCAAATGCAATTAAAAATAACGTCATTTTTATATCTAGCTATTGAGTATTATTTGCTAAAACTTTGTTCGGATTGTATCAGAGGTTACTAAAGCTGCTTCGTTTTCGGTTGCAGTCTTGATGTACCCGTATGGCCTAACCCCTATCAACCGTACTCTTGATTGTAGAGGAGACCCGTGCCCTGCAGTGGTGGGACGTATATAGGCTGATATAGATATTAATTACTTTTTTCTTACTGATGAAATTGCATCTCATGATGTGTGTGAATGCAGATATAACAGGACAATTTAAAACATGGCACATTGGCGTGAGTTACAAGAGTAAGTATTACACCTTGTGTACGTTTTATTTTCAGCAGTGAACGTCCTGTTAGAAAGAGAGAGAGAGAGATTATGGTACTAGTTTTAAAGAGGGATGCGAATATAATATTTTTAATACAACATTTGGTTGTACAGGGTTATGTGCATGAACAAAGGAAGAACAATTTGTTAGAACACCATGAGAACAGCCTAGCTAGACAGGTTTGCTGCAAGCGTATTATCCCAGTCTAACACCAGATTTTCTTTAGCAAATCCGTTGTACAATGATATAGAAATCCTTCCACCCCGAATGCAGAAGCAAAACAATGATATATTTAACATAATGAGCAGAACTAATTAGCGAGCGTGGCATACTTTCCTTTATAATTGAAGAGATGCAGAAATATTTTAATTCACATTTATTTAATTAGCTAGTTAGGCATGCTGTGACTTCCGTCATTATTATTTGAAGTTGAAATATGACCAAAGGAGTAGGAAAAAAGCAGTGCATATTCTGTTATTTGTCAGTATTTATTTGCGACGGCTTATTTTTAGGATGTAAGCTGATTTTTTTTCTATTTGTTGTATAATCATAAATATAAAGCAGACAGAATACTATTTTAAGATAACCTTACTAGCGTTACATATATAGAAAGTTTTATGAATCCTCCGAAAATTCTCACATTAAAATTTCTCGAATTCCTGTAAATTTTCAAAGCCTATCTACTTTCCTCTTAAAACAATGACATCAAGATATCTCCACATTTTTAAAGAACTAAGAATATTAGATTACCTGTAGGGTCTAACTATGAATGGGACGCCTTACGAGTGCACATTGCACGTGAGTCATCAACACAATCGATCACTACCGAGCACGCCCAATCGATTGTCAACTCCACATTTCGACTACACTATTTACACACAACCCTAGTTTAGTCCCCTCCTTTATAGTGAGGGCGTTGAAATAATAAGGTTAAAGTATAAGGTGCTAAGTGCGTGGGGCATGTCGGTGTTCAATGCGGTCTTGAGAATATCTATCGAAATATTATGATGGTTTAAACAATAGGGATGCTTCTAATATTTAATTTTGAACAGTATGTATTTAATACTTTTTTGCACGATACAAAGATACAATATAGAAATTACATAACAAAATAATAGTCCAAGTAGCGGCCTTATCACACTAGTTAATTTCTTACAGGCAAACATAGGATAGATATAATTATGTACATTATATAAATACGACAAAGAAAGTGCAGTCTCAGGTGTAAATGAAATAATAATAATCTACAATGAATAACTAAATATATAAGTATAAACATAAACATATGTAGACATATACATAAATTAATAGAAACGTTCGTATTAAGTAAATATTTAATATACACTGCAAAATATGCATTATAAAAAACATTAAATTAAATCGAAACTGGTCTTAAAATGGCAGATATTTTAATATTTTAGCGGTACAGTGGGGACACTCGCCTTCTATTTCGCACCTATGCGTCTTATGGAAGATGACGTCACAGCACGATAGTTGCATCCTTTTCTATTCTTGCTACCACCCAATTTGAAATAATTTTAACTATGTTATTATTAAACGGATTATAAAAATATTTCTGTTTACGATTTTTCACAACCTTTCGATTTAAATCACTTTTATGTCGGCCGGATTGTATCCGGACGAATCCGAAACGCGACATACTTGTGTATGACTATATTTTCCATCGTGCACGATGATCAATATAGACGGATATACATTTCTTACCACCAGCAACAGCGTGACAAGCTATTTGTCAACGAAGATCTAGATATTCATCACTGTGAAATCATCTTGTTATGTACAAGACAAGTATGGTTATTATCCAAATGCTCCACATATTACGAGCCAAGTATAAACGATTTCTTATATGTAAGTAATTATTTCACAAGGAAGCAGATGTGGGCTAGTCGTTATCGAGATAAAGCACGTATTGTACCCAGTAATGTCAGACGTGATTTGAAATGTTCGTTAGGCAATACTATATCGTTATTATTCTACGTTTTATAAATATGAGCGCATCTACGGGTTCACAATGGTGGAACACAAATGTGTCACGTATGGAGCTAATCCTTAATTCCTGTAAAGACAAGCCCGGTATATAATTTTGTGGACTGATCAAAGATTTTTCTATCTTAGCAACAAGTGTATTTTAGTTCCATTGTCTTTTCAGTATGAGTGCATAGCAAGGCTATTTGTCATATGCCTAGTGGGAAAAAACATTTTTTGTACCTCCATAGCCAGCTCAAGAACAGCTTGACATGTTACAGAAATCCCAGATTTTCAATATTTTTGTTACAAACGTAAAACGATCAAAATCGATCGCGATTCCGAATTTTTACTACTCTAGGAGTATTTTTGCGAAAACGATCACTTGAACTAACAAAAAAAAAATCTTCCACTAAAGGAATAAAAAATCCTTTGGCTGTCCATTGCAACTGCATTCCCCGGTTGACCTCAAAAAAAGAAAAAAAGGTCAGGTCAGTGTATACGGCGTTGATTGGCGTGAGAATCATGTTACGGTACACATGCCTTCCTAATTAGATCTTTATAAGGTGGCTATGTTACCGGTTCATCGGTAAAAACAAGACTTCTTCCATTTGTATGAATGTTAAGGACCGGGTCTCGTGGCACTGATTAAGCTGGTTTGGTTAGGTAGGAGTTGGTTTAGTTTGTTTTTTACTTTTCAAGTGTTGATGTATACGGAAAGATGTGCGTTTGAAGCCTTGAAAGCTTAGACAGGTTTTATGATAGAATGTGACAGTCAAAAATATTATGAACATCGATCTAGCAAAACTTGAGAATTCCATAAAAAAAAGAAAAAAAAAATGCAACTATTTTTATTAGATAAAAAAATATCGGAAATCTAACAACTATAAAACTACTCATTATGCATCTTAACAATTCAAGACACCATTACTTTAAAATGCAATCTTTTCGACAACTTGACCTTGACTAAACTGAGACAAAAACTTCTTGTCATTTTATAAGGAAAAAATCTACACACATCGTCTATTTGTATATAATTAAAAACTCACAAGATCCAGTGAATCATCTACACGGTCCATTTAGCGTGGGCATGGAGCCAAAATTTCACTTTCAGCGCAAATTGCATCAGATTTGAACGTATGAGTCATTATTTGAAGGGCTTTTTGTACTTATGGTTAAACGCGCCTAAAATTTCGAGTAAGTAATTATGTGTTTTATGAATTTAGCTTAATGAAAAGAGTAAGAGGACTGAAACCGCTTCCGACTAGGTACTGACATGGAAAACACTGGTTCTCCCGGGTCAAACCCCTGAAGTTTTGTTATTGCTTAAGTCCGACAAACTTGCAAACAAGTTACCTAATGGTAACTGATCACTACTGCCCCTGAACAGCCTCAACGCTTGGATCATGGATGTATTGCCAGACCATCAAATCGGGAGGGGAGCGAGAAGGCAAAAGAGTGGGAAGAGGACAGGGGTATTAGCATCTGGCAAAGCTGTCGCTTCGCATCGATTTCATGTAAGACAGTGGCACCGCCACGGACGAGCTTGCCCATTCATGCTGTCAAGACTGTAACAGAATGGCTCTACCACTTGCACAAGATTTTTCGATATTGTTATACATGTATATTCATGGTTAATTTTAGCTTATTTTAATGACTAAGAAAGCATGCATACCTGTGTATTTTCTACATCTATATATTTATGAACTAATTACACAGCAGCTTTTAAAAGTTAGAAGGGAGAACCACGAACAAACCTGCAAGTCCCATAACACCAGTTTTACTCCCACTTAATCCATCAGTAGCTTTTCTAGATACAAAGTAACTAAACTACACACACTTAGTGCTCCATTGAGTGTCGTTAATCTGAAATTGCATAAGTGCAGTTGCAGCACTTTACAATGTTACTGAAACATGTAACGTTACATCACTGAGACAATGGACTCGCAGGCGTTGGGAAACCTTTATTGCTGATCTTGCCAACATTATTGTTATGAAGCGATGAGGGGTTCATAAAACCTCATTGTTAAATGTTTAAGTACTGCGTATGAAGTGGATTGTAATACTACTGTCCCATAATCCGACTTGACAAGCAACATTGATGTGAGTTTAGGATTTTCAGATGCTCATTTTTCATACCTAAATTCTTCCTTTGCCTTTTATGTAAAAAGCAATACCTACGTATAACCTGATGACTGTACCAGCGAAAGATTAAGTTGAGAACTTTTTTATTGCCATAAATGGCGAGACGAGCATGTCTATCGCCTAATGTTAAACAATACGACTGCTCATGAAGAGTAGTCATCACTAAATATTATAGTTTCACGCCATTTAGAGCACTAATACAAATATTATGGCAGTACTATGCATCTCTGGTTCAAATTTAAAAACATGCATAAAGTAAAATTTTAAATACTGCATTAAAATAAACCATACATATTTTGAAATATGGCTCTAATTGTATCGCCGAAAGATTAAACGAACATCCCATTAATACCTCATGCCACCCACAATCCGCTAATCTTATATCCCAACTCCACGCCCACAGCTATTAGCACTTAAACGAGATTAGCTAAAAATACATTGCCAAAATCCATCCATTATATAAAACAGTTGGAGCGCCTCCGGACAATACGTGAAACTTAATCCAATAGAACAATCTAGTTAGTATAATACCAGATTAAGAGTTTAGCGTTATTTTGTACCGCAACACGGTTTCATTACGCTTGCTGTGTCGTTTTATTTTTACGAATTTAGATCCGATGTGGACATACGGGAGGGGAGCAAGCTAACTTAAACAGCATAGCATGTTTGGACAATGATTTTTATTGGTTCAATTGTTGGCAATTTTAAAATTAAAATCTATCTTTTACATGGTTTTCTTAACCTGCCCTTGGGTAGACTTACGGTCGCCCTAAGATAAGTTGAATACCAATTAAATCAGACGGGACTGCCAACATGTTCACCGTGGTCGCGGGTTCAAATCCCAGGCAACACCTCAGACTTTTCGGAGTTATGTGTGTATTGATAGTCAATCACCATAACGCCATAACGATTTTTATCAATTTCTATGGTATGTAAAAGTTCACCAACCCGCACTAGTCCAGCGAGGTGGACTGTATGGCCTAACCACTCGCAATCCTATTCTAGATTGAAGAGTAGCCCCGTGCCCTGCAGTGTGACATATATAGGCTTATACAATACAATCATACAAAATCACTGTAACAGAAATAATAATATGCGATTAATTACAATACTAATCCCGACAGCGCGTGTCCATATTGTTCACCTGTCATGCTAATCGATATTATTATCATTTCGGTTCGCATTACCATTAGCATATCCGTATATTTGCATAACGTATTGACGAACTGGTAACCGATTTTGACAAGTGTGGTCTAGTTATGTTGGTGACTTAGTTGCAGAAGTTGATTGTGAAGATTTGTATTTTGAAGAAAGGGGAGATATGGGAAACAAGGTGTTTTCTATTCCATCTGAATAAAGATCGACGCGAAATGATTTAAATATATAGCTGAAAGATTTTAGATTCTACGAACTTCCACCTACCGAAAATTAACGCTACCATAAAATATTCATTTCCAGGAATATTGTTCGAATAAAAAAAATTCTCACAAAAATATATGTATAATATAGAAAACAAATTCCAGATCTAACTCAAATTGTAATATTCTAAGCTCGATCGTACTTAAAAACAACATATTATAATATTATGATAACAATAATTAATATGAAAATCTAATCAAATACAATTTTGCCGTAGGAGTGTAATATTTGCACTTTACTACAATCACAGAAGTAAATAAAATTATACGTAACTCTAGACAATGCCTCGGATGACACTAAAAATACAGGTGTACAAACTAGATCAAATATGGCTTAGCTTTTATAAACTACTTAATCGCTTATGCCATATTTGGTTTCAATCTCTTATATTTTTTTATAACAACGTATATATAATTACGCCTTTCTCCCAGAAGGGGTAGGCAGAAGTTCTCCTGATAGCAACCAAGACACCCACGTTTCACTTTTCGTGGTCCGTCCCACGATGTAATAGGGGCGAGCACATCGCCATATCGGTCATAAATTCCTGACTCCGGTGATAGTGAATAGAAAAATCCAATATCACTGCCCGACCTGGGATTCGAACCCGAGATCTCAGTGATGTAGCGGTACCGATAACAATAAACCGGAAAATAAGCCAACGTGGCACCTTATAGCAAGTGCTTACCGTTGACCAAGAATATCTGCATTTCTCAACATGTGAATACTAGGTGTGTTGACGGCATCTCAAAATTGTAAGGGAAAGAACTAGCACGCGAGAAGGTAGTAAAACGAACTTACAGTCGAAATGAAAAACAACCATATTTGAAGTCGGTTAATTAAATTAATGGTATTATAAAAATATAATTACTTTAATTACGTCTACACTAATATTGACATACATTCAGTGCAATCACTACAGAGTATCGAATGGTGACATAAAATTATCCATCTTCAACATCGACACAACTACGCCGCTCTGCTCGACATAAATCGTTATATTTCTACGACGTAATTAATTAGAAAGCCGTATTTCATCCCACAAATTATATGATATCATAAATATTTAAGCACACTTTATATCCATAGCCATAAAACTGACAAGAGAACAATCACCGCGTTTCGATAACAGTGATAACGTGGGAATTAGGGCCGAGTGGGTCATCATAATTCAATCAAACACTTAACACTTTTTATGGCATGGACTTAGTATCACCTAGTTATGATATACATACATACATACATAAACTCACGCCTTTTACCCAGAAGGGGTAGGCAGAGGTGCCCGTACACCCATATTTCGCCTTTTAAGTTTCGTCGCACGATGTGATAGGTGGCGAACCTATCGCCATATCGGGCACAAATTCCTGACTCTGGGCTAATAATGAATAGAAAAATCCAATATCACTTTGCCCAACCCGGGATTCTAACCCGAGACCTCAGCTTTGTAACGTACCCTAGTACAACTACGCCACTGAGGCAGTCAGTTATGATTTATCCTTAGTAATATTATAAACACGAAAGTTTTTCAGTATGGATGTATGGATGCTTGTTCCTCCTTCTTGCAATAACAGCCCGACAAGCTAACCAGTACGTCGTTACCACAGACAGTTGTACCACAGACTAATTTAGGAGTGAATGTTAAGTGTCATAGAAAATAGTATTGATTTTTAGAAGTGCAACAATTTTTTCTTCGGACGTTGAACATTGGAATATTCGAACTTCGTTTCGTTCTGTCGTCTAACCAACTGCTCCACGCCACGTCAAGCCATTGCCCTGCATAACAGTACAGCGAGTTAAAAAGCTTGCCTACATCCGGGAAACGCCACATGCCAACCCTAGTACTTACAACACTATCTAATACCGATTACCGCTGGATAGTCGGTACTCGGTATCGTATGGTTAATTACAATGTAATCAGTTACGCGGGAGCATCAAAGTCCATTCCGTGATTTGCGATTACCGGCGTCACGTAAGTCTTCCTGCTATCTGGTGCCTTCCGCAAGTGATGCACTTACAAACGGAATTTTGTGGAAAACTATGCTTATTCTTTGACGTCGGTTAATAGAAAAATCAGCTTAAATATGTCTATGTTCCTTAGAATAATTTAGACGTCACAAGATGAGAGTGCAGGAATTTCCAAAAATATATTTGTTAATTTAAACTTTCTAATCTGATAAGTTTTCCGGGGATCAATACTTTTATTCTATCTTCTTTACTTTTCCTTTATTTAAAATCCAACAAGGCAGTAGCACTCTTCAGTAATGCTACATCTTCCTTGCCCAACTTTATCAGTCGCCAGCAAATTAATACTTTCTAGATCTGTACTATTAAAAACAATACACAAATCTGACACAAAAACTAGCGGAAACACCCATATCCCCCACCATAACCCGCTTATGTTTGCATAACCAATTTAATCTAAAATCATAATATCCATATCATGAAATATTGTGTATACAATCCGAACATAAACTAATATTGCGAAACGTAAACATCTAAACTGGTGGAATAATATTGAATCTTGTTACTCAACATCATTCAAGCTGATGGCTCAAGCTGTCTTAAGCTCTTTCTTCAATTTAACTTGGGGCTATAGAACGAGCGGGTAAATAAACGATTATAGCCTTAAAGGCTCGAGAACAGTTATAAAGTTGATAGGGTAACAAAAAAGACGATAAAGAACTAGATAAATGATTTATTATTTTGAAGAAATAAATAATAACAACATAACGAATTCTCGATACCATAAAAATGTATAAGTAAAAGGGTGGAATTGTTTGCTCTAACAATACTCACACACGAGATGGATATTTCTAGATAGCAAACAGAAAAAATTGACAAACAAGATAGACAGTATTTTTTATATACAATAAATTAACTAAACTTCACCTTTTGGTGAGTGTACTGAGCTGTCCTAACAATATTTCGACATAATACGATTATTTATAGCTGAAATTATATAAATAAAATAGATAAATGGACAGATCCCAATACGCCATACTTAAGTGAGTCACTATGGTATATTTACACCTCAAGTCGAGTAGAATATACACTTGCCAGCTTCAATATTTAATTCTTTTTATATAAATTATTCAAAAAACGCCGTTTTCCTAGCCCAGCCAGAGGAATCAACGTCAAATTCCTTTTAATTGCTTCCGAAAGATTTTCGCTTGTGATAAAAATCAGCGGTAAGTGCCGCCCGTCGCTCCACCCGCCATTTTAAACCTCATTTGACATAGAATTTTAACAGGCTTTTAAAGTTATTTATTCTGTAGTCTATTAGAGGTTGGAATAGTTTTTAAAATGACAAGTATAATTTAAAATTCGAAAAGTAGTCATTACTTTTCTTTGATCTTTCCATCAGATGCATAGTTTTCTTGGAAGTATGTAAACTTTATCCTACTGAGACTGTTGCGTAGTTGTATAACTACGCTGAAGTGTTGGGTTCGAATTCAAGGTTGGGAAAAGGGATATTGTCATTATTTTTATTTTTTTATTTTATGGATACAATATAACACGACATTTTCCACCTATTATCAGCTTGGGGTCAGGAATTTGTGCCCGATATGGCGATAGACTCGCTATCACATCATGGACGGAACACACAACGCGAAACATGGGTGTCTTGTTAACTCCTCAGCTTTAACTCCTTATGGGTAAAATGGCGAGAATTTATGTAAGTAATAGCTATGTACTTTATTTTACCTATATTATCCTTTCAAAACGACCCCCCCATATCACTCATAATAAAAAATAAATAATACTTCCACGAGAAAGTTTTATCCGTGCAAACCCATTAACATACGCTCTCAAAGCGCAAATGAACAAAACGCATCCCAAACATTAATTAGCGTGTAATTTGCATTACTTTCCTTGAGTTCCGTATGGGGCGCATGTGGGTCGCTAATTAGGGGTCCATTGCCCCCGCGAAATCATAACAAGACCCCCGTGGGTACGAGTTGACACGCTTTTACATGAGAACTTGTGGGTTGCTTCCTTAATGGTACAGCGTAGTAATGGTTTTAAAAATAAACAATAATTATTTGAAAATATATTACAAAACGGAAATAAATGACTTGAGTGTTTTTTATAAGAAATTCCAAGATATGTGTAATTTGTTTAAGCGTAACAAGCAAAATGTTGGATGAAAGCCTAAACTCACTAAATCGTAAACAAGCTCCGAATCAGCACTTATTTGAGCAGGTATACATTTTGATCAGAAACAAAAACATAGTTTCGGAAAACGTCTCGTGTAATGTTGAATGTCATGGAGCATACGTATATTTAACTTTTGTCTCCGCATCAATACAGTATCCCAAAATAGATCTCTCTATATTCTTCATTAAATACACCCATCTGATTAATAAATCAATAAACCCAATAGTCACATACCTAGTGTAAACATAGTCCTGACCTCACACTACGATCGAGTCTTGTGTCGCTGGTATCAGAAGCTACAAGAGACTTTTCGCTCTCAGAAACACCCAGACCAGAAACAAATACGTGTGGATCACACAAATATCTATTTTGGTGCGGGAATCGAACCCCCAGCCTCTTGTTTTACAGCCGGCGCCTAACCAACTGCGCCACGGAGGCTGTCTATGTGATTGTTGTAGTATCATTTCTATCATAAGAATGTTGATTTATAAAGCTCTTTCTCGTGTTGCTATAAAATTTTCAGTATTATTTTGTTTGTAGAGCATACAAGTTAAGCACATTAAATTCATACACAATTCCACCATACATCTCATATTGCTCCAGAATTTCCTCCTTTATCCTTTATTCACTTACATTCAAAATTCGACCAACTACCCTCATTTTCAAGGTTTATTTTTGTGTAGCAGACTCAAGAGCTGGAATCGGGTTAAGAGTCTTAGCCACAGGTGGGTAAGATTGCCTTACGACCCTTTTAGTTCCGTCTAGTTATGGGGAGGCGAAAATGCGCCAATTGTGGGTTGGTCCATGCATGTAATGAGGTTGCGGGGTTGAATATAATTTTATTTCATGCGATTTCGAATTAAAATTCGTCAAGTCCCGTGAAAAAAGACAGGTTGTTTGATACCTTAAATTTGGCATAACTGCCGCAGATTTATGAATGAAAAATTTGATTAAACAATAATCTGTTGAAAAGAGTATATGTATAATATAATATGTATTAATCAATGTTAATACATAATATATCATTTCACTATTGTGTTGGAAGTTATCATTTAAGTTTTGCGGTTGGTAGTTTGCATTTGTTCTGTTGTTCTCTGTGATTGTTCAGTGTTGTAGAAAATACATGTCTATATTTTTACGCAGTTCATTACTTACTCAATACTCAATACAAATTATCATTATAATCTTTATACGTCGCATCGCTTATCGAGGTGCTTAATATATAGCTAGCGAAAACTTACACAGCAATAGATTTCAGTGATTATGGATGATAATTAAGTTGTTGTAAATCTATTTCTGTACGCATGCGGTTGGCCTTTTGTAATTATCATAATGATGGATATTATAAGGTTTCTGATGTGCATGTGTCGTTGTGTGTGAACGGTACCTTTAACCTTAATTTCACGTATACTGTCTCAACAATTACCTGAAAACAAACAAAAATTAAATTAGTTTATAAAGTTAACAAGACGAATTATGGAAAAAGAGAGTGAACAAGAGGTCGCTGACGACCGCTCATAAACAGTAGCAAAACCAAACAACACCTTGGATTACAATGCAATGCTTGGCATTCCATAGCGCTGACCATCCTGACACATAAGATGTTAAGTCTCAATATGTCCAGTAGTTGCTCTGGCTACAATATCCATCAAACCGGAACACAACAGTGCTTTTAAACTGCTGTTTGGCGGGAGACATAGACATTGCGGTGGTACCTACCCAAGCCGCTCACATATATGAGACCTACCATCAGTAGAATAAGTCATCATAATTGTATTGACATGCGACAGCCATTTCAAAGTGATCTCTTCAGGCTGCACTGCACTTGGCAGTAGAACGAAAAGAATTTGTACGTTCTTATCTATACTCTATTCTAATATTATAAAGAGGAAACATTTGTATTTTTGGATTTTTGGGAATTCTTTCACCTTTCGAATAGTACCTTATCTTGCAGTAATATAGTTGTGTTTATCGGCTTTGAAGGAGCGAAAAAGTGATATATTTTTTTTAAGTAAATTTCTAAGGGTAGGAGTAAATTGATAGAAATTTTTAAGATAGGAAAAACTTTTTAGGTTTATAATCTGTAATTACTTGGATAAGAATAAGCACCAAACCCACTCATAAAAACAGGAGATGCAGTGAGAGTTAATGCGGAAGATTGTTGCAGTTTGTGGCTCGTTGAATCTAATGGTCATTGGAACAACTAGGGCAGACGTAACGAGCTGTTCCGAGTCTCGAGATTCACAGTTCACACCATTAAAATAAAGTTACTGCTGTATAAAATGAGGTATTTACTGGTGGTAGGTCTCTCATATGTGAGAGGCCGCCCGGGTAGGTACCACTACGATGTCTATCTCCTGCCGAACAGCAGTGTAAAGGCAGTGTTGTGTTCCGCTTTGAAGGACATTGTAGCCAGAGTAACTACTGAACATATTGAGACTTAGCATCTTATTTAATTTCGCCCTAAAACCGTATAATTTCTAATACTAAATAATTCAATTTACAATAAACCAAAAACAATTTGTCAAGATATGAACAAAAATATCAAAACTTATAACATCAGTATTCCACCGGCTCTAAATAACAGTAAATGAGGACTAATAAATCTTTTAGCTCAGTAACAGCCATAAATCTGGCTCAATACATCAGCAATATCTCAATAATTAGCGGATAATAAATGATGCATCACGTTCGAGTTGAGCACACTGTAAAACAATTTGTATGCATAAGTACGTGATAATTTACACAGGCCAACGGTACTCGCGAAGAAATGCGGGTTTTGCTTTGTGACTACAGTTTCACCTTAATATTATATGGGTATTATTTGTGTATTGTTAAAATTTCTATACCAACCTTATTTTTAGACAGTTTTAGAACCTATTTTAGATGTTGAAATTTTCTCTTCTTACCTCAAACTGAATTCAGAAGTCGTTTTAAAGGAATAACAGAGACTGACATGAGAACTAACGAGTTAATTTTGAAGAAGCTAAATATTAAAAAGAGATTATCTGCCAGCTGTATGGAACGTGTTTTGAGCCTCTTTGGACACATCCTCCTTCCTACAATCCTGGGTCCTTCCGCCGTAGTGTGAAGAGGCACCTTAGCAGGCCGGCATAATTGTTTCCATTGGCATGGGACTGCCGTCCGATGCCAATGGATACTCTGCCTGGGCGGCATTTGCGCTTATCATCAGGTGCAATGCCGCCACTATGATGCGGTCTCTCCAACATAAATTAGAGAAGCTCATATACTGTGACGCATAGAAGGCAAGCGCGCCAGGGGCAGAAAACCGGCCAAATGGTCAAACATCGTGAAGAGGCGGTTGGTGGTAGCCTGTACGCCGTCTATACCACACAGGACTGAGCAAGATGGAGGAGCTTCGCATGTGGTCGCGATCCTCAGCAGTGAGGGAACGAGGGGAAAGAGAGTTTAAAGGAATAAAACATTCGATAGCTAAAATAGGTTTGTAAATTGTCTATGAATAAGGCTGTTAGGAATTAGTAATTAAGGTAATGAATGTCTGGAAACAACCGGGTTCTTCTTATGGGATGATGATTTCTTTATACTATCACAACATGTTGACTTCAAACTACAAACAGCTGATGATAAGTGCTTGGTGCAGCTTCATACATTGTATAAACTTGGATTAATGCCAAAAGCATTGTCTACCACGTAGAAGTATCAATGAGGAACAAAAATTAGAATAAGTTTTTTATTATCCGTTTCTCCAACTACGGAAACGATTGCTTCTTTCTTAGTATTTAATGTAATACTAACGTTTAAATCGAAGGTGGTTACAGATGAGCTCACTGGCGCGGCATGTGCTTGCGTCACGTCACTCGACGTGCCGATGTACTCATTATACTGCACTTTTTGCATTCCAGTACATTTGCATACAAAAACTTGTGAAGACATGACGTCATTATGTTGAAATATATCACGCGTTTAGAGTATTTTATGGGGTAAAGATAGGGAAGGTCGGGATTTTGAAGCTTAAATGGCAAGACATTGATATTATTGATTAAAAATTCAGATATGTAATTTCTCTGAATTCCTCAGCATTAAGTGCATGTAAATTAATCTCATATACGATATAATTAGATTTTTTCTTCTTTTATTATACAGATGGCCAATGTCAAACGGCTCAAAAAAATCTTCAGGGCTTGGATTCCAAATTAATTGCCGAATGTCGAGCTCTTCAAACGAAGAAATAAAAAGGGATATTAGGTTTCCGAAATATTACACAGAAACGACCAACTATAGAATGCTTAATGTCGATTTTGTGAAGACACTTCTACCACCCCGGTCGAGCAAGCTGTCAATCCTGTATTCCAAAATGACTTCAGCATGGATCTGTAACTTTGTTATGTATTTATAAAATAATCCTAGAGTTTATAATCACTCAAATATGCATATCGTCGGTGATATTCTGAAACCGCGGAACTAACAGTGTTTAAAACCGCGTAAGGTAGGTGCAGTGAATTTTACAGGATCGAGGAAAAACATATTAATATTTAGTAAACCACATGACTTTCTATTGTTTAAACTTTTAAATTATCAAATTATAATATTCTTCTTGGTATTGCAGGCATTAGTTATGTTAAATATGTATTAATTAATTAGTAAATCGACTAACCCCGCGAAATCTCGATTTTGCTAGTTTTGTAAATACGCGGTTTTAAACACTGTTAGTTCCGCGGTTTTAGAATATCACCGACGATATACATAGTGCCTGAGTTAATTCTGTGTGTATAACAAGTGACGATCGTAGTTGAGTGTTGACTCGCCTGATCGACGTCGCGTGGCGTATCTACGATAATTATGGAGATATCTGGAGGATGCGTACCGCTTCACACTACTTTCCACGCAAGGAATGTTTTATATACAATGTTAGATGTATTATGTCTTTATAATGGTTTCTTTACTTTAGATTTACGCAAATGTGTATTGATATAAACATTCTGCGTAGATCGGGACACAAACACAGATTAACTTTTTAATTTAATAATTGTAAATTAATGGTAATTAATTGTAACAGTCACTGAGCGGATGACTAATACCTCAGTCCGCCCCGTGACCACAAAAGCTGTAAAGTAATCGATCGATAAAGGGCGGAAGTTAAAAGTGTGAAAATTAAACCAAATCCGCGATAAAATCCGAAAATAATCGTTTCATTTCAATGTATTATGTCTTTATTATAGATCTTTATATACCAGAGGATCTATGGTAGAGCTACTTACGATTTGTTATGAGATTAAATTAATTTCTAATGAGATTTTGTGTCTGAAATTTTACAATACTATGTAGCTTTTAGTCGTGTTTTGTATTTTTTTGGTACTCTTACTTTACGGCGTGGCCGTTCGATATGACCCTGTTTTGAATAGTTTATGTAAAGGAAGGCACTAAGAAGCAATAAACTATATTTCATATAATTTCACACGTCATTACTACATACTACTTAGACAAGTGATTATTCATCGTTCATACGATGTCCTTTGATATTTTTTCTCTTTCTACCATATGCTCCTAATATACTCAACATATATGTCGAACATAGAACAAATATCCAACCGGTACACTTTAACATGTTTAACAAGTAACTTTAATTCAATGAAATGTCTAACAAGTAACTTATACATGTCTAACAAGTAACTTTAATTCCCAAATCTATTTCTAATTCAAATTCAAAATATTTTATTGTGGTAAGATGGCGTTACATTGATTTATTTTCTAAAATCTCTAACGGTGCCATTACCGTGTACTTCGACAACACTACATCAATTTAGCTGCAAGGGTCATAGGTGGCACCTATTGAAAACAATTCAGTTAAGTGGGTGTTAGTGGCTATTGACTACAACCAATGGCTATTACCACTGCGCACGACACGAAAACTGCTTGTTGGAATCGTGGACAATACTACCAACTTTCTAGAAATTGCAGTTGGAATATGAGTTGTACGGTGTCAATAACTAAGGGAATTGCTATAGGAAATCTCCAAAGCATAGATCATTTATCATTCAGATTCATCGCGTTTGTAGCACATAGGGGTAGGCAGAGGCTATGTGTCTCCAGTTTGCTCTATCCTGATGATACTTTAGCTTCATCCAGTTTAAAGTATCCTTAAATATATACACATAACAGATACATAATTATGTTAATAAGCATCAGCATCAATATCTATATAAGATACAGAGTCGAAACAAATATTGTAAGTACGTAATTGTTTATTATAGAACAACTAAACCAGTTTTCTGATTACCAAACGTTTTCTAGTCCAATATGCTACCGATGCTGTTAACTGATAATATCTGTATTAGCCCATATACGTCCTACTGCAGGGCACGGGCCTACTCTACAATCGAGAATACCATTGAGAGTGGTTAGGCCATATAGTCCACCACACTGGCCTGGTGCGGATTGGCGGACTTTACATAACATAGAGATCCATACAAATATCTACGGTATGCGGATTTCCACACAATGTTTTCCTTCACCGTTATAGTGCATGGTGATTGAATATCAACTTATCATATACATCGCGCTAATTACCTAGGTCTTAAAATAACCTAATTACAAAAACCAAGACTTCCTCAGTGACTAAGATATCTGATTCGAATGTAAACAACTGCCCGGTAATAATTCTAGGTAAATATTTACTTATCTATCTCTTTCGCACTCAGTGGTGTTGCTATCGTCCATCCCGCTTTAACGCTGTGTCACCTTGAACTGATAACGTAAGGCGCATACTGCACGTTGTTTGATCTTATGACATGTTTAAAATGGTCGTATGATCTGTTTAGTGTGTATGGAAATATTTTGATTATTATATTATTTTAGTGGTAGTTTAGGCTGTGAATTCTGAGCCCTTGGGTCCAATTCCCAACTTTGGGAAAACTGAGCTTTTTTGTACCAAAAAAATGTTCTGGTACTCTGGTCTAAATTTTAATATAGTTTGATAGATTTCATTAACTTTTATGATTATTATTTCAAACTACCGTATACGCTGAATTTTTCATTTTATTCAAGTTCAACTTAACAGCAAGGAATAATTAATAAGTAATACGTACGTAACTTTGAAAAGTCATAGTTCAACCTTGGATTCGTAACTCGAAATAATAAAACACACGCCTTCATCCTACGGAGGGAGGCAGAGACTATCGACTGCTACAAGGTACGATTGTGACACATATTAAGTTTTACCGATTTCACACGCATGCTTTTTTTCCTGGAATTCTGGCAAAGGGTATTAACTTGGCCTTTTCCGAGAACATTTCGATACACCTATAATTTACATATCAATACAACCATATCGATGACATCCGGATACATTCAGGCCGGCGAAATTGTTTTGACAGTCGAGAGATATCACGTCGCTAGATGCTATATTCCTGCTTATTCTTTTGTGGTACAAGTACAACATACCTCAAAATTTCCTACATTAGGACAAGATCCACGCACACAACTCCACGAAACAAGAGAATCAAACCTGCTAAATCACGGCTGAGTAATGGAGTCGCGGACAAACAAAACAGCACTCATCGGTCATTAGCTGCCCGCTGACATGCTTGCGAAACTCACATTAGGGTCACATGTTTGTCACAGAATGTGTTGATATGCGAAAGGGATTTTAATATTATGATGACTGAATTTGAAGTCATGGAGACAAATGAGCACAGCATCGGATGACCACTGAACAACATGAATTAAAATTTTGAAGATTGCATGAGGTGTCTGTAATCATCAGCTTACAACTAATGGTATAGAAATTCTAGAAACAATTTATTTTAGGAGACTCCCACCCTCGCACCCACCCCTTGCTTTGTAATTCAACGTGTTGTTTGGTTTTGCTACTGTTCATGAGCGGTCGTATCGCTTACTGTCAAGCGAATGGCATGCTCTTCTCACTCATAGCAATAAAAAAAACCATGCATGCATCTTAAAGATGGCCTAAGGCTTTGCGGACCACTTGAGATTTTTCCAGGGATCACCAGTAAACTTCGGACTCCCGGTTAAGAATCACTGGTTTAATACCACTTTAGTTTCCACCTGTCCTTGAAGGCCAGTAGCGATAATTAATTCTTAATAACATGACAGACACGTCGATGATATAAAATTAAAAAAACTTGCTACACCGGTGTCTATGTACGTGCTCCGTACCTCACGTTTTAGTATTCCGCTCGGCCGCGCTACAGTTTTGCGATAAACGGCGCCAATATGTGCCTTGATTGATTTCCAACATACACAACGTGTTGTGTGAGTGGACGCGAGTTATTATACAATAAAATAATTTACTAATAATGCACTAGAACAGTGAAGGAAAACATCGTGAGGAAACCTGCACACCATAGCGATTTATAAGAACTTCTATGGTCTATGTAAGTCCACCAACCCGCATTAGGCCATCGTCGTGGACTATATGGCCTAACCACTCTCAATCGTACTCTCGATTGTGGAGTATGACCGTGCCCTGCAGTAGGACGTATATGGGCTAATACAGATAAAATAATGTCAATAAATAAATGAAATATATTATACACATAGGGCCAATCTTGCAGTCAAATGCGTATGGAATGGCAGAACATCTTGTGAAGTTAAGAGGCAATTTTATGTGTAACAAAACTCAAACCTAAAGGAAACTTTTTTGGTTACAAGCAGGGGTGGAATCAAGTTCCCAGTCCATCTAGTTCCCACTCATTTTCATGACCTAATGAAAAATGACGTGACATAATCCTGCGAATACTCAAATCTATGCCCATATTTTTAGCAAGAAAACTTTGCAATAGCAATTTTCTTTTACCTTAACCGGTGCGTTGCTGGCCTCTTAGAATTTGACGGAAGAGGGGCGGAAAAAGGGCGGGAAAAAGGAGGAAGAAATATATTTTGGTCCTCCGAAAATGTTACTTACTGATATAACGATATATTCCCCGACTTTATTCGTATCAAACATAATATACAGTTTGTTTACTTTAGTGATATCATTTGTTACCTTGAAACGTCTAATTATAATTTTAGCCATGGAAAATATAATGGAAGAGAGCTAAAAATCCGCTTTCTGCGATGTTTATTTTATTACAATCTTGACCTCAATACTTTCAACGTATGCTGTCAAAAGGCTTACAAATATGGGCATAGGACTGGTGTTCCTAAGTCTCACCTAAATTTTGCAATTATATTCCATACAAGAATATTATTTTTAAATATTCTTATCGCTCCGTCTGTAAAATGCACCACACCTCCAACATCCAGCGTGTTTGAAACAATTTCTCTCTGGTAAGTACTTCTGCGAAACTTGTTGGATTAATAAATAATTAAAAATATCGCCCGACGCCGCGCGCCCTGCCACTCCGCCCTTGCAAGTTCCAACACCCGTCTTATTTAGTGTTATAACTTAGAGTTGGAACGAGCTTGGAGAGTACTTCTTGTATAAAATACGAGTTGGAATGGAACATTGTATTATCTGAAAGGATATGTAATGATGTGTTGTGTTGAGGACTGTCCTGTCCTCACACCCACCACTGCAACTCCTGTATGCCAGGATCAACAACGGCAGGCATTGTAATGAGGCGGAGTATTGAAGTTCCGGGAATGTCTAACTTGTCTTTAACCCGCAACGAAATCAATCAGAAATAACGTATGTTGGAAATAAAGTATTGTCCACTTCTCTCGGTGATAATGCGGTTGATGTGTTGTGTCTTTAGAGGTCTTCAGTCTTCACAATGACAAAAAAATGGAATCCTTTTCTGTAGAATAGCTTATGGAATCATTTTTTTCGCGTAGTCGCAAAATGCTATGGATTCTTAAAGAAATCTGACAGCCTCCGTGGTGCAGTTGGTTAGACGCCACCTGTAAAACGAGAGGCCGCGGGTTCGATCCCCGCACCGAGAGAAATGTTTGTGCGGCCCACAAATATTTCTTCCGGGTCTGGGTGTTTGTGAGACCGAAAAGTCTCTCGTAGTTCCTGATACCCACGACACAAGACTCGATCTTAGTGTGGGTTCAGGACTATGTATGTGACTGTTGGGTGTTATTTATTATTTATTTATTTAATACATACCTATACCAAGCAGGATTAGTCTAGACATAAGCGCCGACAACAAACAAATTGAACATCAACAACCCTCAGGAATAGTACTTTTGATTTTTTTAATAAAGACAAATAAAAGAGCGAGAAATGAATTATTAGTGCTTACTACTTTGTCGCGGTTCCGAGATTTTATATATTCAAGTACCTTTAAAGTAAAAACGTCCTAAACCCGTCCATTATTTACAGACATCTTAACCGTCTGAAGCTGCCCATAGATAAATCTTCAGCTACTAAGATCCACTCGTGATTAAGTAGCTAACAGCTCTCCAATAAAGCTGTACCGTCTGAGTGCTGGCTACTTTTGCGCCTTTATCCGCTTCGAACTACCTTCTCGTGTTTCACTATTAACCGGTGGCTGCAGTGATATTATCTTTGAAAAATGGTTGTTAGTTTGAAGCTTAAATGACGAATTTGTTTGGTTGTAAAAATAAGAAGTAAATAATGATAGGCTTTGACCAGTTAAGAAATAAATTCCCATTAATAACCCTTACCAGACATAGAGAAACACATACGGCGTGGGTATCAGAAACTACAAGTGACTTTTTGGTCTCACAAATACACAGACCCGAGTAACAAAATCGAACCCGCGGACTCTCGTTTCTCAGCAGACATCGTAACAATTGCACCACAGAGGCTGCAAAGCCTTTGTCTGGACTATCAACTATATTGTTTGTCAAGTCTACATAACATCGTGAAACCCAAAAACTTGTTGTAATTACTAATACTACTTATAGAGTTTAGTCACAAGATCTAAATGTCAACGAGGTCTAATATCTGACTGACACATCAATTGTTCAAATTCCCCCTTATTTATTTTCTTAGTGACCCTCTCATATTTTATGATTAATTTAATTGAGTTAAAGATAATTGAAACCCCAATGACCAATTGTGGTGTTCAAAGTAATTTTGATGTTTCACTGTGTATCGTCTATTACAGCAGTTTCTTTAAATCGCAACCATCCAAAACAATGAATAGCTTATTACCGCATTTTTAAGATACGAATTTTGATACAAAAATACTTGGGTATTCTGACCAATATAATTAATTTAATTAAGTGCCATATATTTTTATCTCTCACCATTACCAGTAAATGCTATAGTAGTGCTATCCTTATCTTACACCATTCATATCCAATACCCTGGTGTATTTCGTTTTCCAGTAAAAACACCCAAGGACATCAAATCTTCCAATACTTGATTTACAAGTTCAACAACCTTATCACATATCAAAACCGTATAGAATCGTTCACTGAGCCACCAACGATGGCAATAAAACCATAATTAGTACGGTCCCTTGAAGCCGGCGTGAAGGTTGAACGACCGGGATATATCGGGACGGGGATAGCGTCTCAGGACAGGCGAAGGCGACAACTATTCTAAGAGACGGCTGTGCTTTACTCAGAAAAGTGTCTGTAGATTTTAGTTCTATTTCTAGTCTAGTATTTTAAGTCCTTATATATACGAGTAGCAAAGTGACACTGCAATTTCAATTGGAGGAGATTATTATCTGCATCAATCACATTCAAATTTCAACGGGATTTGACGTGTATAGTGTATACAATATTTGCTATAGGTATTTTTAGACAAATGAGTAGTCACGTGGTGGTACTGATAACTGCATCCCATGAACATCCACAAAGTTTGGGTCATAGATCAAATCTGGAGAGGACCGGAACGAAATAAAAAAAAACTAAAAAACACGCTTTATACAGAAAACCCAACTAAAAAATTGAAAATAATTTTTTAAAAAATTGAATTAAGAATATTGTATATAAGAAAAAAATATTTTTTATTGTAAAAAAAGCGTGGGGTGCATGAAGAGAAAAAATGTATTGGTATATAAAATAGGATAAGAATTTTCTAGCAACGGCATGGTGACTTTCTTAAGATAACCCTATAAGTGCTAATTAATTTTTAAATCTTAGATTTGATTATATTAATAAAATTCCGTTTTATGAAAAGTATTTAATTTTGATCTGTTATATTTTCCTAGTTCCATGCTATTCGGATGAGATTTCGAAAAAAACCGATTTTATTTGGATGCTCCTTATAAAATATAACATTAAGTTATCTTCCAACGAAGTAATCTTCAACGTCCAATATTATTAATACATAAATCTAAAATTTGATATTGGAGCGAGTGAAACTCGGTAGTCCCTCCGACGCCATCCATCAACGACTTAGGAAATTACGATCGAACATAGCAGTTTGAAAGTTTAAGAGTAATTTAAGCACTAGACACTTTGAACGACCTATAAAGACATTATAAGTAGTGTTCCATAAATCCACTTATTGATCTGGTGACAGTTTTATGATTCAGACTGTGAAAGCTGAAGTATATTCTAGGAGAGAAGATTATGATTGTTCCTAGTTCCTACGTAACTTCTTCTAAAAACTTAGGGAATCTTTCTGAAAAACCTTAGCGAACTCCTATTTTCAACATGGACTTCATGTAGAATAAGAGAGCGAGAGAATGAGAACGTGATGCATTATACATACGAATTGTATATAAGTATAAATTTGTGCCCGATATGGCCATAGGCTCGTCCCCTATCACATCATGGGACGGAAAATACAAGGCGAAATGTGGGAGTCCCGTGTCCTGGCAACTCTGCCTTTTCTAGGAAAAAGACGTGAGTTTATGTATGTATGTATGTATGTATATTAGTGATACATACATATTGACGTCTTTATCCCTGAAGGGTTAGACAGAGTTGAAAGTGCTTCTGACAATTTATTGAATCAATTTATTTTTTAAATCCTTCAACCTGTCTTACTAGAAACAGAAAAGTCCTTCGAGAATTAAATTATTATAGGGACATTTACCAAACGCCGTTGTGTTCCGGTTTGAAGGGCATTGTAGCTAGTAATTATTGGACATTACCTACAGCCAGTAATTACGAGGCATTAAGATACTGACACTTAATGTCTCGGGGTGACTAGTATATACCTGGCGATGCAGTGCTTAGTAAAAATAAATTCTACGTGGTGCCGTTTCTGTTTATGGATATAATCAATGTTTTCCACGCGACACTTTGTTCGCGTTCTCGTCTCGATATTTAAGAAAACAAAAATGTAGATTTGCTAACTAAACTACAATTTCATAACGTAACGACTTTTTCATATCTGTCTGTTTCAGCCTGCAATCAACTACTGCTGAGTTCTTCGACAAAAGCTTCCGATTTGATGGGGCGCTAACCCATCGATATAATCCAAGCGTTGTGAATGAATGTTCATGGGCGGCAGTGATGACTTACTATCAGGTGACCTGTTTGCTTGCCTGCCGGCCCTCTGCTATAAAAAGAAGAGTTCGATTGAGAGAATTTAAGCCATACCCTACCATGCTGGCTAAAACGGATTTCACAAGCGATAGACATAAAATTCAAATATTTCTGTTTCTGCAAAGATAAATATTGTCTGAAGATTTTCTTTGGATTTTGAAGGACTTAATATGCCATAGCAATATGAATAATTACCAAATACTAAATTCTTTATGAGAGCGCACATCCATACCGTCCATAAATAGCACAGTATTAAGTTTAACTGCTGTTAGTAAAGTTCTCGTAATGGATCAGCGATATTCGAACGTGATGGCTCGGAAGTAAGTACTTTCAACCGCGTGTTCTCTCGTACTATAATTAGCACAGTAATAATGCATTCATGCGGTTATGGGCTGATATATTATGGCTGGTATATTTTTAAGTCTTGGATTCGAATTGAATGAGACCTCAAAAAAGTATTTGTGGGCTGCACAAATATTTGTCTCAGTGAGGGTATCGAACCCTCAGCCTCTCGTTTCACAAGCGCGTTTCACCGACTGCATCACGGAGGCTGTCAAATCTCCTAATGGTAAGATTGATAACTTGAACACTAGATTGGCTACTAGTCAACATAAATTAATCAACAAATATCATTGGGTCGACCGTTTTATTAAGACCGAAATTTGATTATACTGAAGATAGCTCGTGCCTAACAAACAGTAAGTCATATATATTCCCAAACTCCAGCAAAGTTGGAGCTCCTTTAAGACGTTAATTGTAACTAGGGCTGATTATGTATGGAAATAAGATATATTTCTCGACTGCCTAGTCTGAGGAAGACCTCAGCCACAAAACATTTAAGAAGTTACGGCGAACCATCCCGAACTGAAGTTCCAAACCTAGAAAATTAAACTTATCCGCAATTCCCAGCTAACAATAAACCAGTTTAAAACCTTTATTAAAACAGAACAACTAGAAACTAAACGCAGAACTAATAACAAACAGACACATCCAAAGTTTATATCCGTGGGAGAAATAAAACAATACTCCGAGTCTGGAACTAATAAAGGCTGCCTGCATCGCTGATCCTTCGCTCCTTAATACTCGCTACAAAAGACTTTATTAAGCCAGTATTGTCCACTTTTATCTTACGAGTCGATCGGATGTTGGATTTTCACCTTACTAGTCGGCAAACTTTGATTTATACCACTTAATAACAGAATCTATGTATATTGCAATAATTCTTTATATTTTGTGACCTTTAAAATGCTCCCTAGAAACACTATATTATGCATGTTTAAAGGAGATGTCTGTGGTTACCTGTTAGTACACGGACTAGACGCGACTGTAAGCATGTGTTCATGGTAGTCGCGGGTTCTATGCCCAGGGTACACTTCTGACTTTTCGGAATCATGTATCGATAGTCAATTACCATTCACCATTCACTATAATGGTGAAGGGAAAAATCGTGAAGAAGCCTGCATGCCATAGCGATTTGTAAGAATTTATAGGGTATTAAAGCCCGCCAAGCCGCACTAGGCCACCGTGGTGGACTAAATAACCCATCTGTATTGTACTCTCGATTGAAGAGGAGGCCCGTGCCCTGCACTGGGACGCATATGGGTTGATACAGAATTATAAAGGGTTAGGTGACTTTTCAATGTAAACAATAGTAACAATTGAAGACACTAGCCTATTAACGAAATGTTCTTTAAGATACAAAGGACCTATTTCGAACTAAGTTTATTTTTATGTGTGTTATATTTACCTTAAATTTCCTTCGTTTTTAACAAAGCCCGGGGTGTTGTTTTTGTAGCATTTGACACAAACGTGTTGATAATTAACGCTGTCCCAAAACATCTAAATGGCAACATAATGTCAGTCGGTGACATTACAGCGACCTCGTCGCTAACACCCGACCATCATTAAGATTTGCTAATTTGGCGCATACTAAATACTGTATTCATTTGTGAGTCAAATGCTGCAAATTTGAGGGAGGGCTATGGATTTAATGATAACATACTTTTACTACAATGCAACTGACGGAATATATGGCCTAACCCTATGGTACTTTGTGGCGGTGGATGGTAGATGGTGGATTGTGGAGGAGGGCCGTACCCTACAGTGGAACGTATATGAGCATACAGACATATAGCCTATGTGCAACCTCCATGGCCAGCTGTGAAATGAGAGGCCAAGCGTTCGATCCCCGTTCGGATGTTTGTGAGACCTAAAATTCTTTCGTAGTTTCTGATACCCACGAAACGATTGATCTTAATGTAGGGTCAAGACTATGTATGTTAAGTGACTGTTGAGTGTATTTCAATACTATAAAACTACATCAATTTCAGCCGCGCCCTTTCAGTCCACAGATACATCTCAACACCCAATACAATGTGAATAGGAATTGTATTGTTAGGAAACATCCTTGAACACGTGAGCCATCGGAGCGTTAAATTGCCACGTTTTATCGGTCCAATAAACTCGACTAACCTACATAGGCGCTAATCGAATAAACTGTTTACCATTCGTGTGCAGCCGTCATGTGTTTTCGTATATGTAAACACTGGCCGCGGTCTTTTTAGGTCGGAGGACAGTCAATAGACAATCTATGTTCTAAATAATAGGCATAAGTAATAGTTGGACACAGCCACAACCGCAGTATTCAGTAAAGCCTCATTTGACGGCTTCGGCGACGCCCTCTGTGAGACGAGAGGCCGCGGGTTCGATCCCCGCACCGAGAGAAATGTTTGTCCGGCCCACATATGGCGAGACGAGCATGCCGTTCGCCTGATGGTAAGCGATACGACCGCTCATGAACAGTAGCAAAACCAAACAACACCTTGAATTACTAAGCAATGCTTGGCATTCCACTGCGCTCGCCATCCTGAAACATAACATGTTAAGTCTCAATGTGTCCAGTAGTTACTCTGGCTACAATGTCCTTCAATCCGAAACACAACGGTGCATTTAAACTGCTGTCTGGCGGAAGAAATAGACATTGCGATGGTATCCACCCAGGCGGCCTCTCACATATGAGAGACCTACCACCAGACCACCACCACCTCAGACTTTTTCACTAACTAATCTACTACATTTTGTCCCAATTAATCCGTAAAATACCCCTACCCCTTCCCTCCTCCCCATCGCATTTCGTCTACTATAACATAATGCTCACTTTCATTGGCACATGATATATTTCAAGTCGTTTTCTAAGGCGCACTCCACACTGCAACCAGTCGCGTTCCGCTTTCGGCGCAGTGAAATCATATAGCGTCCACAAATATAGTTTCTAGAAAACGTATCTAGTTTTTGTCTTTACTGGTCCAATCGATATTGTATATTGATTTTACTCATAGTATGTGAAAAGCGGTTTTAATAAATTCAAGTTGATTTCTAAACCAGTTGTGTAGACTTTAGATGAAATAATTGGAAAATGGCGTTTAAAAATAATGATATCTATGTGAACGGTACCTTAACTTCTCTATCTTGTTAATTACATCGTCTGGATAATTACCTGAAAACAAAAACAATTAATTATATTATTATGTTTAATAAAAAAATATAGTGTCGGAATGTAATAAAAGTTTAGTAGCTTGTAAAATAAATGTGAGCCTAAACTAAATCACGGGTATTTAAAAAGATACATTATGGTTAAAAAGCTATAAATTTGACCCACGTAAGCATTATTGTGTTAGCTGACGGTAGGAATGATCTTATTTATAGAAGTTTATAAACCTGTTTAGTTATCAAATGTTTTGTCTTTTTTGCTCAAACTGGGGCCCTACTATATTCATCCGAACGAACGAACGAACGAAGTTGGGCCCTACTGTATTCATCCGAACGAACGAACGAACGAAGTTCGATACTTCGGACGATGAAAGTTTATATACGATACGAATGTATCTACTCTGTAAAAGTTCGAAGTTGTATAACGTACATCGTAACCATAAGTATATGTAGGTACATGCGTATCGTATATAAACTGCGATTATCCGAAGTTTCGAACTTCGTTCGGATGAATATAGTAGGGCCCAACTTCGTTCGTTTGTTCGTTCGTTCGGATGAATATAGTAGGGCCCCAAAACTCAAATGTATTTGATGAAAGGGACAAATCATGCAACAACTACAGAGTACATCAAAACTGCTACCGAAAACGAAGCCGGGTGGCAGTTTAGACCCTTGCGAACCACAGCGTCTTTAAAGACCACACATGTAGAAAAAAAAACTATGAATGTATTACCACCCAAATACCATGATAGGTAAAAAATATACCGTTTTTTTTTTTTGGAAAAGTCTTATTTGCGTTGTGCCTGATGTGCCTAAACCTACCACCTGGCTACGTTTTCGGTAGCAGTCTGGATATACCTGTACATAGGTTTATAAATTGTCTAATAATTTAAAAGTCGTCAATATCGAGTGCACTACATTTACTACATTATATTATTGCTACATTATATTGCATTGCCAGTCTGTGCCAGAAAGAAAGCCACTCAGAAAAACTTCAAAAAGATCGCGAAGCATCCTTTGAAGATTAATGACATTCTGTTCCAGTAAACAGCCACTTAAAATACAACATCCAAAGAAAGCTTTTGAAGACTAACATAATTTTGTAACACGTTCTGGCATGGCATGGCAGTTGACACATCGTGTAAAGGTACCGTGTTGTGTTCCTGCTGAGGTACGCTGCCAGAATCTGTTATTAGCCGACACAGAAGTGCATCCGGGGAAATTACGGGGGACATTATTTAAATCTCAGAATTTAATTAATTTTTAAATGTGTATACATTTTTGACAGTTATTTTTAGCAGCGATAAAAAAGTATGTTTTGAATAATGAGGTAATAAACATGAGTAATTACATTAATTAAAGTTGGTGTTTTATTTATTAACCAAATAACATGAAGTGCTAGAAAAAAATACTTAGTTGTAACATCCTTTCAAATTGATAGAATATGTATTTTTTTCATCCATTTTAATTGGGCCTATAAGTTATATAAAAATCATAAAAATTTCAATCAATATTTATCAAAGAACCCCGCTTTGAACAAAGCATCCAAAACTTGTCTCAATTTATACATACTACCATAAATTGTGCAAATCAGAAAAAAAATGGCAACTGACCGGGTAGATATGCTGCCATAAGCAAATATCTCATGTCTTGGCTCAGGTAAGTCGCGAGTCGTGTGGGTTTTACCTCCCACACAATCCCAGAGTCCGTCCCACTGACTGCAGCTCATATATTATTACGCACAGCACGTACTAAGGTTAGTGGATTACCGTGTATAATTATCAGTAACGACGTGTCCATATCGCTCTGTTTACGTGCAAAGTTCATGTCTTGCTTACTGTTACAATTACACTATTATTATACAATATACTGAGGTCGGGTTTGTGTAATGCTGAGTAATTTTTTTTTAATAGTTGTATATAAGTTCACTGTTCACATCTGTATCTTCAGGGGAGAGGGGGTAGGTAGATTTGGTAGTAGTGCTAACCACACTTCGCCGAATTTTATGTTTATTGCAAAGTATGGTAGAAGCTGAACCTATATTTAACCTTGCCTGGTACAAATTCTAGTACAGCACATTGTATCAAAAATATACTATTCGTAGGGTATATTAAAAGTCTGTCAAGTTCTAATAGACCAGACCGGAGCTATGTGATCGTGGCCTAACCACTCTTAATCGAACTCTCGATTGTAGACAAATTTTGAGGAAGTCGCTGGATGCAGAAAGGAAGAAGGAGGCTTATATCCAGCACTTTCTGTGGCTGAAGAGAGCGAGAGAGAGAAAATGTACTGCTCAAACCCATAATGAGCGACTGCTGAGCTGAACTGACAATTAAATATACTACAGAGGTAACAATGAAGTTAAATATCGTGAGGAAATCTGCAGACCTTACGGATTTGTACGGAGTTCTATGGTATGTAAAGTCCGCCAACCTGCACTAGGCCAGCGTGGTGGACTATATGGCCTAATCCCTCTAAATCCTACTTGCGATTGTAGAAGAGGCCTATGCCCTGCAGTGGGACATATATGGATTGATACAGTACAATACAGACGTAAGACTACAAAGAGATTGTTTATTAGCTTAAAAACGGCATCTCAGACATTCTCAACGAGAGCAGACAATGCGAGCAACAAGTGCGCAACAAGAACTCTTTACACGTCTGAGAGTCACGGTCGAGCGTCTCCCTCAGTTATTGAAATGCTAATTTAAGATTGTATTGCATGGTTTGGTCAGTTACCCTGATGATCTTCACGCCAATACATATTATAAATGTAAGACTGGGTTCCTTCATAGTATGTCAATAGAACCTTCCAAGACGCCTGAGTAGTGACCCGGTCGAGCTTTTACCTCCAGTTAATGAAATGCAAATTTTCACCACAGCCAATAAATATTATTATGAAACGTTAATGTAAGATCGGTTTTCTTCATAAAATATCCCAAGAACTCTCCAAGATGTCGATCTACCCCCCGTTATTGAAGTGCTATTTTTTTATTGTATTGCATGGTTCAGACGGTAACCTAGCATATATTTGTATGAACGTTGCTAATGTGGTACTGAATTTTTGTCACAAAAACTGGCTACAAAGAGGTGGTAAGTGTCAAAGGAAGCTTAACTTTTGCTAAGGACCTGATGGTTTGGTCACCGCGGGTAATGAACAGTTCTTTGCAAATGGTAAGAGTTACTATATTTTTTTAAAATGATACGACGCAATGGCTTCAATACACTTAATAAAATGTAGTGCAGCCCAGATTGAGTATACAACGTAATGTGATTTCTCGCCTGTCGACAAAGCAGCCTGATTGTAATCCGGATGTACATAGGAGGATTTGTAAAGGACTTGCGTCCTGTATCATTGACGTATTCGAACTCATTGCATCGGTCGTCTTGAACTATACACAACGAGTATAGAGTAACCCCCCAGACAATTTTAAGGTTAATATGTGCAATATTATAGTAGAATACAAGTATTCATATTTATTACCTCGTTTGATATACCGCCATCAACCTCTACCTTACGCTTACCAGGGATGAATAAGAACAGATAGTTCTTATTCAGTAGTAGGATCCGTGGGTACAACCCACGAGCAAATGATATTTCCCAGAAGTATTTATATGCTTTCCAGGAAGCGCCCAGAATACACCACCCTTTTATATATTGAAAGCACTTAGGTAAATTTAAAGTAGAAGAAACCATTTGTTTTGCAGTAAGTTGGTGGAATACGCCGGTGACATTTCGATAGGGTTGTCACGCACTACAAATCACTTGATAATTATTTTTAACATCACAGAATAAATTGGAAAAATAAAACAAACAAAATCGAAGTTCAATAAGTCCATAACCAATGTCTGAACTAATAATATTCGTAGACTATACCGAAATTTTATGGAACACCGTTTTTATGCATTACATACTACATGCATACATACATACATCTACTTTGCGGTTATCAAACTCTGCTCAGCAATGTATTAAATCCAACGAGAGACGTGCTTGCCGTTCGCCTGATGGTAAGCGATACGACCGCTCATGAACATGATATGATTATGATTTTACGCCCGCCCGGCGTGTTTTATTTACTTACCCGTTCTTGACAACCCTATTCACTGTCTACCACTGTCACAATTCAAGTTGACTTGCTGGTGACGTCACATCCGCGGATATAAAACGTAAACAAAAGGTTTTATGCAAATGAAATTTCTCAGTTGAGTAGTTAGACGAGCTCAACCTTCAGTAAGATCCAGTAATGTCACCAGTTTCATCCGGTTATTACAGGTTTTAACTGGAACGGTGTATTGAGGGTTGATATTTTTAAATAATTTTATACCATTGTAAGATCAAAGGAATTTCTAAGCGATTGCTTCTAGATCTTTCTTGAACCTCTAAACTTTTAAGATTGGTTGTATAATAAAGATAAAAGAATATTTCGAACCCATAACAAATTTCTAAAATCTCATCTCTATAAATTTAAAATTTGATCGTAAATCTGTAACGGTTTTGGCTCGTATATGGCGTGGAATATCACAGCACACAATGAGAACGTCATAAACTTTACTATCAATACTTGCGGTACTAGTAATACGGTTGAGTATTTATACTCTGTAATTAAGAAGCTGGTGTTACTGAGATGATATAATGTCTCCAGGTCATTGACCTGTTGTAACTTATGGCACTTGAGTATTAAATATAGCGTACTATTTGGAGGTTTGAAGCGCAGTTGGTGGAATATTACGTCTAATTAAGTTGGTAACCAGGATAGAGAATACTATATTAATCTTAACACCAGCGCCTAGTAAATAAAGGTTATTTGGATTAAAAGCTTTACTCATATGTATCCATCGCTGTCATGGAAATTTCCATACAGCCTAGAAATATTTAAAGAACTTGAAAGTACCTTCCCTTTCAGTCACTCAAATAAAAAATTATCCAACACATTAGATACGTTGCAAATAAATTATTTTGATTTTGAACACATATTTCCGAAAACAGATAAACTCAAGGTCACAGCACAGATCCATACTAAATCTGACATGACACCTACAGCGGATAACTGATGATGTCATCGCACGAGATGACTCACCGATGTTGCATCTTTCCGTCGCCCCACGTGCTTTGAGAACCAACGCGTACCCACGTTTGATATGCTAACATATTCAAACTTTCACTCGCAACGTGACATAAGTTGATATTATATTAGGCATATGATATGACTAAGCCGTTTTTATATAATAAAATATTGTTTTGGACAACAAAAACAATATGGATGCACCCGACCTTTAATGTGGGTGTACGTTAGAAAAATATACCTGGGAGGTTACCGACACATAGTTCTAGGTTACCTGCAAGAGATTGCCTAGTGCAATAAGGCCTTTTTTCTAGTGTAAAATAAAGTTAATAAAGAAATAAATAAATAGTTCGCCTGTTCCAACATAGAGTAACCCCGGTGGATGCCAGCACTGCCAAGCGTTTAATTGATATAAAGGAATATATGTGAAAAGAAAACAGGGAAGACCTTGGCAGTGACCGGGATCACGTAAGAAAAAAAATAAGAACCAGATTTTAAATATATTGGAAACCATATTTTTTTATTTAAACATAATTTGAATAACAAATTATGAATCTAAGAAAGTGAACGCACGATATTACTTCAACTGAATTATGAAGCTGCTATTCTCAGTTTTGTTACGAAGTCAAAAGAATATTATAAGCCCATTAATAAAAGAGTATTGCGACCGCCTTTAATAAAACGAGATACAGTGATATTACAGTATCGTTTATGTCCACCAATCATTTTTAAGAGTTCATATAAAGACTATTAAATATTATTTATACATCTCGCGTAACATAATCGTTTTTATTACACTTTTTCTTTGAAATATCTTGGTTATTCCTAATGGTTTTGCATCATCTTTTAATCAATTGGTATCATCATTTTACCAGGATGTGCATAGTTGCTCAACAGGAAATTACATATATTGTCTTGCTTTCCAGCACATTTTAATTTGGGAATTAGTCTTGGAGAGAGGAGGGGTACTATTGGGTCTAACGACTGAGTGTAACTTTTTTTAATACTTATGTATGTGCAATCTGCGGGATAAAGAATATCTTCTGAAATAAGGATAGAGTTTTAAGAAGCCAAATCGGAGGTAGTTGATGTCAGAGAGCAGTGCCCTGGCAGAATCAGTTTTTAAAACTTGCTAGAAATGTGGCATTCTATACACTGATGTTTGATTAGTTTGCAGATCACAGTTACTGTTCCCTGTAACGTTTGTAATTTAACCGCACATATTCTTGATACTACCCTCAAATCAAACAACACAATAAGCTTAACTGGTGTTAGGTCTCTCATATGTGAGAGGCCATCTGGGTGGGTACCACCGCAATGTCTATTTCTACCGTCAAACAGCAGTTAAAATGCACTGTTGTTTTTCTGATTGAAGGGCATTGTAGCCAGAGTAACTACTGGATATATTGAGACTTAACATCTTGTGTCTCAGGATGGCGAGCGCAGTGGAATGCCAAGCATTGCTTTGTTATGCAAGGTGTTCTTTGGTTTTGCTACTGTTCATGAGCGGTCATATCGCCTACCATCAAGCGAACGACACGCTCGTCTCGCCATTCATAGCAATAAAAAAAGATCAAATGTAGTCGTTATCTACCTTGTTTTCTTATGTGTAAATCTTCTAACAGGCTCTTCTAGATTTTTCTAGCTATCATATTGAAAGGTCATACCACTATCAAGAGTTGCAAGATGCGCGGATGCTGTGCAAATAACATCGTTAATTGGCCGTGAGAAATCGCCAAATTATTTTTATTTTTATGATTGTTAATGTGCGTTATGTAGTCGCTTTCTGCGGTTTCTGTTAGGCAACGCTTTCAAAAATATTGTATTTTGTAAACTTTTCTTCAAGTTTCGTAAGTGATTATTATTTTAGCATTGATGTCACTTGTTTTACTATTGGTTATTCCGTATCTGTATCTGTATCAGCCCATATACGTCCCACTGCAGGGTACGGGCCTACTCTACAATCGAAAGTACGATTGAGAGAGGTTAAGCCATATAGTCCACCACGCTGGCCTAATGCGGGTTGGCGGACTTACATACCATAGAAATTCTCATGAACCGCTATGGTATGCAGGTTTCCTCACGATGTTTTCCTTCACCGTTTTAGTGCGTGGTGATTGACTATCAATACACACATGACTCCGAAAAGTCAGAGGTGTGCCCTGGGATTTGAACCCGCGACCACCGTGAACATGTCGGCAGCCGCGTCTGGTCCGTTTACCAACAGGCCACCACGCACTTAATTGGTTATTGAGGTAGCTCTAATATTATACAAACTTAAACGTAGTTAATGTTTTCGTAATAATCTGTTGGTAAAGAAATATATACACACGGGAGCAAAAAAATCGACTCAGAGCGCACCTTTGCACTAAAATGTCTCTAAGACGAAAACTTTAACATAAAATAAATATTTGCGTTCAAAACCTTAAAGTTCTGAGTCTTACCTAAAAGGTCATACCAAAATTTTGCAGTCTCACCTTTTCGGCTACTCAATAGGCCGCTGTGATAGGTCAAGAGAAGATATTACACTCATTTGCCCTGCATTCATTGTGAGTTTATGAGTCCTATAAAAGCCCATCTGTTAGCCTAGTTCCTATCAAGTGTCCTTTAAACGTCACCCGGTACACATCTGCTTAATTACGAATAAAAAATATTACCTGGAAATGGACACAACAAGTGAAATTGCGGCCCAAGTGGTTGCATTATTGGAAGAAGGAAAGACACAACGCAAAGTTGCTCGAGTGCTGCACATAAGTCTGTCTGCCGTTTCAAGAGTATACAGAAGATACCAGGACACTAGAAGCTTTAGTAAGAGAAGAGGTTCTGGCAGACAGCGGTCCACATCAGAGAGAGATGGCCGATTCATTGTCAGCACTTTACTGAGAAATCGGGCTCTATCAGGCGTCCAAGTTCAACAACAACTCAGAGAAACGCGGGGTTCGTCTGTCAGTAGGTGGACAGTAAGAAGACGACTCAAGGTAGCCAACCTTACCCCAAAACGACCAGTGAGAGGCCCCAAACTAACCACAGCCCACCGTGCAGCTCGTCTTCGTTTTGCTGGAGAACACGTTGATTGGACATACGATCAATGGCGCTCCGTATTATACTCTGATGAGAGTAGAGTCTGTCTGCATGGCAGCGATAGAAGAGGACGAGTGTATAGAAGGCCAGGAGAGGCATTTGCACAATGCTGCATAGCTAAAAATGTGGCTTTTGGGGGAGGGTTTTGTATGGTGTGGGGTGGCATTTCAATCGAAGCGAAAACCGAGTTGGTTTTTGTAGAAACTGGAGGACGGCAAAGAGGTCTGACTGCAGAACGATATATTGAAGACATTTTGGGAGAGCATGTTATTCCTTACGCAGGATTTATAGGCGAAATCTTCATTCTGATGCACGACAATGCCCGCCATCACACACCAACCTGCGGACAACAATACTTGCAAGAAGTGCAAATTAAAATTATGGACTGGGCAGCGCGTAGCCCGGGCTTAAATCCTATTGAACATTTGTGGGATCAACTCAAAAGGAAAGTTCGAGCTAGAAATCCTATCCCAGCAACCAAAGACGAGCTTAAAGCTGCACTTTCGGAGGACTGGGACGCTATACCGTAGAATAACGTTGTCAAGCTAATTAAAACAATGAAAAGCCAATTGTAAACTGTAATTAGAGCAAGGGGAGGTAACACAAAATATTGATAATGTTTCGTTTGTAATTAATAAAAAATAACTGATACAAACTTGTTTTCTTTTTTATTTTTCGCTTGTCATTTTAGTATTTTTCCGATACTTAAAACTAAAGCTGATGTTTGAAAGTGAAACAAACTATTAATTTTATTAAACCTAGGCTTATTTAAAAGCTAAGACCTAGAATTTAAAGAATTTAGGTTAAACAATTGTATTTAGGTTTTAGTTTTTTTGCCAAAGACGTTACAACGACAGTTTAAAGTTTGAGTCGATTTTTTTGCTCCCGTGTGTATATAGTTAGTGATATTCATAGAAGGACAAAGAATAACTTGATCCAGTCACAATTTAGACAATTTTACAAATATCTTATGTTGATATCTCATCAATTGCCAATGATGAGCCATAACTTTCGGCTTCTCAAATAGAACGAACATTGACTCAACTCATACTGGTAACATTTGACGTCATAAGTCAGACGAATAGCACTCGCTCATAACATATTATGTTGTCATAAGTTGCATGAATAGCGCTCGGTTTCAAAACGACCAATTAAAATAAAATCCATACATTAAATGCACAATAAAGATCCTATTTGCAACAATAGATTGACGTAACTAGTGGTTAGCCTGAGACGGATTCGCTAAACGGTTCTAGTTGGGTGACCACACGATTAATCCGCCTGGGATTTTTTGACCGGATTGGAGGGAATGTAGTCCTATACATTCCCTAGGTTTCTTGATACTAAAGAAACTTGAGGAGGTATCTGCCTAAGAATTTTAGGACGGAATCCATTTTATTTCATCAACAGTTTACGTAGTTCATTAGTAAATTCCTTAAACAAGTCGTTGTCCTAATAAATTATAAAATTTACTGATGTAATGAATATGATTGACAAACTCTTTTAATAGAGAGTAATTCTCTCAAAATGAACAATTCCTGGTCCTATCAGCCAGATTAAGAAAAAGTAAAATTTGAATTTTCTTTACATATTTAGCTGTTAAATAGTTAAGTAAAACCCATGGCATATAGTATTAAATAGAAGCCCGTACCTCTATTTTTACAGCTAGTTATCGATCATCTAAACCAAGAAGGTTGTCCTGAACTGAGTTTCAGATATCACTTAAATCGTGGTAACCACTCGATGTGGCCATAGTTGCCACACGCGTTGCCGAGTTTAGACTTCAGCTGATGAAACGCACTGTCGGTCTAGCCCGTTGCAATACCTAAGATCAATAGTATGATGCAGCGTCTTAATTTTACATATCAAATCAATTGGCGTTTGAGTAATAGGGTAATTGTTCAATTGGTATTTTTGTTTAGTAATAATTGGTAACATGAAGAATTTTGATTGAGGCATTTTGTTTCTTTCCGCCGTGTGAATCTTACAGTTAGTCAGGGTATTTTTATGTACTCAAAAACACATGAAAACATTCCTAAACTTGGCTAATATCTCAAGTACTCCATCATATGCGAAATTATTCTGTCATAGATCTTTAAGAAAATGGTCTGCTTACATCACGTACCTGTGAAATGCGTTTTTAATTTCTCACCTAGTTAAAGCTATGCAAAATTTAATAACAAAGGACGATACAACGTGGCGCGATATAAATGCACATCTGTCTGTATCAGCCCATATACGTCCCACTGCAGGGCACGGGCCTACTCTACAATCGACAGTACGATAGAGAGTGGTTAGGCCATATAGTCAACCACGCTGGCCTAGTGCGGGTTGGCGGACTTACATACCATAGAAATTCTTATAAACCGCTATGGTATGCAGGTTTCCTCACGATGTTTTCCTTCATCGTTTTAGTGCGTGGTGGACTATCAATACACACATGACTCCGAAAAGTCAGAGGTGTGCCCTGGGATTTGAACTCGCGACCACCGTGAACATGTTGGCAGTCGCGTCTGGCCCATTTACCAACAGGCCACCATGTATTTTAAATGCAAATACTTTTAAATAATTGAAGAATACATAAGCAAAGGGTGAGGACCTCTTAAAAAATGTTGAACACAGCCGAATTCGAGCGGAAACAAAATGCGCGATAGCTCTAATTGTTTACTAATTGCTGGAAGGTAATTAACAGGGCCACGATAATTGCTGCTTTTAGCCATTTTAAATGCTCCGATTTGTCTACACTTCCGTGACTTATAAGGATAGACACTAAAATTGTTAAATAGCCTTTAATATACTAGTTTCTAGTATATTTTTTGCTTTTTCGTAAGTCGGTTTTAAATAAAAGAAAAAATAGATTTCTGTCTTCTAAAATATATTTTTCTAGGTATTCAATGTGAGTTGAATTAGGAAGTGTATTTTAATCGAATATCATCTAAATCTAATCTTTAGATCATTGCTGCTAAGAAATGAACTTATACAGTGTATATCAAGACTGCTACCGAAAACGAAGCTGAACGAACGAACGAACGAACGAAGAAAACGAAGCAGGGTGGTAGCTTTAGTGACTTCAGACGCAATAGACTCAATTTTTTTACAAAAGCTAGCCCAAACACGATGATATTTAAGATATGAAAAAATGTCGCGTTTCTTTGCGAAATATCCTGTATAAAATACTCTGTATCTTACTTTTTAAATATCAAAGTGTATTCATACATTAATTATCTCATATTATAAAAAAAACTGTGCATTACGGAAACATATTTCCAACAGTAAGCCTTCGTAAAGCCTTGTTAAAACTGCGCTAGTGAGTTTCACAGGCGCTTTGACTGTGCGAACAGTTTTTATTAGTTTTTTAATTACGAGCTGTTGTGATTCAGTTCTGACATTATCCACACATTATCGGTTAGTGACAGACACATTATTTTCCCAACTAATGATCATATCATACGAAAGAACATTGATTCAAGGCAATATAATGGCATATTGTTTAATAATCTTATATCTTACATTGTCTATGTTATGTATTGGCCATGAAATAATAAATATATTTTCTTTTCTTTTTCTTTCTTTCTTTCAAGCATTGACATAAATATAGGGACAGGGCGGAAAGCGCTTAAAGTAATGACAGAAAGTTTAATAAATATGAAAATAATAATTTTTATCACAGCTCAGACGAAATCTATTAAATTCTTTAATATTTATTTCAGCGCGATTTTCACGGTCATCTTTTTGAACCTCCATTTACTAGGGCCTATCCTTAGTTTTTAAATCAATGGGTTCAAGCTTCGTAAAGAGAATAATTTATGTTTTGTTGCTCGGTGTGGGATCGAAAAGTCTCTAGTTGATTCTGATATCCACGATACAAAAAAATATTACTATACTTACATAAAATTCATGGATATGCGAAGGACTCTCTTTAGCAAGTCCATTTAGATTTTAACAATGAAGATCTAAATGGAGTCATTTCGGACTTGTCCTAACGACTGCTGTCATTAACCACAGATAATTCAAGTTCAATGGCCTCTACTATTATCTTTGCTGGTCACCATAATTATCACTTTCCTAGATACAAGTTCTACAGACTTGAATACATCAAAATCTACGTAATAATTTCCGAACACAACGCAGAACCCGCAGAGAATATTTTCAACTATAAAATGGCGTACCATTCAATATCCATGATTTAATTGAAGCTCCGTTACACCGTCAAACCATATGTGATAACAAAGAATATATACAAGGATGAATGCGTACTATACAATGTCTCAATGACGCTATAAAAACGTCACACAGGTGTACAAACTACATCAAATATGGCATAAGCGATTATAAAATACGTTATTTTTATGCATAGTTCCGGAAAAACTGAGTTTACTGGACTCTGATATGTGAGTGGCCGCCTGGATAAATACCACCGCAATATCTAATTCTACCACCAAACAGTTGTGTAAACGCACTGTCGAGTTCCGATTTGAAGGAAACTTTAGACAGAATACCTACTGGACATATTGAGACTTAACATCTTATGTTTCAGGATGGCGAGCGAAGTGCCATGCAAAGTATTGCTACTGTCAATGAGCGGTCGTATCGCTTACCATCAGGCGAAGGGCATGCTCGTCTCCCCATTTAAGGCAGTAAAAAAAGGCGCGCCTACTATTACATATTTAGACGTAACACACAAGCTGAAACTTGGATGTCTTGGTGGCACTTCTGCCTAACTCTTCTGGGAAAAAGGCATGAGTTTATGTATGTATTTTTTTATTGCAATGAATGAGCATGGCTTTAACCTGATGGTAAGGGATACGACCGCTCATAAACAGTAGCAAAACCAAACACCTTGAGTAAGTATGAAAATATACTAAAAAATTACCTCACAATACGAGTAATATTGTCACTGCAGTTAAACTGTTTTTTATTTTGTCAAATTCGCGTTAAGATTCCACATTCGTCCTCGAGGGGCGACCAAACAAATTTCCTCCGAGACCGGCGAGATTTCCTTGAAACCCGACGTTTCCCTAACAAGCACCGTCTTTAAACTGATTTATATCTCAGAAAAATGTGGGATTATTATCAGAGCGTAAATTATGTGTAATATAATAAGTTAAGTTTTTTTATTTAAATATTATTTACTTTTAAACCCGCACTGGGCCAGCGTGGTGTACTATATGACCTAACCACTCTCAATCGTACTCTAGATTGTAGAGGAGGCCCGTGGCTTGCAGTGGGACGTATATGGGCTAATATTTATTTAACTTTGACAGCCTCCGTGGCACATTCGATTAGACGCCTACTGTGAAATGAGAGACAGCAGGTGCGGTATTTGTCTTGGATCTGGGTGTTTGTGAGACCGAAGTCTATCGTACCTTCTGATACCCACGACACAAGACTAAATTGACCTTAATGTGGGGTCAGGGCTATGTTTGTGACTGTTGATAACATTTATTTAATATATGTATGTATATACCTTTTGTGTACTGAATTCGATACCATGTTTATCAAAAGCGATATTTCTATTACATTTTGAATTAAAACATTTTAAAAAAATAAGGGCATTTTCTCCCATTCAATTTGATAACTTGGATTCAATATAAATAATTTAACGTTTTCAATTTATATGCCCGTATTTTCTAAGGATAAAATACAGTCGTGTTTGTGTAACCGTAAATACTGGATTTACGTAGCTTTAATACTAAGTAATTTTCTCGGTACAAAAGCCGAAGAAAATCCTTACAACCGCAAAAATGTATTAACGTCCCAATCGATCAAGCTACGTTAATAAGTGGAAAGGTCGAAAGAGGCCTTATATTAGAATTTATTTGTGTACCATTGTACACAGAACATTCTAATTTTATGCTCTTGAATGTTAATGTGCGGATTTTAAAATGCTTGCCATCCATTATTCATGAGGTGACGGGTTGCGATGACCATTTGCCATTATTTGAGATATTTCATTTTATAACTCTACAGAAAGAAATTCACGGTTCATCACCATAAAGGTAGACAGAAGTGACAAGACTAGTACTTGGCAGATCTTACACTTTTGATTTTTAAGACAAGTCTGGGTTGGATTTGTCGGGTGTCAGATTCAACAGTAAATATGCTGATAATTGGGATGTCATTATTGTGCTGACCTGCGATAGAATACCATCTCGCGTCAGTGAATAATCAATACTGCACTGGCACTAAGCAAAATGTCCATTGTAGTCACAACAGAACAGATGAATATGTTGTAGTCACTGTGTTGTACACTATAAAAAATATACATTTCTGAATGGCGATACGAGCATGCCACTCAGCTGATGGTACGCGAGACTGCCGCTTAGGGACAGAAGCAAAACCAAACAACACCTTGAATTACAAAACAATTCTTGGCGTTCTACTGTGCTCGCCATCCTGAGACATATAATGTTAGGTTTTAATATGTTCAGTAGTAAATCTGGCTACCATGTGTTTAAAACAAAATGCTGCTAGGCGGGACAAATAGATATTGCGGTACCTACACCCAAAGGGCCACTTACATACGAGAGACCTACCACAAGTAAATTAGCGGTAAGACTATCGATAAAACCAATTTTAAAACCCAATATGCTATAATCTGAACTTCAAATATATGAAACTTAATGTAAAATACATTTATACCGTTCTCATTAAATATAAATGATTATAAACCGCTACTCACGACAACGAAAAGCGAAACAGACCGAAAAATGTATATTAATGGCATATTATTTCGAGTGAAATAAGTACTGTACGAATGTACGGGGCTTACAAAAGATGGTTCGCAGAAACAAATTATTTCGAAATTGTATAAATTATTTTGAGCTTCAAATGGATGGATGTTATTATAGTTTTACATGGGGTTTTATTTGCGATTTAACTTATTGTATTTGCGAAAGTATGGGTAGTATGTTTAAGCTTTTATGTTTCATGAGGATGTTAAATAATAGCCCGGAATTTATATATGCACAACGTTATGATACATAACTATTGTTCCACATTCTTAAAGGGTAAAAAATACATAAATAGGTCAGTGATTATATTAAGGCTCGCCACCTATCACATCGTGGGACGGAACATACTGGCGTAATGTGAGTGTCCAGGAACCTCTGCCTACCCCTTCTGGGAAAAAGGCGTGAGTTTATGTATGTATGTAGTGTATGAATTTTAATAATGAAAAATTATCTCGATTATAATACATTGATATCTTGTTCATAATACATCAGCAGAAATATTTTCAAAATGTAACATTGAAAAAATCACATCCGATTGTTTACAAACAACTTTCAAACGAAAAAGACCAAACTATTCGTATAACACACCCAATAATAAATCTACCGAAAATGGCCACTAATTTTGATCCAAACGGCCTTAAATTTCCAAATTTAACATAAAACTGACTAGAAAACGTTCATAAAATACCCGATCGTCGTCAACTTTGACAGTTTCATCTGAAATGATAATAAGGTGACGCAAGCGAACTCTCGTATTAGTATGGTTATTAAATAATATATATTTGCATAGAAACCAATACATTACAAGCGAGCTGACCTGGTGACTTTAAAAAAAATGATAATATACGCCCACGGTTAAGCACGAGAGTCATTTACATTCGATTGAGAAGGTTTTTTTAATGCACTGAATGGCGAGACGAGCGTGCCGTTCATCTGATGCTAAGCGATACGACCTCTCATAAACAGTAGCTAAACCAAACACATTGAATTACAAAACAATGCTTGCCATTCCACTGCGCTCGCCATCCTGATATAACATGTTAAGTCCCACTATGCTCTCTCTCTATTACTCTGCCTACAATGTCCTTCAATCCGAAACACAACAGTTCATTTACACTGCTGTTTGACGGGAGAAATAGACATTGCGGTGGTACCTACCCTGGCGGCATCTCACATATGAGAGACCTACCACCAGTAAAGGTTTGGTGTAGAATAAAAGCTAGTTATGGAATTTGCGGACTTTAATTATCACTGATATTTCTGTAAAGATCTTTTTAATAATTATGCAAGCTTTCTAATAATGTTTTCCTACACCGCTAAAGTGCGTAGAAATTAATTATTTACGCACAAGACTATCGATGAGTTAAAGGTGCCCTCGGGGATTCAAACCTGAACCATACTTGTTCAACAGCGAGATGTGCGAGCACTATGGTGTATTTTAAACATTTTTTTTTATTGCTGTGAATGGCGAGACGAGCATGCCGTTCGCCTGATGGTAAGCGATACGACCGCTCATGAACAGTAGAAAAACCAAACAACACCTTGAATTACAATCAATGCTTGGCATTCCACTGCGCTCGCCATTCTGAGACATAAGATGTTAAGTCTCAATATGTCCAGTAGTTACTCTGGCTACAATGCCCTTCAACCCGAAACACAACAGTGCGTTTACACTGCTGTTTGACGGGAGAAATAGACACTGCGGTGGTACCCACCCAGATGGCCTCTCACATATGAGAGACCTACCAACAGTGAAATATTAATTATAGTGTTCTCAGTTACAAGACGATATAACATTAAAGACAACGACAATCACCTTAAAAGATAATTTTCTAGATGTAATAACACGGAAGGATCAAGTTGAGACGTAAAATATCAAAAATTTCAGGAGACAAACAGAAATTTCTACATATAATAAATTCTAATTTACTAGAAAGATCAAGTTGAGATCTATTTACCTGTACATCCTAGTGGGCGGTCGACCCACGCAAAACATCATACTACAACAAACGGAAGCCTCGCAACGTGGAACGAATTAAACAAAGACGAATAAGTACAGCTTACTTATTTGGCACAATGTATCGCTATTAGCAGCTTTGTGTATTTATAGACAGCTCCATTTGACTTAGTAGGTGGAATGCAATTCTTTCGAGTTTAGACCATTCTGTTGGATATCGACACGAAAGTTCAGGAGTCATGATTCTTCCAGGAAAATTTCTAATAACAAACAGAGAAATATTTTTTAAATAGGCTCCACAAGCGAAATTTAGGTTAGGTTTATAGATTTTCCTCATTTTCAAAAACCTCATAGAATGCATTTTTGGACCTAACACATCAGTCTCACAACCCTTTATTTTCGAGTGTCTGTTTCACCCCTGTTCCACCCATACTATTTTTACTCTCACATCAATATTCCATTACGCGATTGAAAACTCCCGTGTCCAGAGATATTGCGGGGGTACGTAAAGTTCACAGTTCACGGAGGGATCGCCGCCTCGATTTATATCGGGACCCTTGAAACTGGTCGTACGAGCAAACAATCGTGCGATAGTGTTCACAATAGACCTTAGGGCTTATTTTAACTGCCCGCTTAGGACTCAAGGGGTAGTTTTTTAATTACATGGTAATAAATACATGAATTGTTAATGTCACGCAGTGGGACTCTTAAAAAACAGTAAAGGACGCTTTCGAGTGTTTATCGTTGAAGCTGATTCCTGAGTCGAACCCGGGGGATTCAAGATTCTATTTTTGATCACGTACTTTTACTTTGACAATAAAAATAATCATGCATTTTTTCTGGTCATTAACAATAACAATAGTAAATTGTGCTAGCCTTACGGACCACGGTTCAAACATAGCTAGGTCAATGTGTGAAGGGACTAATATAGCAGTTACTATCGCACACTCGATATAGACGAAAAAACAAAACCTTAAAACTATTTATTTTATAATCCGTATCACTTTGAACTTACCAATTTTCGTAAAGAAAGCTTACTGAAAAATCTTTTTAAAAGTCTCTGAGCAATTTATACTGTTTACCACAAACATGCTAATGACTAAACAAAAGACTATTAATTAAACTCACTAAGCCTTGGAAGTGGGTGGGTAGCCTTTAGATCTTGCTCATCAACTATAAACAGGAATGGAGCAACTAAGCCAAGATAACCTCTGGAGGAAGGACAGCTTCTTATCTCGACGACATTGAAACAAAAGAAAACGTTCATGTACTTTATAGTGATATTTACCCTGGATTGTTCTAGTTGTAGTAGTAGTTTATAGTGATGGATCCTGTAATTTAATTGCAGTGACATAAGCCGGGAAAAGTTTTGTACCTAGAGATATGTCACAGTTACATTCTGTTAAATCAGTAGAAATTTAAAAATAATATTGGAGTTAGCAGCCTAAAATACAAACTATTGATTATACGACACTTTTAAATACTGCCAAAATCTTTTGTAGAAAATAAGCACAGGTTTATTATGGAAATAATTTCATTCAACAATTTAAAGAAAAAAAGGGTAGATAGACCACATCAACTCTTGTCGCAAAACTACGACTACAATCCCATTTCATTTTAATTTAGCTTACAAAACCAAACTAACAATGATATCAGAAATATTCCCAAATGAGAACCTAGAATAATATAATAATTTCGTTTGGTCGCCTATTGTAGCGAAGCCTAGCTATTTATATCCTAGATCCCTCCATATACCTACCTACTTGTATCTGCCATTGTTGAAGATTTTTCTATCATAGTGGCTCTATCCCTGAAGGTCGAGTTAGATTGTTAATTAAATTCCTTTGTTGTCGGCCTGGTGAGATGAAAGTTGATATTGTATAATTTCATATAAAGAATGGTCTTGGGTGGATTAACTGGGTACAACGTGCAGATTCGTCCAATTGTATTGAGGCTTTACCTACTTTATTATGGAGGAAATTCAGTCTTAATTCATTCGGTCTTTGTGTATTAGCTCAATTGGATTTATTAAAAAAATATTAATCAAGAATTTGATAGTTTATAATAATTATGAATTTCCTTGTGACTAATCCAAATCAGAGAATATAATTGGTGGTAGGTCTCTCATATGTGAGAGGCCATCTGGGTGGGTACCACCGCAATGTCTATTTCTCCCGTCAAACAGCAGTGTAAACGCACTGTTGTGTTTCGGGTTGAAGGGCATTGTAGCCAGAGTAACTACTGAACGTATTAAGACTTAACATCTTATGTCTCAGGATGGCGAGTGCAGTGGAATGCCAAGCATTGCTTTGTAATTCAAAGTATTGTTTGGTTTTGCTACTGTTCATGAGCGGTCGTATCGCTTACCATCAGGCGAACGGCATGCTCGTCTCGCCATTCATAGCAATAAAAATAAAATAAAAAAATATTATAATTACGTAGCAGTATATACAAAATAATATTGTTACTTTCCTAACATGATTCTCTAGAAGACATTGCTCTTAGTGATAAGATCGTTAATTTCATTCACTAAATTATTATCTTATTGATTGATATGAATACTGCAGTATTCGTAATGTCTACTTCTTCTTCACACGTAGATAATCCAGAGCTGAACAGTCAGTATTCGGCGTGCACTTTTCCAAGCATTATTATAAATATTCCATCGAATGCCATATCACCTCCGTTAAATTCAACATTACATAGAATTACTTCATTCTGAAAATACTCCAGTCTTTAATCCCATAGAAGTAAATAAATTACTCTCCACTACAGTTTGAGTAAGCCATTGACCTCAAACAGCCAGCCTGGGTAAATAGTTTACAAAACTCAACACGTGCCTGACCCTTTCAACTTATGCTAAGCCTAATGCGAGTTAAAATCACTACTACGTTACTAGTATAACTGCTTGGTAACAGCCGGTTTATGCTTGAAGTTATTTTATATATTTGCTAGTTAATGTGAGGCACATAAATTCCTTTGAATTTTTATTGCCGATGTGCATAAATTAAAAGCTTGTTATAATATTTCAACACGTATTTTCACTCATTCAGATTTTCACTATTATTTATTTAACAGTTTCAATTATTTTAACTTAAACGTGTTGACAAATCGCTTATATAAAATCAGCCAGTGCACCCAATGCTGTGGCACGGAGTTTGTAAAAAAGTATAAAGAACTTTATGATGCCGCTACAAAATCAAGATTTGTCTGAGAAGTAATGCCAGTAGCAAGAAAGTATTGATTATCTTGTTACACAAAATAGAAAACAAAATACTTCCCTAATAAACATTTATTCGCCGTTAAAACTGGTAAAGAACCCAGAGTGGATAACGAGAAGGATAAAATATCATTGCCAAAAGTCGAACTTAACCAAACTTAAATAGCAGGCGAAAAACTTTAAGCAAGGAAAACACTTGAGGAAACCATTAGCAGAGAAGTCTTTCAAGAATTTTAAATCTTATACCCAAGTGACCAGATAGTCCAAAGCCTGATTAGTGCTGGATATATTAAAGAACATATCATAAATTCCGATTTCAATTTGTCCATTTTCGATTTCTAAAGAATCAAATAAAAAATACCGCATGTTTCAAATATCTCGGTGCATAGCTTAATCTACAACACATATCATGATACAAAACAGTTTATAATCGTATATCATTTGTCATGTAAGAAATATTGGAATGGGTGGAATCCAATATGGATTCCGTCGCGAGCGGCGCGTGAAGACGGTCTGTCAGAAGCAATTACTTGAAATCAACTATCACCGGGTAAACAGCGAGCTCGCTGGACCGTGCACGAATCAATGACCACCGCCTTAACTACAATATCTCGAAGGAAAGTCGATTTTAGATTAAATGAAGGCTGTATCGAGAAACAATGGTAGAGAAGTAGGTCATGTAAGACAAGAGTCTAGTCGTACGAAATGTTGATGATAGTCTCAGATTTACGTATGAGTTGTTTGACCCAAACATTGTAACATATGTCAGTATCACACAAACTGTGATAATAGCCGCATAAATTTTATTTTCACATCATCGACATCACTGAGAATTTTGATGGTTTGCGTTTACCGCTAGCTTAGTAAGCACAATTAGAAAAGAAAGAACATTCAAGTGGTAGAGCTACGCAAGAGCATGTCTAGAATGCGGAATGAATGGGCCAACAATTCGGCGTCTGTCACAGTCTGCTCTTATTCAGGGTTTAGCAACGTGATACCAGAGTTAGAAATAAAACAGAAGTAAAGTTACTTTACTAGGTGGACGCAACAGGAAACCGTTTAAATTATGTCGATTTTAAGTGAAACAGTATTACGGTCTGATCCGGCCAGCCTGTACGCGCTGTAATCGAGATTGTCCTCGCTATTAGTAATAAAATGCCATTGAGAACAAATCGTAACGATATTAGATCGAGATTCCCTAGTAGAGGTAATGGCGTGATGGAACGTGAGTTACTAAACACTGCCTACAGCTTGACGACTCATTTATTACGGCTCGGACGTCCAACGTCGCAGTTTCAGAACCTAGTTTACGACCAGAACGGGACGGCAACCTACCTTTATAAGTCTACCTGTTTCACTCACACCCACAAAAATCTGTATGAACAGAGCGAAAGAGCGATATGTAGTACCTTTAGAATATTCGCCGTCTCTGTTTCGTGAAATAAAGTAACTACCGGATTGCTGTGCGACATGTGGGATGTAAATATTCTGAATTCGTAATACAATGTGAATGGTCTAGTTGTGGGACGAATTTGTGAAAATGGAATCTCAATTATAAATCCAGAAGATATTCTATTGACTTTTCTAAATAATTTCAGCCATCTCTTTCTATTCTCTCAAAGAAATTCTTATAAAGAACTCTGTAGAACGCAGGGTTTTCCGCGTATGTTTGGTAATTGATAAACAATACAAACATAACAGCGAAAAGTCTGGATCACTGCGTCGGCGATTTGCATCTAGTTACTGCAGACCACCACCAGTTAGATAGACTTACATAAACGGTTCCTCTATCAACTACTAGAAATAAAAATAGCCCTCGTACGGTATTGATGGTCGTTTAAACCAATTACAATCCCACGACTAATAAATGTTTCACGTAATGGCCGCTGTTACAATGCTATCAACAACTGTTTTTACGATAACAAACCTCCAGTGCTTTGTTTTTAAATATAGTAAAAGGTATTTATTTCACACGATTTCCATTTGATGAAAAGTTTGGTGTAGTGATCCACGCTGGAGTGTCACGTTTCGAATTCAGTTGAACAAGCCAGCTTAGCGTAACTAATATACCGATGACTCTTTCACGGCCGGTCTCTATATCCTATCTATATCTATGAAGAGGTTAGAATAGCTACCATTACTATGCCGATACAATTCTATGCTTCAATAAAGAGAGATAGACTTATACATTTATCTTGCCTAGCTACCTATATGTGCATATAGCACCATATCTGTTTATATTTTTCTTTGTTACCTGAAACATTTAATTCATCGAAATATCTAATAAAATCTCTAGTTAAAGAGCCCAATTTCTATAATCTATCTAAGATTATAGAAACTGGTCAATACTTAATAAAAATAAACATAATAGTAGATATCGCCTGGACATCAAACCCTGGGCTTCAGTCCAAATTACATTCCAACTGCTACTTAACATAAATATCTGCACATCACTTATCGGATAAAGCAAAGACGAGTGAGGTTTAAATGTACCGAGTATCCCTACCGCCCTATTATTACTACTATACCTATTAGTATCTCAGTCATTTTACAACCAATTTTAATACTGTTTTCAAACACATGCTTTTTTATAACCCTTACTTTTTAGGAACCGTTCTATACTACTCAATATCATATGTTGGACACAATCATGTTGTAAAATCTCTACATATTATACAACCACACTAGAATGGTAATTGCTAATCGCAGTAGATGAGTTTCAAAAACCTTTTGTTAGTTCGCGGCCACAGTTCACATTGTTTCAAAAATCACGAATATTACCCAACGAGAACAATAAAGAATGGTTCTTCAAATAATACTATTGCGTTTTTTACTGGGTCGTAGAAAAATGGTAGTTAGAGGTCGTTAGGTTGTATAATATAAATCGTGAGTAGACAGACAAACAGCACCAAAATGAAAATAATAACAGGAAAATTCTTGTATAAATTAAAAAGAGACGAAAAAAACCGGCCAAGTGCGAGTCGGACTTGCGCATCGAGGGTTCCGTGCAAACCCATGTGATGTGACAAAAAATTAAATTTTTTCCTTTTGTGAGTGCTATAAAACGTTGATTCATGTCAAATTTCAAGATTCTAAGTTGGCTGTAAGTATCTTTTAGGTTTTGATTTCCCGTGCGAGTGTCGAAAAGTCTCAATTACTCTGGCTACAATGTACTTCAAACGTTAACACAACAGTGCATTTATACTGCTGTTTGGCGAGAGAAATAGACATTGCGGTGATACCAATAAATACTCAATGAGGAAATGGAGCTACAACGGGACAAGTATTCGGTTTATTTATAAGTTAAAACAAACTGTTTCCCAAACTTCCAGATGTACAAATGCTGTATAAAGCTGTAATTGTATTCTCCCGAACTAGAATGTCTATTTCTGATATACACGCCGAACTTTGTTCGAGTGAATAATAAAATACACTGTCAGTTTTGGTATCCATTTGTACTGAAAAGTTATTGTATTGTTTTCGCAGTTTGTTTACAGTAGAACTATATGGCTTAGTGATATGTTTATTATACTTAATAAAACAACCGTTCACTTTAGGCGCTAATTTATTACTGTTTTGCGTTAACTTTTTAATTTGACAAATTGGCGGGAAAATATCATAGAGCACAGATGACCATAGACACATCACTTAGCCACTCTAATTCGTACTTTCGAGTGAAGAGCAGGCCCGTGCCCTGCAGTGGGACATATATAGACGGATACAGTACAGCTTAAAGAATACAGCTTAATACATTGAGTGTACACATACATTTTACTCCTCCTATTAATTTTACTTTCTGGTTAATTTCGTTGCGGGTTAAAGACAAGTTAGACATTCCCGGAGATTCGCCGAGCTTCAATGCTCGGTGTCATTACAATGCCACTGTTGATCCTGGCTTACAGGAGTTACAGTGGTGGGTGTGAGGGCGGGACAGTCTCCTTATACATTGAGTGAACACTGAGATTTTTTTATCAAGCTGGCGGAAAAAAAAAATGGCTTATAATTTTAAGACCAGCTGACTGAAATCTTAACCCTTCAGTTATAAAACATTTTAATCTTCCACACTGAGCTAATGCGATTAATAAACTTACCATATCTTCGAAATTAAAGTGGAGAATATATACCTAAGTCATATGCAAGTTTCCTCACGAAGGTTACTTCTCCAACCAGCCTTAATATTGTCTTAGCTAGCAACAACAAAAAAATCAATTTCATTTCATACTCCTCTGTAATATCTACTTATAAACAATACCCAAACAAACAGAGTTCATCACAAAGAAAATAAAGAGTGAATTTACTAACAAAAATCATGCTCGGAGGAAAATCTTTTTTGTCGAAATAGCGATCTGTAAAAGGTCCCCCGATCTGAGAGTTCGACAAGAAGTTTTATCAAAAGATTTGTGATTTATTTACGCGCTTTTATTGTAATGAGAGAGTTTATTTCGTAGTTTATTATTATTATAATGGCGTGTAACTTTTGGGAATACTTTGTAAAACTAGTAGTGTGATAAAGCATATAACCTCTGGTGTATTTATTGTCTGGGAATCGATCATCTTAGGGATATAATATAATAGCCTATGTACGGTACTGAATAAGGTTCGATTTCCATTGCAATCATCTGCTTTTTGTGGGTGAATTCTGCAAACATAATAAAAAGGATCAGACGCTTAGATTTGGTAATGAGCATCGGAAGCAACACGTCTTTTAGATATAAAAGGCTTTTAGTCTTCACCCCAACTAAATTCAAGATAAAATAGAGGAAGCAGACTTATATAGATTTACATAATGGTAATCGAAACGTCGAGAAGTTAAAAACTGAGAAAATTAAACCAAATTCGCGATAAAATCCGATAGTTTTATTTCAATAATATAAGTTTATACAAAATGGATGTAATGTTTAAGGCCATTGAACGCAAATAAAGCCCTGGCATGATTACACAGTACGCTGGACAGAGTGCGAGCCGCGGCCGTATGCAGATCTGTATCGTTTAAAATAACTACGTTTATATGGAACAATCTCACGCACTGACGCCAAACACGCCATTCTTTAGAGATGCTACGTATAAACATCGATATTAATTTTAGTAATTGTACATTCGTACATCCATTTTTGATTTATAAATATTTAATATGTATTAGAAAAACAAAGCAAGCATTCTATTTGACTCTGCCTACTACCATTTCTATATTCATACAGATTTTAAAATTTAAACAAAAACACAGTAAAAGTTATCTGCCTACTGCCATGTTCGTGTATTTGACATACAAACATAAATTCACGCCTTTTTCCAGAACGGTTAGGCAAAGGTGCTATCAGGTCACAAACGCGTTGCCCTGTGTGTTCCGTGATCAGCCTCACGATATGATAGTGGGCGAGTCCATCGCCATATCAAGCACGAATTCTTGATTCCGGGCTAATAAATAGAGACTGTCCCGCCATCACACCCACCACTGTAACTCCTGTAAGCCACGATCAACAGTGGCACGCAATGTAATGACACCGAGCATTGAAGCTCGGCGAGTCTCCGAGAATGTCTAACTTGTCTTTGACCCGCAACGAAATTAATCAGAAAGCGAAATTAAAAGGAGTAGCTGATAAATAAATAGAAAAATTCAATATAACCTTGCCCGACTCAGACTCGAATCAACTCAAGAATCAGATCAAAATGTGCGCTTATATAAATCGATCCTCTGTGTAATTTGGAATCTCATGGTGTATCACTGTACAATAGAAAATAATTTGCTGTTGAATTCGACAGAAAACATGAAGTGATGTACATGCAATAATAGACACCTTTGCTTTTTCATACAAGAATATAAAATTAAGTTCATGAACTGTCCTATAACAGTCACTATGAGCCCAGTCCAGACACGGTATGCCTCTACGAATGCGAGTTTGATTGAGAGACGGTAGTTCTAGTCCACCATGCTGGCCACTGGTTGGCGGACCTCACATACTATAGAAAATCTTGTACATACTCACGTGCGTGTAAATAATTTTAAATGTGCATTTTCCATGACACATGAGCTGCAAAGCGTGACATCCTATACACACATCCGAGGTCGATCTATTATTATGTGTGTTTTTCATTCTAAAAACATCGGATTTTATTACAATTCCAGGTATTGAAATTTCAGCTATGTGTTGTGCAGAGCTATATGATAAATCATATTACAATGTTTAAAATGTAAATTACGCTAGAAGCCGTAGTTTTCGTTTGATATTCGACTGAAAATAAAAATAATTCTTAATAAAGAGACGAAAAAATTAACAACGCTTTGACAAGCTAAACTGGACCTACTACGTTGCATTTTTAAATGTTAATATGATTAAAAATATGTGCAGGATCAAAATACCAACATTGCAATACAATGTTAGTGTTATCAACACAGATTGCTATCGGCGCGTATAATTGATAAGCTATCAGCAAGAAATGCGGTATAAAAATTATAATTCGATTGCTTTGCCGTGAATGTGAAATTTTGTTATCGTATCTGCTATTAGGTCATTATTGTTGATAGCGAAATAATTCAATTGTCGTTTCCCGGATTTCATATATTACGCACATAAGTTAACGTCTGTATTTCCGATGGGGTGGCACATTCGAATACATTTTAATACTAGCAGTTTGCTTGAGTAATTTGTTTTGATTTAAGAAAATACGTCCTTTCTATGTTTTTTTTTTTCATTTCTTGACTGTTTTGGTTGTGTTACTGTTAGTGTGGTTCTGATTATCGATAAAAACGTTCTTTTATATTTTAAATAATGGACTAATGTGCTCCAATTGGCACCTTTAATTTGCCAAAAATATTTCAGTTCTAATATGAGTTACGGAGCAAGAGCAAAAATTACAGTTAAGATGACCCCACTATTATAATTTTAAATTCTATCCCATGTTTATGTACAATTCCCACTGCTGGGCGTAAACTGTATCTTTGAGTATTCTTTCGCATTTGATATGTATAAAGTGCATTTTATCTGGTAGATAGCAACGTAACTGTGCTCCTGACACCCTGTCATTGCACCGGGAAACTACTACCGTTAGTGAAAAAAATGTTTTGTCGGAAATTTATCAGCTGTCTATACAACTAAACGAGAAATATATGTATTAGTTATTTACTCCGCAAATATTAGGCTATAAAATGTTATGCCGAAATTTTAACATCAACTTGGATTTGTGTATCGATAGTAATTATCGATCAATTATCGCTCATCACTAGTAACTCAGTCTTGAATCAATAAACATTATCTCGAGCATTATTATACGTGTGGACGCTTTCTACTCGCTATGAATTTCGTTCGTAACAAAACATCGCTGAACAACGTATTTATATTAGGGTGAGACCCAGGAAGAAAACCGTAATGACATTTTAACAAAAAAATATAATATTTCTGACATATTTCTGTTATATTTTATTTTATTTATTTATATGCTTTATTGTACACCAAGAAGAAATACAAAATACTTAAAATACTAGACATGGTTACAATAGGCGGCCTTATCGCTAGCTGCGATCTCTTCCAGGCAACCTTTGGATGGACTGGATTATTGCGATATTCTAATATAGGGTAGTGAAAATAGTGAGCGAGAAAAAAAAACTAATTATTGATGTACATGCTATAGTATTTCAATTTATGGTTAGTATTTCTAAGTAAACTTTATTTTGTTCACTTTCTTCATATATGTTTTACTTATAAGTGGAAACTTCAATGGATTTAATTTTCTTGTGTATTATTCATAAAAAAAATTAAATATGACTTCAAATCCTTAACAATTAATTTTCAGTATGTAATCGTAGATCTCCGTGTTATGGTGTCAATGCTATAATATACCCAATCCTTATTATGTATTTAAAACTCCATTTTGGCATTTATTATACCTAAAGGTATTTTTCTTTTTTATTAACCTTTGAAGAAAATGCCCCTCTCAATCGTACTCTCGATTGAAGAGGAGGCTCGTGCGCTGCAGTGGGATGCGCGTATCTGTTGATTCAACTACTTTGCACATTTATTCATATATAATATTTATGTAGAATTGCTTTGTACTAACCATGTAAGTTACTTATATTTACAGCCACAATATGTTTTTATATTATAAAAACGTAACAATCGAGAGACGGAAGTAGTTTTGACATGTTGACTAATTATTTGCACCTCTGCCTACCGTTCCAAGATACAGACGTGAGTGCAAAAGTCAGTGACCCTGTAAACTAAGTGAACTATAACGTATAATATTACAACCTTCATAGCTCGGCGGTCGAGAAACCGGCTGTAAGATGAGAGTGCAGGTTTAATCATTTAGCCGAGTCTAATTCTAAATATTATGTGACTTGATATTTGTTTTAGGAGCGATTGCTCTGAAGCCCTAAAATATGATTGTTTCTGATTATCGCTACATTTAAATTATTTTACTGCCTCGGTGGCGTAGTTGTACTAGGGTACGGTTACAAAGCTGAGGTCTCGGGTTCGAATCCCGGATTGGGCCAAGTGATATTGGATTTTTCTATTCATTATCAGCCCAGAGTCAGGAATTTGTGCCCGATATGGCTATAGGCTCGCCACCTATCACATCGTGAGACGGAACATACAAGGCGAAATGTGGGTGTCCTGGCACCTCTGCCTACCCCTTCTGGGAAAAAGGCGTGAGTTTATGTATGTATGTAAATTATTTTACATAACTCCCCTGCCCGGCTCCGCCCGGGTGCAGATACACTTTTTTGAAAATATTCCTTATTGCCTATGTTTATCAAGGATAATGTAGGATTATAATGGTGAAAGAATTTTTCAAATTGGTCCTATAGTTTTATGGCCTATTCAATTAAAAAAAACAATCCTTCTTGATTATAATATTAGTATCGATTTAGAATGATGGTGGTAAAACATCGAATTGGTGTTAAGTAGTGCGTGATAAAGGTGAAAATAAAATAGGCTGAAAAAGGTCTAAAATTCGAGTCCAGACCGAAAGACCTTCGACCTTCGAAATACCTAAGTTGGTATATACATTCATAGTCAAACATAATTTTGAAAAGCTCTTCCCTCTTAGCATTGAAAACAAAATACTTTAATTATGTACATACACGATATTATCATTTAAATCCTCTGTTATTAAATATGAGTTAACCTTCTACATACAGTGAACTCTGACATTCATTATATTTATGTGAGACTGTGGCAAAATTATGTAGTGGGTGTGTGAATTATGTGAAACACTAATAATGGCGCCTCATTATTCCCATGACAACAGGTGGCCAGTTATTGGGGCCCTAAATTTGATTCCCAAGTAGGGATTTCGACAATCTTATATAACAAATTGCATCGGACTGGAATTTGTGGCTATCCCATAGGAACTCATTTGTCTCGCCATTATATTCGGACCGAAAAAAGCCAAGCCAAGACACCAAGACAATGTTTTGTGTGAACCAGAAGTATTTTTTGGTCCATATACATCCAGAACTCTTTAGACCGAAAAGACTCTCATGGTTTCTGATACCCACGATACAATAAATACCTCGTTGATCATAATGTGCGTTCAGGACTGTGTATGTGACAATTGGGTTTATTTATGATGACTATAAATTAAAAAAAAACCTAAGACACATACACCTGACCCCTCATTACAATTAATTAAATCTTGTGCCGTGGGTACCAGAAACTACAAGAGACTTTTCAGTCTCACAAACACCCAGACACGAGTAAAATACTTGTGGGCCTCACAAAGATTTGTCTCGGTGCGGGGATCGCGCGGCCTCTCGTTTCACAGCCGGCGTCTAACCAACTGCGCCACGGAGGCTGTCTCGTGATTCATTAAATGAACTATGACATTCAACCATAATTTATGCGATACAGGACAAATGTCCTGTAGTGGGTGTACGAATAGCGTAATTACAAAACACTAACGCTGGCTGAGTTTATGAATCGGGTCCATTGTTAAGCAGCCAGCTGTTGCAAAACACACAGTGCGACGCAAAACATCTGTTAAAGGAAATAATATAACTTACGTTTGAGTACTTTTTAGTTTGTTTTACATTGCTGTTTGTACGACAGTGAAAAAGGAAGTTTTGCTAGTTTGATATTGGTATACTGGTCTGGATAGACATAACAAAGGTCACATGATCCGTTCACATTTCTTTTGAAGTATTCTATCGGTGCGTCGGGGATGCCGCATTGAATATGCCGGGCCAGTAATCCTCCAGACCGGTACGCTATCATATAGACATTGTCGATTCGCGCCATTACCAAAATAATATGTCCACTTATCTCTGCAGGCCAATATCAAAAGAAAATGTACGGTTTACCGATCCCGAATCAAAGATATTAATGGGCGGTGATTAATAAAAGTTGTACATCTCTTGCTATACATAAATAACACACATTTCACAGCCGGAAACCAACTGCGCCACGGAGGCTAGCAATATAATAGTTTCTGTCATACAGCTACTAGCTCATACAAAAATACATCAAGTCGCACCCTTAGTATTAAAGAGACCTAACTAAAAAACAACATTTTTTGGGAAACGTTCTTTAAAGATTTGTAACATAAGATCTATTCTACCTTGTCTATTTTTTTTGGATTCGGTCAGTTTAATATTAAGCATGCGAAGTGATGATAGAATATATATATATAGATGTTGTGTTTCGGGTTGAAGGGCATTGTAGCCAGTGTACTACTGGTCATAGACTTAACATCTTATGTCTCAGGATGGCGAGCGCAGTGGAATGCCAAGCATTGCTTTGTTATTCAAGGTGTTGTTTGGTTTTGCTACTTTTCATGAGCGGTCGTATCGCTTACCATCAGGCGAACGACATGCTCGTCTCGCCATTCATTGTAATAAAAAAAAAATAAGTAAACGGCACTCGCGCCAGTAACTCGCCAAGACAACCGCTCTATTTGAATTCAAAACGCATAAATAACTGTGCCGGCCTCGACACTTTCACCAAAATTACTTGATTTATGTTTTGCGTGACACTTTCTTTAAGGATTTACTGTCCTTGAATATTTGTATTGACATACTCCGTGATGGTCGCAAATTCGATTCTTCTACAAGTACTTTAATTTTGTTTTATCAACAATTAACATTTTATCAGTAAAGCTTATTTGACAGTGGAGACAGTGTCGTAATTCAACATTTCTCTTGGGCTCTTCCACCCAACTAAAAAAAATATTGAATTACTTGGAAACAGAACTTATGATAGAACAATTTAGGATTGCTTACGTTACTATAAATTAATTAACAAATATAGCAAAACATATTTGTTAAGTATGTTCATATATCACACCCTAGTGAATCCAGAGTTCCCTATTTATACTTCAACTAATCAACTAACGTAAAAATTGTCCTTTGCTTGTCTAAGAAGAACTTACACTTTTATTACAAATCCCACATTAAAGACAGGAACGGCAACCGCAGAAGTATCGCATTACTAAACCCCATAGCCCGCATCCTGTTAAAACTCCGTCGGGTGTCGGGACTCAACGCTCAACAAGTTATTCTTGTTAACAAAGGACGCAGGCGCGTATCTATATAGACAACACTTATAAGTATATCGGACCACACATAGAAGATAGAGAGATTTATTGCATAAATTATATCAACAGGAGTTTCGTAATTTTCGATCTGGAGTGTAAAAAGCTTTTTATTTATTATATCATGATGTATCGTTCAATGGTATGCTTAGTTAGTAGTGGATTTAATAACTTAGTGTAGATACATATAGAAGGTCAATTATTCTTGATTTATAGACACCACATTTGGGATTCGTTGAGATTAATTAAATAAGAGGAATGTTGATTAAAGTAGGCAGCAAAACCATGAACAACAGTTTTAATATACATGTTCAAAAAAATAACAGTCACACACATCAGGATATTAGAAATTATGAGTCTTTTCATAACACCCAGAATCAAAAGTAATGTTTGTGGATCATACAATAAAGACATCGCAGCTTTAATTGGAGTGGTAATGAGATAGCCAGCAACGTAAGACGGCGTTACCAGCAAAAACATTTCAAATACTAATTAGGTTAAGTGAAAGGACTCTACACGTTCAAGGAACATCGTCTTGGTAATGCTTGTAAGTCCCCATCCTTATTTTTTTAATGAATGGCAAGACGAGCGTGTCATTCGCCTGATGATAAGCGATACGACACTCATGGGCAGCAGCAAATCCAAACACTATGAATTAAAAACCAATGCTTGAAATTCCGCTGCACTCGCCATCCGGAGACATAAGATGTAATGTCTCAATTCAATATGTCCAGTAGTTACTCTGTCTACAATATCGTTCAAACCGGAATACAACCGGAATACAACAGTTCATTTACACTGTTGCTTGGCCGGAGAAATATAAATTGCGGTAGAACCTACCCAGGCGGCCCCTTACACATGATAGACCTGCCACTAGTATTTTATTTGCATTATAGTCCTCATCCTGATCAACTAGTAGGTAACCTTTTATATAACCATTGGAAAGAATGGACGTGATTTGAAGATGACATTTATGCCTATAGACCAGTTTGGGAGCAAGTCACGCACGCACACGGATTTTGATGGAGCTTTCACTGTTACACAACAGACAATGACATGTCATACAGATCAAATAAACTTGTATATTTTAACTATAAACAAAATAGGAACGGTTAAATTAAAATAACTTTTATAGACTCTGATTAATAAACTATGTTTTTTTATTGCAAGGAATGGCAAGACGCTCACGTACAGTCGCAAAACCAAACAACACTATGAATTACAAAGCAATGCTTGACATTGCAATGCACTCGCCATCCTGAGACATAAGGTGTTATGTCTCATGTCCAGTAGTTACTCTAGCTATAATATAATGTATGTATGTAATGTTGGAACTTATTTTGGTGTGAACATGGCGCTGAGAGTATAGGATAGAGAATTACCCACGTTTGGTAAAAATCCCATGATTGTAAAACTATTACGAAACTCACAAATGTACAATGATGTAACAAATTAAAACACTAGTCTGCCAAAGCTAAGTGAAGTAATAATGTTGTCACGTTTTGTATCAACTGAAACATACCTCTGTCTCTTCCCCTTGTCTTTCATATTCTCCAACATCAGCAAAAACACAAATATATAGCAAACTGTTTTTGGAATTAGAACACTAACCAACACTTCCTTAAATATTCCTACCACGCCCTTCAGCTGAACATAAAAACACTGCCCCAATGGAACACTTGCGTTAAAAATGGGGGTTGGTAAACACTCAGCCGGTCACACAGGTGGGCAGTGTAAACAGCGCTTATTTGTTCCCAGGCCTGCACCCCGGCTATAACTTGTACTGGGTAAACAACTTGTCCGGAATATTAAATATTTTGAATAGTTTACACGTTTGACGAGGAACATTGCTCTATATTAAGAGTTTAGAACTGTCAGTTTGAATAACTATGGTATAACTTCCTAGCCATAGATAACAGCAGATAGATACATACTGGTCGTAGGTCCCTCAAATGTGAGAGACCGCCTGGATAGGTACAACCGCAATGTCTATATCTCCTGCCAAACAGCAGTATAAATGTACTGTCGTATTCCGGTTTGAATGACATTAGCCAGAGTAACTACTGGACATATTGAGACTTACTTCAGTATGGTGAGTGCAGTGGAAGTCCTAGCATTACTTTGTAATTCAAGGTGTTGTTTGGTTTTGCTACTATCTATGAACTGTTGTATCGCTTACTATCAGGCGAATGGCATGCAAGTGTAGTGATTCCTTGCAATAGTAAAAAAAATCTCCTGCCTCGACTCTCCTGGACTGCCTCGGTGGCGTAGTTGTACTAAGGTACGCTTGCAAAGCTGAGGTCTCGGGTTCGAATCCCGAGTCGGGCAAAGTGATATTGGATTTTTCTATTTATTGTCAGCCCGGAGTCAGGAATTGGTGCCCGATATGGCGATAGGCTCGCCACCTATCACATCGTGGGACAAAACATACATGGCGAAATGTGGGTGTCCAGGCACGTCTGCCTAACCCTTCTGGGTAAAAGGCGTGAGCTTATGTATGTATGTAGTAAAAAAAATCCTTCTTGATATTAGAAGAGAGATACTCAGGAGTTGGGTATACTCATAAATAAGTAGATTTTTGTGAATGTTTAGGGAACATTTAATACAGATCTGGAACATTCGATACTACGATGTTCTTGAATAAATAATACAACATGATAAGTCACAAGTTTCTGCGTAACAGTAAAAAACGTAATGGTGTTTCTTCATCTATTGATATTAGTTTATAATTTTTAGTTACGTTAAACCTGTTCAAAACTAACAGTGATTAATTGATAGTTCGATTAACATAACATATTTGCGCTTGCGGTTATGACTGCCATATAGCTGATAGCTGTCCAATTAGCTGATAACTATTAGTCATCTGACGGTTGGTGACAACCACCGCAGCACATTTGGGATACGAGGGACCCTGGACTCGATTCTTTCTTTGAGAAAAAGTTAGTGTGATTGACAAGTACCTATTTTGGTACTTTTTTTTCTTAAACAAGAAAATCCCTTCACGGTTCCATATAAGCATATCGGAATCACCGCTCTAAAACACAGTAATCAGAAGGTCCCACCGACCCAGTGGTATACCGCTATCTTCTTTATAACAAAGGGCGTGGGATACGCGTGAACATGCATCCGTAACTGTTTTGGTGCCTGAGTGTTTTGAGACTAAAATCTCTCCTAGTTATTGATACCTGCGACACAAGTCTGCGGTTTACAATAGTTTGCTGGCTATGTGAGAGACTCTTAGGAGTATTTATTTAAAAATAATTCATGGAAGTATACGTTGAATCATGCCTCATAGCACCAAAATTGCAACTTCAGAACGTGTTTTAGTGTCCCCTCTCGTACCTAAGTGTCATGTTTCCCCGGTATGTTCTAAACAAGGAACGAAATGTATTCTCATCACGCGCAACGAACTCGCTTAGACTCGACACCCGACAGACAACAACTAATATACTTTTGGAAATGCATGAAATTGGACGCAAAGACGGTTGCAGTAGACGTAAAATAAACAGCAGTATTCAAAGACAATTTTAAAACATATTTTAGTTATCGAATGTATTGTCCTTTTTGAATATCTTTTGAATTCAGTTTGAGCGAAGATGATAAATCATGATAACTAAAATAGGTCTTAAAACTGTCTATGAATACGGATTTGGTTATTTAAAAATATATATTTTGGATATAGGCTGTATGTACCTGAGACTTAGTCGAAAAAAGTTAACGTTCCATTTTTAATTTACAAATATTTGAAATCTCATTTGAAATAGAAATATGCTTTCTATTGGTACTGCCTACTCGTACTAACACATCCACATACATAGATTTTAAAATTAGAACGGTGTTTAGACTTTAGAACTTAAATCAAAACACAGTAAAAGTTATTCTGCCTACTGCTATGTTCTTACAGAATTTAAAATTAAAAATGTACATAAAAGTAATATAAAAACACGGTAAAAGTGAACGTATGTGTCTAATAATAGTTTATAATTAACACTGCCATTACATACGACTATAAAATAATTGAGTGTTCCACTGTGGCAACATCTGGCGATGAGCACGGCTGGTGGTGCGGGAATGAGAAATTACTGTTTTTTATTACAACTCTGTGTTTTCTTGATATTACTAGATATGTTTTTGTGTGTGACTAGAATTGTAAAGTCTACTTTATAATAACTTTAAGATTTATATTCTAGAATTTAGGCGGTTTTGTTTTGCTGCGTGATTGTTAGGTTCACATTAATTTAGCATCAATGTTGTAAGTGTGGGTTTAGGACGGGCAAAAAAATATGAAAGATTTTTGTAAGAATAAAAATAATTTTCAGTTATTAAAATATATAATATTGATTACGGTTTATACAAGCGTATATCTTATACTGACTGCCTCGGTGGCGTAGTATAAGGTAGGGTTACAAAATTGAGGTCTCGGGTTCGAATTCCGGGTGGAGCCAAGTGATATTGGATTTTTCTTTTCAAATTAGCACGAAGTCAGGAATTTCCACCCGCTATCACATCGTGGGACAGAATATACAAGCCGAAATGTGGGTGCCCTGGCACTTCTGCTAACCCCTTCTGGGATAAAAGGCGTGAGCTTATAAATATATATCATTATAATAAATCATATTATATCTAAATATGCTAAACAGCAAACTCCATTTACGACTAAATTGACATTTTGTTATCAAACGAGAGAGAAAACTAATTTACACAAGACAAAACCCCATTAGATGCGGTTTGTACGATAATGTTCGAACAGCTAACGCGATTCCCAGCATGACATTTTAATTAATGTCGTCATAATTATGTTTATTTACTTATACATTGTGATGCTGAGGAAGTCAGTTAAGCTTTAAGAATTTTTATAATAAATATCATCATCTTTGACTTCAATACACTTCAAAAATTTGATTATACATAATTAATTTATGCATACATTGTACATGTACATAACGTGTAAGTAAATATAATATTTTGTAGCTGACAATTTGCTATGCTAAGCTTGATTATAAAAAATGATACATTTTATTCTGCTTCGATGGTATAGTTGAATCTCGGGTTTGAATCTCAGGTCGAGCAAAGCGATATTAGATTTTTCTATACATTATCAGCTTAAGTCAGAATATTGTGCCTGATATACCGATACCAATTTAGAAACACAACGTAATACGTATGCATATGCTCGAAGAAAACATGATTTCATTCACTTATTCTAATAAATTAAATTGAAGTGCGTGGTGGCCTGTTGGTAAACGGACCAGACGCGGCTGCCAACATGTTCACGGTGGTCGCGGGTTCGAATCCCAGGGCACACCTCTGACTTTTCGAAGTCATGTGTGTATTGATAATCAATCACCACGCACTAAAACGGTGAAGGAAAACATCGTGAGGAAACCTGCATACCATAGCGGTTCATAAGAATTTCTATGGTATGTAAGTCCGCCAACCCGCACTAGGCCAGCGTGGTGGACTATATGGCCTAACCACTCTCAATCGTACTTTCGATTGTAGAGTAGGCCCGTGCCCTGCAGTGGGAAGTATATGGGCTGATACAATACAAAAAAAAAAATTCTAATAAATTTAAAACAAATTATTTGTATGCGAAATCACATACCAATCGAAATATCAATTGTTGAAATCAGCGATTAAAAACGTACAAATTTCCCCACGAAGAGTAACATTTATCGAAGCTTTATCAAAACCAGTGAAGCAATTTTTTGAAGACATAATCGTGACGATTTATTTTCCATTGAATATGAAATACCTAATTATTTCATTGCGTACAAACAAACGGTAAAATGGTTAGTAGTATATAAATCATGCTCAATAAACGAGCATGAACAAATTCTATCTGAAGTTTATTTTAAAAGTATGAGACTCTCTGCAACTCTGCCTTCACCTTAATGTACAAGCGTGAATTTATTATTTATTTATTTATTAATCTTTATTGTACACTAATTTATAAAAGTACAAAAGGCGGTCTTATCGTTCTGAGCGATCTCTGCCAGACAACCTTTGGATGGATATATAAGGGAATATTACTTTATTATGTATGCATAATAGTGCGTGGTGGCCTGTTGGTAAACGGACCGGATGCGGCTGCCACTGTTCACGGTGGTCGCGGGTTCAAATCCCAGGGCACACCTCTGACTTTTCGGAGTCATGTGTGTATTGATAGTCAATCACCACGCACTAAAACGGTGAAGGAAAATATCGTGAGGAAACCTGCATACCATAGCGATTTATAAGAATTTCTATGATATGTAAGTCTGCCAACCCGCACTAGGCCAGCGTGGTGGACTATATGGCCTAACCACTCTCAATCGTACTCTCGATTGTAGAGTAGGCCCGTGCCCTGCAGTGGGACGTATATGGGCTGATACAAGTTGATACATGTATGCATAAAATGTGAGCGTCCCAATTAAAAATCTATCAAGTATGCTTAACACATTATGTCACGGAAAAAAGTACGTAAAAGACGTGAGAAATAATTGATAGTTTTAATATATATCAGCTCATATACGTCCCACTGCAGGACACGGGCCTACTCTACAATCGACAGTACGATTGAGAGTGGTTAGGCCATATAGTGCATCACGCTGGCCTAGTGCGGGTTGGCGGATAGTTTTAATGAGAAAGTAATTTTGTAAATACTTTTCCTAAGATTCCATGATATCAATATGAGTATTCTCACAGTAAATATCCTAAATACGGCGAAAAACAACTAAATATTCCTGTCGTCTAATGTAATTATTAGCTTCAATTAGCTAGAGCCGCCGTGACTTATTGTTTTTACCTTGGGATATCTTTGATCCTACCTAGCCAAGGTCTATCGGTTAAATTAATTTATCGTCTAAAACTTCATATATTTTCGTTTGGTTCCGATCGACCTTGCTACCAGATTATCTTCTTTTGATATGCTTAAATATAATATGCCACGGAATTATATTGCATCCCTAGATAATTCATAGCTCTTTAGTATTTTATAGAAGGAATACGCCCTAATGTCCCTTTTCGGTTTCTCAGGAGATTTATGGGGGTTTGTTCTTGTCACCGTTTTTCACCAAAGCCACAAAAAGTGGTAACTTATAGTGTCCGCGTGTTAATTTCAAAAAATGATTGTTTGTGAAACGATATCCCTCTTAGTTGCAGATTGGACTTACAAATCTGGGAATACGGGCCTGTTGTGGAATATTTATGGGATCATAATATAACATATTATTACCAAATGTACTATTTTCCTACTAAAGGTATTGTAGTCGTTAATATGACGCGTTAGGGACTGCCTACATTGGTTCAAACTTTATCTTTTTATGTTAACTAAGCCATTATTACTACTATTAGTAGTTCTCACTTAGGTACATCGAAATCTTTTAATCAGAGGTGCAATCACTACATTACAAGGCAATCGTTACTTACATAGATAATGCACTATGTTACTTAATACTATTTTACTTTCACTATTTGATATTTTAGTCAACTTTTTGTAAAATGTCAATTTCGTATTGCACAATTTGCACATACATAGTTGGATGTTGTCATCTTCCTGACAAAACTTGTAAAGTTAATGTGTTATCAGTTATTTATTACTATAATAATTTATTCTTTGTTAATATTTGACAGTTTAATTTCGGAAAATCCTGGGTCTGGTGGAGGTAGAGGCCTACGTTCATCTAGATTACGATTCGAAAATTGAATACAATCTATAATCAAGACTTACACGTTAATTAAAGTTATCTTTAACCCCAATCACCCCAAATGATCTTATCTAGTGCATAAATCCAATTTAATGTTACTTTGGAATGCAATTAAGATATTGTTGACTCTTTTATTGATATCTGACTTAAGGAATTCAGATCCAAATAGATAAAGAATAAAACAAACCAAAGCAACATTAACTTTGTAATTTCTGTAAATTCCAATATTCCGTTTCGAATTCCGGGTAAATTCCAGCCGTATTATCCACAAACCGACTCTCACGTTTAAAAATACCCGACTGATCTACATAGCCGCCGTCAAATCGATGGAAAGCGTCCACAGTAATGATCTAGATAACCGAAGCGAGAGAAATCAAAACAATTTATTAGCCAATGGCAGTTCGGAAACCTGACATATATTTTCATACTCCGTTGTCGGCGTAGGAGAACCGGCTTGGCAGGGAACGGCGAGGCAACAGGTAGGGTACAGCGCAGGGCACTGACCCACAGTCGCCGGTGCATGCTATGAATGACTTTGTTCCACGTTGTGATGGAATCACACCAACAAGCCGCCTCGTGATCGGTGTAGAGTTCCCGACCACACCGCAAGGCTGCAGGACTCCCTTCATTCGCATCGAATTTCAATTACGTAAACTCAGAGGCTTGTTGAATTAAATGGAAAGTTTCGTGCGTCCACTTATTAAATAACAAGAACATTATCTGCGTAACTCCGCAAACACCTAATTTGTATGCAATGTAAACAATGTCATTGAATGCGTACCGAGCGTCTGCGAAACATGTGAATCGCTATTAAATCGTGTAACGGCACATCCATAGCGAGTGAAAGAAATACTATTTTGAATGCAACGATTAAAAAAACCTCTCGTTGTAAAGATAACTGTAATTTGAAGAGTAACTAAGTAGGTAATTGATGCCGCTCACCGTCTCGCAAAATGCAGGCGAAACGCGTCGCTCCGAGCCAGTTGCAAGCGCCTGTGTCCTTATGAACTTAACAAAGGTCTACTTTCACCGACCGACGCCAGCCCCAAGATTCAACTTATGCCATACACGGCCCTCTCGAAGATCGCGATCTCTGCTTACGCGCTTTTTTATCCAAGAAAACAGTAACGTTCAATTGAAACGGTAAAACGGTCGCAAAACAACAAACGCACTTCACAAACACATCAACATTGCGCACTTTTGTAATCACCGCACTGACTTTTTTTATGGTAAAAGAGTCTCCGGGGGCGCGTACTGAAAAAGTTGTGAAACTTTTCGAATGTTGTTTCGTTATCGAACGTGACAAACGTCCGTCGTGAGGCGATGCCGCCGCGCGAATGTGGCGCGGCCGATGCGAACAAAACGACACACTCGCTCGCCACTCGGCTAGAAGCGGAGCGTACGCGCGCGATGGCATCATTATCCGACATGTGGGAGCGACAAGGACGGAAAAGAGAACCGTTTATGTGCCCCCCTAGACCCCGCACGTATTTTTTAAGGGGAAGTTAAAACACCTGCCTTTAGTTTCGCATTATATCAAAAATGCATTTACATTCAATTTATTATGCATATTACACAAACTTGTATTGAAATCATCTGAATAAACTACAATATGCGAAGAGCATCGAGGTCATCATATTATTATGCATAATTCCTTTATCAGCATAACGAGTCATCTCGCTCGTGTCTGATTGTACGGACCACATTCCAAGACGTGCAATTAGAAATAAACATATTCAGTCAAATAATACTCTTATATCACATGTTCATTTTGTACGGGGCAGCCATTACAATAATAAGGTTATCCACATGAGAGTAAAAAAATTACAATGTAAACGTAATTTTTTGCGCATATTGTGCGGGAATGGATGGGAATTCCCAGAATTCGATTGCTCAATAACTAAAAGTAAACTTCAATAATTTTAGATAACATTTTGAAATGTGTTCTTTAACTGACTCGCACATTAAATAACAATTTATGTAAAAAACTATAATAAACATAAAAATAGGTACAATTACGCGCGTTAAATTAATTTGTATTTGCTCCTCCTTATCACAATAACATTATAAAATATTGAAATTACTGGAGGACTTACGACCCCGCCCGGCTTCGATCGAGTTCCGATAATTCTTGTCTACACTCCAAAGCACAAATAGGCATCTTAATTCCCCTACAAACTTTTGTAAGTACCCATATCCAAATACAACCTAACGACTCTAGCGATCTAATTACTTCGACATTTAAATTATAAGCTCTAATACTGAATTAAATACTTCTTTCTTCAATAGTAACTAACAATTAACATACAAGATAAACTTTAAACCTCTAATTCACCCTCTTAGGGGTAATAAACAACCTTTTAAACAATCTAATCAAAACAATTTCCTAGAAAGCGTTGTTTGTTTCAACCTACTCTAATTAAAAACAGACTTGATTTAGGACCGAAATTAATGTGCCAATATTTCTCCATTTTATAGGCAATATATAAACTGTGTAAACAACAATGGGGAGGGTATCATGCCATTTCTTAGAAAAGCAGTTCGTCGAAACACAAAACCCACCCTAATATTGTTCATACTCACTCAAAACGACTGTCCAATTTTTTACTGACCAGGAATATATGAGAGTCAAGGTTCTAACTTTGAGAATGCTATAAGAAGGGATGAAGTGGAGGAATGCTCGAAAGTAAAAAGAGCAGAGCAGATTGAGGTAACGCCAAGTAATATAAACTGAGAAAAGGACAAAGTGACTACAAATTATCTGATGATAAATGCCATGCAATTCAAATAGACTATCAAATAGTACTTGCTGGATAGTTTTCGGCTATTATTTCAGTCAAAACCGGAAAGAAACACACACGAATATTTATATACTCGTAGGGTACTACTTATAATCTACACATAATATATTAGCAGCAGAATTCATAAAACTAATATTGAAAACTACTGAAATGAGTCATTTTTATTACAATGGAGATGGGACATAAGGTTTTCAGGTAACAATTTAGGTACCATTGTGTTTAAGTGGTGATATGAACAGGACATCAACACCATCAAGATATATGTTCACGATACTTTTGAAAGTGTAAATTTTTATATGCTATGGTGATTACTACCCAATGTCCTGCCAGTGATATGCTTGCTCAACCCTCCCAAATTAAAAACTATGACCTGTAATCCTTTGGTTTATGTAATGTAGTGTTTAGTTCCTAGAATATTAAGAAACTGAGAATATAATTTAACAAATGAAAGAACTATTTCCGAAACATTAATATATTTCAACACACATACGAGGGGTGATCAAAAAGTAATGATAAACGGGTAATTCTAATAATGATAAAAATTTAAAAAAAAACATTTCGCTTCTTCAGTCCTTCACCACTTCCCAGCTAAAAAATTGTATAAATAGGACGTCATTTGGAGGAGCTACATTCATTTGAATACCAGCAGTCGGAGCGACAACACGAAAATGGAGAAACACGAAGTGAGATGCGTCATCAAGTACCTCTGTTTGAAAAAAATGTCTACCAAAGAGGTACACGCCGATTTGGTGGAGACACTGGGGGACTCTGCTCCTCCATATTCTACGGTGGCACGGTGGTGCAAAGAGTTTAAGTTGGGTACAACATCCACAGAAGATGAACATCGCGAGGGACGCCCAACCTCGTCCCTCACGGAGGAAAACGTGAAAAAAATCGAAGATATCGTGTTAGCAGACCGAAGAGTAACCATCAGACATTTAGCTGAGGTCATAGGGATCTCATATGGCAGCATCCAAAACATTTTGACCAGCAAAATGAATATGAAGAAGGTCTCCGCGCGTTGGGTCCCGAGAATGTTAACGGACGAACAAAAGAAAAAGCGAGTTGACATTTCAAGAGCCAATCTTGCAAAGTTCCAGGCTGACCAAGAATTATTTTTGTCACGATTTGTGACCATGGATGAAACATGGATCCATCATTTTGATCCGGAGACCAAACAACAATCGATGACTTGGAAAAGGCCATCCTCACCGACTCCTAAGAAGTTCAAAGTCTCGAGCTCGGCGGGCAAGGTTATGGCGTCCGTTTTCTGGGATGCTCAGGGAATCATAATGGTTGATTACCTAGAAAAGGGAGCTACTATTACGGGCTCCTACTACGCTGATCAAATAAGACGACTGCGAGACGCCATAAAGGAAAAAAGACGGGGCAAACTCCGAGCGAAAGTCCTGTTTCATCAGGACAACGCTCCTGCACACAGAGCCGAAGTTGCGATCGCTGCCATTCGAGAAGCAGGCTTCGAACTGGTCGAACACCCGCCCTATTCTCCAGATTTAGCCCCCAGCGATTTTCATTTATTTCCTAGGCTCAAGGAACACCTCAGGGGCAAGAAATTTGAGGATGATAGCGAGGTGATGGATGCTGTAGAGGCATTTTGGGATAGTCAAGATACAGATTTTTTTAAAAGGGTATTTTAGGTTTGGAGAAACGTTGGACTAAATGTATCGACTTGTTAGGAGACTATGTAGAAAAATAAATTAAATTTAAACTACAATCGTTGTTTTTTTATACTTATTATCATTACTTTTTGATCGCTCCTCGTACATATGTAAGATTCAGTCAAATGGTCATTAATGGATAATATTGTATGTAGAACGTAAAATCATCACTAATCGTAATAAATAATTTAAAATATGGTAATGGCATAATAACGGTTACTCTCATACATAACTAGTAAGAACATTTCTTCACGTTACAAATATTTTTAATCCTACTTAACCTGATTTCGGGAATCACTAAAACTAATGCATCACTTACACCAATCTCGAAATTATTCGAACAATGAACATAAATAATAATTTATTTCCACTTCACACTTATTTATACTATTCAAGTTCAAGGCAATAATGTCCTTAATTATTGTTCCAACTTCGCAATATTCCAAAATAAACAGCGAATATGAAGTTTGACGTCACTAAGTATTATGAACTTGTGGAATATATTCATGATTTGAGCGATAGCTAAAAATTATAAAGTTAAACAGTATGTGTATTTCATGTCCGAAATTTACCGTATTTAAAACCTAAAAGCAATACAGTGTTTTTATAATTTATGTTGTTTAATGTATATTTTCTAGACCTTTGTCAAGCAGTCGGACCAACCTGAAGAGCCCAGTACCTACTTTCTTCGTTACACGAAAGAAGTTGCGATTGAAAAAGTGTCCTGGTTTTGAATTACTAGTCTGGGATATCTATATGAAAAGCAATTCTATCAGCAGTTATTGATCATCTTCTATTGATCAATATTACCGCAGTCGCATACAATTCGCACATTCTAAACGATTAACACTATGCTGCAAAGATCATAATAGTTAAGCACATCGCGTTACGTTTATTTATAGCTGTTGAAATTTTAATCACTGCGGTTTTAGATACTTGAGAAATAATATTTAATAGTGGCTATTAAACATAATATTAAAATCGGGGATTATATACCTACACGATTTAAATATCCATTTGGAAACAATTCACAAGTTGTTTCATCTGTACACTGGAATGGCCATTTTAACAAAGTTAAACCCAATGATAATTACAAAATATATAAATAACAAGATCGGATGTTATAAACTTTCATTATTTCCAATTTCAAAGGAAACTGATGCCTAAACGCCCGTAGGAGAAAAGGAAGAGATAGGACCATCGATCTTAGAGCCATTGACATAGATTTGAAAATAATTGATATGACTAATGGTAGTAAAGCAAGCGCATTATGATTCGAAATTGTGATATCGAAAGATACCAGATATATATATAATGCAGGTCTAAATATTTACTTACTTAAGGCCATTACATCTTCTTAAGATATTCTAAATAATGCCAAAACACCAATCCGACCCATTACTATTATACATTACGGACATAAACAAAACGAATGAAGGGCTAAACCAATCCGAACTTGTTTTGTAACTTTCATAGAAATCCTTATAATATCCAATGTAGTAATACAAATGTTAATTTCTATTAAATAACAGTTTATATGCCTATTAAATTGAAATGTTAATGAGGTTTCTTAAAAGGGCCTATAATAAAAGCGGTATGGGGTAGTGAATTATGTTCCGAAGGTCACCTCGGGACAAAGATATTGTTGGCTAAATGACGTGGGGTGTATAGGTCAGGTTACGACCTTAATTGTATGAGCAACTAAGTTATATTCAGTTGGTAAACGGACCAGACACGGCAGACATGCTCAGTGGTCGCGGGTTCAAATCCCAAGGCTCACCTCTGACGTTTCGGAGTCATGTGTATATTGATAGTCAATCATCTCGCACCTTAACGGTGAAGGAAAACATCATATAGCGAATTTGTAAAAATTGCTATGGTATCTAAAGTCCGCCACTCCGCACTAGGCCAGCGTGGTGGACTATGAGGCCTAACCACTCTCAATCATATTCTCGATTGTAGAGGAGGACCGTGCGCTGCAGTGGGGAGTATATGGGCTGATACAGTAAGTTATATTCAACTGTCCTGATGAATAAGGAAATATTTGCATATTTTTTGTCCCGTGAGCTTGACGGAGTGCGCACGTAAAGAACACCGGACACTGAATCTTGAAAAGTCTCTTGGGACTCCTCACTTTAGCTTGTATTGTACCTGCTAGGAAGGTTCTCATTTCTCCAAAGCAAATCGGTAGAGAAATTATTGGTCTAAGACATGGGTTCCCAAACTTTTCAGTCTGCGGCGCGCATTTTTACTATTTTATCTCGATGCCTTATGTCATCTAGCTGGTCGCAATATATATATATATATATGTACAATGAAACTAATTCATAAATAAGTAAAAGGCAAATTAAAATTGATAGAGAATTGCTTCGCGTCACTCTTTTTCACTTTCTAAAGCGCACACTAAAGGAACGTCTTGGTTTATGAAAGAAGATTCCTCACAGAAATTTTGCAAGGCGCTTTGGATTTTTGTGTAAGAAAAAAAAATGTCATCACATTGTCGCTTTCAATAATGTGTAATTTTTTTAAGTCTATAGTCACAAAACATGAGTTACATTTTTACAAACGATTTTATTAACGGTAGTCGCTTTCAATTAAATTATAAGCAGATCTCACATGGTACTTATTACATAAAAATACATATAAACATAACGAATAAAATACATCTAAACATAGGTAATAAATTACAATTAATGTTTATGATTTATTACTTACATAAACACAGTAATGTTGTCAGTCATATACATAATATAAAACGAGTAATAAAATAAATGGTTTAACAATCGTTTACATACATTTATACATAAGTTATAAAATATACTAAAAGCATGGAGTGGAAAGCATATTTTCATTTTCTTTAATAACAAATGGGGTAATGACAATTATAAAATAAACAACTGCAAACATGGATAATATAAATAAATGCACCCAATAGCCACATAATAAAAGCATGATAAAAGTCTTGCGTCGCAATAAACGATACAATATCAGGCAAGGAAAGATTTTTAAATCCTATAGCCATTCATATCCAGAACCTAAATAAATATTTGTGGATTACACACGCGTCTGGTGTTCGGATTGGATCCACGACTTCTCGCTTTACGGCCACGATCTAACCGCGTTACAAAAGCTATCTAAATATAATACTAGTGGTAGGTCTCTCATATGTGAGAGGCCGTCTGGGTACGTACCACCGCAATGTTTATTTCTCTCGCCAAACAGCAGTGTAAATACACTGTTGTGTTTCGGATTGAAGAACATTGTAGCCAGAGTAACTACTGAACATATTGAGAGTTAACATTTTATGTCTCAGTATGGTGAGTGCAGTGGAATGCCAAGAATTGCTTTGTAACTCTAGGTATTGTTTGATTTTGCTACTGTTTATTAGCGGTCGTATCGTTACCATCAGGCGAACTGCATGATCGTTTCGCAATTCACTGGAAAAAAAATCTCCTGGCCCCATAAATTCCTTAAATCTCAAAAGTCGGATGCATCAGCAGATGTACCCATGTTTTTTGAGTGTTTATATTGCATTATTTAGCTGGTATACACAATTTATTTTTTACTCTGTGGTATCTAGAAATAAAGGAAAAGAGAAACCCTCTTTCGAATCTTATGTTAAAAATAGGTGTGTGATTGATGGATGCAGTTATTATAGTAGTTGCAAAATACAAAAAAACTCTTCATCAGCACATTGCAGTTAAAATAAACATTAAAAATTATCAAATGATTTTCAAACTTTATTTACAAAGTGATATATTTTCATAAGGGTATAAAATATGAAATACAGTTTTAAGGTGTATAAAAACCAATAAAAAATAGACAAAGCACCAGTCATTACATATAGATGACAAAAACATCAACTTTATAATAAATAATAGTACAAAATTAATACAATAAATGTCATAAAAATATTTCAAGTAATATTTAATATTATACTGAAGATATAAAGTATGTCATATCTGTTATATTGAAAATAAATGCTTGAAATAAAAAGATAAGTAATAAATGACTTTACACATTAAGCAAAATGATTTGCCAAAATTTATTTTGCTTTAATAAAATGTAACAAATATTAAGACTTAAAGATTGTGATATCTCTTTAAAATATTGCCATTGAAGTTTTATCAGACACAAGGTTTACCTATTAACACAATAAGTAAAATGAATAATTACAGCAAGGAAACTTACTTAACTATAAGGTCATTATAATATTACACTTTACAAATAACTTCACATGTCTCATTTAGATTTAGGCAAATGTTTGTTTTAATGTAAAAAAAATATTAATGATTTGTAATAGGGAATATGCACGAGACTCCAAAATAAGTCAAATATTTTTTGTTGTAATCTTTATTGATATAGAAATATATCAATAAGATATTTTTTTAAATTCATCAACTCTAAATCAGTAAAAAAATACTTAAAAAATGACATTTCAAAATTGCCGCGCAATTTTTTCGAAACGTTTGAAAAGGGAAGTGACGACCGAGTACACTATCTTATGAAGTTTTAGCTTGTTGGGTGTATTGTTTTAAGTTTGTTTAAGAGTTATTTTGTATTTTCGTTGTATTATTAAAAAAAAAATGATTATTTTGTGACGAAATACAGTTATGTAGCAATTAATAAAAGAAGCTTCATCCAAATACTATGTTGCTGATATAGTAGACTCTGACGTCACAGCGAGGACGCGCCATAATGGCGTTTAAATGCTTCGAAACTGATAGCAGTTTTTATTATTTTTTTGTACTTTTTTGATTGATATTTTTAAAGCCTTATATTTTTTTCTGGTAATGTAATGACATACAGAATCGATTAAAAATATAAAAAAATGGCATGCATATTCCCTATTACGTTAAAAGGGGTTCATAAAAATCCTATGTGCCAAGAAAATACCTCTGCATAGTAACATAATTGAATGTAAAACAATGAATCTGGAACAAACAGAACACTAGTAATTCTCAAAAGACTAGATATTACAGGAAAAGCTGACAATTTAATATTATTTTTACTATCATTAAAATATTTCTATCAGAATTAAAGTCGACTTGCATCATTATAAAATTAAGTATACACTCTTTTTGAATGGAAAATATGATTTCAGATCACCAATTTCTTAGATTGTAACTTACAAACTAAAAATGGGCTATTATCATTGTTTTTTTATTAGGTCAAATGGTACACTTAAATCTGGTGTAACTAATAAAGGATTAGTCTGGACAACATGTAATCTTTGTTCCGCCTCCTTCTTTTGTACAAGCACTTGAGGTACTGCCTTCTTCACAAAAGTAGTTCTTACAGCTAAAACTATAGTATTAAAAAAGCCTACAATTACATAAATACCACCTATGATTGAAAACAGTCTCAATGTAAACTGAAATATATTCTCCTTTTCCTGAAAAACTTCAACTTTCAAAGCAGCCATATCATATTTGAAGAATATGCCGGGAACTCCATGTGAACCTTGTGAGTGACTAATTGGTCTTTCAAGTTCTTTGACTGAATATTGGAAAGTTTTTATTGTCTCAAAAGTAGTGTCTACATCTGTTGGAACTACTTCAATAAAATATTGATAGAGCATGTTCTCTTCCTTTGTGATTTTTTCATCTCCTTCCAATGGATATATGATGCCATTGGCAGGACTACCAAAGCTTAACCGGTGTATTCTATGACTAAAATTCTGTTGAGTGTCATCAAACAACATATTTAAATGAATATGTCCTCTTGGGAGATGCAAACTCTTTCCTGCAGTTATGTGGAAGTTGCCAGCAACTTTATTCAAGGTCAGTACACCATGGAGTCGGCACGCGTCAGGCCTGCGATTAGGATTCGTTTTCCGCGGCGGCAATGTCGCTCGAACAGAACCGTGGCCTTTCTTCCACAACAGTTGCCAAACTGAATGATATTCCTCTCGTAAATAAGAATTGATATACTTAACCGCATCAAATGCGTCTTGCTGCTCTTGAGACAATTCAAACCAAGTGTCTTCTTCTTGCAATTCACCAAATCCGAACACGCTTTGAGATGTAGAGTCCAAAATATCAGCCCCTATACCAGAGCAAGGCATTGCAACCGTCACATCGATGTTTATACGTAACTTCTCGTCCATATCTGTGTCCGGTCTGAATTTAAACACTAAATTACTGTCCAAATAATACGATACTTCACTGTAAATAAGCCACATAATAATAAAAAAGGTGATAACTGAAAATGTACCGCCTACCGGCGTACTGTCCACGTACTCTTCCGGCACTTTAGGAAAAGCGTCTAACTCTTTCACTTTTTCTAAAACTTTCTTCTTACCTCTATATCTCATCATTTTAATTGTTATATTTTGTGTGTTTTTATAAAATAAAAACTTTTGGGTCGTTGACGTGTTTTTGACTTTTTGACACACTTCAACTTTCAGGACTGCTTTTTTAAATGGCAAAATTTGATTTTCAGCATGAGATTCATTGACTCATTCTGCGTTTCCGTGTTGTTTACGAAATATAATGTTTGAAATGTGAATACTGAATACTGGAATATACTTTAACGTTCTGAAATTATAGTTGAGTCACGAATTGGTTATATTACAGTCAACTAGGTAACTTTAACCCAAGCTTATCATTAGATTAATGTGAATCATTGGATTGTGAGTGTTCTATTTTTATTTTATAACTCGGTGGATAAAAATAGTACGAAGAGACTTAATCATTCACTATTAAAGAATTTCCAACGAAGAATACACAAAAAAAATTACTTAAAATAACATAAAACAAACACTATGTTGAGTGTTCTTCCATTTAATGGAAATCATATCATAGTATTAACAATATTTGGTAGTTATTTTAACCTCTAATAGCATAAATATTAAAATTTTATAAACATTAATCACATAATATACCTAGTATTCAAGTAAATAGATTAAATCTTCTTCTATATTTTTATTCATATAGTATATTTGGAACAAATACATGTCTGCACATGGAAGATATTTGAGAAAAATGAACTGAGGACTGTGCAATCGAACCGAAAACAATTATGGTTAGGATTCTTATCTGTTTGTCTGTACATGATGATCTTAGAAACGTTTGCACGAATTTCGATAAAATTTAATATAGAGGTAGATAACACCCTGGATTAAAACATAGGCTACATTTTATCTCGGAAAATGTAGTATTCTCGGAGGATGAGCGAGGAATTTCAATATTATTACTTTTTTGATCTGGAAACGCATAAGATTGACCGGATTACAAATTTACATACCATAAACGAGAATAAGATGAAACGGGGTGGAATATAACAAGTCTGGACTGGACAGGAAAAGCAGTACAAAGGACAGCATTGAGTTTGAATCTAAATAAAGCAGTACGGGAAATAATAATTGATGATGTGGACCGGACTCAAAACGTATTTGCCACCGGGCGGAGCCGGGCTGACCTTTAGTAAAGAATTACATCAAAACAGAAGCATTTATTATAGTGGGACATAATGACTCAAAGTTATTTTAAGTGATTGTTCATGTGTAGGTACTGCACTGTGATATGCACGGACAGCCTCCGTGGCGCAGTTGGTTAGACGCCGCCTTTGAAACGAGAGGCCGTGGGTTCGATCCCCGCACCAACAGAAATGTTTGTGCAGCCCACCAATATTTCTTCCGGGTCTGGGTATTTGTGAGACCGAAAAGTCTCTCGTAGTTCCTGATACCCACGACACAAGACTCGATCTTAATGTGGGGTCAAGACTATGTATGTGACTGTTGGGTGTTATTTATTTATTTATTTGATTTATTTATATAAACGTAGACTGAGAAATGTTTTATAATAGTAATAATGTTTCCGAACGAAACATTTAAATTTGACGTTTAATTTGTTCTGTCACTGAGTTTTGCATACGGTGATCCTGCTTGTGGTGAAATACGGAGTTTTCTATTTTTATCCGCGTCAGGAGATAATAATACAAACATTTATGCAGTCCGACGACGAAGACACGCCACTGCATTCATGCTTCAATTCGTTGAAAAGCGCAGTCATGGGGTGTTGTTATAGTATATGTCATAAAGACAATGATCCACAGGTATTTTAAAGCATAATTTCGTTACAATTCACTAATCTATAACAATATTGTGTTTCTATACCTAACGGTACTGTAACATGACCGGCTATACATTTGCATGCCTAGATTTTAATATTTTGGGCCAACTTTTCGCATTGAAATATGATTTCCGATTTCCTGCAACAATGACACAATGAACTTTGCTAGTTTACTTTTATCTATAATTCCTGGTTAATTGACATATTATCAAAATTTACACAATACGGCCAGTCAGTTTTTTACGGTAACAAATCATATTCAACTGATATAATTAAACTGTAGTATATTTATTAATTATAAGTGATAATACGAATGGACTTATAAACGTAATTTACTGCATGCAATAATCGCGCCTCCGCCCACTTTTATTATGTATTGTTTTTAATCAATTAACTATTAATATTATTGTGTATGTCTAAACAAATTAATTCCAAGAATAAAATTCGTATGTACATTTTTAAAACTTCAAAGCATTTCATGTGTGATTATCAAGGTATTGGACAGATATAAACACTTTTATACTTGTATATCTTGAGTTGTGCAATTGACAGACAAAAATCAATGATGTGTGGTTTTAAAATGCATAATAAAATTAAAAAGGCAGGAATAAATAACCTATAATGTGAGAACATCATGTGTGATTGTTGGTTTATCAGACCAAAAAATATATTTTGTAGGAATGTAAAAGAAAAATTGTATCTTATTATGAATTAACTTTGAATAAAAAAATAGCAAGAATGCTCTTTTGAAACCAGCATTTAGCATAATGGCCGATCTAATATGCAATGCAAATATTATTCATCAAATGGAAAGTGTGACTTTGTTGTTGACCTAAATTACATATTTATATCTTAACAAGTATTTTGCTTTTCTGTATTTGTTATTTTTTATGCTGGTAAAGCAAAAAATACCCTGGATCATATTTGCAATGTAATCTGAATACAGACAAAAGATGATTATCTCTTAATGATTCATTTAATTATGCCGGGCTGGAACGATTCAGTGTATCAGCTCATACACATCCCACTGTAGAGCATGGGTCTCCTCTACAATCGAGAGTACAATTGAGAGTGCTTACTTGTATAGTATAATGCAATATCACTACAAAGTATAATACTAAGTTGCTTACCGCTGCTGTTTGTCCCTATGTATGCTTAGGTCTTTAAAACTATGCAACAGATTTTGATGCAGTTTTTTAGTAGATAGCGTGATTAAAAAGGAAGGTTTATATGTATAATACATGCATAATATTGTAAAGAAACATATAATAAAACAGTTAGTTATTGTTAATGTGGACTGAACTCTAAAACTATCTGTACGCTGGTGAAGCCGAGCTTGACCACTAGTGTATAATAAAGCATTTTGTACAAACTGTATGATAAAATCATGGATGTTAAAAACTAATTTTGTTTTGTTGTTTTATGGTACATAAGAAATTCTTACATATACAGGTAGATATAAAACATATGCAACGGGTTTTGTTTATGACTTTTCTTCACCTTTTAAAGTTATTTTAGTTCATGTTAATATGATGTTATTTTGTGTTGTAAGTGGAAAACAAGATCTTTGCGTAACAATATAAGTTTACATTCCATATACTTCAATTTAAACTGGTTTATTATGTGCAATGTTTCAGTTATTAGTGTTGTAAATATTTAGACATATATATTTAATAATCTAGTGTATCCTTCATAGTTTAACTGCAAGGGGTTAACAAAACTGATAGAATATATTTTATTTTGGCCACCATTTCTCTAATGTCAGGTGTAGTGCATTCCAAACAAATATGTATATTTAAATAGATAACTATATATTACTAGTCAACATAATTTTGCTGATCTGTTTGAAACTGGATATACACAAGATAAATCCATAATGCTGCATTCTTAAAGTTATCAGTAAGCAGAAGTTTCCATTACCTTGTAAACTTTATTAAGTTCCATTATTCAATAAATTAACTTATTTATCTATTTATTTTACATACAATATATATACACTTCAAGAAAAACAAAACAATTGCAGCTATATTTTAAGTAAATACAATGGGCACTAGGCAATCTCTATCATAATATATCTCTCCACCTCGCTGGTCTAGTGCGGGTTGGCAGACTTTACACATTACAAATTGATAAATATTTCCCTATGATCACTGTTCATACCTAACAGCAAAAAATATGTGGAAAAATATTTAATAAAACCACTATAATTTTCAGGAGAACATAGTGAACGAAAGGACACACCTGTTAGAAGTGACGGAGCAGCAGCAGGAGACGCCGGTGCCCGTGGCATCGGCGTCCACCCCGCCCCGCAAGCCTGACGAGCAGAGTCTGCTCAACAGGATACTACATGAGACCGCCACGTGAGTTCACTTGGGATAACTTGCATTATGTATTTGACAACGTGGAAGTTAGAAATAGCATGTGAAATGTAAATCAAAGTTACTTGATTTCATTAACTAATTTAGGGATTTGGTAATAGAATTGAGAATTGCTGAAGTCTATACATGTGTAGATGGCCTGTAATTATAGGCAAGGGCCTATAATATCCCCATGTCTTAAATAGCCGTAGGCATTTTGCCGGCTCTTAAAAATGTTAAATATCAAATCTTTAATCTAACAAAAAATACTTGCGCATGGAACTAATTAAAAATATGTAGAAAAAAAATTGGATGTCAAGAGAAAGATAGAATAATAATATATAGTGGACTGAGATCTGGTCTGGGATTCCACAATATCGAATGCCCAAGACTAGAAGAAAGACTGAAAGAAGAGAAACTGATCACAGTTTAGGAGTAAAATAATTGATTCGCATTACATTTGCATACTTTTTCGGGGATGCATGAGCTTATTATAAAGGATTATTGATAATTAGCTGTAAGGTTTAATCGTTAATCGTTCGTGTTCGTGTAGGAACGTGATAGACGTGGGCGCGTTAGGTCCGTACGCGATGGAGGCCAGCGCGTACAGCGAGCGCGTGCGGCTGTACACGGCGCGCGTGGGGGGCGCGGGCGTGGGGGCGGGGGTGGCGGGGGCGGGCGCGGCGCCGCGGCTGCTGCAGGACGTGAGCGCCGCCGAGCGAGCCGCGTGTCTCGCCGCGCCGCCGCTGCAGCAACACGACAAGGAGTTTGTGAGTAGTCTGGACTAGTCGCTTTTATGTTGATAGTTGCACCATGTGCTTGTGCCATGCTTTCATATTCATAGTTGCATTTTTTTTATGATTATATTATTTTTTTTCTTTATTTTATTTTGGACAATAAATACATCGTGTACATCAAAAAAACAAAGATTATATGTTTACAACTTACAGACTTTCAGTGCCAACACTTAAATTATTTATGTATTTTATTGCAATGAGAGGCGCGACGAGCTTGTCGTTCGCCTAATGGTAAGCGGTCGTACCGCTCATTAACAGTAGCAAAATCAAACAACACCTTGAATTACAAAGCAATGCTTGGCATTCCAATGCGCTTGCCATCCTAAGACATAAGATGTTAAATCTCAATATGTCCAGTAGTTACTGCGGCTACAATGTCCTTTAATCCGAAACATAACAGTGCATTTAAACTGCTGTTTGACGGGAGATATAGATATTGCGGTGGTACCCCCACAAGCGGTCTCTCACATATGAGAGACCTACCATCAGTAAATTTTGTATTTTTGGAAGAAAATATTCATTGTGGTAGAGCCAGGCTATTCTTAGTGCATCCATGGGCAAGGCTTGTCCGAGGCGGTGCTCACTCACTGCCTAACTGGAAGTCGACGTGAAGCGACAACCTTACTGTCGCGTTTCATTCGGTGAGTGAGATTGTCGAATGTCCAATACCTCTACGCTCTTCACATCCTTTATCCTTCCTGCTCCCCTCCCTATTTAATGGACCGGCAACACATCCATGATCCAAGCGTTATGGATGTTCATAGATGGCAGTGATCACTTACCATCAGGTGACCTGTTTACTCGTTTGCCAGACCTATGCAATAAAAAAAAAATATTCTCCAAAATAAAACATATTTTTTTACAAGATCTGAAGGTGAATTATTAAAATCGCTTATATTACATACAATAATTGTCATATGACTAGAATAAATAATTATACCCACTATAGACATATCAACTATTTCCAAATATTACTAGATATAGATATATAGAGATAGATTTCATCAGATAAGTCAAAATTAATCAATGTACACTTTATTAAAAACACAATGATATGCCATATCAGTAAAACATTGTAGGTAAAAATATTTTTTTATCTTTTGTTGCATACACAAAGACAATGCACATTGTTCTGTCTTAATGAATCATAATTTTTGTACAAGTGACAAATAAATACTAAAATATATGAAATGTAACTATGTGGTCATTAAATAATACTTGTATCATTGTTAACACCATTCTATTTAAATTACATTCTTGCAAGTAGCAAATGTATTTTTAGTTCCATTAGTTATTTAGCAGTGATATAAATAGATTTATAATTGTAATTACAGTGGACCCCCGGTAGTCCGACAAAAATTTTGCAGGGCAGTGTCGGACTATCGAATTTGTCGGATTATAGAGTACTGCCTAAGACCCCCTATAGTCCGATTTTTTTTTACAAAAGTGTACCTTGTAATCCGACTAATTACAGACTCACTGATAAGATTCTTTATATGTATTATATATATGTACTCTGAAGTACAAATCATGCTTCACTATGTATATCAAATTTAGTAAATGTAGCACCGCTATCCTCTCGCATGTAGTCAATTCCAACCCAAGCAATCAGAATCAAAACGCGTCGAGCACAATAATGATGATGCGTATAAGTTGTAACTTGTTCAGTCATGTATTAGCGAATATTATCAAAAATTAATATTCAATAATAAATAATAGATCATGTCGGATTATAGGGGGTGCCGGATTAGACATGGGCCGGATTACCGGGGGTCCACTGTATATACAATACCACAATTATGTAAATAATTTTAATGACTAAAATGCCCCAACGAACAGGTCTATATCTGTGCATTTATATTACTGATAAAACATATACTTATAGGGACTGTACATCAGATAGTTTACAATACAAGAACTCTTTATTGTAACTTATTGTTTATTATGATGATTTAATGAATACCCTCGGAATGACTGACAGACTGATGACCGAATATGAGTTATAACGCGCAATGGTGTAAAATGTACTACCTCAATGGAGCAGATGTACTATAGTATCATAGGGTTCGAATTCCAAATTGGGCAAAGTAATATAGGATTTTTCTATTGATTAGTTATTAGTCCGGAGTCAGGAATTCGTACGATAGGCTCGCCTCTTATCACATCTTGGGACGGAAAATACGAAGAAACATGTTGGTGCCCTGGTAGCACTTCTGCCTACATCTTTTGGGAAGAGGCGTGAATTTATGTATGTGTAAAAAGCTGATGATACATAATCGCTGTATATGAGCTTGTTTTTATAAAGAACTGTTATTCTTTCAGATAACGAACGCAGTGAAGAAGGCAGCGGCGGCCATATCGGAGTTGCGTGTGGAACATCACGAGGACCTGGTGGTGCCCTTCCGCGTGCCATAGCACCGGAGTTCCGCCTCTTACTCGGAGGACGAACGGCCTAGCTACTAGCTACCACCTTCCCGCTGTCCCACTTAGTCGATAAACTACCATTTTTTTAATAACTAATTGTCGATAAATTTCCAGCACGTTTGGAATTGATCGATAAACTACCAAAGTGCAATAGTCGAAAAATTTCCACCGTATTGTGCAATAGTCGACAAACAACCACATTTTGTAATAGGTGATGAGCTACCACCATACTGGGCAATAGTCGATAAATTATATATATACAACTATACTACAGTTCTGACATCGGTATAAGTACAAGCCTTCGTTCGTGAGTATTAGGAATGACAAGAGACTTCGATTTCAATATCTAAACGAAATTAAAACTTTTATAAATATTTTGCTCGGTATGGGGTCGAAGCTATGGCCTATCGTTTCACAGCCGGCGTTTTGATCCAAATAAAACTAGTTCAGCCAGATTGTAATAAGTCAGACTTTAAAGTCTTATAGGATAGATTGCTATAAGCTAGACTAAAAACCTTGTGTGCCGTAATAAGCTTTTTGTGGACTAGAATTTTGTAATTAGATTTTTTATCGATATTTTAAACAATCTGGCAGCACTAGATTAGAAAATCTCCGATTTTATATAAAGTTTACTACAATACTTGACATTCTGACAGGTACTTAGGATCGTTGTTAATCGTTGAATCTTCAACTCGTTTATGGACAATTCCAACTATCGACTATCGATTATCGACTAAAGTGAACAGGAATATTTTGTAAGACATATTAAGTATTTCTTTTCATTTATCCCACTATGTATGTGTGTTTGGATGTATGTTCGCCTGAGCGGCTGGACTGATTTGTACCAAACTGTTGCACATGTGCAACCCGTTTCCGGGATAACGTTGTCCCGGAATACGGGATAATTAGGTGTAAGAATCAGAAAGTAATGAAAGCTAACGGAAAGTGCCACTTTGTTTTGTACTAGCCTTATAGTGTATTGGTAATCTTTGTAAAACATTTGTAATTGTAAATATTGAATTATATGTCGAAATGTTATATTGGTAAAGAGGAAAATCGTGTTGTCTCTCTTACTCGCACGATGGTAATAAATATATGAAAGAGACAGCCATATGTTGACTAAGTTATGTTTATTGCTGCATGCTTTTGACTAGAATAATGTATTTCATATAGTATTTGCGTTCAATATTGGTCATTAAGTGGTAACGGCGACATTTGTTTAACAATTTTTGCAAACAATACCCTTAAAATGACAAAAAATGGCAATATTGGTTTTTGACATAAAATTATCGAATTGTTGATTTTGCACGATTTATTGAAGTTATCACAGCAAAAATTACTAAACCTTAATTGAATTCCTTTTTCTGCAATTAGCAAGTCTCGAACTATTTATGTTAAAAAAACTATATGTATAGGTTATGAAAACGGTTATTCCTTCTCTTTATATCTATGTGGAGAATATTTTTCCTACTTAATTGTATTTGGTATCGCAAAGCAATATTCGATTTTTTTTTATATTACGCATAATTTGTATAATATCTATAAAATCAACAAAAGTATATGTTTTCATGTAATTAAATGATGCATAGTTTGATATTAAGTTCAGCAAGGTAACATTTTATTTAGTAATTGGCAATGTTTGTGTTGCCAACCATTTTATTCTGTCATTAGCACAATATTTTTATATAAAAAATACTTTTTATTTAATTTCACACAAAGTTTAATGTAATATGTATCTTATGCAAAAACAAAAAAAAAACGAATATAAAAATAATCATAAATATGTACTTTTTTAGTACAATCGCCAAAAAAGCTTTTTTCTTTACATAATAAAATACCATATTATATTTTTCCTCAATTAATATATATATTTTTCATTTCATTTTTATCTTATCTTAATTATATAATTAAAAAACTACGATTAAAAAATTAATGTTAGCAATTTTAAGTTTATTGTTTTTGTAAACTTATTTAATTGTGTAATACTATTAAATAGATATGATTGGAATTATCCTACCAAATTATTATACGTTATTTTATCTTAATTTTGAACTAGTGTCAAAAGTATTAAGATGTTTCTTAAATAATCGTATCTAATATGTTATTTACCATATTTAAACATTTATAAACTGGATTTTTAGTAAAATACTTTTGGCGTCAAACCAAATTTGGCCGCCATTTTGAACCTAACGATGTCTCTAGTTTAAACCAAGCATAAAACAATTAAACATAGTCGTTCCTATGAATCTATCTCTTTTTTTAAATTACTATTATTTGCTTTATAACTGTTATTCTCCAAATATATAACAATAAATATGTAAGTGCTTAAAACAGTCAAATGAAGACATACTAAGTCTTTTCATGTTATGCTGTCTGCAAGAAAATTACCATTATGAGATGACTGACTATTATATTGTAAATATAAATATATGAGACGCATCTATGGTATGTTTTGTATACATACTAGTTTTCATCAACTAGAATTACCATAGACACAAATAATGAACATTCACATAAGAGGTTATGTGTGGGAGCTTCGATCAAATATACAATAGATACAACATGAGCGCTTAGAAAATGGCACCAAAAAAGAGTGCTATAAGCACTCTTTCGCCTTCAGTCACGCACCGACCGTTGCTTCCAAAACGTCGCATAACTTTGACAATATTATTTGAAAAGCTACTTTAAGCTCCAGGAATAAGGTGGAGTTTGTGTTAATATATTTGGAATATGTGATCTTTTTGTTTACTTTTTTCATGTCATGCATCGGTGCCACTTTTTAATAGAACTTTTACAGGGAACTGTGTATCTAGTGTATATTTGATCGAAGTGTGGGAGAGATAAAACAATAATGCAGCCATAGTATATGGAATTCTGAATAACAATAAAGTCAAGCTTTGAAGGGGAGGTTTTTGTTCTACCTTCTTATACTTACTTACACTCATCGACATAATTTTTGTCATAATCTATTTTAAAATCTACTGCTCAGTTCTTTACCTGTGTCTATGGGAACACTTTTAACGGTGAAATTAGATCACTCGCCGTATAAATGTATTTAATAAAAGAATAACTATGTGTCACATATTACAGATGCGTGCTAAAAATAATTTGCAATTTATAAAAGAGCTTAAATTTATTTTAGTATGCCATTTGGGGTTTTAGCAAACCGCAAACGAAAGGTTTACTGACATATGTAAATTAATTTTCAAATATTATGAACAACTTTACATTTAAAAAGCAAATATAATTCCCATTTTTTTAATAATTATTTTCAAATACTTGAGACATTTTCTTTGTGAGAAATTGTCTATGGATTTTCAGGATATACTTATATTATGAAAAGGGTTGCCTTTACGTAAAGATACATAATGATATTTCACCATTATTTTACAGTCGGCTTCATAAATGTGAAATTATTTATTGTTTATTAAATTTGCAAGGGGCGGGAGGTTTATGACGCCGATTGTATGGGTTGATTGTTGAATGATTATTATTAAAGTTAGTCATTTTGTTATCATAATACGCACGTCATTAATGTGTAATAATAAAGTGATATAAATTTCTATAAAATGCATTTTTATTCAACAATTTTGTACTGAAATAGCGGTGGACCAACAAACAATTAGAAAGAAAATAAAAAGTAAAATTTTAAATACCACAAGAAATGTCCGAGAAAGTTCAGTATGTTCACTAAAATATGTGTAGGCCTCATAGATGTGTAGGTGCAGACTGCAGTTTTCGCTCACCGGAGGAACACGAAAGACTAAAACGTCAACAAAATACTTCTTACATTTTAAATTTTGAGAGCCTCCGTAGCGCAGGTGGTCAGGCGCCGCCTGTGAAACGAGAGGCCGCGGATTCGATCCCCGCACCGAGAGAAATGTTTGTGCGTCCCACAAATATATTTTTATTATAAAAAATATATTATAAATATATTATCTTAGTGTGGGGTCAGGGTTCTATGTATGTGACTGTTGGGTGTTATTTATTATTTATTTATTTAGAATTTAAACGCATTGTACCAGTGAAATTATAACTAACATCGCGGAGTGGGGCCGTCATAGTCACAAAGTGACTAAGGCCCAAAAAAAAGATAATAAAAAATAAACGGAGTAACAGCTGCAGTGCAGAGACGGCAGAACCATGTATAGCTTGCCAAAAAAGAGTCGGTTTTTAATTTTCGCGCTGGGATCAAATTTAAACTATATCATCATCATCACGGCCACAGGAAGTCGACTGCTGAATATAGGCCTTCCCCAAGGATTTCCACATCGACCTGTTGGAAGCACAGAGTTGGAAGCGACCTGCATCCAGCGACTTCCTGCAACTTTAGCCAGGTCATCTGTCCACTACTTGAGGTAACTTCGTCTATGTACGGTGTGATGTACGGTACTCATTTCGGTAACATAAAGAGGTTTCTTCGAGATTGCATAAAAGTATACGAAAAATAGAAACGTCACATGTCCACTGTCATCTGGAGATAGCGTGTTTTTATTAAATTTATAAGAAATATAAATAAAATGTCGGTTTTCGACGGAGAGATTGAATATCAGTCCGTTTATATGGTTGATTTTGTAAAGAAAGATAAGCCGTGAGTTGTTTCTGTCTGTATTTAAAAAAAATCACCTGTCCTCGGTTTTACCACGACCAGCACTTTATGGCACAATTGATTAGAACGTAGTGATTACTTTCTCTATGCAATTGATAGGGGCCTGGGTAAGATGGCTACAGAGCTCCTTGTATTATGCTTAAGCAAAAAAATAGTTATGATTAGTACCCTGGGCGGACACCCAATAACGCTCTATTCTAAAGGCCTGGCGCTACTGCCCTCTTGTTATATCGATATACCAATAATAAAAATGTGATTGGCATCAGTGGGTAGAAAACTAACTATTACTTGTATTGCCAACAAGCGTCATAAGTTATTGATTATTGACAAAACTCAGGAAAATTACATTGCCCATCGACGTCAGAGTTCAGAGTCCAAGTACAAAATTTTTCACGGAAAACAAACATCTATGTACGTCTGACAAGGAATAACGTTCTGTCCCCTATTTGCCGTACGAGAGAGAACGTATATTCTTGTTGAACCACACAGATATTTGTTAGTCGTATTACCTTAGTAAGTAAGTGTATATATCCGAAGTGCTCAAAAAATATCAATACCGCTATTCAGAACTTTTAGCTCTTGTAGACTGTCTATTTTTAGGTCTTGTATTTTTCGGCAATAAAAATATCTGGCAGGTTGTTTTTTGTGTTTAGGTAATTGGTATTCGTACAAAGGTGATTTGAAAAAATGCAAAAAGTTATTTGGAGAAGTTTTATATATCTGATACAATCTATACAAGATTTTCATTTAGTGTAGAGACGATGGTATTAGTAATTACTTTGCACCTGCGTGATTTAAATAGCAAAGTACATTAAAAGTGCATTCAACAGAGTATCAGGAAAACCATATGTTAACTAATTCAAACTAAGCAAGATATGAGTCTTGCTTAGTTTGAATTAGTTAACATATGGTTTTCCTTAAGCAAGATATGAGTACAGCGCGTGGTGGCCTGTTGGTAAATGGACTAGACGCGGCTGCCCACATGTTCATGGTGGTCGCGGGTTCGAATCCCAGGGCACACTTCTGACTTTTCGGAGTCATGTGTGTATTGATAGTCAATCACCACGTACTAAAACGGTGAAGGAAAACATCGTGAGGAAACCTGCATACCATAGCGATTTACAAGAATTTCTATGGTATGTAAGTCCGCCAACCCGCACTAGGCCAGCGTGGTGGACTATATGGCCTAACCACTCTCAATTGTATTCTCGATTGTAGAGTAGGCCCGTGCCCTGCAGTGGGACGTATATGGGCTGATACGGAAAGATATGAGTGTTACTAATGCCACCTCTACCTATTTCTTCGGGAATAATTTTTTTTTTTCGCTATGAATGACGTGACGAGCATGCCATTCGCCGGATGGTGAGCAATACGACCGCTAATGGACAGAAGCAATGCTTGGCATTCCACTGCGCTCGCCATCCTGAGACATAAGATGTTAAGTTTCAGTATGTCCAGTAGTTACTCTATGTACAACGTCTTCAAACCGAAACACAACAGTGCATTTACGCTGCTGTTTGACGGGAGAAATAGATATTGCAGTGGTACCTACCCAGGCGGCTTTCCACGTATTATGTGAGATTTTACCGCCAGTAATATCAATTTATTTCATCTTTCAATTAGTAGTTACAATAATTTCCTTGAGTTTAGTTATAATTGTCAGGCATTAATACAACATGTAACAGTTTAGTTTTTAGTTTTAGTAATTGTTTAATATATTTTTGGTTTTCAGTAAAAGTCCCCGACGTAAAGCTGTGGATGACGATTGCATGATCGTTGGCATCAGCAGAGATTCGTTGAAGGCACGAGATGCTCCCAGAAAGAGCCCCGATGTCCTCTGTCCTATCAACTATGAGTTTTATAAAAATGCTGTTGAAAGGGTACTTAATTTTATAGTCTATATATCTCTTTAGCCACAGAAAGTCTACTAACACAGAGCTCTCCTAATGATTTTCATGTGAACCTGATAGAAGCGACGCAATACTCGATCCAGGTTTATCGTTGCATCTACAATATATCTGCATGTGGATCTGTATTTTAATCAAGAGTATGATTAAGAGTCGTTAGGCCCTATAGTCCACCACGCTGGCTTAGTGCGGGTTGGCAAACTTTACCATATACATTATAAATATTTATGGTAACATGTACACCTCACGATGTCTTCCTTCACCGTTTTCGTGCGTGGTGATTGAGTATCAATACACACATGACAACGAAAACTCAGAGGTGTGCTACTTCCTCATACCCGCGACATAACACACGATCTTAGTGTGAGGTCAGGACCATGTATGTGACTATTGGGTGTATTAATTTTTTTACGTATATAAATGCAACAGTCACAAATTAAAATCCCTTACAGTAGGAATCCCCGTGTTGTCTCAGAATAAGAGAGTTTTCCGCCCTAAGCAAATATTTACGATTTACATCGAAATTTTTAGTTTGCAGATGACCAACCGAAGCTGACGAAGATGTACATGTCCGGGGAATTGAACCCGATACCAATAGATCACGAGATACAAGACTTGAAACGCACAGAGTACCTCACCAAGTATTGTTCTAGGGGTACATTATTATCTTATTTAATTTAATCCTGTAAATACATAAATAGATGTTGTGTATAAATTTAATGAACGGAACTATAAACCTTCAAAACCAAACAGAGCTAGAGTAATTCGTATGAAATTTCGATACAAAAGACAAAAATAATTATTTGAATTTAATTATTTTGTCTGTTTCCTATCAGTCCAATATAAATAAATAAGAAATTCCAACTATGATTCCTGAATAGTTATTACTACTCCTATAGTTTTTTACAAATTTTGTGTTTATCACAGGATGCTGTAAAGTTTAGTCAGTTTTTCGCGACAGCATAAAAACATCATTATTAATTTTTGCAATAACATGCTTAGCGGGATTAAATGCGTGTCACTGTTGATCCTGACTCTAGAGAAGTTTCAGTGAGGGCAGTAAGTTAGGAGTAGTCTTCGTTTGGTGGTTTATTTCAGAGTGGCCGTGTATGCCCGGTCACAGTTTTCATTAGGTGAAATATTTCAGAGTTGCCGTTTATGTCCGTCAACATGGCGCGACGTGCGCGTGCCCTACAGACCCTGCGCCTTCCTGATGACGTGTACATCCCTGATACCAGCCAGAAGGGCTCATACAGGAGCCCCAAGCCTGAGAAGTACGCCGATCCACCCTCAGCCATGTCCATGAGGCCCAAGCTCGACGATTCTTTGCAAAGTGAGGATATTTGGCAATAGAATGGATAATTTAGCTATTGGGTACAAAAACACAGAAACATAATTCTATAACTTGAGAGTTAGGCAGAGGTGTAAATAGTGATCCATAATGTTTGCCCGTTTAATTCCGAATCGAAATGTTGGGACCCGGTAATCTTATATATTTTTTTTGTAAGTCCTTTCTATTATAACAGCCTTTAAACGTATAGACGCTGGTTGTGGGACGAGAGAATAGAATACGAGCCAAATTTAAACTTTGTGACAAATAATTTAGGATATGGGTGTTTCTAAACCCGGAACATATGTAGTTTCTGATACTCATGGCACAAGACTGCATTTAGCTTAATGTAGAGTCAGGACAATGCGTTTGTGTTAAACGGTATGACTATTCATTTTAGTATAACTCAATTAAGGGATGCTGAATCGAACTGCAATGTAGATATAAAAATTAATATTAATATGTTTGCAGAGGAACTTCGGCGCATCCTGCGCGTGCGCACGGGAGACACGACTTACGGCGCGTGCCACGGTCTTTTGGCCCAAGTGGTGTTGGAGAAGAATCCGTTTGGTCCTCCGCGCGAGGAGCCCAGATATGGCCGCTGGCGCAACCCATACATTTATACTTATAGAGTTGGTTAGATGCGTTTACAATTAGAGGGGTGTTTTTTTTGTAAGTATTTACATTGTGGTGATTTAAATTATACGTATAAATTGAAAACTGTTTTTGATTTGTGTCATAGATTTATCTAATATAAAAATGCCAGGTCAAGTAAAGCGGCTACACCATTACTCCTGTACCTTTGTAATTGTGGATTACTTTTATTTGCAAGTAAATCAATTATGCAAATATCACGATATTCTACTAAAGTTAAAGGTATAATTAACACTGCAAACTTATGGAACGAGGTGCGGAAGTTGATTTAGTATACCTAAAATATATTCAGGTATATTCAGGGGAGGGAGGTGAGACAGAGCACATACTACACATATAAAGGCGTTAGTGAGAAGAAAATTCACAAAAGAAAATTACAAAGGAAGGCAAATATTTGCAACAAGTAAATACTCTTTGGACCACGCCGACAATAATAAACGTTTTTATATAAAAAATAAAAAATCAAGACAGTCAGTGTCATGTTATAAGTAAAGACAATGTCACAAAATCAAACACTACCATGAAATGCACACTTAATAGTTTAGAATGGTAACAAAATTTCCAGTTGTATTATGAAGTGAAAACACAGTAAAGCAAGATGGATCACTATTTGACGACATACCGGAAGGATTATCTGTGGCCCAACTTGCCCGGGGCGGGCGGCGCGGCGGAAGCCGGCGGTCTAGCAGAGTATGTTTGTACAATATATATTATATTACATGTATTATGAGCCTATCATAAAGATATAGTGATTTTTGGCTCTCATTAACACAGAAACAACTTGAATTGACTTGGTTCAATAGGAGAGAATGCCTCAGGCATTAAGTCCGCCCGGCGCCTGTATACTATGTATATAAAGTGTTAATAAATAAATAAATAGAACCAATATTTATGGATCGCAGCAACATTTGCCGTAATTGAATCCGTGGCCATTCATTTTACAGCCGGTGTTTAACAAATTGCATTTCTCTCTGCATTTATCTAGTCTTAGTACAATCAGCGTTATGAGTGAGATTACTGGTGCGCCCTAGGGGATAATGTGGAAGTCAATGGTCGATCTTTTAAGAACGATGATTCATTAATCTACGATTAATATATTGTCAGAAGTACGATGTATATTATAGACGACTCTGGGAACCTTAAATTTTATGTAAACAGTAGTCTACATAGAGAATACAAATCTAAACACCTTAAAAGTGACCCACTCCCCATCCATCTGTCTTGTTAATCAGAGTCCCAAAGCTATCAGGCGAGGAGTTAGCCTTCTACCAGGCATGCATGCAGCACACCCGGCCGCCGGACTGCCGGTGCCCTCAGTACTCCGGCGGGGAGATGCCGCAGATGCCTCCAGGGAAAGAGGGCGGTTGGAGCAGGAATGAGGTACTTTAATATTGTAATTACTGTATGCTGCAGAGTGAAATACTGAATGACTGATGATAATCGAAAATCTCTTGGCAATGTTAACTTCATTATGCATGTTAAATTGACTATTTAAGTATATTATAGGAATTGTAAACATTCATTTAATGTGGGTAAGGTTATTTTAATAGTAGGTAGTATTCGCTATTTGAACACTTGGTTTTGTATACCTAAGTATTAATTATAATACATACGTGCTTGATTTCATATTATTAGTTTAATCATAATCTAAGAAGTATCTATATTGCGAGTCGATATGCATTCAATGGGATTACCTATCTTTATTACTTAGAGTATTTATAATGTAGAGGGAGCGTTAACATATATTTACGTCTTCAAAAACGCAGATATTTTTTTGTTCTTAATGTTGGTAACGCTTCTGGTAAGAATAATTAAACTAACTCAATAACCGCCAATTGCTAAAAAAAAATTTGATAGCCGAAAGTATACTTGGCTATTATCCTTTTAAAACGAGTTTGAGTGGAATTTAGTTAGCCCTAAACTATTTAAATTCCTATAACATAAAAAAAAAAAAAAAAAAAAAAAAAAAGTACCAGCGCCCGCTTTATATTCAAATAATCTAGGCTTAATTATTATGTAAATCAATCTAACTCACCGTAATCTCGATCTCAAAGCTGGAAGGTTTGCGCCGAATCCTAATTATTTATTTTATCACTAAACACCACATTGTCTACGTTAGAACTGTATTCTGTAAGAAACGCAGCTCACTTGTGGAGCTCACACGACACGTTCGAAAGCTAGCATGAGACTGGCCAAAGTCCAAACTATATGACACCGGAGAAGCCAAGTGACAATTAAACTACCCTCATCTAGATTATATTTTCGATTCTAGAAAAAAAGGATGTTATCGAAATGCACTATTGTAAAAATTGCCTTTTTTTAATTAATATGACTTGTTAAATATGAATAACGTCTATGCAACATGTACATCTCATATTTTTTAACATAAATAATGATTAAATATTTCTTAATTTCAGATTATGGGACCAATGCTTGACCCAAAGCTGTATCCAGTGAGAGTTGGTGCCAGTCCAGAGACACCTACTTCCCGATATGACCAGCCAAACGCGTTCTTGGATAAGGTAATACAAAACTTCAAATCAAATTCTTCTTTAAATCTATGTATTGACACATAAACGTTGGGGTCAAAAGGTTCTTGAGTGGAGGCCACGTACAGGCAAGCGAAGTGTCCGACGCCTGCCTACAAGGTGGACGGACGATCTGACTAAGGTTGCAGGAAGTCGCTGGATGCAGGCCGCTTCCAACAGGTCATTGTGGAGATCCTTGGGGGAGGCCTATGTTCAGCAGTGGACTTCCTGTGGCTGATATGATGATGATGATGATTGACACATAAAATAAACTTGAATAAAATGGTAGAGCTAAATATTATTCTTCAAGTTAAGCCACTGGACGTCCATTACTGAACATAGTCCTCAATGATTTCCACAGTGACTTGTCAAAAGCTGTCGGATCTTATATTCATTAATGTAGTATACTTTCCACAGCTCCAGTCGAAGTATCCGATGTTGTACAGCATACTGCAGAACGAAGCGTCGCCCGAACTCAAACAACGCATTGATCGCGACCGAAATAAGACCACTTACCAAGTGGACTATTGTGAAACAGGTAACGAGGAAAACCATGGAAATCTGAATAGTTAAAAATAGTAAATGGGTTTTTTGTAATGTTGTACAATGTAACCCAGGGTATTTAGAAATATATGTATTAAATGAATAATTATAATTTCAATTATATGTATAGCCGGAATTGGTGCCATAGTATTTCTAAAGAACAAAATATTTATTTTGAGTGGTAATTCAAAGATTTGTTTATTTGAAGGCAATGAAGGCGAAATTAATGACTACTTTCGCAACCCGTGATTAATGGGCATATTCTGCTAAGAAGTAATTTTGAAGATTTTTGAATCAGAAGTTGATACAAGTTTTGACATTAATACGAATAATGATATTTCATCAGCTTCAAATGTTGCATAATTAACGTCACCAACTTAACTTACTTTCCTACCATCAGGTCCTGGAGCGAAATTCGAAGGTCTACAAAGAGCAGCGGATGAGAGCGGAACAGGGCCGTGTGCTCAGCCGATGCGTCTGCCCGGGGACCCTTGCAGGGTTGGACCTAAACCTAGGATGTCCACTCCTAAGACCATATCCAAACAAGGCGGCGGCGGAGCTAGCGACCCTAGAGCTAAGTGTGGTAAGGATTTGATCAAAGTTTTACTTGTTGATGCAAGTGTGTGTTATTTTGTAGATATTTTTTTGTTCGTGAGTTGTGGAGTGCTTGCCTATGTCCTAAAGTCCTAACTATAAACTAAACACCATATCCACCCATATAACTAGGTTTTTATTCTCGGCTTACGAATATAAAGGATAAAAAATAGAATGAAAACAAAATGGGTGTAATGTTTCTGGTTCGGTATTAACAGAACGAATTGAACCTTAAAATGTTGCGCATTTAAATTATTACTATAGTTATACTTTATCTTTAACATAAGCAATAATGTAGCAACTACTGGTTGTCCATAAATAAAGAAAGAAATTGCTATGGCAAATGTGTTATTTTACGAGGATTTTATATGTCAGTGACATCTCATAGGTTTAGTAGCGCTATTAGTGTTGCAGACAAGCCTATAACACATCTTTAACACTTTAATTAGTTTAAGCACGATTAATTTTAAACTGTTGATTCAATTTTGATAATATTAATTTTGAAACAAATGTCGATAAAGAACAGGTCTCCTACGGTCTTTCATTTTAACTGTTGTTGACGTACTATTTAATATTTTTTTCTAGAAACAACATCAGCCGTGCCTCCGCTGGGTAAGTCTGAGTACCAAGACGGCGTGTCGAAACTCGGAGGCATCATCATGCGAGACAAACTGCATCGAAGATAACAATATAACTACTGTGCAAATCAAAAGTAACCACGGATTAAATCATTCAGACCATTGTAGATTTTTGTTTTATTTTGTTGTAGATAATGAAGGTTCATAGACAGTTTTAAAACCTGATTTAGTTGCTAAATGTTTTGTCCCTTTCGTACGACTTTTGAATTCAGTACGAGTAAAGAAGATACCTGCATATATACATCGGCCTGCACTGTCCCACTGTAGGGCAAAGTCGTCACTATCCTCCATCCATTCGTCCAAGTTCAGGGCTCGATCCTACCAATCTCTGTCCCACCTATCCAATTCATCTCGACAACTTTTTCTGGGCCTATCGCGACGTTTCAGAGTTTTGGATGGTTTCCATTGTGTTGTTTTTGCCTACAGTTCATTGCGCATGAGGCTTAAATGACCAGTCCAGTTCCACTTCAGGCTAGTTGATTTCTTGCCAACGTATTTGAGTTTTAGAGCGCAGTATACTGTTTTAGATATTTTAGTAGTGTTTTAGCGAAGAAAATAACATAGTAGGGGAGCCCAAGAGGGGATTTGAAGAGGAACTCGAGCGCGTCAGAAAACTATATGAGGAGAAAACTTATTCCTTGTAATGTACTCCTACCATATATAAACCATTTATATAAGGGCGTGCTCCGATGACAGCCCGTCAGATTTGTAAAAAAACATCAATCCTCAGAAAAACTCGAGCGCGTCAGATTAATGGCAGGTAAGTTAAATACATACAGAACAGAATATATTTCAATAATCTGATGATTTTAGCGTGGCATAAGGAAATGGGTGTGTGGCAAAATTGTAAGAAAAAAACGTCACTATGAAATACTCGAGCGCGATTATTTTTTTTTTATTTTGAAGGAAATCTTGTAAGAATTACAGTATACAAATAATCTGACAATTTTCATGGGGCGATGTAGCTTAAACCATAAATAAAGTGTGGCGCGTACAGCTGCTGAGAACTAAATTGAAACTCCGCGCCTCTTGTTTCCTTCTCACTCTTTCTTTATATTTCACTCTCTCGTACTATCCCCACACCAAATTAGAGCCGACTTAGTTTCTTGGTAGCCAACTTCCTGAAGCATACGAAGATATTGTCATAACACCTGACATATCAGGAGATAATTTTGATTCAGGTACGTTTTATTAATACTATAATACAAAAGAAAAAGAAAATTTTAAAGTTTATAACCCTTCCTTTTTACAGAAACACAAAATGAAGAAGAAATTGACCAAGGAGGAAGCAATTTTCCAGTGAAGATGAAGGATGAAAAAAATGTTTTTATGTTTTTTTATCTATTTCGTATTAATAAATAATAATAAAATTACACCTTCATATATGCGCATAATTTTTCTTTGAAATTAGCAGATTAAGAATATTCCTTCATATATTTGTCAGATTATCATTTGGGACGACTAGAACATCAAGTTAAACAGTTTGTGTAAAAATCTGATGCGCTCGAATATTTCAAGGTCACGTTTTTTTTTTACATTTTCAAAAATCTGCCATGACTTTTGATCACACCCAAATCGTAATTTATATTATAATAATATTTATATTTCAGATATTTTAATAGGACACTTTTTTGAGTTTTCTAAATATTCCCTTTGAATATCTGACACGCTCGAATAACTTTTTTTATTTATTTTTTTCTAACCTTTTCTACAGCCATCCTCCCCTAACTACTCGTCAGAATAATATCTCTCGGTTGTTAAAAAAACAAAGCGGGTACGCACCGTGAATATCTGATGCGCTCGAGTATTTTTATGTAAGTGAATTTTTTAACATTTTTGAAAATTAACACACGCTCTCCTCCCCACTAAAATGGCAAAGTGATCATATATTATTTTTCGTTTTAGGCCCTAATCTTCACAATCTAATCGGTCCCCATGACGCTTTAGTAACTGAAAATTTAGCGGTCCGGCCTCCGGCCTCTACTAACACATATGATAACTAAAATAGGTTTAAAATTTTCTATGAATAGGGCCTTGAATGTTTTATCAGGAGCAAACACTAGTAAGCAGTGCATTAGGTATGTTTAATAAATTTTATAAATTTGATATAAAGCAGGTACACTTTATAAATTGTATTGAAAAAATAGGATGTAACTACTACACTTACAACTGCTTCCGTAGTATTAGAAAATAAGTTTGGGTGATTACGATTTTCCGACATATAAAATTACTCCGACCCAGATAGATATTGTGTGACTTAAATTTCAGCAGCATCTCGATAGACCTAAGGATAAGGAACAACAAGGCATGAGATCACAATCAAATGAACATATCCTTACAACAATATTTATAATAAAAGAAAATAATGATAAATAGACGTTTATGTATAAAACACGTTATAATCTGTCATGTGGGCGGCGATCGGGCGCTGGAGATTAGCTCCCCTCGTTTGTACAGCGTCACTCCTTCCCTCCTCTCTTCTTTCCTTACGCTCACTGACTCTTCTTTCCTATGATCATCTTTTTTATGATCATCTTTTCTTTGATCATCTTTCCTGTGATCATCTTTCCTGTTGTGGTCTTCTCTCCTAACTGTGTGTTCTTCTCTCCGTACTGTGTGCTCTTGCCGCGACTGTGACGTCACTCTGGTCCGGATTGTGCTCTCATCGTGTTGCCTGAGGACAACTGCTCTTGCGTCTGATGTGTTGCGTTCTCTGAAATTCATTTATTATTGATTATTTATTAGATAATCATTTATTAATATATGGGGAGGCCTAAGTAACTAAGTAATTTATGAAGCGTAAGCGTTCTAAGTAATTTCTGTAATCGTTTTCAGTTACAGGACATCATTTGCGTCACTTTCGTGAATTAATTTAAAGATAGCAAATTTTGACACAGTCTGGTCTATTTATTGTTAAAAGATGGACAATAGTGATGCTAACAAGTCACTACAAAATACCATCTGTGCTCTTTATCATCAAACCTACTGATGATCATAACATACCTGCTAAGAGCCATGATTCTGTCAATATCCGGTGGCCGTCTAATCTCACTGGCTGAAGTCAGGGTGACTCTTAACGGCGTGGCCACCACCGACGCTGGTGGTGGACTGGCTGGAGGCGACGACGCATTAGACGCTGATGCAGGAGACGAGGACCCCACAGCCGAGTCCCTCTTGGCCGAGGACTCGGAGCCGGAGGTGGACCGGCGGCGCGGGGGAGGCGCGGGCCGCCGCGAGTCCCGGGAGTCTCGTGAGTCCCGGGACTCGCGCGAGTCTCGCCCCTCGCGAGGCAGCGCGGCGGGGATATGCAGCGATGCCGTGATCACGTAGCTGTCGTCGTCTGAACCGCCAAGAGTCTGCGCGTAAAACATTTTAGGACATTAGTGGGCTTTTAAATAGTAAAAACAAGTTTCATATTTATTATTAGTAGCTACTTTAAAATCAGTATTTGTTGATTCCTGATTTTATTGGACTACTATTATATGTTCAATTATTAATTTTTTTTAACATTCCGATCTCACTTTGAAGCTCTATATTTTCTACTGCTATTACTTAAATTATCATTATCATGTCACGCGACATGACTGTATGGCATGATTAAGTAAAGCTAAGTTTTTAGGTTCGAATCCCGAGTCAGGCAAAGTGATTTTGGATATTTCTATTCATTTTCACCCCGTAGTCAGGAATTTGTGCCCGATAATGGCGATACGCCTTACCATATCGTAGGACGGAACATACAAAGCGAAACGTGGGTGTTCTGGTTGCACCACTACCTACTCGTTCTGGAAGAAAAGTCGTGAGTTTATGAATGTCATTATGTTCAATTACCTCATTATAATCGCTGGCGGAGTCATTGGAGTCCGGCGCGGAGTCGGTCCTGGCGGCGGCCGTGCTGCCGCTGCCGCACACCACGCCACTGCTGCCGCACTCTTCACTGCTTCGTACCCTGACAAATCAGATACAGGCTGTTTTAGTTGGTTACATTTATTTATTTATTTGAATCTTCAACGAAGATAACACTTAACATTTCTATTTAACTACATATGTATCCTTCTGCGTGCATCTTCAATTACAGGAGAGTACAATTTACATTGTAAGGAAATGAAAGAACTACGAAAATTCGGGTCTTCTACATTATGAAATACACAGGGGCGTGCGCTCCTTGTAGGCAGAAATGCAGTGCTTTACTTGCCATTTACAGATATTTTATTATAACGTACGTACTTCTTAATGACTTTAATTAACAGTAAATAAATGAATAAACAAAATATAATAACTTAATAACGCCTAATATTTTATAAATAGCACCTATTTGCAAGCGCACAAACATTATGTTTGCCACTCGAAAAGCAAAAGGCGCTGCAAAGCAAAATAATGTACCTAATCAACCAAGTAATGCCGCCGCGTCCCGCATGACATTTGTTTGCATGTGTGTAGTAATTTTGGTGTCCGTGCATAGTCGCAAACGCACACACGCATGAATATTGAAAGCCGCGACTCCTGCGGCAGGCCTCGGAAGCTCGGCAGTTGTCGGGAGTAATCGGAAATGTTCGTTGCCTATAATCCGAGTAAAAATAATAGACAGAAATCTAATAAACTGCGCAAAATGCACATTATGCATTTTTGTTTGGTAAGGTTTTATTTCTTTAAATAGCACAATTTTTTTGTGTTTCGCGGGGGCCATTTTGCTTTTTTCATGTGATAAGCATTGTTTATTATTTTGTTTGCGTCAGTTTAATTATAGTTTTCTTGTAATATTTTACATTTTAATATTTGAAAGTGTGTACATTTAACAGTTTATTTCTGAGTTTCTATAATAATTGTAGTGATTTGCTTTTACTAGTACGTTTGTTGATTTTTTAAAATGTTATTTGATTGTGAGGTTTGTGTTGAAAGTGTGTGTTTATTAAAAATTAAAAATAACAAGTTCTCACAATTGTCATTCAGTGAAAAGATTCAAATTTTGTCTAAAGGTAGGTGTGTACCCGAGTTACAACAATTAAATCAACAAAAAGGGAATGTAACTCGAAAGTTTCATGTTAAAAGTTATGAAACGTATAACTGGCTGTGTGGTTGTGTACACACGATTAAATTATATTGTTTTCCTTGCATATTGTTTAGTAATTCTAGTACAGTGTGGACTGATTCAGGATATTCAGATTTAAATAATTTCTATGCCGCGGCAAAGAAGCATGACCATACAGAAAAACATCTGGAGGCCTGCTTAAAATTAAATACTTTTGGTAAATCTCGTATTGAAATGAGTATCAACAGCCAGTTACGATTAGATATTGAGAGGCATAATGCTAAAGTTGATCGCAATAGAAACATTTTTCAAAGGCTGATCGATGTTGTTTGCTTTCTGGGAAAACAAGAATTAGCTTTTCGCGGTCACGATGAGTCAGTATCGTCGTTGAATAGAGGTAATTATTTAGAAATAGTAGATTTATTAGCCAAGTATGATGGAATTTTAGAAACCCATTTACAGAGTGCAAGTACCTCATTCACGGGCATGTCGAACCGTACGCAGAATGATTTGATCTCGAGCGTTGCATCTGTGATGATCGATCGCGTTAAAGCCGAAATTAAACAGTCCGATTTTGTCGCCGTCATGGTAGATGAGACTCCTGATGTTAGCGGCCGTGAACAATTAGTATTAGTTTTGAGATATTTTCGTGATTTTGAAGTAGTAGATCGATTTATCAAATATGTTGATGTCAGCGCGGATCGGACCGCTGTAACCTTGAGTTCTATTATTTTGGAAATTTTAGAAGAGTTCGATTGTGTATCCAAATTAGTTGCACAAACTTACGACGGGGCAGCAGTTTTATCCTCACAAATTAATGGCGTGCAGGCTTTGGTGAGACAAAAATGTCCACAAGCTATGTACGTTTGGTGTTCAGCACATATATTAAATTTAGTTTTATCGAAATCGTTCGAACGAGTTGCTGAAACAAAACGCTTTTTTAGTATTATAAAATCAATCGTGGCTTTTTTTCACACCAGTACAAAGCGAATGGCCCATTACAACAACTTTGCCGATATGAAAAAGCTGCCTCGTGTCGCGGAAACAAGGTGGACATATCATTCGCGCACGGTTAATATTATTAATAATGCGTCCACCCACCTCCTAGAATTGTTTGAAAATATGAACGAAAATACACAAGACTGGGATGGTGAAACACTGACACAAGTCAGTTCATTTTTATATATTATGAAAGAATTTGAATTTAATTTTCTTTTAAAATTTTTCGCTGATATTTTTGCAGAAACGGATATTCTGTACGATATTTTGCAAAAAAAAACTAGTGACATCGCGTATTGTGTAACAAAGATAAAAGAGTTAGAGTCATTTTTAGAACGTTTTAGAGAGAAGTTCGAGATCTATTATGATGCCGCCGTTCACATTACCGGACCACCTAAAAGAAAGCGCAATGTCGATGATGTAAAAATACATTATCGGCGAATTTTTGTTGAAATAATTGATAATGTAGTCAGTGAATTAAGAAATCGTTATAAAAACATTAAAGATTTAAAGTTTATTGAGCTACTTTCTTGTGAGAATTTTAAAAAATATAGTGAGCGTTTCCCTGAAAATGAAATCAGAGAGTTCACCAATAATTATCAGGCACATTTTAATTTTGATAAATTGAAAAATGAATTGCGCTGTATTTATAGATCACCTCAATTTGCAAATAGTTGTGTATTTAGTATTATTCAAAATTTGTATAAGGACAATTTAAATAAAGTTTTTTCTGAAGTGTTACGATTAGCGAAATTCATTGTGACTATCCCAGCAAGCAGCGCATCGGCAGAGCGTTCATTTTCGTGTTTAAAACGTATCCACACATATTTGAGAAACACACAAAATCAACAACGACTCACAGAGCTTTCCATGATTTCTATAGAAAAGGCATTAATGATAGAATTAAAACGCAATCCAACTTTCTATGACGATATCCTAAAATCATATTTAAAAAAAGATAGGCGCATAGATTTAATCTATAAATGAATGAGTAGTTTTTTTTTACTAACCCGTAATTTTATTATTAAGTTTATTTATATATTTTGCGAATCACATGAAAATCGGTCTTTTTAAAGGCCACATCGGATATCTTGCAAGGGACGTGTTCTATAACCATCACTCACTTGGATAAGATATTTGAGGTGGTCGTTTATTTACATCGGGCTATAGTAATCTCAATTAACCGGAACCTTGAATATGTGAAAATTGAAGCTGACTCGGTGAGTAGTTATAATATTTTAGTTTATTAATCATTTACTTATTAGACTTTCTTCGGCCACGACAATCGATCGCTGGTTTTTCTGCGTTCCGTAGATGTATATGAATAGTAGTACATCTAAGACTTGTTCTGTTGGCATGGTTTCCGACTTAGAGATCCGTCGCGTGGCTGTGGCTATGCTAAACATCTATAAAAGAAAAGTTTTTGTGCCGAGTACTTCGCCGCATACCCAGTATCATAATCCTGTGCACGCCACTGGAAATACATACATATAAGGTGAAGGGTAATGTGAAGTTATGGCTATTACTAATTTGATACTAGATTCTTCCGAGGAAAGACAAGAAATTTGAACATGAATAATGATATTGGGGTAAGAACATTTATAATCCTACAGTAGGTAGTTACGAAATGAAACAGGGAAACAATAATGAATTGAAATAGAAATGTGATTTATGAAATGATTGTGAAAAAGCGTTCTACGAGTGACTTTCGAGTATTAGTTACAATAATTTAATCACTTTTATCATTTTCTAAACTATTATTCTCTAAGTTTTTTAGACACGTTTGTTGTGTCATTACCTAGTGACTATAGTCATGGCAGAGGACAGCGAGCCGGAGGATGTGTCGGAAGCGGTCTCTCTAGTTCTTCTGCGGTGACTCTTCTCACTGCGTCTGCCGACAAAAGGCAGACCGTCACGACTTGCAAACCCATTGTACTCGTATAGTTGAGTTATTTTTCAACTATGAGACATTTTTAACAACCTTGCAGCTATCATCATGAAGAAGAAATATTTTCTATAGTGAATGATCATCAAATGGGTTCAATAATAGTATATTACCATCAGAATCCAACATCATCTACAAATACATTCTTTGACTCTAGCATCGCCACCCACTTTTCGTGGAGGAAAGCAATTTTAATGCATTCTTTTTTGTTCAAATTACAACCCAAAATATTTAATAATGTTTAATTCCACCTCTGCTTAATCGATTTATTTATAATAATTGTTTACAAGTCGTAAACACTATCTTCTTTATTGTGTCAATAAACAACATACGAGTATCGCGGTACTACAAATGTTAGAAACAACACTAAAAGCAATTATATCAATAGCCATAAGCCTAATAAAGATAAACTATGCTTTGGTTAATGATCAAGATTTAGTAGAGCATGATAGATGGACGATTGTAATGATTTCATCGTTTTACAAAATATTATTGTGAATTTCCGATAGAGGTATAATAGAGCTGAGATCAAGACCGAGCTTGCAGATAACAAATAACGGCTGAAAAAATTAAGATAGAAGCAACCAAATATTATACCCCGTTTTAAATTAAAAAGAAAATGTGCAAAATAGCAATCAGAATTCAGATTAAGTAAATCAAAAGTATTTGAAGTGAACTTTTCCAGAAGTGTGAACTCCTAATCAACGAATCAATTGGGAATGATTTGAAGGAAATAACTTCTAGGCATCTTACAGCTTTTGCAGTTCACTAGCAAATTAAAATAAACAGTTGACCAGATTAAATAGGTAACCATTTGAAATATCTCTAAGCATAACTTACAGCTGAATAACTTAGTATTAGAAGTAACTGCTGGTTAAATGCTAGTGTTTATAATTGAACTGTTACATATAAAGCAAGTGGTTAAGTAAGTAGCTACCTTGCTGGTGGTACGTTGCCCGGGCCTCCGGTGGCGGCGGCGCTGTGGAGGAAATGTTCTCTCGACCACACCCGCCTTATCGCGTTGTCTGTATTCTCTGTGTTGGCTTCCGCTTGACACCTGGAAATTTTAATTGATTCATTACTTCTTGGAGGATTTTACAATTAAAGTGACAATGTGATTGGATATGACGTGATTCCTGATCTTTCCGAAATGTATTTAGTTAACCTCGTGCAGCAGCTCGGCCGGCAGCGTCCACAGTGTATTTATATGTATTTGCTGGAGTATGTGTACTCACTCGGCTCTCCTGAGCAGCAGCGAGTCGAGATGCGCGGGCGCGCTGTGCGCCAGGTGGATGTAGGCCTCGTGCAGCAGCTCGGCCGGCAGCGTCCGCAGTGTATTTATATGTATTTGCTGGAGTATGTGTACTCACTCGGCTCTCCTGAGCAGCAGCGAGTCGAGATGCGCGGGCGCGCTGTGCGCCAGGTGGATGTAGGCCTCGTGCAGCAGCTCGGCCGGCAGCGTCCGCAGTGTATTTATATGTATTTGCTGGAGTATGTGTACTCACTCGGCTCTCCTGAGCAGCAGCGAGTCGAGATGCGCGGGCGCGCTGTGCGCCAGGTGGATGTAGGCCTCGTGCAGCAGCTCGGCCGGCAGCGTCCGCAGTGTATTTATATGTATTTGCTGGAGTATGTGTACTCACTCGGCTCTCCTGAGCAGCAGCGAGTCGAGATGCGCGGGCGCGCTGTGCGCCAGGTGGATGTAGGCCTCGTGCAGCAGCTCGGCCGGCAGCGTCCGCAGTGTATTTATATGTATTTGCTGGAGTATGTGTACTCACTCGGCTCTCCTGAGCAGCAGCGAGTCGAGATGCGCGGGCGCGCTGTGCGCCAGGTGGATGTAGGCCTCGTGCAGCAGCTCGGCCGGCAGCGTCCACAGCTCGGCGTGCCGCTCCACCAGCACGCGCACCACGTTGATCACGTCCGCTCGCTCCGATAGCTGCTCCGCACTGCGGAACAATACAACGATGTCCTCGGCTTGATCTGTGTTCCTCATCGTACTCATAAGGACTGGATGGTGTGGCATACTCTATACTCTTACAGATGGGGTGAGGGGATTAAATAAAATATTATAAAGGAGTGAGAGAACGTGAGTATTCCGACGAAGCCCTATAGGTAACCACTTGAGCTTAGCACGAAACTCAGAGACATGATCATATTTGCGTAGTCCAAATATGAATCTAATACAGAAATTTTGAAGTCGCTCAAGTTTATTAAGTTGGTCTTCGGTGAGATCAAGATAGCTGACATCAGCATAATCAAGGATGGGAAGAAGGAGAGTTTGCGCAAGTGAAATTTTCGTGGCAATGGGTAAAACATTGTGTAACCGTCGCAGGAAACTTGCCGAGGTTTGCCTCGTAAGCGACTTAACTCTCGAAGCTGAGGACCCCAGGTGAACGACTGATGGAAGTGTAGACCAAGATTTCTATAGATTAAACTTCTATAGATTGTTCTATAGATAATACTTCTATAGATTAAACTTCTCATATTAAACTTCTATAGATTAAACCGCAAAGTATTCTAGCAAAAGACTAAATGACAATACCGTGGAACACTTAGTTGTCGAACAAAGATGTATCACACCTGACTCCAAAACAAATTTTCTGACAAGAAAACGAAGTGTTGTATTGCTGCGCTATAAAACAATTTGGTCATCCTATCTCCACGTTCCAATTTCACAGTAGTTTAATTTTTTACAAGTACTAACGATACAAGTCTATATTACAGCTAGCAACAAACTGACTACATTAATCACTGTCCAGATGGCTAAACCACTACGCAGACTACTACTAAGAACCCGCTCTTCCCTCACCGCGGACCCACCTGGCAGTCTCATTAGGCTTGTTCCGGTGCAGGATGTTGGGCGCGAAGATAGTGGCGAGGTTGGCGGCGTCCATCTTGTTGCCGGGCTGCGCGGAGTCCTCGGCGTGGGCGGCCAGTAGCGCCAGGAACGACAGCAGAGCGTTGAGGGTGTCCCGGTGAGCCGCCGGTAAGAGCTGGACTATTAGCCGCAGAGCCTCCCACTGGAACCGGTGGTTGTGGATCTCTGGAAGTAATCACCATCATCATCATTATCTCAGCCACAGGAAGTCCACTGTTGAACATAGGCCTCCTCCAAGGATCTCCACATTGACCTGTTGAAAGCGGCCTGCATCCAGCGACTTCCTGCAACTTTAGCCAGGTCGTCCGTCCACCTTGTTTGCGGGCGTCCGACATTTCGGCTGGAAGTAATAATAATAATAACTAAATACACCCAACAATCACATACATAGCCCTGATCGACCACGACCCACACTAAGATCGAACTACGAGAGACTTTCTGGTCTCACAAACACCCAGACCTGAAACAAACACCTGTGGATCACACAAATATTTGTCTTGGTGCGGGGATCGAATCCACGGCCTCTTGTTTCACAGCCAGCGTCTAACCAACTGTGCCACGGAGGCTGTCACATAAAATTTATTATTAAGTTTATTCATTGACCATAATTTAATAATTGCCTATGTCAGCACTTACTTTGCGTGTGCAAAAACGCCGGGTAGAGGTCCCGGCAGAGCAGTGGGTCGGGTAGATCCCTTAGGAACTCCTTGAGCAGCGTGGCCACGTCGTGTGGACACACCGCCGCGTCCAGCGCCGCCTCCTGGCTCCGCTCCCACTCCTCACGCAGCTGCAAGTACACAACTTATGATTTTAGTCTACATTTGCTAAAGGGATCATCATCCCAGAATGATAAGTTACATTCTGTTGAAACCTGCACGTCAACTAATATACGATCGTACATATAGGGTAAGGTTTCGATTGTTAGTACGGAACTGATGTGAAATAACACTGCTTGTCGGATTACGTAAAGTGAACTAAATAAAGTCAAACAGTCGCTTGAACATAGCTTGAAAATGAGCTTGTTGGACAGTTTACAAGTAAGTTAAAAACAGTGCTAGACATGGCCTGAATGTATTATTACATTAATACATGGTGTCTTGCATACAGTTTCTTGTAAGAACATCAACAAACATCAAACAATTTACAGTAAGAATTATAAAAAGATGACTGCCAAGTTTAATGCTATAATATCATCGATTGTGCCGTGAAATCTATTTCAAAACGTAAACATAACAAAACGTAGAAATCAAAGATTTTGGAAGAAATACTGTAAAAAGCAACGTAAAAAAATATTTACGCAGTAGAATTAAACAAACAACAGATAACCAACACCAAAGAAACGTGGCAGTAAAGAATAAAATTTATTAACCAACCATTATCAATGACAATACGCAGAAATAATAAAAGATTCGGCCTTGCGAACGCAAACTAAGAAAGAAACAGGATTGCCACAAATTTAGCAGCACACGCGATCGCGTATTTACAAACGTGAAACTTAACATTGTTACAGCACCTCATTTGCCGGGAGTGCCGAAGTACCTATATGTAATAAATCTCAGTAAGTGGGTCAACGGTGCCCGATCGGAACAAACGTTACGTTTAGAAAACATCTAATTCTGTCCATCAATGTTTAATTCTCAGGCGTGTTTTTGTACACTGAAATTGATTGGTGGCAAAGGCTTTGTATTCCTGACTCAACGTTTAATAATACTCAATCTTAAATCTTTCAATGCTACGATCCTACGCACTTTAACAGCGCTTATATCATAATTCTTGTTTCGTTAAGAATTTCAGGAATGTTGCTAAGGTATACAATAACATAAAACTATTAATAAGTTATTAAGACTAATGTAAAGGAATCTGCCTTGTAAGACAAGTACCTACATAATATCTACTATTGACACTACCTTGATTGCAATTTTCGTCGGTTAAATGAAAATCACATTTTCGGCTCATAATTTTTCCACTTTTGCTAAATTCTTTCTCCCAAATTATATCTTGTCTAAAATAAGATTATCCAAACGAATTTATAAAATACTGCTTTCATCAAAATAGCGAAGTTTATACGTTAAAAATAAAGTGTTCGATCAATGAATCAGTAAGTCTCCTCCAGCAATGGACACTCTAAAAATAATCCCATGTAGTAATTTCTATTGGAAAAACAAAAGCGCTCAGCAACCCAAATAGCATTGCTCCCGAGCCAGAACACATTCTTATCTTGCCAATCGATTAGTTACGAATAACATTCCGATGAGTAAGTTGGCTCGTGCTTCCTTCCTGGCTGCTCTTTGATACGAAAAACTGTTATTAATTGCCCTAATTAGGTGTGATTTTTAATAATTAACAGAAGTACAGTTCGATGTTGAAATAATTTATGATGTTACTCAGCAAGGGCCTTACTTATAAAATCCCAATGATACTGAGTGTTTGCGGAACTACTTTCACTGGTGGTAGGTCTCTCATATGTGAAAGGCCATCTGGGTGGGTACCACCGCAGTGTCTATTTCTCCCGTCAAACAGCAGTGTAAACGCACTGTTGTGTTTCGGGTTGAAGGGCATTGTAGCCAGAGTAACTACTGGACATATTGAGACTTAACATCTTATGTCTCAGGATGGCGAGCGCAGTGGAATGCCAAGCATTGCTTTGTAATTCAAGGTGTTTGGTTTTGCTACTGTTCATGAGCGGTCGTTTCGCTTACCATCAGGCGAACGGCATGCTCGTCTCGCCATTCAAAGCAATAAAAAGAAACTACCTTTTTTTCCAAACTTGAACTTGTAGCATGAATACGACAAACCGCCATCCATAATCATTTCTTTTAAATCTATAAAGTAAATAAAGATGAAGGAACAACTGACAGGCAAAGGATCTTATGCCGCATTTACACGTTGGCTGAGGCTGGGCCAACGTCTACCAACTCCAAGCTATCAACAATGAAAATCTTAAGGCCAGCCGGACCAAACACACTGTTTACACGCTGATGTTGGTGTATGCTGGCCGAGGTTGGCCAAGAGTGTAAATGCACCATTAGGATGATCATTCGACAACTCCATAGACAACATAAAATTCTACAACAAAATAGTTACCTATATTTGTTGTATAAAATTGGTTCCGTTTTTGTTTCAGTATAGTTGTATTCAACAAATTCCACAACATGTCTTAATCAGTGACTTTTATCAAGTTTCATAAATTTTATCTGCATTTCTTCCAAAATGCTTTCTAATGGTTCCATCTATAGTTATATTACATTTTCATAACATTCTAACACCGCCCTAGCATCAAAAATAGCTTACAAACTCTCACCTGTCGAACCCTCTTCTTCGACGAGGACACCCGGAACAGTCCGAGGGTGTGCAGGCCATGGCGTCGCAGATGCGCCAGGCAGGCGGAGACCAGCGCCGGCACCTTGGGCCCCCCGCCGCCCGCCTCCTCCAGCCCCGACCAGCCCCACTCGCCTGAATCACACGACTCGCTCTGGAAGAAGAAATAGAGGATTTGATAATTTTAATCTTGATGGAATAGGAGGGTGAATGATAAAAAGGAAACAATAGACAAAGATCATGGTGGTTTGGCAGAAATTGTTTCAATGTATATGGTGTACAATAAAGTGTTAAATAAATAAATAAAAGATAAGAAATTTTAAGTGTGAAACATACGTTTCAATAGACAAACTGTTACAGAATGCATTATATTGAAAATAGTTGTGTCAGGGCTATGACATTTTACAATAATTCTGGTACATCTATTCGAACAGTAATCTACATAAAACTTTAAGTGGAAATTTACTGGAACCATGAAATCTTTGTTTCAGAAGAAGTTGACTTTTTTGGTACCCGAAAATTTTCTAAATACGGCAGTTTTAAACTATAACCAAAAAAATTTCATTTTAAAATCATAATTTTGATTATCTTTTCACCTGTTAGCCATTCCGCTCCATTATTTTGCAAATAATCACGGAAATATCATTAACATTTGCTTTAAAATGATAGATCCTAAATAAGAAGATCGTGATAGAAACAAATCTAACGGAGGTGTATAACTTCGCAGCGTGTATTGAAACGTTTCAACAGATGCATTAGTCTTAATGATAAACAACCGGAGACTTCAAACTTCGATGTAAACGCTGCGCTTTTTATTACTCGTAAGTCATTCCCACTGAGGAGTTATATAATTTCTGTCAATATTTATCATACGTAACGTCAGACGCTTTGCAAGAATATTTTACACGTGAAATGGCATTTAATATTTATGAGGCTATTATTATTTAACCACTACCATCAGTCAAAAGATGTATGTATATGTACCTATGTAAGAATAATTAGTTTCAATGAACAGAAATATTAATATAGGTGACTTTTTGTACTTGCTCGGGAAAGTGACTAAAATCTATTTGAAAGGAAGTGCTATTCTGTTAAAATAGAGCATCCATTAGTATGAAATTGTTATCATTCGTCGAAGGACTCTTTTTTTGCCAGGTCGTTCAAAACCGGATATAAAAAGGCTGAAACTGAAAATTGAAAATGCCACTCTCTTAAGAGGATTACTATGACATTTTCTACACCACTGTATAATCTAGTTGTTAACCGGGAAGATAAGAATTAACCTTACACATCACTCATATAGAGATTGTTGTTCATGGCATCATGAGTTTTATGTCCACGTGGTACAATCAAACCAGAGTTGAGTTACAAAATACATGAGTGCTCACATATCAGCACTGCTCCAAAGCTTTGTCATCAGGAAGTTAGTACTAAAATCTTCGGACTGATATTGTTTTATCAAGCACATGTTGCGGTGACGGAAGATTATTACTGTAGACGGTGACTTCTAATATCTTTCAAGCCAAAACAAAACTAATTACTGTAAAATTAAAGCTAAACTCTAATGATCGAATCAACATCTCAGAAAATATATGTAGCAACATTTTTACGCTAAACGCTTGCATCTACTCATTAATCAGAAGCAAAGCAAGTAGGATTCCGCGAATATGAATCAAGAGACTGTCGTCGAACACGCGAGTTGACGGATGGCCCGACCATCGCACACCTTACTCCAGTGAGAATGTAAATGGCCAGTAACAAGTAGGCAGTTTCTACCGCGTTATTATACTGAGTCGGTTATTTTTGGATGGAGGTATAGACGAGTGTGCGAGTCGCGTCATACGATAAAATTATCGCGGCCTTAATGAAAGCAAACCGATGGAAAGGCCGAGCAGGTAACCGGATACCCGTTACGTCAGCGTGACGTCACCTCGCGTCACTTGAGGGTTTTTTTATTTGGGACAATGGCATTGTTTGGGTGGTGATGCAACTGCGTCGTATATTTGGATCGATTTGTTGCAGCGCAGCGATGATTAATCACTAGTCGTGTGATGTTAACGATCGGCGAAGTAGTACAAAACACAAGTGTGTGTAAAGCTAATATTAAAATGTAAAAACAATAAACTGCAACATCAAATGATTCGACGCTTCAGGGCTATTCATTGTTGGACAAAATAGTGATTTAGATTTAAACATAATGCTAAAATTATAAGCACCTGCTTCCGGCTCTCTGCACTACCTTAAGGTTGGCTGGTAGAGAATACCCTTGGGCATTAAGTCCGCCTGTACTACGTCTTTGTACAAAGTGTTTAAAATAAAAAAATAAAAAATAAAATCCAATAAATAGAAAACAAATAAAACTTTCAAAAGTAATTCTGAATAAAATTACAACGGGTCCTCATTAAGAACTGGTATAAAAAACGTCTAACTATTTTTATTAAAATAAGCACTTAGTCAAACAAACTTAAAGTTCACGAAAATTACACCCCAATTCGCTTCACAATTGACAAGTCCACAACAACAAACATCAGTCAACAGACTGTTTGCTTACTTGCCGTGTTAATCCACGTTGGCCAATACGCATAAATCAAAACTCATGTTTCATGGTGTCATTACCGGTTTATTGACTGGATCGATTGTTTGTGTTCGCCTACAAGGTGCAACGTCTGCGAAGTCGTCTGCCGGTTCAAATCATGCGATTTGCGTAATGGTAGTAAATACTGATAATATCTGTGCCAATGTTGTAGGGGCATGTTGTGACTCGATGTTTGGAGAACTGATTATGTTTTTAACTCTAATTATATCAGCCCCGTTTTCAGTTAAGGATTAAGCGTAATAGTTGGTTAGAGCTCGTTTATTTATTAACTTTCTTTGGTTTATTTAAACTGCTAGGTTAAAGTTTCTTCCTAGTTTCTAAACATCGTCATCCTGAGTAAAAATATAAGGGTGAGTCCCCTGCTATTCAATGTAGTCATATTCTATCGCTTTTTCGAGGAAAAGGTCACCAGAGGATTTTCAGTATTTGCTGATGGAATGTGCCCGGAACAAAAACGAACGAGACCTGCTACTGGATGAATTTAAGTTAAATGTTCTTAATGTAGGTTTAGTTCAAAGCATTTTATCGAATCCAAAGTCAACCGTTGCCAAGAAATTACGCCGATTAGCAATATTCACCCAGTAGCTATCCAATTATTTTAGTTAGATAATTGTATAGAATTGATCAGTTAAATTCGTTAAATAATTTTGGCTATCTAATGTGTATAAAGATACGATGGGGTTGGCATATCCTTTTTGGATAAAAGCCCTGAATTTCCTGAAGAGTTAAAAGAGTAAAAGGTCATTGTAACAAAACATTCAGCCATAAGAAATTGGATACTGGAAAATACGTACAATTTACATTACGTAGAACTATAAACCACTGCAATAAACTATAAACTAGCAATAAATATCTCGTTGTCAATATATTTTACGAAAGTGCACGTGTCGATGATGCGGTTTAACTCAATGACGTCACATTTCGCGTATAATTCTAAACAGTTTAAACAATACCTATTTAATGTGGTAATTTTACTAATCTCATATGTAAGGGGCGGCCTGGGTAGGTACCTCCGCAGTGTATGTGTCTACCGCCGAACAACAGTGTTAATTCACAATTATGTTCATGTTTGAAGGATATTGTAACCAGAGTAATTTCTGGAGATATTGAGACTTAACATCTTATGTCCCGGGATGGCGAGCGTAGTGGAATGCCAAGCATTGCTTTATTATTCATGGTGTTGTTTTGTTAGGCTGCTGGAAAAAAAAGATCAATAGTTTATTCTCTACTAATAAAGATCAGAATTAGATAAAACTCATTTAATGAATTGGCCTTAACGGCGAAGGAAAGAAGGAAAACAACATAGAGACACCTGAAAACCATAGAAATAATTTCTATGACATATGGAGAAAGCTAATCTACAATAAGTCAGCGCGGTGGATCAAAACCTGCTATAGAAATTTGGGGGCTGAAAGTCCAACCCTTGTTATTGATGGGTATGGCTTTACTAGGACAAAAATTAGCAAAGGCTGGTTCCAATTGCAGATCTAATACGCAGATTTCAAGAAATACACCAGTACTGCATCAATGTAAGTAAATAGAAGACCGAACAAGCTGTTGTTACGTAACAGAACCTTACTCCGTTCGGGACGGTAACAAAGTATCGAATGGGTGCGTTTACGAGCCCACTTCACGGACGTTTTCTGGAAAATCTATGAGCGGCGGAAAATTTTGTACAACCGTGTCGCAGTTATTTGTGAGCGGGTTACATGTTCCGGTTGTTCTTTTCAGCTTATGTATATGATGGTTGGGAGATTTAGTATGACCGTAACCAAATGGCATGAGGTGTTAAAACTGTAAAGATGCCACATGGTTCTGAACTTGGAAAAAGACCTAGAAACTGAACTTTTAAGTGTTAGGTCCCTCTCTAGATACCTCTTCTTTATCTATTGCCAGTTTAGCTAAGCATCAGTTTATCAACACTTATTGTGGTCCAGATTAAAAGGCGTTATACTTAGAAATTTATAGACATTATCAGAATTCCATGAATCCGAAGGGCCATGAGCTACAACATGGGAGGAAAACATTATTCATATTAAATAAATCTCCGGACAGAACACCAAGTTAGCATATATGCGATGCATAAGCATAAAAAGATTGAATATAATATCTTAAGACAAGATAATAAGGTGATAAATATTAATGCTTAGAGGAGGGCTGCAGCTTCATTAACAAGAGGGCTTCCCAATGTTGTCTTGAAACGGTCTTGCAATATACGGTGCTAGGCTTTGTGCAGAAACAAAATTACCACTTTCCTACGAATGCTATTAAGATTGAATTTTCGCGCGTGTGGCACAGAACTGATATAAGTTTGTCGAACAATGAGGCATACATTTTTCGACTCAAAGTTAGAAAAATTTTATTCCACAATATTAGGAATGGCATATTTAAAATAGTAAACATAACAGCTTTGATCTTAGATATCAATAATAGTATAGATGCTTAATTTCCCGACAGTATAGCATCGTTGTAGACGGTACCAGGTGCAGTGACGTCGACGTCACTAGAAACGTGTTGGCTGCGAGCGGCAACTATTTCTGCACGCCACAGTATGACAAAACAAAACTATCCAGCGTAACTTGGCCTTTTACACCCCTCTCATCCTACCACTTATAGGAGTCATAGGAAGATGGGGCTTATATCTCTGGAGGTCGTTTATAACTGGTTGGGTGGAAATAGCCGTCTGCGCACAGAAAGATCGATTTTTAGAAATTTATCAATGTGCTATAAATAGTGTTATTGTGCTATTTTTGTTTGTGCGTGTGATTTGTGCGAGTTGGTTATTTATATCGAACATTTGGTTGCTGTCGGGATGTTCTGTAGTTTGTGATAATTTTTATACGTCCGCGTTTATTCTCATGCTCGAATCGATTTCGAGTGTGTTTTGTCTAGTTTTATGATGAGGAAAACGGCAATGAATATTATGATGTTATTTTTCGTATTGTTGAAAGTTATTAATGTTTTCTACATTCGTGTGATATACATCTGTTATTTTCTTTAGATAGTAATTTTTGCTTGGCGTGTGCAACTAATTTTATTAATAAACATTACGATAAATTGTTATACTTAAATGAAACGTGACTGCCTTGGTAGCGCAGTTGTAATACAGTATGACTGCAAAGCTGACGGTTCGAATCCCGGGTCAAGCAAAGTGATATTGGATTTTCCTATTCATCATCAGCCCTGAGTCAGGTATTTGTGCCTAATATAGCGATAGGCTTGCCCCCTACCACATCGTGGGACGGAAAATATAACGCGAAACGTGGGTGTCCTGATTGCGCCTCTGCCTATCCCTTCTGGAAAAAAAGGCGTGAGTTTATGTATGTATGAAAACTTATAATATCCGAGGATCAAAATCGCACCCAGGACGACACTGCTTTCACCGCACACATGCTGATACTAACATGACCTCTAGTTAATTTCGATGTAACTGCGCACTGAAAGTTTTCTCTTAAGATTCCTTTATTAACGTAGTAATATTTTAGTACTATAATAGATAGACTTACTTGCTTATATCTTAGTGCGATATATTTATTTAAAAACGTTATCGTCCACCAGTGTACAGTACAGTGGCGATCTTATTGCTCGAGACGATCTCTCCCAGACAACCAACCATAGGATGGATAATACAGAGACGACAACTGTGGACTAGTTCAGGAGTCAGGGTGTTATTATATTGTGAACATGCAATGAAATAAAGATTTATTATTTTCATTATTGGGCTTGTTTACTTACATCGTCTCCCTTCTCGAGCGCCCCGAGCGAGGCCAGGGAGGCTCGGGAGCCGCCGTGCTGCTGTCTTCGCAGCGCTCGCTCCGCTTCCACGCACTGTGCGAGTGGTACCCCGAACACGCTGCCGCTTGACGCCTCTACAACAAACAGGATGTTACTAATGGTGTCTCCCTTTTAATTCAAATAAGTGGAGGATTCGTAAAAGAAACCATCATAAGTGTTTGGCGTTCTGACATCAGTCATCAACACATATTAAGTTTCAAACCGGCAGGTATCTTTTGATTGAAGGCCGGACACCCCGACATGCCCCTTCCAACCTCCCGAGGAATCGGAAGGAAGGGTTAAAGCGTTTTACTGATGTTAAAAAGGTATATTTTGGTTGATATAGATTCACTGCATTCTTACGATCATATGCGTTGTACTATGTCATCCTATGTTGAGCAGTGGACTTCCTTTGGGTGATAGATGGATGGAATGGTTTTATTGTTCTTACTGTTTTCTTTTTTTTATATGCTACTCTTTTATACAATTACTTTTCATTTATTTATTTAATTTATGATAGGTATAAAATTAAATAGCTAGATAGGTTTGTAGTTAGTATTACTGAATGCTGTGTCTGCTTTAGTGTAATCATGTACTTAGACTAAGTTCTTCTGGTGTTCTTAATACATGTATTGTTATGTGATTGTTAGTAGACCTAATAAATAATAATAATAATAAAACATATAACGATGTGTAAAATAACGATAATACCGGGTGTAATGATACGGTAAGGTCAGCGGCGCGCGTCATGTCATCGTATTTATAGTGCGTCCCGCGGGAGATGCCGTTTTAATGCACTATGACGACACGTGCCGGCTTTTTGTATGTTACTAGGTGGATTTTCAAGTCATTTGGTTCTCGAACATTTTAAGTTTTTACGATGGTCACTATAAAGGGAACTTTAGTTAGAATGTAGACTCTACGTAAGTTTATGATCAATCTGTATGAATTCGGCTAATTGTCTTAAGGGCAGTGAACAGAGTGAACCTTAATATCCCGAATTACATTTTATTCATGAATAAAATCAAGCATGTGTTGTCTGTATACCAGAAGGAAAGCTATAAAAGCAAAGTATCACTCACTCACAAATCACAATCCAATGCAACATTAATTTTACTTAGGTCTCAAAGATGTGTATGTCATAGGAGGCTGTACCACTTCTTCTGGATAAATATTACATAAATTGTGACCAATATCTTGGTAATGGATCGAACTGATGAATAACGTAAAGAAAAACATCGTGAGTACACCTGCGAAGTGCGTGATGGCCTGTTGGTAAACGGACCAGACGCGGCTGCTAACATACTCATGGTGGTCGCAGGTTCAAAGCCCAGGGTACACCTCTGATTTTCGGAGTCATGTGTTTATTTATAGTCAATCACCGCGCACTTTAACGGTGAAGCAAAACATCGTGAGGTAGGTAACCTAGCATACTATAGCGAATTTGTAAGAATTTCTATGGTGTGTAAAGTCAGTGCGTACCATTCCCCTGGTGGTAAGCGATACGATCACTTATGGACAGTAGAAAAACCAAACAAAACCTTGAATTACAAAACAATGCTAGAAATTCTACTGCGCTCGCCATCCTGAGACATAAGATGTTAGGTATCAACATTTCCAGTAGTTACTCTGACTACAATGTCCTTCAAACCAGAACACAACAGTGGAAGTAAGACCCAGACACTGCAGTGGTACCTACCCAGGCGGCCCCTTACGTATAAGGGACCTCCCATAAGTAAAATTACCACATTAAATAGGTATTGTTATACAACTACTACAATGTCCTTCAAACCGGAATATATGCAACAGAAGTACAGCTTATTTAAAACTTCATAAAAACCACAATTCAATAAGACTTCAAGATGATATCACCTCTATGTACAAATGTATTTTATTAAACCAACACTGTAGCTATTTCCCAATTACCGTGCATTCAACTATTTTCATACTTTGGCACAAAAACCAATGTTTTGTGTTACCATAATAAACGGCCAAGTTTCGCGTTCTCATATTGTTTTAACTACAATTGATTGATTTCGTGAATGATGTATGGGCGTATTGTTGAATATTATGGAAAAGATGAATGCTATCGATTTTATTCTGTTTGATGTGTCTGTGATTTATAGGTAACATCGCGGTGTTTGAAATCATTTGTTAATGGTGATATACTGCTTTGGATTCTTTTACAGGTGGTGGTATTGTTAAATTTTAGTTTTTATATTTTCGTTCATCGCAAGAATAAAGAACGGTTTTGCGAATACATATTATTAATATTTTTTTTGACGAGATTTGTAAATAATTTACGTTCATAAATACTTCGAAAAGACTGTAGACGGTGAATAAAACATCTTAAAGAAGCCTACATGCTATAGAAATAGAATATACCATAAAATCTGTGTTAGGTAAATTCCACCAACGCTACTAACCCAGCTGAGTAGACTTTGGCCTAAGCCCTATTATGGTTCTTAGTTCCCACATAATACAGTGCTTATTTCTATCACATTAAGATTTCATAAAAGACGACGCAATCGTTCTACCAAATTAAAAGAAGAATAGATTTAACTTCAAGAAACTCATAAATAAAAAGACATCTGGGGGCGCGGCCGAGCCCCCTCCAAGTCGAGCTATAGGCCGTAACATCCTTTTCTCGAAGCAATTCAGACCATTTTCAACCCCCTATAACTTCGTTGTGGCTGAAGCATGAAGCCTGAATTTTCAGTTACTAAGCAGGCATTGTGTAAACACGATATATTTAAAAGATCACTCAATTTGAACTAGTAGTTCAAGAATTGTAACTAGTCAAACTTTCTTAATTTTGTCACTCACTGACTGACCGATCCTCAAAAGTCTAAGGCACTTCTAGCAGTCACAGAACCTTCAAATTTAGAATATAATTCGTGTTTAGTGTCTAAAGTAAGGGAAAATTCAAACATTTCAAAATTTGTGTCTAGTTTTCTAGATAGACCAACTGCGTGAATAACTTTGTAATCCCATATAAATGTATAGGATTACAAAGTTTGCAGTTAATGAATTATTGCACCCGTATATAATGGAATCATAGTTGTAGATAGGTATCTATATATATCAGGCATAACAGAAGGGGGTATAGAGAGGAAAAGGATGTATTCAGCCCATGAAATTGTACAACATACAAAAATCGACTTGGCCAGCAGCATTATGTATAAGTTGTACGATACATTATGTTTTCATGCGATGGCCAAGTCGATCTATTTATTTAAAACGTAAAGAATTGTTAATATTGATATGGTAATAACTTACATAATAACTTTATACAGAAGTACAGTACAGAAGTAGAAGCAAGGACTAAATAAATCAATCGACTTGGTATTACATATATGGATCTCACTACTTTTTGCAGTAGAAAACCTGAGCTGCGAGACTTGGAATTTTTTTACAGGATGTTTTTGATGGGATATTAGTTTGCCTTCCTTTTAAAACTCCCTAAAAGGCGAATCTCATCGTTCTACCGCTTAAACGTTTAACAATTAGATCAATGGCGTAAAAAGATAATGATGAATAAAAATTAAAAGATTCTCAGACATCAGCATGACCCTAATATGATAAGAAAAAAATCGTCAGTATTCTCACGTTAGATTTTAATAACATTGGCGCTAGTTCAACGTAAACATTAAAAATAAGTGAATGTAAACAGCGCAGGATCGGCGACTCTAACAAATACTTTGTGTACGCTAACAAACATTTGGACTGATTTAAAATAATAATACCATCAACTATGTTTACTCAAGGTTGTTGCTACTGTATATTGCGAACTGGATCGTTTTAGTGTATAAAATCTTTATATGTGAAACTATTTTGGGCTGAGTTTGGTAAAGATTTGCGTTGATATTGACAGCCTATGTTTAATGTTTTGAACTAATTTATTTATTAGTTTATGGAAGTCTATCTTTACGTCATTTATAGATTTTTTTGTTGGTAGAAATATGCTTTAGTCAGGCTTGGCAAAGAATAAATAAGTCGACTTTACCTTTGCACCTGCTGGTAAGTATAGTGCGATCCAAATAAAATATTCACAGACGAAAGGTATAAACCTTTGGATAGAGAAAGGAGAAAGAAAGGATAGTCATTGGTGTATAGTGTCCAAAATATATAACTACTTAACAATATTACAAATTGATAAATAATAAAATATTTATATTATAATTATACCGAATTGTAGAAATCTCGAAGTAAACAGACGGGACAGAACAGACGAAACAGACCCAAACACGACGCACGTGCGTGAATACCTATGACATGGTATATTAAATTAAATTATTTGTACTTCTGAAGCTGCCTCAAATTTCTTTCGGTCTCGTTAATCCACCCCATGGTTGTCTGGCAGAAATTGCTTTAAGACAAGATCGCCACTTATGATATTTATTTTCATGTAATTCTTTCTACTGTTATACATCATGTACAATAAAGTGTAAAATAAAAAATAATAATAATATGATTGATTTACAGACCATATCGATCTTGTGGGATGTCCGGTAACAATATCTGACCACCATAGAGGAAAGAAAGTATAGTGTTTAAATGCCACAAGAAGTATAAGTCTCAAAAATATTATTATTACTTTTAATGCTTTTTCGCGTTTATAGCGTCGTTGTCGAAAAGTTAATTACGTCTATAAAAGGCTTTGCATTCTTTACAATAAATAGAAATAGCTTATGCACCACTACATAGGCTGAACACAGAATGCGAAACAAATACGCGGGAAGCTATGGAGGGTTTCCATAATTGGTAAGCCGCCAGGCATCGCTTTATGGCCTTGCCCATTTGGGATTGAATCGAGAGAACCTCAAACACACTTTTGGTTGTACATTCTTTCCTATTATCTTAGGTGAGGTGGGGCTACGCTTGAAGCGTGAAGAAGCAATAGAGAAGGCAAACTCAATTGTTTGGAATTTTTTTTCTCTATTTCTTTTTCCCTCCCTCTAGTCAGCCACAGGAAGTCCACTGCTGAACATAGGTCTCCCCCAAGGATCGCCATATAGACTTGTTGGTAGCAATCTGCATCTAGCGACTTCCTTCTAACTCAACCACGTTTTTCAGTTTACTGAGTCAGAATAATATTATTAAAGGTGAAAGCTTTCTGGGCAACAAATATCCCACCATCAGCAATGCACAAAATAATTCAGTTTAAAAATAGCCCAAATTCCTAAACACATCTATATAAGTCTCAAGGTCGCTACTATCACAACCACGTGCGAATCAAAATACACGAGTCAATTCTTAATACTAGGAAAAAACAATAAAACCGTTGCCCATGAGCACGCTTATATCGGGCTGAACATATCGGCGCGCGATGATTGATAATACTCAACTACAAACGGCCCGTCTGAGAGGAACTATTTTTATACGTTTGTATACGCGAAACTGGTTTTGATCACTTTAATTTAATATAGATGGCGGAGGGGAGAGAGGGGGGATAAGTGCTTGATTTCTTACTGATAACTGGAGTCATCTCATTGGTAGCATGAATGAGTAATTTAATATAGATTCTCAGGATGGCGAGAGTAGCGGAATTTCAAGGATTGCTTTGTAATTCAAGGTGTTGTCTGGTTTTGCTACTGTTCATGAGTGGTCATATCGCTTACCACCAGGCGAACGGCATTCTCACAATTAAAAAAAATACTTCTATCAAGACATTTGGATATTAAATCTCCACTGGGTATCAAGAATTTTAAAACACATATACATATCGATCAAAACATGTTTGTAAATTAAGAATGGAATGTTAGCTAATTATGACATCAAGGTATAAATATTTAAGTCTGACAACGTGTTCAGGTTGAACTAAATATTTAGTCTGTTCTCAAATTAGCATGCGGTTTTCGACGCCCTTGTCCTACGAGAATTACTGGAATCATAAATATCTACTAATATCTTAATGTTCGCTAAAAATGATGTTGAGGCATGACTGGACAGTAGAAGCTAAAGAAAGATTTCAACTGTTTCGAATCACTTTGGACTTGCAACATTGCTAGATTCAGCTATCGTATAATTACTAAACATATATACTTTTTACGTAATGTATTTATTACCTTTGATTTAATTGAATAACAAAACATAAGTGCAATAATATTAAAAAAAAATGCTGCCTGCTAACGCAAACCTATAATTGACTATAATGATATTTGGGTACTTTTGGATCGCTGGGCCTCTACATAAAGTTTACAATATTTTATTAAAAAAACGACATATTCGTAGAATTCATTTTCTGAATAGAATTACGTGGAAATGGTAGTTTTTTCGCGTGGCAGCTGTTGGTTGATCTACAGAATGTTCCGGGAAACGTGGTGCGGCTTACACGGATTCTGAAAACATATGTCTATGGTGGAATTTATTCCGGACTCTAGCCTTCAGGTTGACGGACAGCGGAATTCAGCTATAGATTATACCTATGTATATAATTGCATGTTGGGTTTGTGGTTATTAATATTCCTGTCCTAGATATAAGTATTCCTTGCTACTTTGAAGGAAAACATAGTGCGAAACCTGCGTATTTAATTCGAAGTCTGCACAAACAACTCAAACGTTCATATATGTATATTTACTATGAATGGCGAGGCGGGCATTCCATTTACCTGATGGTAAATAATACGATCGCTCATGGACAATAAAACCAAACAAAACCTTGATTTACACATCAATGCTTGGTATTCCACTGCGCTCGCCATCCTGAGACATAATATGTTAAGTCTCAATATGTCCAGTAGTTAGTCTGGCTAAAATGTCTTTCAATCCGAAACACAACAGTGCATTTACACTGCTGTTTTTCAGCGGCAATAGACATTGCGGTCGTACCTACCCAGGCGGCCTCTCACATATGAGAGACCTATACCAGAGAGAGACATAGACCAGTAAAAGTGCCACCATTGCTAAGTCACTGGGGTTTCCAATATATAATTTCTATAAAAACTATTTCACATATAATACATGGGTAGTTTTAATAAATTGTACAAATAAATATCTAGTTTCGAACCATTTCTCACAATAAAAAAACAAATGATGAAGCTCATATAGATGACCAATAGATTTGAACCGCGGCTAACACTTGAATTGTATCAAATAAACAAGTCATTAGATGTGAGAGCGTGACGTGGTGTTGTGAATGTTGTGATCCAGTTGCCGTGTACTTGGCAACTATTCACGATAATCGGAATGTTTGACTACACTCCCATTCTCGTCTACTACGCTGAGACAATCTAAAGTACAATTTTTATTGATATTATGTTATTTAAGAGGGCTTTCACACATAGTTGGCCCAAAATTTGATAACACATAATAATGATTCAAATTAATTCAATATTTATTTTAAATATTGTTTAAATATGTTTTGTTTTTTTATTATTTTAAACATTACAAATTTTTATGTCTCCCAATTTTATGGATAGGTCTTAAAAGGGAAGAGGGCCTGGTGATCTGCATCACTGGTTAAAACCTACAGCAGACACCAGTTTCTCACAAAATATGTAATTACTTATGTAAAAATAGTTTTAAGGGTAAAAATAGTCTTAATGTTCGAATGATTTTTGTTAATAGAAAATAAATTTATTTATAATTTATTTAGTTATTAGATTAAGAAATAAGTTTATTTATTATTTAATGAGGAAAGAAAGAAAAGAAGAAAGAAAACAGATTTATTAATAAAAATACATTGCCAAACTACAGTGACCAACTTTGATAATAACATCAGATTCAAGAATGCTTAAATTTAAATTAATTGAGCATTGCATCCTTGACTGAGAATCGAATCGATTCACAAGAATGATGTTCATGTCATCCTTTATTTCCACTTAATTTTCTGTTACCATTTCAGTTTATTACACAGTTTTTCACTGTAAATAACTTTACAGTATATAAATTGTCATCGCTAGAGCCCAAAAGTGGACAAGCCCTTTTGTAAATGCTTCTGCATTGAGTTTGCTTTTGCAACCAATCATATTAGTTTCCATTTGCTTTCTTCCGCCGGTAGGTCGACTATGAAGATTACAACGTAAACCGTTTAGTACAATACACCTGGCATTGTAGACATATTGTCTTTCCAGAATATCTACACTTATACAAAAATCATTTATCCCATATCGTTACACTGATGCATGCTACAATAATACTATTCTAATGCACCACTTTTGCCTGTTTCTCGTTCATACATATTTTTATACCCATTCGCGAGTCATCCTGACTAACACTTTTCAAAGATGATTCATTTTATCTAAAGTTCTCGACGGGTTTCCCTTTTCTTTAAAATAAAACATAACTGGATTGTTCTAAAGAATATTCTCCTTCCTTTAATCTTGAGTCTTTCTGCCGTACAGTAAAGACGCATCTTAGCAGGCCGGCATAATTGTATCGAACGGCATGGGACTACCGTCTGATGCTATTCGATACTCTATTTGGATTTGCACTTACCACCAGGGGCAATGCAGTCACTGTGCCGTGCCAGAATAATAATAAAAAAATAGATTTAAATATTTTAAAACGGATTTGAATGCTAAATTCAAAATCATTGCATCGCGTCCTTTTGGCTTTGTAATTAATACACCTATCCTAATACAGTGTCCTATAACAACGAGCCCCCAACAAAACAAAAAATCATTATAACAAGAAACACAACATGAATACAGATGCATGTTGTGTTCAATATGTACAGACATATTATGCACATTGCACTTATCCGATGCATCAACAACAAATAAATCTCAATAAACCTGCATTAACACATAGCCTACGAACGTCGCTGATTTACCGACATTAACCGACAGTTGCCGATATTTACCGACCTTTCCCGATATTTACCGATGTTTACCGCCGCTGTGTTTACGTGATGTACGAAAGAATTTAATACGCAGTGAATCATTTGCGCCTGTTGTGCTTCAACTTACATAACGTCTGATTACAATGTTGCGTTACCGCAGCGGTTTATGTTGCGGCGCGTGTAAATTTTAATGGTTTTTTATTGTTTAGTTGCGGCTTTGTAGCTGTGCGCTTTGAACTTTTTAGTATTGCAAATTATACTATGTGTGCGATTTAAGGTGTAGAGGTAGTTATGCAAATTTTTTTGCTTGCTGGTCCAGCTAGATTCCTAGAAGAATGCGAATCAAAATATACAGGTGCGGCCGTTGTAGCTTTGTACCACGTAGCATGAAAACTGCTAATCCCTATTCCTAGTGAAAACTTGTCATGTGCCATTTATTTCTCATGATAGACATATTTGGATTCACTTTACAATACTCATAACATCTTAATTGTAATTGTGCTGACGGTCTTCGAGAATGAACATTAACAAAACCAAAGAACACCTTACACAGCAAAGCTTGCGATTCCACTACGCTCGCCATCCGTAGACGTAAGATGTAGTCTCAATATGTCCAGTAGTTACTCTAGCTACAATGTCGTTCAATCCGAAACATAACAGTTCATTTAAATTGCTATTTTGCGGTAGAAATAGACATTGCGGTGGTACCTAGCCAGGTGGCCTCTCACATATGAGAGACCTACCAGTAGTGATTGTCTTAAGGTGGAAACATATAAAAACGCCACCCGACCCGACCAAACGCGACACGTGTTGAATCAAATCAAATCCTAGTATTTTCCATGACCAGAACCGCACTACGAACACGCGATGCTACTTTGCGTGGCGTGTTAGTAGTGTAATTTTGGTCATATAAAATACTAAGATTTGATTTGATTCAACACGTGTCGGGTCAGGTCGGATCACGTGGAGTTTCAGTACTATGTTCCGGGCTTGAGTCACTCGTGTAGATGGTACGTCCGCGTGGCAACTCTTGCGAGTGCGTTACGCATCGAGATCGCGGCGCCGACCCGTGGGCGGATAGCGCCACCCTGCCCCGCCCACAACACACTCATCGCTATGCATTGTTCCCACTAAAAACAAATGTGCATACTTCCCATAACTATGTGCTAAGCGGTTTAAGTGTTTGAGGATTTGAAAATCATTCAGCGTTTCGACGTTTAAATATTTGAGGATTTTGCTTTAACTCAGCGTAAATAGAATATTGACTGATGGTATTATGAGTGGAAATAAATAGTTTAAGATCCCACTTAATTTATGTTTCCTATTTAAAATGCTAATTCATACTCGGCTCTTATACTACTCAAAAATTCTACCCTTTTAAAATTGTCAATGTCAAGTATATTTACTTAAAATCTATCATCAGGTAAGGTACTTGCCTAATTACCTTTTCTATCACAAAAACAAAGCCAATTCCTAACTGCAACGTACGTCAGTAATTAGCCAGTTGTCTCGCCACACGTCTGTGCAGAATCTATAAAATAGTGTCCAAATATTTGCGCAACACGTCACCGGGAGGCGCTGTAGACGCCGTATTGGCAGCCGTCTGTCTGTTTTCTAACGCTAAATTACGTGACGCACCGGCAGAACTATCGATTGGTGATCAATTTAAAAATAGCTAACAGTCATAAAGGCCCAGTCATTAGTCATATCGCTGAAGTAGTAACAGGCCCCGCGCGTGAAAGAGAGGGTTATAGTATATTGTAGATAGGCTGAGGGTATTATTTGTAATCAATTTCACTGGTGGTAGGTCTCTCATTCGTGAAAAGCCGCCGGGGTCGAGCAGTTTAAATGCATTGTTGTGTTTCGGGCATGTCCTTCACATTGTAGCCAGAGTAACTACTGGACATATGGAGACTTGAATTCTCGCTTACCATCAGGCGAGTGACCTGCTCGCCTCGACATTCCTTGGAATAAAATTCAAGAAAATTACATTGAAACTATAAATCGTGAAACTGAGATAAAATTATGATATTTGTTGTACCAAGCAATGCAACGGCGGCAAGATATAAAGTGCTAGGATATCCTACGTGCAACATGACTACTAGATATACTTGTCATATGTTAAGGGTACCAGAAACTTATATTTGTGGATCATATAAATAGCCCGAAGACAGAAAGTTCATGACGGTTCATTTTGCAGTTGGCAACTTAACCCATTCAATGCGGCAACAAATTCTGCTCTCGCTACCCAGATGCGGCATACTCCTTAACGTAAACGCCGATCGGCGTGCGCCGCCCCTGACGGATCAAAAATAAAACGCCAATCGGCGTTTTCAGCACTTCGTTATGAATTTCAATTTATTCATTTCGAATTCATGAGATTTCTCCAGTAGTGTGCTATAGTTATTGCAATAACGACTGTTTTTAGCAACTAGCAGAATTAATTTAATTACTTTAGCCAGTTTATATATGATTCGTGAAGATTTGTTGATAGACATTTGAGAAAAGAAATGTCTGCAGTTTTTTTATCGATTATGTATTTAAATGGTAAGTAATTTCTCTTTATTTGATAAGTATTTCTATTGTGCTCTCCCGTCTTACAAACATCCTATTTAAAGCATAAAAAAGTACATTATTGATAACTTCGAATATTATCAGAGATTGCAAACTATTTTCTTTTAATTTCATAATAATTAAATCTCAATACATAGTTAATGAATAGGTACTTATTATTATTAAAGTTATCAAATTTATTCAAACATAATGATTATTTTATTCACCTTCAAATTATTGTTAATTGTCGGTCTTTCTCAATCTCATTTAAATATTTTCTCTCGTTCTCCTTGATTGAAAAAATATACACAACTCGATGTTGTTAAATAGATAGAATAGATTTCAAAGTAATAGAACTACATTTTTTAACAAATAAATTAAACCGACTTCTAAACAAAAAAACACTAAAAAGTAAAAAAATAATAATATAAAGACCACTGCAAATTATTCTTATTTCATTGTACTTGTCTAGCCAACAAATCAAAATATATGCGTAACATATTGAAGGCGGGTCGCCAAAAACGAAACATAATTATAGATATTTAAATTAATATACGGCATGGGTCCTATATGTTTGGTACTTGGCAACCCGCCTTCAATATGTTACGTTCAAAATCGGTTCACCTAGCACAGAGATAAGAGGTAAAAAACATAAAAAAGAACATACAGTCGAATTGAGAACCTCATCCTTTTTTGAAGTCGGTTAAAAATTTGATTCTTATTTTGAAGTTTCCTAATTTATGCACATACGTGGAAATATAAATAATTAAAATACCGCGACAATACCCGTAAAATATATTATGTTGCTCTTTTATTATTATCATGCAGTTCTTGTTTTTCAAGGAGAACACGTTCCCGGTCGCCTAATGTATTAATTGAGAGCCGAGTTTGGGATAACACTTACTTATCTCAGTCGTTATTGGCACCACAAAAGAAACTGAAACGTGAAAGCTCAAATAAGGAGATTAAAAAATAATTAAAATATCAGGAAGCATTGCACAGATTATCACTGGAAATATTGACAAAAAAGATTAACGAAATATATTATTCGGGCAGTTAGTGGCTGAAGAATTGGATCGTATCAAACCATGTCTTCGCACTCGCATATATGACAAGATATAAAAAAAGATAAATGATGCAAAAGGTTCTCACACGCACGAAATGGCCTCTCACATATGAGAGTACACTGGTGGTAGGTACTCTCATATGTGAGAGGCCATCTGGGTGGGTACCACCGCAGTGTCTATTTCTCCCGTCAAACAGCAGTGTAAACGCACTGTTGTGTTTCGGGTTGAAGGGCATTGTAGCCAGAGTAACTACTGGACATATTGAGACTTAACATCTTATGTCTCAGGATGTCGAGCGCAGTGGAATGCCAAGCAATGCTTTGTAATTCAAGGTGTTGTTTGGTTTTTCTACTGTTCATGAGCGGTCGTATCGCTTACCATCAGGCGAACGGCATGATCGTCTCGCCATTCACAGAAATAAAAAAAAAAAAAATAAGATCACAAATTGAATAATAAATTATTATTTATTCTGAAGATGGCTAACATACTTGAACAACATACTTTTAAGATCAGCGTAATCATCAAAAATCTGCTTTTATTGATTATAGTTTGGTTTTAGCAAGTTTTAATAAATAAACGTACCAAATAGAAAACTGAATTTTTATATCTCTCTGCGTCTTACCAAATAAAACATGGGACTGATGCAAAAACTGATAAATAAAATATCACCGGTGATTATCACTAATTAATAAATAATTTTAAAGGCTAATTCTCATTCATTATTTTTTATAAAAATCCACTACTTATAATATACGTAAGTATATTTTTTGGGAAAATTACAAATTATAATTGTATATGAAAAAAATTGTTTCTTTGCAGTAATATCAGCATTAAAATATATATAAATTTGTTTAGTAGATTTTAAGTAAAACATGAATAACATGAGGTTTTAGCTGTTTGTAAATAATAATATGAATAAATAAATATAATATTTATGATTTTAGAACCAATAGTTGTTAATCCCTGGAAAACGCCGATTGGCGTTTGCCGCACCTGAGTAAGAAAACTCAACTTTTCTAGAACTGAAATATCCAGAAACTACTTGTGCCAGGCTTTTCACTTACAAATTACAAGCACATTGGTCTATATTTTATTATTAAATCTTCAAATTTGGGCAAAATATAATAAAACTCTACATTACGCCGATCGGCGTGATCAGCATCTGAGTAAGAAAAAATAATACGCCGATCGGCGTGCGCCGCATTGAATGGGTTAATCTATTGCCAAAGATGTAAGTATTGTTATTTTCCATAATTAAAACTTTCAGAACTTATAATATTTATATTTATTTGTGGCCACACAACGCATGTAAATTCTCTTGTAAGAAAATATTATCATCTCAGCCACAGGAAGTCCACTGCTGAACATAGACCTCCCCCAAGGATCTCCACATCGACCTGTTGGAAGCGGCCTGCATCCAGCGACCTCCTGCAACCTTAGGCAGGTCGTCCATACACCTTGTAGGCGGGCGTCTGACATTTCGCTTGCCTGCACATGGCCTCTACTCTAGAACCTTTCGATGAAATTATACATTCTTGTATGGAATTTTTCCTAAAATAAATAAACATGCTAATAAAAGCCCTTATTCAGCGCTTCGACTTTGCACCATCAGACTACGGAGTATAGTTATGCAACGCGTGAAGTGCACAAACAGACAATATCCGGTGCATTGGCAGCCGTCTATACTGTATACTCTATACTGTATACTCGGTACACAACACTCCATGTGTGAGTCACGCGACTCTCATAAACACATCCATGATACTCGCAGACGCTCGCACTGACAATGTTACTATCTGCTGTTATTACTGATTTATTATTGTACAATATGATTTATTTTAATAAATATTATATTATTGTCATTTTTTTTCTATAAATTGCGAGACGAGCTTGTCGTTCGCCTGATGGTAAGCGATATGACAGCTCATGAACAATAGCGTAGTGTGAAGAGGCACCTTAGCAGGCCGGCATAATTGTTTCCATTGGCATGGGACTGCCGTCCGATGCCAATACTCTGCCTGGGCGGCATTTGCGCTTACCATCAGGTGCAATGCCGCCACTATGCCGGGCCATAATAATAAAAAAAATAGCAAAGCCAAACAACATCTTGATTTACAAAGCAATGCATACCACTGCGCTCGCCATCCTGAGTCTTAAGATGTTAAGTGTCAATATGTCCAGTAGTTACTCTGGCTACAATATCTTTAATATAAGATAATAGGATAAGATAATGGTAGCGCATATCAAATCGTTATATTATGTACATACATACATACATAAACTCACGCCTTTTTCCAAGAAGGGGTAGGTATAGGTGCCAGGACACCCACATTTCGCCTTGTATGTTCCGTCCCACGATGTGAAAGAGGACGAACCTATCGCCATATTGGGCACAAATTCCTGACTCCGGACTAATATCGAAATCCAATATCACTTTGCCCGACCCAGGATTCGAATCAGAGACCTCAGCTTTGCAATCATACCGTAGTACAACTGCGCCACCACGATAGGCACTTACGGATCTATTATTTTAGAATATTATTATTTATTTTAACTAAAATATAATAGTCAATTGCGGTATGATAATGCTAGCGCATTATAATCCTCATAATTATGTGATTGACAATAACTCACTTTTAATATAAAAGGATCTACGAAGACGATTGTAGCACGTTGAGACGTTGGCTACGTCGTAGACGTCTACGAGCATGTCAAAGTATGCCCATGTACGGTAATGCTACGCTCCATAGCACATGTAAAGTTAACCATGCGTAGAATCTCTTTCCAACTTTAAAAGTGCGGTAATTATCTTATGGTAATTTAGTAACCTTATTTTGAATTGTATATTTTATTATTTTTGGAGAAAACTATTATTTTAAACGCTTCTTAAATTAATTATTGCAATATGTTTAGTCAAAAATTCAGTAATTGGCAAATTAACTGCCAACCTTGATACCATGATTATTTCCATAATTATGCCTAGGTTTCTTTAATCATTAATCTTTTCAAATCATCATACTAATACTTAAAGCATAATCGATTTGCAATCTTGTGCACTTTTTAACACTTTCGCGGACGGTCTCAGTTCAAGTTGTATTCTAATATGACACACTAAATTGCCATACAAATATATTTGGCGTGTAAATACGTTGTGTTCTATAATATTGAATGTTAAAAAGACAATATGACAAAAACGTTTTATCACGTTATCGTTTGCAAACGTCGTGTCGTGTGATATGTATTATGATGGACACAACGTATAATAACGTATGGATACGTTGGACGTCATTATACGTTGTGTCGTATCAAAATCTCAAATCATGACGTACAATCACGTTCTGTCCGTGAAAGTGTTAAAACATTCGCTTTGCTGTTACATTTTCACCTACACCATTTTGATATCATGTTAAATTAATTTATGGGCCATCTGATACCCAACCATAGCATCGGTAAAAAATATCGATGGTAACGATAACCGATACTGCTTAAAATTCATTATAGAATCTTTTATGATTTGTCTTTAAAAGTTTTCCCTTTTATCCCGGGTGACAGTTTTTATAAAATAAAGTAATTATCAACACATTTTACAAAGAAATATTTTTGAATGGACTACAAACTCATTTTTTCAAGAACTCCGGGGTTCGGAATTATGTTAATATTTATTGAAAAAATATATTTTGCCTACACAAAAAAGGAGGTTTCATTGAGGCAAAAAAATCTTCGCACCAATACCAAGTTTCATAGGGCATTCTCCATTGAGTACTGACCTTTGTCCTTGTCGGCGTCCTTGGCGCGGCTCTGGTCGAAGAAGCCGGTGGTGAGCGCCTTCCGCTTCAGCAGGTACGCTCTCCGCTTGGGCTTGGTTGACGCTGCCACTGCATTCTCTGCGGACATTATGATCAATTAGTTGTATTTATATCAAATGTGTTTATACCTGTATACCATAGCGACTTATAAGATTTTTTTTGTTTTTTTTTATTGCCATGGATGGCAAAACGAATATGCCATTCGCCTGATGATAAGCGATACGATCGCTCATAACCAGTAACAAGACCAAACAACACCTTGAATTACAAAGCAATGCTTGGCATGCCACTGCGCTCTCCATCCTGAGATATAAGATGTTAAGTCTCAATATGTCCAGTAGTTACTCTGGCTACAATGCCCTATAACTCGAAATACAATAATGCATTGACATTGCTGTTTGGCGGGAGAAACAGACATTGCGGTAGTAAATAGCAAAACGGCGTCTCATATTTGAGAGACCTACCACCATGGTATGTGAGGTCTGCCAACCCGCACTAGGCTAGCGTGGCGGACTAAATGGCCTAACCACTCTCAATCGTACTCTCGATTGTAGAGCTAGCCCGTGCCCTGCAGTGGGACCTATATGGGCTCATACAGACAGACCTTATCTTACCTTACCAGTTGATCCCTTTGAAAAAAAAAACTGAAATAGAGATAAGAGAGTTTTTCCAACAAAAAAACAGTCTATGACATTTATAGATACTTTCTTTGTAGAACAGTTTTACCAACTTAACCTAAGTGAATCAATTATTTTAACGTACCACAACAATAATAAAATTAACGCTCAATCACAGGAGGGCTTTCACATGTAAAAATAACGCATAGGAAAACAGCTCAGTTTTCGTCTCGCAGATTGTGATACCAGCGTAAAAAAATGCTTAAAACGTGAATAATTGCAAAACAAACGAGCCTGCAATACGAAGTGGTGTAATTTGACACTTGTTTTGACAGTGCTGTGTGTTGATACACCGGCCGAGCTGCCAACTACGAATAACTTCGACTGGGTAAATATGACGAGACGCAAATGTATTTAAATTGACCTCTCTTAAGAAAGAGATCTTTCGTTTCCTGTTTTGCTAAAGTGGGAAGTGGAGAATCATGTGCTTTTAATTTCTACTATTTGTATTTTGTTTTTTTTTTCATGATAAGGACGTAATCTTATGAATTAAAGTGAACCTATTGTCCAAAAGACTTTCCTGAGTTCAGTGTTTTACCATATATTTGTTTGCATATATTTTGCAACCCTTTGGTCCTGGTTGAGAAGATTTGCACTGGGTGTTTATAAATCTACTTCTCATTAAAAAAAATTGAAGCACCTTGTATGTTTATGTTTTGTAAGGATTATAATCAGTAAAATGTGTATACACGTAATTTGAATTTAGAACATTAACATTAGGATTTCAAAACATCAACATCATATTAATCACTATTAAACGACATTTAACATATATTCCTAAATATACACATTTTTCAGATAATCCTTACAAAACATAACTTTAAGTACATGTATATGCTTTCTTAAGAGAGACAATACGTTGATGTGACAAATATTACACGATTATTAGGCAGACATCGGCGCCATCTCTTTCAATAACATACCTTCTAGGTACTTCATATTTATATCTATTATACTCTTATATGTTTATTAATAAGCTTATTCAAATGATAAAATAACGGCAATGCAATTATGCACCCGGTATGCGCAGTGAAATATCTAAATAATATTGTACTTAGCACATTAGTCTTGTAAATATCGATATAATTCGTGTAATACCAGCGTATAATAGTTTATTAGAGTACTAATGTTATTTTCAAGCTCGTTACAATAACAGTTATTATGATTTGAGTATTTATGACATTATATTGTGCCAACAATTTCATATTTCGCTCGATGGGTTTAATATTATTGTGTTTTCTTATTTCACCTCAATAATAGAACGTATGGGCTGTGGAGCACATTTTTTTTATTGCCCTGAATGGTGAAACGAGCATGTCGTTCGCCTGATAGTAAACGATACGACGCGACGGCTCATGTACATTAGCAGAACCAAACAACACCTTGAATTACAAAGCAATGCTTGACATTCCACTGCACTCGCCATCCTGAGACATAAGATCTATGTCTATATGGCGGGACATAAACTGACTAAAGAATAAATGCGTATGACCGTTAACTTTTAATAATTTATTTTTAACTTGTCCCCAAACCACTTTTCGAAACACAATACGATCGCAAATATTTGAAGTTTTGTCCTGTATCGCGGCGGTAAAAGAGTATTTATCCAAGGATTGTACGAAAGCTTTATGAAAAGCTCGGTGAACGCGCAAATACGTGGCCTGAATATTTACGGTATTTATAAAAACACATTTAAGATGTAGCGAGCTTTAATATGGTCACCCGAGAACTTCTCAGTTCGCACCAATGAGAAGGAAATTTAATGTAATACAGGGTATATCAAAACTGGAAGTATTTATATCATATATGAGGATATGGAATATATGATGATATATCAGGTATATCAGGAATTCAGAAAGTCGCTGGATGTAGGCCGCTTCCAACAGGTCAATGTTGAGATCCTTGAGGAGGCCTATGTTCAGCAGTGGACTAATTTGCAAAAAAATCTAAATTAGCAAAAAAATACGATAGATATCTAGGCCACTTTTCACTTACCATTAGGTGCACGGAAATCACTTTGTCGAGCCGGTATCAATATTATTGAATAAAATAAGTATGGAAAAATTATCTGTAATTCTCATTTAAAGGATTCTTATGAAGAATTTTTGTGAAATGGAAATGAATGATTTTGATTTTGATTTAAAAAAAAAAACAATAAATAATTAAGTACAACTGGAATTAGTCTATTTATTCTTACAATGTATATAATACTCGAGTCTTTTGTCGAGGGTATCAAAAGCTACGAGAGACTTTCGTCTCACAAACACCTAGACCCGAAAAAAATACCTGTCAGTCACACAAATATTTGTTTTGATGCGGGGATCGAACCCACGGCATCACGTTTCACAGCCGGCGCGGCGTCTAACCAACTGCGCCACGGAGGCTGTCATGTATTACATGTTTGTAATATTTTACTAATCAAGACCGGTTCATTTTCAATATTCGCAATTATTTAAAATTGTAGATGAAATATGACGTGCAATTACTCGGTCGGTGTGAAAGCGTTCTAATAAATTCGGTAACCTAGTTTTAGTTATCCTCATGTAATTGTGAGAATTAATTTATCTCTGCCACTCCGCGCTAGTATTCAGACTAGTACTGGGAAATTTATCTTTCGGTTTTAATAATATTTTAGTATATCAACTAAAATATTGCATAAATTAAAGATATGTATATATTCATTATAAGATTTCAATAGGCATAATTTTTTTATAAAAAAATGTAAATTAATTAGTCCAAAAAATTTTTTTTTCTAATCCTTCATAAAAATACTTATTACAAGCCCACTTTTGGATGTTTTTTATGTTTTATGTGTTACAATAAACGTAAAACTTAGCATCTACGAGTATAGTATGAAAATTTACTTCCTTAAAAATACGAACAAGTCTCTCATGTTTTTCGACACAGATATTGGTTTGTACGGATATAAAATACATATATAACATACACAGACTCACATCTTTTTCCCAGAAGGGATAGGCAGAGTTGCTGCTAGCAAACAGTACACTCTCGTTTCGTCTTGTGGGACGGAACCCAGGATGAAATAATATTATTAGCAAATTATTAGACGTAGACACTAACTCATAACTTTTTTCCCAGAAGAGTTAGGCAGAGATGCAACCAGAACACCCACCTTTCGCCTAGTGCCCCACAGGGGGCCAGCTTATTGCTCTATATCCGGCACAAATTCCTAACTCCGAGCTGATATCGAATAGAAAAATCCAATACTTTGCCCAACTCGAAATTCGAACCCGAGACCTCAGCGTTATTATAATACCGTAGTAAAAAGCGCCACCGAGGTAGCAAATTCTTCTGCGTAGTCATTACTCGTATTAAGTAGACACTTTATAAATGGCCGTTCCACATTTTTAATTTAATCATTTTTAAAATGTACCTACGACGTGTTTTATGATTTACAATAAATCTATTTATATTTTTGAGTAACACATGTGTCGCAAAACGCACGCAAAATATTATTTCTTTGTGTGAAATGTGGAACGACACTAAAATAGAAGTTTTTAAAAGCTATAAAGCAGGAATTTTAAACTTGTGAAATTGTTTAAAAATAAATTAATGTTATATTAATGTGTAATATAAGAAGCCCTACTATGTGAAACGTCTTCTTGGCAAAAAACTGTCGTCGTTAAATATATTTCAAAACCTGTACATAATAAAGGCATGTACTTTAAAAAGGATATATTTAAGAATGCAGTCATTTAGATCATTGATTATGTTAGCACTCGACGTTATTGCGTATTTAATATTCAAAAACTATTAACCTTTGACTAAAAAATGTTATTCATACAGAAAAAATACCTCAAAAATTACAAATGGCATAGTAATAAATCCTCTAATGTCCCGACAAACAAACAAAACATTTTAACTTTTAAATGACCCAACGAAAATTGAAAAAATAAACAAACAAAGTGTACCACTCGTCTGATATAGATAGCGTCGACTGCCAACACAAAGTGGCAAACTATCACAACATCGGAAGCCGCTCGTGAACCCATTTAATATACTGTAAATAATGTGGGACATGTAGATCTTAAGGGAGTGTATATTCGTGTATTTTGAGGTCCTATGTTTGTTTCTCATTGCAAGTAAACTACATATATTTTTATGAGTGTTTATTTCCACAAATCTATTTTTCTTTATTGCAATAAATGGCGAGATGTGCATGCCGTTCGCCTGATAGTAAGAGATACAACCGCTCATGAACAATAGCAAAACGAAACAACGCCTTGAATTACGCTCGCCATCCTGAGACTAAAAATGTAAAGTTTAAATATATTAAATAGTTAATCTGTCTACAACATCCTTCAAACCAATATACAACATTGCGTTTCCACTGCTGTTTGGCGGGAAAAAAAGACATTGCGGTGATACCTACCCAGGCGGCCTTTCACGTTTTACTCTGGCTGCAGTCTCACCTCTGTATACCCCTTTAAGGGTTGAGGTGTAAGTGCGGGATGCGTCTTTATGTGGTTACTTCACCCATATTCGAATGCTTAATTTAAGGGTTGTATAGCAGAGTGATTATGTTCCCACACATTGGCTGTGTGTGGCTTGCATACCTGGTGAGTCATATGCGAAATAATGTATGTGGGCTGCAACTCCACATATGTAAATAATAAGAGGTGATAAAGCAGTGGATTAGTAGTGTGTTGCAGAGCAGCTGAGCAACATGCCAGCGCTAATATCCTGTGACGGGACGCTTAATCAGTCTCTACATCAGTGTTAAATTAGCGACTCGAAATATTTAGAAATGTAATAATTAATAGATTTTGAGATTAATGTTATTGAGGATGGGCAGTAGAGGGGTATACTGTTCGTCTAGAAGTTTTGGGGTTCCATCTACACATTGTTAAAAAAAATAACTTGTCTATACTAATATTATACAGAGGAAATATTTGATTGTTTGCATTGAATACGCTCTGAAACTAATGTACCGATTTGATTTTTCTTTTTCACAAATAGAATCCTACACTATCCCTAATGAACATAGGTAATAGAATTTGTTCAAAAAAGAATATCTGCACCCAGGTGAAGACGGGCCGGGCCGCTAGTATGGTATATTTGTCTGTATATTAGTATAATATTTTGTAATATCTGTGCAAGAAAATCAAGAGAAACTTAAATAGGTGAGGGATAACGGATGTAACCGATTTATTTTCCGGATTGACAGACTAATTGCAAACACTTGATGACTCATAGAAGCCTCGAGCAAATGACACGCAAAATCTTTTCATCAAAAAATAAAATCACTGAGACACATAAAATACAAGACTTATTATATATAAATACAGCATTTTATTCAAGTAAATATATTTAAAATAATTAACGTTTCTCGTCGACAGTTTGCGAAAAAAATCAAGCGGAGAACATAAAGTTGGACGTCGTAGAGTAATATTAGTGAGACAAGCGGAGCGCACAGGAAATGGTCCGTATCGAAATGGCCAATAAAATACTATATTCTGTAAAAAATTGCGGCTATTCTAGGAACAAAATGAATTTCGATTCTTTTAAATAGAACAGAATTGCTTGGTATACGCATGTATTTCGAGTTTAAAAAAACTATTTTTACGATTTATAAATAGCTGGTTCATTAAGAGAGCCTAATTGATGATAAACGTCTTGAGTAAAGGTCCAATCATAAAGTTTTCTACCATATTTTGGTACAATAGTCTACCAACCGTTATTGTGTATCAGCTCATAAACGTCCCACTGCAGGGCACGAGCTTCCTCAACAATCGAGAATACGATTGAGAGTGGTTAGGTCATATAGTCCACCACGCTGGCATAGTGCGGGTTGGTGAACTTACATACTATATAAATTCTTTTCATCACGATGTTTTCCTTCACCGTTTTAGTGCGTGATGATTGACTATCAATACACACATGACTCCGAAAAGTCAGAGGTGTGTCCTGGGATTCGAACCCACGACCACCGTGAACATGTTGGCAGCCGCGTCTAGTCTGTTTAACAACAGGCCACTACGCAGTTTTCCCTGCCTGGATGAAAAATTCCAATACATGTTTACGAAAACGTTGTTTTCAGGAAAGTGCTGAGGTAAAAACATTGAAAAGTACAGCACAAGAATATGTAGCTTTGTGTTTAAAAATCTGATATCCAAATTAGACGTAAGATTTACGGACGATAATGTGTGTTTTAGGTATTACGAGTAGAATAAAATCTGAGTTATATAAGTGTTTTCTGAGAACTATGATATTCAAGGTTAGAATGAACAGGCACCTTCTAACTAGACGTATTACAACTTAGACTATATCGTCACGTACCATCAAGTGAGATTATACTCAAACGCCTAGCCTATAAACATAAAATAAATATATACTTCAACTTTAAATATTACTGTAGACCACAAAAAAATATTGATATTGATGTAATTTCAAATAACAATTTATCAACTGGAAAGTCAGTATAGCGCTCGTATTTTCCCGTACACGATCGGCTAAGGTCGGGAACAATTTACGATTTTTTTACATTTATTGTTTCTGCGTAATACATTAAATGTATTTACGTCGTAACGTACACAATCTTAGACAAACAAAATGTTTTTTCCTGTACCAGCAGGCTCATCATTAAATGTTTAATACTTTTCAGGGAATACACTGGCGAGGAAGGCGGTGCTTGAAAATTAGCGCAGCCTCTTGATACAATCATACGATTAGGTTCAATCACCAGGCTTGTTCATTGACATTGCTTTATTCGCACGCCCTGCCTGCCTAAAAGTAGATAGTTAGGTAGATAGAGCAAGAAATAGACTAATAAATATAACTAAAAACGCCTAGCAGCCACATACATAGTCCTGACACCACTATAAGATCGAGTCTTGTGCCGTGGATATTAGGAACTAAAAGAGACTTTTCGGTCTCACAAACACCCAGACCCGAAACAATTACCACAAGTAGTTCACACAAACATTTGTCTCGGTGCAAGGATCCAATCCGCGGCCTCTCGTTGCACAGCCGGCGTCTAAGTTCCCATGGAGGCTGTCAAACTATGTGTGAACGAGAAATAAGCAATAGTGGGACGTTCAAATCGTGTTGCTGTGGTAAATGAACTGGTGGTAGGTCTCTCATATTTGAGAAGCTGCCTGGGTAGGTAACTAAACAATGTCTATTTCTCCCCCCAAACAAGAGTGTATATGCACTGTTGTATTCTGGTTTAAAGGACAAGCCAGAGTACCCACTGGAGATATTGAGAAATAACATGTGATGAGCGATCGTATCGCTATCAGTCGAATGGCAAGTTCGTCTCGCCATTCATTGCCATAAAAAAATTAAAAAGCTATAGTGGGTAGAGATAAAGAAAAAGTATTTTCCACTACTGTATACATTAAATTACCCAAAAATAACTAAACGCAATTTGGAATGCGTTTGGAGATGTAAACTTCGAGTCCCACCACAGGGAAATAGGTAAAAGTTAGAAACCAAAATATTGTTTTAGTACCATATTTATTAATGAGAGGAATCCAAGGCATAGCAACAAGCGGATGGCCGTTGTGTACGAATACGCGAACAATCCGGCGGCTATAAATAAAGAAGGTATGCGCGGCACTCGCTACACCCGCTCTCATTGTCTTAAACGAGCATCGTGTGACAACACTCGGTGTTTTGATTCAATAACACCGCATTAAAAAGTGCGTGATGGCCTGTTGGTAACGGACCAGACGCGGCTGCCAACATGTTCACGGTGGTCGCGGGTTCAAATCAATCATACCTCCGACTTTTCGGAGTCATGTGTGTATTGAGAGTCAATCACCACGCACTACAACGGTGAAGGAAAACATCGTGAGGAAACCTGCAAAGCATAGCGATTTGTATGAATTTCTATGGTATGTAAAAGTCCACCAACCCGCACTAGGCCAGCGTGGTGGACTGTATGGCCTAACCACTCTCAATCGTATTCTCAATTGTAGAGTAGACCCGTGCCCTGCAGTGGGTCGTATATGGGCTGATACAGATACAGATAGACAGAACACTGCATTAAGGAGGATGGATATGGAAGTCTGATTGCCAATAAATGAATAGCCTAAGACGGGTTACGGTAGGACATAATGCTCTTCTACGAGGCATCTCTTCTTAAAGGCATCAAACTATATTCCACTAAACTGGTTCCAGTTTAAAGGTATTTAAAATTTAACATATTTGGCTGAAAGTCAAATGCTTTGTTACTGTTTATATTTGAGTGTATATATCAGGACATGTTGGGGTGTTAGCGCTCAAAAATAGTTACAATGGAACAATAATTGAAGGTTCTTAATGTCCAAGTTTAGCCGAGTAAAATGGCAAAAGGCAATTATATATTTTTTGTATAAAATTACGGGTCCTGATCTTCACGAGTTAATATTCACAACCTTTGTAAACTAGTCCATATCTACTTTGTGGGACAAACCCAATATTCATTGATAGTTGTTTTAAACAAAATGTAACGGTGTTTAAAACATTTATTATTTATAATAGTAAGGTCAAATCCTTCTAAATAGAGCATCCACTAATGAGATACAGTTATCTTACGAAGATGGTCAACATTTTGCCGGCTTCTTCGAAAAAGAAAATACACAATATGAAATCAAAATGCGACACACTTCCGTGGTAAGTATCGTGTTTTTCACCATTCTATATGGTGATATCTATGGTGGTAGATACGAATACCCCACCACAAAGTTAGTATTTGCAACAAAAAGGGAAGCTAAGAAAATCTCCACTACAATATAAAAACTAAGACAGTTTTTAATGGATGATCAGAAAAACATTAGAAGAATGCAATATGTTTATGCCAAATCACATGGCCAGTAAACATAAACACATGTAGAATAGTGCTTCAAAAACAGTCATGCCGTTTCAAATTATGCACTGTACATTAAAATAATATTTTTATTTAACCTACATAAACTCACGACTTTTTCCCAGAAGGGGTAGGCAGAGGTGCTGGTAGCAACCAGTACACGCACGTTTTGCCTTATGTGTTTCGTCCCACGATGTGATAGAGGTGAGCCTATCGACATATCGGGCATAAATTTTTGATTCCGGGCTGATAATGAATTGAATAAGCCACTATCACGATTGGAATGGAACGGAAGAGATTCGAACCCGAGACCTCAGTTTTGTAATCATACCGAAGTACAACTGCGCCACTGACGCACATAAATATATTTATTTAAAAAAAAATGTAAATTTTAAATAACTTTTTTATTTAGCTTGAACAGAAAATAGGCAGAAAAACATGCTTATGGCACAAAATGAATATGATAATATGAGGCTGGTGTCCGATAGACAGGGCCAGTGTTGCAAAACATCAGGATTTTCTTCATTTCTTTAGTTTGCTGTATATAAGTATAAAAAAATTTAAATAAAAGATAATAGTCGAGGCACGAGGAAGCTTTACTGGATCAGTTTCTCAAAAAATGCACGATTTATTTGTTCTACTAATGTGTTTAGTCTGGTCATTATGAATATCCGAGGTTCAACAATCTCGCCCATCCGTCTGAGCTGACAGTACTTTAGACTTTGTTATCGTTCATGGGCACTTGTCATTATCAGTTGAGCTATTAAAACATTTTTTTTTGGTCCACAAAACTGGATATACTCAGAAAGCAATATCCAATAAAATATTGTTTTCTAAATAATTACAAATGTGTGTACATCTTTCTCGATGTGAACACGGATTGCATTAAAGAGTTACATACCTACATAATTTAAGAATTTTTATAAGTAAAAATACAACTTAATAAACTAAGACAAGAACCACAATCCTTTGTTAGTATAATTTTTACACTGTCTGTACTCGTATATGTGTTCATTAAGTTTAACACAATTTATTTTAAAAATAACTGTATTACAGCATAGAAAACTTCCTATCATATAATAAAACACTAAATAAAATATCTCATATGTATTTTAATTATACATAATCCTTAACAGAGCCGTCATATGACCAGTAGCGAGCGGAGGCGCGTCGACCGCCCCTTGCCAAATACCGCGTGATGTATTGAAAGTAAATCACACAGATTACCGACTCGTAAATATCGTGTAAATATAGCTTTGGTTTATGCTTAAGGTGATCCGACACATATTTCATAATCACAATCCTGGCCTATATGACTCCAGACTATTGAGATAGATTGCCAAACAAATTTTTGAACTGTAGGTGCTGTTGTTTCAGTGACACTAAATATAAAAACGTTCATATGGCACGTAATTTTAATTGAGAATATATTTTTACCATTTTAGTTGTTAATTGTGACTTGTAACTACTGTGTTGAAAACAACTAGGAACGGAACGATGAAATTGCCTTAAAATTGCATGATAATCTGTGTTCGACAATATACGCATGTACTTATGTATTATTCCTTATGTCACGGAATAAATTCTTCGCATTTATTAAACTATAGAAAATATTTTGACTTTTATTTTAATGTGTATTTTTTAATTCATTTCATTCGTGTAAACGAATTTAATCAGTATAATTGTGCTAGATCTCTACTGAACATAATGAGACTCAACAACCTACGTCTCAGGATGACGACTACGGTGCAATGCCAAGCATTGCTTTGCAATTCATGGTGTTTGGTTTTGCTACTATACATGAGAGATCGTATCGCTTAGCATCAGGCGAATGGTATGCTCGTCTCGCTATTCAATGCAATAAAAATAATGATTTTATAGTTTACATTCATATGTCTAACCGATAGTCATTGATTTAAAAACTAAGGATAGGCCCTTCAGTACATTGGGTACGTCAAAAAGATGCCTGTGAAAATCGCGCCATCTGTTGGATTTTTATGTCAATGGCGGCCATGAAATCGTTTTTCAATAATGTTAAAATAAATTTTATACTAACTTAAAGTTATATAATTTTTACTAAGCGGTGATAAAAAATGTTATCTTTTTTTGTGAACTTTCGGTCATCTTTATTGCATCCACGACGATACAATTAGGCATTTGTCGACGACTTACAGACCGGTGCGCTGTGACGTCACAACCGTTGCATTGGTCCCGCGGACCACTTTCGTGACAACACTTTTCGTACTCTCCGCCCCGTCCATATATTTTACGTCAATGCCGATAGTACATTATTCTGGTGTTAGGTGCATTGCATGTGTTTCCTAAAGAGTTGCAAAATCATTCCACTAATTCCATTAATGGACTAAGTAAACTTATCACGAGTCTTCAGAATCAAATTGTACTCTTTTATATGTCTTCCGCTGTAAGATGTTCGTATTGCATAATATTTTACTTAGTATATAAATGTGCATATCCTACGATGCGGCAGCATGCAAATGCTGGGCGGTGTCATGATGACGTCACGGCGCGTCACGTTTGCGTAACCCCCGCCCGCGCCGCACACCCCGCGCCCCGCACGCCGCGCCACGTATTTAACGCACGCGGCCATTTTGAAAATAGACACGCTAGTAGGGCTGCTAAGGGCTAGATGACATCTATGTGTTATAAATAAATCTAGGAAGAGTTTTGTAATTTATGCTGGTAGAAAGCGTAATATCTGCTCATATTGGGTGAAGCCTTATACCAAGCCATCGTTTTATCCCTATATGTAGACTACATACAACTGAGGTAAACGTCTTGGTCCAATATGGCTTATTAAACGGATCAAATTTGACTGATTTAATATATTGCTCTGACGTGGTTTAACTACTACTGTCATTAGCACAATTATGCATATAATTGCCCGAAATTTTCTTAAGACATACGTAGTCCTAATACAACTTTTACATTAATTTTAAAATATTTTATATCAAAAGGCATAATGTTCTGTGCAATGTGGTTTAATAAGCTGACAAAAGCCGTTGCTGGCCATTCTAAACACTTGTTTAAACTTATTAGCAATACAACATTTGGGCGGACTTCTTTTCTTATATGTACCTATTAAAGAATAATATATCCTAGAGAAATATCACTCAATAGTTGCGTAGCAGCCCTACGCGCATGTCTTGTATCTGTCATTCTATTTATACGCAGACGAGTAGGTCACCTGTAATATCGTTGCATGTTTAAATGTTTTAGGGTACTTCGTTTGTTTTATGACACATTAACTATCTGTGAAGTTGGACTGTTCGTACATACTTCAGAATTGCTCAGGCGAAGCGATGCTCGTAAAAATTGAGGAACTGAAATGCAGTCCTGAATTCCACAGGGATTTTCTTCTTGTAGGATTGAATAAAGTGATTATTAACTTAGCTTTTTAAGTGTATTTAATTTTTTTTTGTTGTTTTTATCTATTTCAAATACAAAAATTAATCTTTACGAATCCTTTAGTAAAGAGCTGCCAACTCCGATTTACTTATTTCTTATTTTAAATTGCTATATGATTGCTAGTCACTTCGATTGTATCCCTTGCAAGATGTATCTAAGTATATATTTGTCAAAATAAGAAGATTAAATCTTAGTGTATTTTTATTGATCCATAACCCGATATATAGCAATTAGTTTAACGTAAGTTAAAATTTAAGGAAAAGAGACAAAGATATTGGATTTTTCGTAATCCAGAAATTAGACGTCGACGACGTTGTTTGTTTAGGTTTCTTTCATAACTACAGTTTTAAATATCTAATGGAAATAAAACAAATTTCTCATGATTTCCTCAGTTTTAATTTTCAGTTCAATCAATTCAATCAATTTCAATCACAGAATTATATCAGATAAATCTGACGGCGCCACCGTGTTTTGAGAGTGTGAAAGAAACGTCGAAAGTGATATAAATTCTCTTTGTTGGGCGGTAAAATTAAAAATAGTGTGGTTTTGACGTTTCTTCACTCTGACGCAACTTCAGGCTCTTTTGTGTGCAGCGAAAAGCGGATCATCATCCTTTCCCTCTCGCAAACAAGCAAGACGTGCCTGGTAAAGCGTCATTACTTGATTATTATATTGAAAGTGCTTGCTGATTATAGTTCTGCTAATATTTTGTTAAAACTATTATTCCTTCACATACGTGGTTTAATTTCTCCTCGCCCGCCTACCCACGATCGCTCGGCAGCCACGAATGGACACAGGAAACAATGATAACGGCCATGTGCCGTTATCAGAAGTGGGATGTGAAGGGCTTACTTCTGACGAGAATACTCGTACCAGATCGTCAGCACCGGCACCGGAACAAAGCCTGCCGCAACAGATGGAGTTGTTTTTGTCTCGAATGATGGCTTTATCACAGCCGCAACCTGTAAGCAGCGCGTCTATCCAATTAATTGAGTTCGACCCTGACGACAATGAAGCAGACATAGAAGGTTGGTGCAACGTGACCGAAATTTTAATCAACGACCGCGAGGTAAGAGGTGCAGATCTGCTGTTATTACTCACACGTGCACTTAAAGGCCGAGCCTCTACCTGTTTAACACGACTGCAGGCATCGCAGATGACATGGCCTCAAATAAAAGAGCTATTGCTCGCAAAGTTTGCCAAGCCTATGATGCCACAAGATTATTTCGATGAAATTCTACGTTTCCAAGTCGGTGTTAAAGAAACCGCGAGTGAGGCAGCCATACGACTTTGGAACATCATTGGACGCATTCCGCGGATGGAAATGCCTGAAGACATTACTACGGGATTTGTATCGTCGGTTTTATGCCAAAAAGACGGAGTGATTCGTCGTGAGCTCCACTCCCATAACCCAACTACTAGATCTCAACTTCTGCGAATTCTTAACGGCATTTCCCTGAAACGAAAGTACGAGAGCAGTGATAACCATGATTCAGATGTGAAAAGGACCCGATTTATAGAATCGCGTTTCACGGGAACATGTCACCGCTGCGGTACTTCGGGTCACAAAGCAATCGATTGTCATAAGCGAAAGGAAGAGCCTGCTGCTTTGGACAAAATGCGCAATCAACCATCCAAGGGCGCTGACAGACCAATCACCTGCTTCGTGTGTGGACGACCAGGACACCTGGCGTCGGCGTGTCCCGATCGAGTGGGCGGCAGCGGAGCAGCGGCGGTCAAAGAGGTCCATGTGTGTGAACGCAAAGCATCGAGAAGCACGTTAACTACATCATCCGGTGAGCCAGTTTCCTTTCTTTTTGATAGTGGATCAGCTTGTTCTCTAGTAACTAATAGCTATGCCTATAAGTTCCCTGGTACTGCGCAGGGTGAATTAGTGTATCTGACGGGCATTGGTAGCGGTGATGTGGAATGCGTTTCCCAGGTTATTAGTTCCATCAATGTCCAAGGCCTATCTTTATCAGTATTGTTTCACATAGTACCCGATGGCACTATTACTGAACCGGTAATAATAGGTAGGGATATATTAGAGGAGAACGTGCACGTGCATATCGACAACGACCGAATTACCTTTTCTCAGCATAAAGAAGTAAACTTAGTTGACAATTCTAGCGGTTTTGATTTCGCGAATATTGATACGGACTTACAAGGCGATGAGAAATTGGCTTTAATTAGGATTTTAGAGAAATACAGTGAATTCTTCATTGACAATATACCAACGCGACGAGTCACGACGGGTGTGCTCAGGATAGATCCCATTGATCCAAACAAGACGGTTCAAAGACATCCTTATAGGCTAGCTCCCGCAGAAAAACAAATAGTCAACGAGAAAATAGAGTCCCTATTAAAAGCGAACGTTATTCGGGAAAGTAGTTCTCCATTTGCGAGCCCCATTTTGTTGGTTAAGAAGCACGACAACACTGATAGGATGTGTGTAGACTATAGGGAACTCAATGCCAACACACGTCCCGAGCATTATCCGTTGCCTCGTATTGACGAACAAATTGACCGTCTCCATGGCGCGTACTATTTTTCTTCATTAGATATGGCGTCTGGCTATCACCAAATACCGGTTGACCCCGATAGCATAGCAAGAACGGCATTTGTGACACCGGATGGTCAATTCGAATATTTGGCAATGCCGTTTGGGTTACGAAATGGCGCTTCAGTGTATCAACGCTGCATTAACAGAGCTCTCGGGTCCCTAAAAGACAAAGTAGCAATGGCTTATATGGATGATGTCATGTGCTATTCCAATAACGTCACTACAGGACTAGAGCGTCTAGACCTAACTTTGAAAGCACTTTCTGATGCAGGTTTTTCATTAAACTTCAGAAAGTGCAGATTCATGAAAAAGGAGATAGACTACCTTGGATATGTCATAAAAGCAGGGGAAGTAACACCAAACCCTAGAAAGATACAGGCTTTGGTTGACGCTCCCACTCCAAAAACAGCTACACATGTAAGGCAATTTTTAGTCCTCGCTTCTTATTTTAGGCGATTCATACCGAATTTCACTCGGTTAGTTGGACCCCTCTATCCCCTGACAAAACTGAAAGGCCCTATCAAATGGACAGACGCTCATAATGGCATTCACAAAAAGATCGTCGACATACTAACTTCAGAACCGGTGTTAACAATATTTGATCCAGACTCCCCCATTGAGCTTCACACTGACGCGAGCTCTGAAGGCTACGGGGCTATATTAATCCAAAGAAAAGATAACGCTCCTCACGTGGTATCATATTTTAGCCGTCGAACGTCTGACGCGGAATCAAGGTATCACTCATATGAATTAGAGACACTGGCGGTCGTTCGTGCGGTTGAAAATTTCCGGCATTACTTGTATGGCCAGCATTTCACAGTCTTCACAGACTGTAACTCCTTAAAAGCATCCAAATCAAAAACCGATTTAACTCCACGCGTACACAGATGGTGGGCTTTCTTACAAGCTTACGATTTCGATATAGTCCATAAGCAGGGCATTAGCATGAGCCACGCAGACTATTTATCTAGAAATCCTACTGTGGAGCCTATACCTAGTGTGCAAGGATTAAATGATTCAAGAGACTCAAGTAAATTGAATAAAGAAGTCCACTTTATAGAGTTACATCAGGGTTGGCTGGCCGTAGAGCAAAAACGGGATAGCGAGATATGTGACCTTATCAGCAAACATAAAAACGATGAGTTGCCAGAAGCCATCGCACACACTTATGACGTGCGCAATGGTATATTGTACAGGAAAATTGAACGCAATAGAACCAGCTCGTGGTTACCAATTGTTCCTAGATCCCTAACATGGACACTTATAAATCATGTCCACTCAGAAATTAAGCACCTCGGGGCAGATAAGACACTTAATAAAATATACGAGCAGTACTGGTTCCCACAAATGTCTAAGCAGGTGCGTAAATTTGTAGACTCATGCATAGTATGCAAAGCCTCAAAGGGATGTTCAGGAGCACAGCAAGTTCGATTTCATCCAATACCCAAAGTGTCCACGCCTTGGCATACCATACATGTAGACATCACGGGCAAACTAAGTGGTAAGAGTGATAGGAAAGAATATGCGTCTGTAATTATCGATGCGTTCACCAAATATGTACTCTTAGAATACACACCTTCCCTCGATGCTGCAAGCGCAATTCAATGTCTCAAAAAAGCTGTTTGCCTATTTGGTGCCCCGAGACGCATTATAGCAGATCAAGGCAGGTGCTACATTAGTGCAGATTTTAAACGATTTTGTAGTGAACATGGTATAAAGCTTCACCTTATCGCCACCGGCTCCAGTAGAGCCAACGGCCAAGTAGAGCGGATAATGCGCACCTTAAAGTGCCTACTCACAATTGTAGAAAACGACCCAAACAAAACTTGGCGAGACGAACTCCCCGAAGTTCAGCTGGCGTTGAACAGCACCAGATCCAGAGTCACTGGATACTCACCCACTGAACTAATGTTCGGCATACGAGCACAGTCATTAGGGATATCAACCTTATCCGTGCACGCGGAATCTGAGCCTCGTTTAGATCTAGACACTATTCGGCATAATGCTTCTGAAAATATAAAAAAAATGGCTTCATCGGAAGAAATACGCTTTAACCGGGGTAAAGCAAAAGTGAGACCATTTAGTGTAGGTGACTTTGTCTTTATAAAAAGTAGTGAGCGTAACCAAACTAAATTACAGCGAAAGTTTAAAGGTCCTTTTACTATAGTCCGAGTATTAGACCACGATAGGTATGAGCTGCGAGACATTAATGGATCTAACCGAACCTATAAATATGCCCATGAAAATCTACGTGCAATACCCGGGGGCTATGGCGGGTTGGTTGAAGTAGCCACTTCCTTAATTAATAATGTAGAGGAGGCCGAGACGGCGGCAGTCCATAGTCATGAGAATGGAATGGCAACATCTGATGATGATAGTGATACAGTGTCGGTATCTAGTTCACACACTTTGACCGTCACCTCTAATACCCTCTCTGCCTCTGAACATGAAGAATAGTTATTGGTGAGTTAATTACGTGTAAACCCTGTTCTTGTGCCCACTTCTATCTTGATATTGGTTAGACAGTGAGTAGAATGTAGTTGGTTAACTGGGCTGGCCTAAATTGGGTCGATGCCCATGACCACACTATATTTTCTTATGTGGTGTGTGATGTATAATAGCTGATCTACTGGGCTGGCCTAAACCGGGTCGATGCCTAGGATCAGACTATGACTAGTTGTGTGTGAGCTGAGTGGCAAGAAATTGATTTGGAACTCGCCTACGTGGGTCGACGTTTCGAACAAGTTGATTGCAGCAGCTGTGTGTGGTTTTCGTGACTGGTGGAAGGGGCGTTGACGGTTGTCCGGTCCATCTCACCATGTGACTTGGTGAGCTGGTCGAAGGGGCGCCTGAGGTCAATTGTCCGCCCAGTACGTTGGTAGTTAATGAGGGGGATGAAAACCCAGATCTCTTTAATCACGTGATATAAATGGGTACCTTATCAGGGATGGGCGAGCAGGCCTAGTCATGGACTACAGTTGTATTTTGTCTTTTCAGGTAAGCCGAGGTGTGAGTTGTCGCACGAGGACGTGCGAGTGTCAGTCCGGCCGTGACGGCGCCACCGTGTTTTGAGAGTGTGAAAGAAACGTCGAAAGTGATATAAATTCTCTTTGTTGGGCGGTAAAATTAAAAATAGTGTGGTTTTGACGTTTCTTCACTCTGACGCAACTTCAGGCTCTTTTGTGTGCAGCGAAAAGCGGATCATCATCCTTTCCCTCTCGCAAACAAGCAAGACGTGCCTGGTAGAGCGTCATTACTTGATTATTATATTGAAAGTGCTTGCTGATTATAGTTCTGCTAATATTTTGTTAAAACTATTATTCCTTCACATACGTGGTTTAATTTCTCCTCGCCCGCCTACCCACGATCGCTCGGCAGCCACGAATGGACACAGGAAACAATGATAACGGCCATGTGCCGTTAAATCAGTAACGTATTGAGTACAAATTTACGACTATTCGATTTTATAAATTTAAGAAAAAATCAATATAAAAAATACATAAAAAAACGAGGCACAACACGTGCTGATATAAAGAAACGGTTGATTTTAAATAGATTCGGTACAACACGTGCTGGAAATCACGTATTGTATAATTTATATTGTTTTAGTAGATATAAATCTCCGGGTTATCTCGTAAGACCGGCGCTATTTTAATGGGACCAGTGTCGACCAGAAACTGGCATGCGACCAAATCGCGACACCACTGCTCTTTATGAGTGAAATAATACCATAATCATTATTGCAGTTCACGTGTTAAGTTTTATTGATAATTTGAGATTGCTAATCGTTCAGTAATATTAGTGGTATAATTCAGTGGTGCTTCCTTTCTTGTTTTAATTGGTTTTTGATCTATCTGAATTAAATCTTTCGATTAAGTTATTAAAGAGTACAGAGTACAGTAGTTATTATTTTCGATGTGAATTTTTCGCCCATTTTGTCTATGTCGTATGTAGGTATGAGACAGTGAATAGATACTTGTGATATAAGCATAGTAGTTCTTAAAAAATATAAATCATTTATAGCCCAGGTAACACTAAATTGAAATTTGCACTTGCATTTTTCTTGCTTAAAGTTTTCCCGTCTTATATTATTCACATTTTTTTATCCTCATTACAAATAAACACAAAAATGGTCCTCCTACCTTCAGGTATCTTAATGGTGGTGCCAAGGTTGATCTGTTGCAGTCGAGCCAGCGCGGCCTGCTGCAGCGCGCGCCGCTCCACCTCGCTGAGCGTCAGCAGCGACGTGTCCGACAGCCGCACGCACCGCCCGCTGCCGTCTACCCAGCAACAGCTGCCCTGCACATAACGCGTCACCTCATCACACCATGGACCATAACATACAACAAGTATTTATGATATGGGACACGTAACGGGACCCTGCAGATGACGTGTCACCTCATCACACCATGGACCATACCGTACAACAAGTATTTATGATATGGGATACGCAACAAATGATACGGGCACATGCAACTGGATCCTGCACATGACGTGCTACCTCATCACACCATGGCCATAACATACAACAAGCAATGATGATTTGGGACACGCAACGGGACCCTGCACCTGACGTGATATGGGAGACGCAACGGGACTCCATATACAACGCGCCACCTCATTACACCGTCTACCAACATAATTCACAAGAAATAAATTGGACACAAGCACCAGCTGCCCTGCATATAACGCGTCACCTAATCACACCATGAGCCATACTGTATAAAAAGCATTGAGAATATGGGACACGCAACGGAACCCTGCACTTAATGCGTCACCTAGTCACACCATGGACCACACCGTATAACAAGTATTGATGATATGGGATACGCAACGGGACCCTACATTTAACGCGTCACTTTATCACACCATGACATCTCCATTCCTAACCAGAACCTCGCGTGGTCCATTCCTAACCAGAACCTCACGTGCTGGCTTGCGAAGCCATAGCTTGACAGTCCACACCATCCCGGCGCGAACCAAACGGTTCTCAAATTCTTTTTGTGCCGCACCGTCAGCCTGTGGAATTGTTTGCTGTCTCACGTGTTCCCTCCTTCCTATAATCCTGGGTCCATCCGCCGTAGTGTGAAGAGGCATCTTAGTAGGCCGGCATAATTGTATCTATTGGCATGGGACTGTCGTCTGATGCCAATGGATACTCTGCCTGGGGGGCATTTGCGCTCACCATCAGGTGAGTATGAGTATTTTTTAGTCAGTATGCTGGCGCAGATATTGTTAGGGATCCGGCTCGGCCACAACATTCACAATGTGCCGGGCTGTATGTGCAAGGCTGGTTCAGGCCAGTGACACAGACATACAACTTTCGATCTCCCTAAGAGTACCGATTGGGGTACTTAATAGTTTTGCCTCTTGCAAAAATAAAAAAAAATACTAAGTAGAAGAGAATGGACAAGCTTAAATTATGTCGGAATATGTATGTGGGTACTGAATTTATTTCAACATTAACAATCGATCTCTAAATGGGTGATAGATGTCCCCAAAAAGGGTCGAACGATGACTACCTAGATCAGTCGTAAAAGTATTTTCAATTATTAACAGATAAAAATCAATTAAACGTCTAATTAATAATAGCGAGGAATTTCAGACGAGATATAATTTAGATATTTAATATCAATTAAAGGGAGTAGCGACCTTCGAAGGCAGGTGGATAAAAGATTAATGACTTCATTCATTCTTATTGAGAGTTTAAACAAACAGAGCTTGTAAACAACCAGTAATATTTATAAGTAATAGCTGAAATATTTATTTCTCAACAGGCTGAAGGACTGCTATCAAATGCACTAACAAATCATATGTAACGATGATACCAAAACAATTTGCTCCGTACTAAATTTAATGTTTTATATTTGATCGTTCACAATTCGTATTATAAATCCAGAGATACGACACGTGATAAATATGAGGTGCCGTCGCCAGTGCAGTGAGCAGACGTGTGCCATAACAAACGCGCACTCATTAAATATATTGACAGATCAATGGAAATAATTTCAAATGTTATTGATAATTCAACAATAAGCCAACACATTCTGACTGTTCAGATTTAGTTGGCTTGTAAATACTAATATAATTAATGCTTATCATACTGTAATGATCTTAAGTGCAATAATTTAGCTTATTTACATCCCAGTGCTGGGCCCCGGCTTCCTATACAATTATGAGAGGTTTGGTCCACTACGATAGCTTGTCTATGTTGAAGACTTCTTATAAATAAACCTAACAGTCACATACATAGGCCTGACCCCATACTGAGATCGAGTCTTGTGACGTGGGTATCAGCAACTACGAGAGACTTTTCGGTCTCACAAACACCCAAGCGGGCGCCACGGAGGCTGTCAATATGATATGATTATTTTTTCAAGAACAGCCTCCGCAGCGGGGTCGGTTAAACGCCGCTAGTGAAACAAGAGGCCGCGGGTTTGATCTCCGCACCGAGAGCAATGTTTGTGCGATCCACAAATATTTCTTTCGGGTCTGGGTGTTTGTGAGACCGAAAAGTCTCTCGTAGTTCCTGATAACCACGACACAAGACCCGATCTTAGTTTGGGGTCAGGACTATGTATATGATTGTTAGGTGTTAGAGTTTATTTATTAGATTTATTTACGAGTATAATATGTTAATATTATTTAAACAATGACAGGACCACGATGTTGTCAGTTATGACTCGGCATGAATGGCCAGGCTTGCCCGGGCGGTACCACTGTCTCTCAGGAAATATACCTTAAGCGACAACTGTACTGTCGCGTTTCGTTCGGTGAGTGAGATTGCGGAAGCCCTATACCCCTTCCTTTTCCCGCTCCACTCCCGATTTGTTGGACCGGCAACATATCCATGATCCATTCTTTTATTGCTATTTTATTGCAATAATTACTCTGGCTACAATGTTCTTCAAACCGGAATACAATAATGCATTTACATTGCTGGTTGTGGGGGGCATTAGACAATGCGGTGTACCTACCCAGGCGGCCTCTCATATATGAGAGACCTACCTTAAACGAGTGTCCCTACCGCATTGTTAAAAATATTAATATCTCAGTTATTTTACAACTAATTTTGCTGTTCACAAACTCATGATTATTTTTATACATACTGCTCAAAATCAAACCCTATTATGTATCTACATGCATACATACATAAACTCACGCCTTTTTCCCAGAAGGGGTAGACAGAAGTGCCAGGACACCCACATTTCGCCTTGTATGTTCCGTTCATGATGTGATGCGAGCTTATCGCCATTTCGGGCACAAATTCCTGACTCCGGGCTGATAATGAAGAGAAAAATCCAATATTACTTTGCCCGACCCAGGATTCGAACCCGAGACCTTAGCTTTGTAAGCGTACCGTAGTACAACTACGCCACCGAGGCAGTCTTCCAGTATGTATCCACGCCTGCTCAAAATGGGTAAATAAATATTCAGTAGGTATTGCCAACCTTTCCATGTTATTAGACGAATGATAAATACATAAACTTGGACGGTTACTGGGTATTTCGAGCTGCAGAAAAAAAACATATATGGACATAGAGGCGTGTATGAATAAAAAAAATTGGAACAGAGTTGAAGAGAAGACGAAAACATTTGCAGCCATTTAGGTATATCTCAAAATATAAATAAATTGCACCACCAAATGCTTTGACTTAAGGGTAGGATGATTAATTCAATCATTTTGCAATTAATCTACAATGTAACAAATCATTAAAACTACTATTTTGGCAGTAATTCAAGTTTCACCCACTCCGTAACTGCATGATGATTATTTTCGCTGGATGTTAAATGTCAGTTGTTTACGCGGTGACGCGACGGGGTAAGTTCGTAATTGGTAGCTACACTTATAGTAGAACGATGTGATAAGGAAAAGAAATAGACGTATACTATAAATAAATTGCAAGGTCGTTAAAAGGGTTTCTTATTTTATGAAAATGAAGAATAAATTTACAAATCAGGAATTGTTAAAAGCTTTCTAGATTTTCCTAACATCCCTCGGTTTGTTTCATTTATTTGTACATAGATTGTTAGCATACAAACAATGTTATGCACACAGACCAAGTAGTACTAGTTATGCATCTTGCGGAAGTATTTAGCCTGACATAAACCCAACGTCTTCACTATCAAGAAAATTGTTCGGGTTGGTAAACCACCATAAAGTTGATTTCCACACGCGGATTCAATGTTGAAGTCTCAAACTACAACTCAGCCACGTTACCGCATGATCAGGAATGCGATAAAAAATATTTTCATGAAAGAAGAAGCTATGTTCGCTACAAATCACTCACTTGGAAGTAAAGTAAAATACCCGGCTTATTTCCGCCTACCACACGCATCCACAAGGAATTTCCCGACAAAACATTCAACAAACAAACGAAAATCCCCGAAAATGTTTTACAATACACTTGTATTAATTTTAAAACATTGTGAAAAAGTTTATTTGATCGTACGTCTGTCAAACTACAAATATAAAACTAGATCCAGCGGCGACTGAGTCATATGATTATAAAATATGTGTTTTGTCTCGGCCGAAAACCGCCTACACTAGAGTTTCTCTTTGAAACTATAAGTAGGTGAAAAGTGTAGGCCGCGGAACATCTCCGCCGCATATCGCTCGGCCAATTTACTGATGAAAGCCGTATCAATTAGTGAATGACAAACAATGTGTGACAATATTAATGCTTTGGGCGGGAGACATTGCGGCTATGCGAAGGGACGACCGCCATCTTGTATTGTTTGACAGTTCACATGTGATCAAAAGCGTTTTGTTATTTGTATTTGCATATAAAATATTATTAAATTATTTTATTCTCTTATGAATGATGCGTTTCGAATAGAAGGGCTATGATGTTTTGTGAGAAATGTTAGTCGTAAAGTTTGTTGACATTTATAATAAGTGTCTGCTATATTTTGATATCATGCGAGTGAATAATTTGTGTATTTCCTGTTTATTCTCCTTCTCATTTTAAATAGAAAATAAGTAGACATTTTGGATTTGATACACAAAACTGATGTAACATAAATATTTTATATGATACCATACAATTCAACACGTATTTTTTGGTATAAAGCGTCTCAATGTTTTGCAACGCTTATATTGATGAACCAGAAGGTCGAGAATGTCAACAAAGTTGTATAACTAATTTGTTTGCCTGCAAATGTATTTACTTTTAGAATAGGGTTAATTCACATTTTGTAACATTAGTAATATGTCAAATCTAGTTTAAGATGTCCCTATTTAGGTCGACAACCTACATTTAAGTACGAGAAAAGAATTCGTCATACTACAAAAATTACAAATAGCAAAAATCGTGGGAACAAAAAAAAATATGTTCAAGAACACTGGGCTACATCCAATAATACAATAATTCCATATTTCTTTATACATAGAAATATTTTTAAACGTTGGAGTAACTCCAATATGTAAAAATCATATGGTATTTTTTGTAAGTTTAGGCGAATTTGAAAATGTCGCGGAAATATTTTGGTAGGTGTGTTCGGTATTAGGTTTGTGGGTGTATTTCTAAATAGACGTGACGTTATTATAAAAGCATAGTAAGTCGATTTCATATTTGTCGTTTAGAAATAATTAGTACAAGCCGCTGAGTTGTCAGACGCCCACTGGTTCAATTCGTTTAGATTTGGAAAATTGTAGTTGGATCGTCTTTGATGACTTAAGAAATGCAACGCACAACGGCAAGTATTCAGGGAAACGTGCTGAAGAATCGTGAAACCTACATTCCATTGAGATCTTCGCAAGAATTCATATTATGTGTGAATTGGCCTGCGAGGTGGATTAGAGTTTCAGCTTTTTCAATCAAAGTCGATTGTTAACGGGTTTTCGTTCATAGCAGTGGGCGTCTATAGCTTATTATAAAATAAACTGTAAACTGGTTGTGAAAAAGTAACACTAGAGTTGTCTCCCATTCTTCTCTAGTGAAAACTGCTTTCCGAATTGGTTGGTAAAAAATATTAAATCACTGTATCTAAATGATGTTGAATATTTTTATGGATTCAATAAATTAATTTCATTTTCATATATTGTTTGTGACAGTTTAAAGAACTGTTATTTTACTGATTTACTAAATAAAAACAGTGTATGCGAATCCTAAGAATTCCATATTCAAAAAATATAAAAAATGACAAAAAAAATCTTACAAGCACTCGCTTAACTCGGTCTGGGGAAGTTCCTCCTAAGTGGAATCACTTTATTAATCTACGTAAGTCAAAACAGTGTCACTAAATCTAGTTAAAAGATCCATAATGACTCATACCTAATACGACATTCGTGTGGAGTATACACAGCTAGTACTTATTATGCATGTTGCCGAAACCATGTGACTCATGAGTTGACTAGCCGCTTGACTGATGTTAAACATCAGGAAAAATAATTCTGTCCAAGAAATATTAGACCGAAACCGCATCAGTTAGCATCAATTGTAAATATTTTTATTTTCTATGTAGATGTATTTTGTATTTATCGATTCTCATTTACACATGTGCGTACTGCGTACATTTCCATAAAACAAATTCTATATTATAATATGTACATAGAATGCAAATCGATACTGAAAGATTAGGGGGGTTACTCTATGATCCGAAACGAAGTTCGAATGTCCAAATGTTCGACGTCCGAAGTAAATTAATATTTTTTCTTTTAAATAACAATACAACAACATTGCGCTGTGGCTCGCGCCGCAGTGCACCATTATGCTGAGTGGTCACCGTATCACAGCAATACGACGCATATACGCCCATATAACAAAAAAAAATATTTTTTTGCATGTTACTTTGTGTTTTGTGAGTTGTGGGAAGAATTGTTTGTGACAGTAGGTAAATCTGTTTTTCTTTACTATCCTCTATGATACTTATTAATTACCACTTACTCAGAACTTAGTCTATAGTTACTACGCATGATAGAGGATACGAACATTTTAAGGATAACCTAGGTACATTCGTGCAGTTTTACGTACGACGATCGGATCATAGATTAAGCCCCCTGAACAGAATGTGCGATGTTTGTCTAATGCACTTTATGACCAACACATTGCATTTTACATGATTTAATTGAGAGACTTGCCTCTTGACATCGCTGTTGACACACAAAACAGATGAGAAAGAGTATATTAACGAGCAATATCATAACAATTCTTTTAGAGTCTCTACTCAGAAATTCTACCGAGAAATCAACACAATTAAAACACAATTGAAACAATACATTCATAATATTTTTAATAGATTTTACCAATCGTACAGCATTCTTGTATATGAAAGCGTTTGGGCAACTAGATATCAAACTAAAATCTTCATATTCTAATTAAGAATGTTGCAAATTCAAATTTCCAACATTTGCAAAAATCTACTAGACTAAATAAGGTAAATACTCTCATTCTTGTCTAGACTTATGAGATAGACAACAATAACAATCTTAAACATAATCGAGCTCGACGTTATAGAAAGCTTAATAAGTTATGTTGGAATTATTTATTTTAGAAACTAACAGAGCCTTTTTATTCTACAACACTCCATCCCACAACGTACCTACATTTCTCACTAAATCATGTGTCAAACATCGAACGGGGAAAAGAAACATTGGTTCTAGGTATTCTAAACCTAAAAAACCTAAAGCTTACTGTATTTTCGGGATTTTACAAGACATGTGACAGCATCTGTCAATATGTTAAAAGCACATTTCAGACTTGTAAAAGTTTAGTGTCCAGTATCCACATTGTTACTTTTGATTTAATTACAAATATTTATTTTCTAGCAAAGGTATTGAGCTGGCCATTGGCTGCACGAAAAAGCGAAGTTATAACTAACAACATTTGATTGGGAGTTGATGATTACCGAGCAGGCAGGTTATCGTATAGGCATTATAGACAGTCCCGATGTTGCAAGAGGAGAGAAAGAGGAAGTAATAAGGATGTGGACCAAGGAGTCGTGAAATGCTCGCCGCAAAACGGCCAGCGAATTTTGTATATTAGAATGACATACGTCAGTTTTTCGATATTCTTGTAAAATATTTATCCAATGTTTTTTCCATGTTTATTGTAAATTCACATTGCTATTAATTTGTAAATAATATATTGTACATACATGTGGACTTTCATTCCGCCACATATTGGTGACCCCGAGCGTGTGCACGAAGTGCATGAAGAGCACAGATCTTAAGATGGAAGCTCAGGGAAAGGACGTAGTGCTGGGAGAAACCTTCCGCGTTGGAGTGAGGACTCCACCTTTCAACCCGAACGACCCTGAATTGTGGTTTGCTCTATTGGAAGGCCAATTCATGCTCTCGAACATCAGCGCCGACGCCACAAAATTTTATTACGTCCTGGCGCAGCTGGAACCACAACATGCAGCAGAAGTACGTGACCTGGTCGTTTCTCCACCTGCTTCTGGCAAGTACGAGACCTTGAAGACAGAACTGATACGACGATTATCAGCTTCAAAGGAGCGCAAAATAAAACAGCTGCTCATGCACGAGGAGATGGGTGACAGGAAACCGACGCAATTCCTCCGGCATCTGCAACACCTGGCTGGAGAAAACGTCCCTCCAGATTTTATACGGACCATCTGGGTCAGCCGGCTACCCAACCACCTTCAAACTTGCACCACTGCACAACAAGCGAAGATGACACTGGAAGACCTGGCCGAACTGGCAGACCGCGTTTACGATGTCGTCCAAGTCATGCCAGTAGCTAGTCAAGTTGCTAGCATGTACACACCGGTCGTAAGTACTGACGCCATCGAGTCGCTTACACGAACAGTAGCCAAACTCAGCAATAAAGTGGAAGTCATGAGCGTGGACCTTCAGAGACGCAACCGTTTCCGCTCCACATCAAGAGGACCACGGTACCGTTCCCGATCACGTTCACATCTAAATGAACATCCATATTGCTGGTACCATCGTAGGTTTGGTGTTAGCTCTAATAAATGCGCTGAACCTTGCAGTTTTGTTCCGGAAAACACCGAAGGCAGTCGTTAGTAGCGGCCAGCGACTGTCCGCAATCTTCGGGCCGCCTCTTCGCAACAGATCGCAAGACAAAGATGCAGTTCCTGGTCGATACAGGATCAGATTTATGTGTCTTCCCGCGCTCCGCAGTCAAGAAGAAATGCTGTAAGACTGGTTACAAACTTTTTGCAGCCAATGGAACGGAGATAGCAACGTATGGATTTGCACATTTGTCACTAGATTTAGGTCTCCGCCGAGATTTATCTTGGAGATTCGTAATTGCCGATGTAACCAAAGCCATAATAGGAGTAGATTTTCTTTCTTACTTCGGCATATTAGTTGACTGCAAGCATCAACGTCTTATAGATAGCATGACGTCACTTACTACTAACGCATCTTCCGTTAATTCAACCCTGAGCATTTTATCTATCAAAACGTTTTGCCAAGCTAACTGCAAATATCAGAAAATTTTGTTACATTATCCTGATATAACAAAACCAGCCGGATTATCGAAAAAATGTCTTCATAATACAGTACATTACATCAAAACTACTCCGGGACCTCCAGTTTCCTGTCGTCCACGTCGTTTACCTCCTGACAGATTACAGATCGCAAAGCGAGAATTCGACGAGATGGTCAAAAATGGTACAGCGCGTCCATCTGACAGCCCGTGGTCATCACCGCTTCATTTGGCCCCGAAGAAGGACAACGGATGGCGCCCTTGTGGAGACTACCGCGCACTGAACGCCAGGACAATACCGGACAAGTATCCCATTAGACACATCCATGATTTCAATTATAATCTTTCTGAATGCACTATATTTTCTAAAATAGACCTTGTGAAAGCTTACCATCAAATACCTATTTTCTCAGAGGACATTCCAAAGACCGCCATTTCAACACCATTTGGTCTGTACGAGTTCCCTATGATGACATTCGGTTTGCGTAACGCCGGGCAGACTTTTCAGAGGTTCATAGATGAAGTCATTAGAGGCCTAGATTTTTGTTATGGTTACCTCGATGACATTTTAATCTACTCAAAGTCAGCAGAAGACCATGAACGCCACCTTCATGAACTATTTAAGAGATTACAAAAGTATGGCGTGTTGTTAAACTCTGCGAAGTGTGTTTTTGGAGTACCTGAAATTACTTTTCTTGGGTACCACGTATCAGCAGAAGGTGTGCGTCCGCTTAACGATAGAGTGCGTGCAATTATAGATTTTCCAAAACCTAAAACAGTTAAGGAGTTACGAAGATTCCTTGGCATGTATAATTTTTACCATCGTTTCATCCCACATTCGGCAGAATTACAGACACCTTTAACTGAGTTATTGAAGAATGTAACGAAAGCATCACAAGCCATAGATTTGACTCAATTGCAACAAACAGCTTTCGAGAAGTGTAAGAAGGGACTTGCTGAAGCTACTTTATTAGCTCATCCAGATCCTAAAGCTAAACTGGCCTTAGTAACTGATGCATCAAGTACTGCAATTGGAGGCGTTCTTCAACAATGGCACAAAGGAAGTTGGCAGCCTTTAGCTTTCTTTTCTAGAAAGCTAACACCCTCTCAAATTAAATACAGTCCATATGACCGCGAACTGTTAGCCATCTATAATTCAATTCAATATTTTCGGCATATGTTGGAAGCAAGAAATTTCACAATATACACAGACCATCGACCGCTTACCAACGCTTTCACTACAAATCGAGAAAAATGTTCGCCTCGACAATTCAGATACCTAGATTATATATCACAGTTTTCTACTGATGTTCGTCACATATCCGGTAAGGTCAACGTAGTGGCGGACACACTCTCTAGAATTGAAGAAGTCATAGCTGGTTGTGATTTAGAGAAATTAGCCATCGAGCAGAAGAATGACCCGGAACTAAAGAAATTGTTGCAAGACGGTAGTTCATTAAAGCTCAAAAGGATGCTGTTACCTGGTACAAGAACCCGTCTCATGTGCGACACTAGTACACATGTACCGAGACCGTTTGTCATCAAATCAATGAGACAGCAAATTTTTAATTTAATACATTCTCTCAGCCACCCTGGTGCCAACGCAACCATCAAAATGGTTACTGAGCGTTTCGTATGGCCTGGCATCAAGAAGGATTGTCGTGACTGGAGCCGATCATGCATCCCATGTCAACGCGCAAAGGTTTCAAGACATGTATCATCACCTTTGAGTACTTTTGCATTACCCTCAGGAAGATTCCTTCATATTCACATCGATCTTGTCGGTCCATTGCCCATATCAAACGGATTTCGTTACTGTCTCACTGCCATAGACAGATTTTCGCGTTGGCCTGAGGCAATACCAATCACAGATATTACGGCAGAATCAACAGCTAAAGCTCTAGTGTCAGGATGGATTTCTCGTTTTGGATGCCCGTTATCCATCACTACTGATAGAGGAAGACAATTTGAGTCGAACCTTTTTAAAGCTCTTACCGAGCTTACTGGTTCTCAACACAAGATGACTACAGCCTATCATCCAGTAACAAACGGAATTATCGAACGTTTCCATAGGCAACTGAAAGCCTCCATCATGTGCCACAACGATCAACACTGGACAGAATCTCTACCACTGGTGTTACTAGGAATTCGTAGTGCATTTAAAGAAGATCTCCAGTCATCTCCCGCAGAATTATTATATGGAGAACCGCTACGCCTACCTGGACAATTTTTTGATTCACCAGGGCAGGATTTCCCTGATATAACAAATTACGTATCAAGATTGAGATCATTCGCAGCTAAATTAAAGCCGTGCTCTACTTCTCGACACACACCCAAGCCTGTATTCATTTTTAAAGACTTGCGAACATCTGATCATGTATTTTTGCGGCAAGACGCTTTACGTTCAGCACTGCAACCTGCATACGTAGGTCCTTACAAGGTGATAGAGAGAGGAGATAAGACTTTCAAAATCTTGATCAAAACTAAAGTCGTTACAGTTTCTATCGACAGACTCAAGCCTGCATATTTGATGAGCAGTGATCGTACTACGGATGCCGAGAACGAGCAACGGGAGACACCTTCTGGAGTAACCACTCGTTCTGGTCGAAGAGTACACTTTACGCTTCACTATCGCCCGCAGTAGCGGTCTCGGTGGGGGAGTGATGTGGACCAAGGAGTCGTGAAATGCTCGCCGCAAAACGGCCAGCGAATTTTGTATATTAGAATGACATACGTCAGTTTTTCGATATTCTTGTAAAATATTTATCCAATGTTTTTTCCATGTTTATTGTAAATTCACATTGCTATTAATTTGTAAATAATATATTGTACATACATGTGGACTTTCATTCCGCCACAAGTAATTTAAAGACTGGTAATTTTAATAACTGAATGTACGAAGAAAACGCTGTTTTTTCATGAATCAATGATAGCTGATGAAGTCAAGTTGTAGTCTAGACGAGCTCAATCAATGATATCAGTGTTTCTACTGTATTACAAGCTAATTTATATTTAAATGATATTTTGAAAATAACGAGAATGAGATTGTCATGACTTAAGCACAGCATTCATTGCAGAACGGACAACTTTTAATAGTAAAAAATGAAAGAAGATAAATGACGAGAGATGCTAGACAACTTTACGAGATATCCCAAAACTGCAGTATTAAAACATGGATTGTGGTATTTGCTTACTACAAAGGCAAAATTGTCAGCGAGAAAAAAGAAAGAATGGATAACATATCCATTTGTTAGACTAGAAAATGCCAAAAAGAAAATAAAAATAAAGGAGTAATTTGCAGGAGTTGTCAGTAATTTTGAACAAGTTTGAGATGTTGCTTTGTCACGTATTGACATGCTTATTCACGAAATTAAACATAATTATTCTATCCCCGAATATGTGAAGCATCCTTCTTGTCAAAAATAGGCATTACAATTTCCAATTTTACGTTACTAGACTTACACATGGTAGCCAGTTAGTGAACGGACCAGACGGGGGACGGGGGCCAATATTTTCACGGCGGTCGCGGGTTTGAATCCCAGGGCCTACCTGCACTAGGCCAGCGTGGTGGACTATATCGCCCAACCACCCTCAATCGTACTCTCGATTGTGGTGGAAGCCCGTGCCTTGCAGTGGTACGTATATAGACTGATACAGAATAGTTCAGTCGACTTGTTCATTACCTATATACTATCAGACCTATATAATAATCCTTCGATCTCCAAGCAAATATATTATGATGTGACACTGATTTATTTCCCTATAATGAGCCCATAATTAACAAACAACTACTGGTTACTTGGGAGAGACCTCTCATATGTGAAAGGCCATCTGGGTGGGTACCACCGCAGTGTCTATTTCTCCCGTCAAACAGCAGTGTAAACGCACTGTTGTGTTTCGGGTTGCAGGATATTGTAGCCAGAGTAACTACTGGATATATTGAGACTTAACATCTTATGTCTCAGGATGGCGAGCGCAATGGAATGCCAGGCATTGCTTTGTAATTCGAGGTGTTGTTTGGTTTTGCTACTGTTCATGGGCGGTCATATCGCTTACCATCAGGCGAACGGCATGCTCGTCTCGCCATTCATAGTAATAAAATAAATAAACAAATAATATTAAATAATTGAAGTCAATCAAATGAGTAATCCAAGTTGGGACAATCTCTTAAACCAAAACAAATGACGGTATTGATCACAATCTTTATGTTTGTGATCAATAAAATCGTTTTTTTTTTTATTTTATGATGTTCTGTATCGTATTGTTTTCTTATAAAAGTAATCCTATGTATCGTTCTAATATGATATGTGAAAAAATACGACTGAATTAATTCGAAGGCTAGATTCATTTTGGAGGCATTTTATTAACAATGTTTTTAGGGATTCTAATGTACCGGAAGAAATATTCTTCCAAGAAATTAAGTAAAACACTGAAACTATTTCACAGAACGATGTTCATGTTGTTTTTGCATATTGTATTATTTTGATTAGGTATGTTTTGTGGTGATGCATATTGGAATGGTCAAAAACATAAAAACTTAAAGCAAATTACAAGGCTGCCGCCTCCACACAAGTGAATAATTGTGGCCGCGACGGAGTTCCAGCGAACATAAACGTAGTGGGCATTAAGTGCGAGCGAAACGCTCCTGCTGAAAAGCAGTGCGTCGGCGCACTCCGTAACAAACACATGTCTCTCACGGAACACGTTACCGAACCGATTTATGTGTTCCACAGAAATTATTCGCCAATATATAGGAAAAGTAATGCGGTATGCGGCTTTGGTAAGCGCTAAAATGGTCCGCGATGGAGCGAAGGTCGGCCTGAAGTATTTCTATTTGAGGCATTGTGGAGAGCCGCGCGATATTAATAAGATGCGTCTGACAGGTGCGAGTTCCTCGACTGATAACTTGTGAAGAGTTGTTTTGGAATGTAACTCAAGTGCGAACCACGTTTGTGCGGATGATTAATGTCGGCGTACGAATGTATCGTGATGATAGTAGGGAATGTGATGCGACTGACCTGAGGCGTCCATGTGGAGGCGGCGCGGCTGGAGCTGCGGCTGCGCGTGCGCCACAGCCGCTTGCTCACGCTCTGCACCACGCTGCTCGACGACCGCGACTTCTGCATGCCACCTGCGGGCGGGGCAATAGTCACAGTGTTGCGACCCAGCAGTGTCGACAGAAACGAGTGCGACTGTGACGGCGACGCGGGCGACGGCGGCGACGTCGGCGTCGACGCCACCGACGCGAACTGCAGCTCCCGGTACGTCAGGATCCAACCCTCTTCCGTCTGGCAGCCCTTGTGAGGGCCGTCGTCGTCGACCTCCCCTGGCATGCGCGGCTTTATGTTCCGCAAGTTCTTGTCGTAGTTGATGCGCTTGAAGCGGTCCGCTTTGTCAGCGTCCACGCTCTTCTTCCGCGCCATGCGCAGGTAGCGCTTGATGGTGTCGCTGACGGACTGCGAGACGTCGTCATGGTCGACGCTGGAGCGGCGGCGCGCCGGCTTGCGCTCGGGCGGCGGGCTCGTGGGGCTGGTGGGCACGGTGGCCGCCTCCAGCTTCTCCCGGTACGCGCGCTCCAGCTCCACCAGGACGTCCTCCGGGATCGGAAGCGTCTGAGTCGCGGAATCCACGTACTTATCCTCCAAAGATTCGTGACAAACCTCGATGAGCGGCGGCGGCGACATCGGTGGCGATCGGGAATCCTCACCATTTTTGACACGATTAACACCGAGAGTCCTGGAGCGCAGCGCGGTTCTGGAGCTCGCTCCGACGAGGAAACCACTGGGCCCATAGCCGCCAGAGCCACCGGCGCCGCCGCCGCTCCTCGCGCCGCGATACGGCTTCGCTTTGCGAAGATCTTGGTACAGTCTTTTTAAAAGGTTCCTATCGGCCAACAAATCCTGCACTGCGATGTCTCTGTTCGGAGACCGAAGATAGTATCTCCCGAGGTTTTCCAAAAGGTTCCTCTGCGCGGGGTCCCCGTCGGCGTCGGCCGGGGCCCGCTCTGACTGCCGCTTCAGGTAATCCCACAGCGCGCGCACCAACTCGTCGGTGTCGGCGCTCCGCGACGGGCCGGCGTCATCCTCTAGTTTCAGGTACTTTCGTAATAAATCTACCAGACTTGGCTCCTCCTCCTCGACGGTGGGTGGACGGATGGACGGGTGCACATCGTAAAACGAGCTCCTCGAGCCGAACCCCGAGGTGGAGGCGGACGGAGGCGGGGTGGCGAAGAAGTCTCGACGCAGCTTGGCGATGTCGAAGCGGCCTCCGGACGTGTGTCCGATGAAGAGGTCGGTGGGGCGCGGAGGCGGCGGCGGCGCGTCGTCGGAGGGCGAGCGGGCGCGCACGGAGCCACCGCGCGCGCGCTTCTTGCGGCGCTGACGCGGTAGGGCACCCGGGTACGAGCTCTTGCGCCACAGCAGGAAGCGCGGCTCCTTGGCGCACACCTCCTGGAAGTAGGCCTCGATGCGCGGCACGTCCTCGGCGCGGTTCTGCGCGCCGTCCGGGATGAGCCGGCGGCCCGCGTCCGACATGTACTTCCATGTCTTGCGCGAGAGCAGCCAGCGCTCGCGCGGCTTGTCGCGTCGGCGCACCACCTTCGTCATGGGCTCGGCGGCGGGATCGAGGCGCGCGGCGCGGCGGCGGCGCTCCATGGCCGCGGCTCACATGGGGTCATGCGGGCTCGCGGCGCGGCATCTCCCGACCTCGGCCGGCGCACCTGCCCGCGCGAAACTGAACGCCTCTCCGCACCGTTCGGTGTATTATGCGCCGAAATAGCCGTCCAGTTATAGAGCGGCCGTGAACTGGATCCGGGGTGCGCTCGCGCGCAGACCGGCGCTCGCGGCGGCTGAGCGCGGGACTGCCGCCCGCCCGTAAACAAACCGCGCCGCCCACGTGCGCCGCCCGCCGCACCCCGCGCCCCGCACCCCGCACCCCGCGTCACCGCGCCGCCGCCACCCGCACCGCACCCCTGCACACCCGCCACGACTCTTCCTTGACCTATGCGGTGACATGAACTGCCACTACTGATTGATGATGGTCATGGTATCCCACGTGTCCTCGTCACTCAATAATCCAAGGAAGTAAAAACTTTAAACTGTACATCTCTTCCATGAATGGTAGATCAATGCTTGGCAGGGCATATCGATCAAGTCCAAGAACCTCAATGATTTTCTTCTGTGTTGCAGCATTTGTGCAAGTGCAATGTATATTATGATTTTATTATTTTATTATATTCAATATTTTCAAGATGTGCACATTATTTGTATGCATTATCTTCTACTTTATGATGTGTATTTGCCTTGGCAAAAAGGGCAGAGAGCAATAATAAAAGATTTTTTATTTCACTCAGTACAAGCTTGCAGCGCCATCTCTTGGTTAGAGTAAGTAGACATCGGAAAATCGCTAAATATTGTTTAGGGGTTATTTATCTATTCCTTATATTTTATTATCTTACTTTACTAATTCTAGCTTATACGAATTTACCAATAAGATTAATTACCGATTTTCATGACTTACATTAGGACGGGATAGGATAGATTTTAGCAAGAATAAAATTACCGAGATTAAAATTTAAAGCCTTAATTTAGAATTCTCTTCCATCAAACCGAATTGTACATAATCTTAATATTCGCATCCGATTCTCCGAATAAGGGTCTACATTTACAGTTTTTTCTACACAACCTTTACACAATAATAATAAAAAAAATCTAATCCAAATTATTTGCATACAAAAATAATAAAGCTAGACCTTCACATCCAAAAACAGGCACTCAACGAGCCACAATTACTTTTGATTAGTTCAATTATAGTGCATGAGTAACTCGTGAAAACTCAGCTCCGATGGCGTGTAAACAAAAAACCCACACTATCTGGTTCATATCATATTTGGAGTTGGATATCGCTGCTTCTGATCATTTTTAAGGTCGCTGCAAAACTGTAGCTGTATACACATAATAGACTACAGAACATATTACGATGACCGAGTTGGTGTGAAAATTAATTTGTGTACGATCTATTTTAAATGATTATTCTAATAATTATAATAATCCAGTCCATCCAAAGGTTTGATCGCAGCTAGCGATAAGGCCGCCAATTCTTACCAAAGTTTTAAGTATTTAATCTGTTTATTGTTTCTTTATGTGGTGTACAAGAAAGTATAATATATAAATAAATAATTAATAAAAAAATACGGATGACTATTTTTGTAAATTATAACGCTAACCTGCATCACTTTTGTTAATTTTACCTTCTCATTTCGTCATAAGTTTAGGATCATGATCTAATTTTGTGAATCAAAACACAATCGATTGTTTATACCATGCCAGTGGGCAAACGAGCAAACATGTCACATGATGGTTAGTGATCACTACCGCTTATTAACATCCCCCAGCCTTTGGATCATAAATGGCAACACATTTTTTCATCAATAAATCTGGAGGGGAGCACCAGGGAAACCTTTTTCTTTCCTGCCTTCCTGGGAAGAGGAAAAAGTATTGGGCATTCGGCAATTTCCATCATTGAACGAAATGCGACTACTCTGCTGTCGCTTCACGTCGATCTCATGTGGGACAGGGGTACCGCCCTAAACGAGCCTGCCCATTCATACTGAGTCATGACTGACAACACCGTAGCTCTACCAATCTTAACAACTTATACAATATGATAAACAATCTTTGTTAAAATGCAGCTCATTTTAATATTTAATATTAGGTTCATGTCAAAATTTTGCTAGGGGCGACCTTGAAGACATGTTGTAATAAAAGGGAACCGTTGGTGATACACAAGGAAATTAATAAGTTTATAGGTTGGACAAAGCTGAGTATTTGGCCACATTTGAACAATTGGGTTTTTGAAACACCAGTCCATTGTTGCAGCATCAGTCTCGTTATAACGTCTATTTTCGCAGATTTCTCGGCCATAAACTAAAAATTGCAACAAACTAGGACCTTGATGGCGACCAAAATATCAATTTTTAACTAGCTTAACTATTCTAATGATTATTCAAAAACTTTCATGCCAATTTTGTATAATAATCTAAAACGAAATGTTTTATTTACTTTTTGTATAATAATGTTTTGAATTTTCGATCTTTGAAAGGTCGATTCACGGATATACGCTTTAGATCGGGAATCGATTCTATGGGTTACGATCCATTGCGATACGAACCATAATATCAGGCATCTAAAGGCTAGGCTACCGAAGTGGTAGTATTTTAACTAGAAACTAATGATACAACAGTTATGTTTGATTTTGAAGTAAACGGACCAGATGCGGTTGCCAACATGTTCATAGTGGTCGCGGGTTTAAATCACAGGGCACACACCTCTGAAATTTCGGAGTTTATTGATAGTCAATCACGACACTCTATAAGGACGGTGAAAGAAAACATCTTGAGGAAACTTGCAATGTCATAGCGATTTGTAAGAATTTCTATAGTAGGTTTGTAAAGTCTGCCAACACACAGGGCACAGGCTGAAACACTAATGATGAAACTGCCTTTGTTTCGAAGAGCTAACTATTAAGCTCCCATTCCTGTTGGACAGTGGCACCACCCGAGACGAGCTTGCCCATCGTGCTGAGTCAAGACTGACAATAACGTGGCTCTCCCACAATAAAATCAAACTAGCTTATAGCTAAAATCTAGAACTTATTAAGTGATTCCAATTCTTTTTAAGGGATAGCACCCACAAAAGTACATTGGGGGCGTGTCGATAAATCTTTAACACGATTGATCTGTTTTGGGGGTCCATCATTGAATGAAAAGGCTGGTTGAGTGTCGGCGTTGCCCTTATTTATCACTTTGTTTAGACACCCATTTGATGAATTATGGAGGACAGCGACGATTGAAGAGCGATATGCCCTGACGTCCTTACGGAAGGCGTGATGGGCTTGGAGACACCACTGTAGGGGGTTACTCTATACTCCGACATGAAGTTCGGACGTTGAACGTCAACATAAAGATAAAAGTTTTCTGCTTCTAAAAAACATAACATATACATATCATTGATAAAATACTCTATGAAACCTATCATATACTTCGACAATTCGGACATTTTTTGAAGTATTTAAGCATATTCGTATAGTTTTACGAGCGATTTTCGAACATTGGTCGTCGTATCGGACTACAGGTAATATTCTAGAATGTCAAGCGAACCCGATAATTCCTATACAGGCTCTTGTAAAATAACTCTTGAGTGCAATTTGCGGATTTTTAGGGAACTAAAAAAACAAGCTCTTATATTACTTTTTACATTTCCCAGCGCCCTTGAGTATTCCGGCCAAGATGCCGATAGTAGTCGTTACGGGGTCTAGACCTAAGTAAATAATTAGGTATTCCATACAGTAAATCATATTTCATATCAAATCCCAATGATATACGGGCAGTCGATAAACTGAGAAAATACAATAGACTGTAAATCCCACAGATCAATAAAAGTTTAAAGGAGGTTAGATGGATAAAATGTTATTTAGTTGGCGCCTGAGATTACCAGCGACGAGCCGGACCTAGCAGTTGATTTTATTCAGATTAATAACGACTTTTACTACATTTTAAATACTGATGCGTCGGCAGTAGCCATAAATTATTTACTCCACTATAAATCCCATTATCTAGGAAAAGATTCTTTACGTTCGGAACTTTCCCAGCGTTCATATAAAAACATAATGAAAAACGTTTTATTGCCGTACTAAGATCAATAAAATTTTAGCGTAAAACATGTTTGTAGCGTGGAAGTCTCGAGATTGCAGCCAGTGGGCAAGTTCTGTACCAACCGATGTATACATAACTTCCTAGGCCACTTATAAAACGCTCCGTTGTAAAAATAAACTAAATACGTAAGGTAAACAAAATTGTTGGAGTTTGCATGTTTGAATACTACTAACGCCATCTAGCGAACACGGTGAGGTTTATAAACATTGAACGCTTGCCAAAACATTGTGCGATTGAAAACACGCTAGCTTCGATTAATTGCGTGAATTTTCCGGTAGATGGTGCCATGTAGCAAGATTTAATCGATCCATTTATGAAATCGTGAGAATCGTAATTGGCAAGCAAAATTATTAATTTATGACCAGAATATGCACCGATATACCTGATTTCATTCATTATCAACACAAACATGAAAGCATGACAGTAAGAAGTGGGCACTGGAATTCAAACCTGCGACCGCCGCCTTGGATAATTGCGTCCAGAACCTATAGACCACCACGTAGATTGTACTAAAACCAACCGATAATGATTTCGACCGATAGCCGAGAGCGTTTGAGTTAAAATCACATAATCTACATGGTGTGATAAGTCATATTAAAGACAAGTTAAACATTACCAGAGACTCGCCAAGCTTCAATGTTAGTTGTTATTAAAATGCCAGTCAATTCTGTCTTGCATTATATAGGCCGGTGTGAGGGCGGGATATTCTACTCTCTAGACTCATCCAAATTTCTAAAATTCCGTACTGATTGGTAAGCGCACCTTGCATTACTAGCCCTTCGCTACAATGGTATGTAATATTTGGCATGGCCTCTCGCATTGTCACGCGCGTTCGACACTCCATAACAACGTTATTGTTAAAACAATGCTCCGGAGCTGCCAACTTACATTGTGTCCATTATGTGCATGTCTTTCTTGGTAGTGTATGGTTATGGGGAACATTTTTTTATAATTGGTGTCAGCTAAAGTAATGATCCAGATATGGAACATATTGTTCACAAAATTATTCTTTATTTTTGCAAGTAATGGCGACACGAACATGCCTGATGGCAAGTGATACGACCGCTCATGTGTACTCGTAGTAGCAAAACCAAATACCTACTTTGAAATACAAAACAATGCTTGGGATTCCACTGTGCTCGCCATCCTGAGACATAAGATGTAAAGTCTTAATAAGACCAGTAGTTACTCTGGCTACAATATCGTTCAAACCGGAACACAACAGTGCGTTTACACTGCTGTTTGGCAGGAGAAATAGACATTGCAGTGGTACATACCTAGGCGAGCTCTCTCACATATGAGAGACCTACTACAAGTAAGAGTATTTTTTGATTCCCCGATATGGAAATATTGAATAGATATTTTGAATTTATAATAGTCTAGCATTTATATGTGATGTACATACACTATACTGAAAATTTATTTCAAATTAAGTATTTTACTAAGCTTAATCTTTACACCTATGTATCAAGACAGAATCATTGGGGAAACTCTTGTACCTGCTGGATATTTTAATATTTAAATAAACTCAAGTCCTGTCAATCTTAAACGCTAAGCCACCATCAACTCTTTCTCAAATAGAAGGTAAATAATTTCTAACATTCTTTAGAAACTCCGAGGAATTGAGCCATGTAACCAGGTGGAGCAATTAATTCGGGGAGCAATGCGTGAAAATTTCGCAGTGCAGAGCTGCGAGTATATACCGCGGGAGGAACGAACTTGCTCTAATTAAATCAAACGAAACTCAACAGGTCATAAACACCATCAATTTCTCATACTTTACGCTCGGGAATACGGCCACGTTGAAATTTCCGAGGTGTCTGTTTATGGTGAAAATACCAACGCGAAATATGCGTTATCAAAACATCGGTAGGCTCAGCATGGGATTTATAAATCAAAAGTTAAAGCAGTTCGTTCTAGTATACATTACACATATTTTTTTGTATATTGTTTGAGCATATCACTTTCGTAGTATTTTGGTAGATTTCTTGTTAGTGAGAGGGCGCAAGGATACCACCGCAGTGTCTATCTCTCCCTCCAAACAACAGTGTAAATGCACTATTGTGTTCCGGTTTGAAGGACATTGTAAAGTAACTACTGGAGATATTGAGACTTAACATCGTATGTTTTGAGATGGCAAGCGCAGCGGAATGCGAAACTTTGCATTGTGTTTGATGGTGTTGTTTGTTTTGACACTGTCCATAAGCTGTCGTATCGCTTACCATCAGGCGAATGGCATGCTCGTCTCACCATTCATTGAAACTTTGAAAAAAATATATTGGTCTAGTCCTAACCAGGTATAATAAAATAACAGACTGAATCTGAAATACCTCACAATTCAATAGGAGACTAATATCTTAGGTGGGGAAATAGTAATGTTTGCTAGTGAATATCACGTGCCTATGGTATAAACAAAATGACGACGATGTGAAGTGAAAAGAAAGTGTTTTATATCAAGAAGTTATCGAACTGTTGTAGGTCACGAGGGTCACGTTTTTTCATGTTATTCGATGTTTGCTTACAACTGTGATAGGTTTTTACTAGCGGTACATTATTTGCACATCTCATACACACGGGGATGTGAAATCGTGCGTCCGCTGTCTGTATATATCGGTCAGTATTCGTTTATTATGTACCTAGTTATTTTAGCAGCTTCATTCAAGTTGCCATGTTTTTTAGAAATTGTAATATAATATTTTATTTAGGTTTTGCCACATAACAGGTAAATGGATATATACGGCGATACGACCGCTCATAAACAGTAGCAAAACCAAATAATACCTTGAATTACAAAGCAATGCTTGGTATTCCACTGCGCTCACCATCCTGAGACATAAGATGTTAAGTCTCAATATGTCCAGTAGTTACTCTGGCTACAATGCCCTTCAATCCGAAACACAACAGTGCATATACACTGCTGTTTGACGGGAGAAATAGACACTGCGGTGGTACTCACCCAGATGGCCTCTCACATATGAGAGACCTACCACCAGTAGATGGATATACATCTTACTCCACCATTGTCCATAAACCGTTTCATAAACCTATACCTATACATATGATATTTACTACTTTAATCCTATTGTCTACCTAATAACAGTCATCAGTTTGCTGGAGGCTTCCAACTCAACAACTATTGATGAAATACAAAAGACCAATAATTTAAAGCTCTATACAAAACACACATACTTAGATAGCATCATTCACAATTTAAAATCGAGATATTCTAACACAAATTTAGTACTTAAATAGTTTACTGACCTAGGATCACTCAAAATATCTTATCATACTATTACATATTTAAACAATGTAAAAATAAGCACATAATGACACATCGCAGTAAACTGAGTAATAGTTTGAAGACAAATTAATTTTTTTTCCGTAAAATTACGGTAAAAAATTGTGTTTTGACATAAAATCTAAATAAACAAACAACACGGAAGCATTTATTCAGCCGCTCGTGCGATTTCGTTAATAGCGTTTTCATGTTTAATAAATCACGGGAGAACAGGGAAACACTCTTTATACTCGTACATGTTGACAGTAAAAAAATAAATGGTATATCAAATATTTTGTATAATTTCTCATAGAGATATTGGAGCAAATATTTCTCTGCCATTTAATCTTTGAATTATCTTTGATAGAGCCTTGAAAACCCTTGGGGTAGGGTTTTCTGTTATTATTTATATATTGCGCTGTCTCCGTCTCTTACAAGGTCCACCAGCATCAGTTTCGATGAGGATAGAGTTGTAAAGCTTTCCTCTCGGTACAGGCAAGGTCTAAATGCGTATGCTTTCCAAACAGAACGCACTGACCTTCCAGACATGCTTAAATGTCTGTCATTCTGCTCAATTTGCTTCACTTCCGCCGATTTTCTGGGTTCTTCTTATTCTTAAAACTATAGAGCCAGCGCCTTCCATGGCTGTCATAAATGTTGCTGTTCATTGCTTATCTAGAAGGTGTAAATTAATTACAAGGGACCTTATTATTTAGGTATGTAGATTCTTCATGGAAATTATGAGTACCAGTAAAACGTAATTTCTATTTTCTGCGTGACCATGTACCATTATCATCAAGCCATCGGGCGGCCTATGCACAGACAGATAAAATTAGTCTCTGGCTCTACCAATTAAAACTTCCTTATATCCTTTAATTCCGTACAAATATCAAAAATATACTGTTAATTCGTAATTTCCTCTTCAGTCTTGCAGTTTTAAATCTCAACATTTCAAATACCCGACATAATTTTAAAAACTGTACCGTCGCCCTTTCCGCCCAAAGTACGCGTCAATCACCGCCACAGTCGCTCTCAGTAGACAAACATTAAAATTTATGAATGAAGGCAATTTCCCATATCTTCGTTTGTATTTTTAAATAATTTGACATAAACGTGGATCAGTAAAATTATTTTGAGAAAAAAATATAATATTTAAAAAAATGGGTAAAAATGGTGTTTTAAAGATATGGAAAAATTGACTTTAATAAAATGCAAAATAGTATAGTAAGCCTTAAAATACACATATCTTAATCATAAAGTAAAGCTCAAAAGACACACAGTTAAATCATTACAATCTTAAGTATTTGAAGAATTTGAAACAAATAAGATTAGGAGAACTTTGGACAGTTTCCTTGTTAAAATATGCAACACAATTTAACAACGCCTTAATTCAAACAGTTTTACACACAAACAGACACACGTAAATGTCGTGGATAAATTGTTTTATTCAAAATGCTTTATTTACGGGGTCGTTCACTCGTTCTAAAATAATCCAGACGTGTTTAATTATACATTTTTTAAGATTTTATTGTTTTTAAATGAGCAATTTGTACTGATAGTGTATGTTCACGGGTCCTTAAATGCCAACAATAAACATTATAAATGGACTTATAAAAATTAAAATATTTCCCTAATTATGCATCGTTTAAGAATACCTAAGGGTTTTTCCTGTATTAAACGTTAGTCATGATGGATGTATCTTATACGTTTATCATGTGAAACTGCTTAGTCTGGGAATCGAACACAAGACCTCAACAGTTTTCCATAACTATCATGTTTGAATAAAATCTGGAAACGCTCTGCATATGATGGAAGTAAAACTTACATATATACGGGAAGTTAAACTTTCAAACTACTTAATTAATGTAACTTACATGCACTATTGTTATAATCCACAGTATTCTCCACTTGTATTCCCATGTTTCTTGACTAGAATAATCACTTCATCCCCTGTCTCGGTCGCACATGTAGAACGCTACATATGGCGCTCTCTTTCACTGATACTATCACTTTATCATTTCACATAATTAGCACTTGGCTCACTGTTTCACTTCACACTTCACTGAGTACCAATATACCATGACTTGGGATCATCACATTGAGTTTTCGTCTACGAAAAAAATAACTTTGATAAAATATGTAGGTATGTCGAGAAAACAATTGTGGGTGGCTCTATGAAAATTGTTTTAAAATTTTCTCTTTGCAGAGGCAAAGGAAATTTGATTACGACTGTTTTAAAATTAAACTGCAGTCAGAAAAAACAAAATATTCTAATCCGTTCCAAACTTAAAAAAAGACATTTATTTTTTAAGGAAAAAGGAAATATTTGATAAATGTTCGAAATTCAAAACTTTTATGCAACAGTTTGGAAATTGTTATTCATTTTTTTTTCATGGAATAATGTATTATTCTTTACAGCCAAACAGCCACAATATTTTCGAGTATGTAAACAAATTTTATTTGAACAATACGATGATCGCAAACCACAGAGTAACGGAATGTTATGTGCAGCGCGCGTGTGATCGCGCGTTCGCTCCCGGCACGATCATCGCATCACTGGCTCGCGCGCTGTGAACAAAGTATTTTAGTTAGTCTATGCGGAATTTGGGAGACTTTTCGTGTTTGAAAGTTAGACAGCTAGTGTCAATTGATTGACGGCGTAAACATGAAAAACTAGAACGGTATTTATTAGCTTTGTTGTTGGTGATAGCAGGTACCTCCGTTTGAAATGCTTATTGTAGATTTTTTTGCTGTAATATTACAATATAACTTAAAATATCCATCTTATAAAAAATGGCTTCAGAAATTGAAGTATTAAAAATAGCAGTAGATGAATGGCAGTAGTTTTCCTGTACTTTTATTGCAAATACATCGACTTTATCATATTTTAATTATATTTCAACTTTTACATGTTCTGGCCCAGAAGATTAACGATTAGACAACAGCATTTTTCATTTTACCGATTTCTTTTAGATAATTTATTTTATATGGCCTAACCACTCTCAATCATACTCTCGATTGTAAAAAAGACCAGTACCCTGCAGTGGAACGTTTATGGGCAGATACAGTGATAATTTTTTCTCAAGATCTCTAACCATTACTCTCAAAATTATTACAGGTAAAATGCTAATTAACCCCTTTATTTGTTACACATATCAATATTATTTTCGAGGGTACAGTATATGAACAAACTAATACACCCAACAGTCACATACTCACACTAAGATCGACTCTTATGTTGTGGGTTTCAGTAACTACAAAAGACTTTTCGGTCTCACAACAACTAGATCCGAAACAAATACCTGTGGATCACACAAATATTTGCCTCGGTGCGGGGATCGAACCTGCGGCCTCACGTTTCACAGCCGGCGTCTAACCAACTGCGCTACGGAGGCTGCCAAGGGTATATAATATGTGTGTATAATGTAGGTGTATAGCACTCATAGTATTTCTGCCTATCCCCTGTAGGATAATTATTAAGCTTCCAAGTATCCTATTTGACCTCTACCTCTGTATACTGTGAACATTAACCATTTTACTCACTAATATAAAGAAAGAAATCATTACGAGTAATAAAAGTCACGAACAATTTGTGTCCACATAAATATTTGTTGTTTATTTCAATGATCAGATAAATATAATACTTGGCAAATGAAATATATACTATTATTAGTGTACAAATTACATAAGTTTTAGATACGGACTATATCCGCTTTAAATAACACGAAATAAGTATATAATGGTATATAAAAACGTGTCTCAAATATATCATTATCAATAAAGTATGTTGGGTATTTGGCAAGGCTAATTAGTAATGAGACATCCGACAGACATGCAGTATCAATCCCACACTAAGATATATCTTGTGTCGTGGGATAAGAATATACAAGAATGTTTCCAATCCCACTTCAACCAGATTTAAATTAATATTTGTCGATTATAAGATTTCCCTCAGTGCAGATACCAAACCTGTGGCTTCTAGTTTCACAATCAACATCTTAGTATTGCTAGTGAAAACACCAATAATTCCGTTCTAAATATTCCATTAGAGTAAAAAATAACCGTGACAAAATTTGTATCGCTGTTTAAATTTTTTTATTTGCAAAATATATAATATTTTTATAAACAATAAGATCACGCCAGGGAAATATAATTAAATGACCTTTCCTTTCATAAGATACTTCACCGGAAAAATGTCACATATTTATGCAGCTGTGGAAATATACTGACGATCAATCGATCTCCGCCTATTCGACTACTACGCCACACCCGTATCTATTTACAGGCAGTCTGAGCATCTTTCCTTGCTAAGATATGATAGGAATTCGGAGGTGAGTCTTACACCTTGACGGGCACCATTTTCAACCTTAGAATTCATCCAAACAACAGCCTGTATTCATTGCATCCATTGCAGTATAGAGGGTTTTTCATGGACTACAATATAGAGCTTTGATCAAGAGTGCCCACTCCTACACCACATATTTATTACGACTTGGCTTCATTCAGCCATAATAATTATAATATAAATATATTCATATAAAAATATTTATTGTAAATTTACAACAAATTATTAATGAACTGCTCTGATTAAACCAATTTGTAAATTTTGTAATAATCACGACATTATAAACTGGTTTTGAAAAGAGCAACACTAGAGTTTCTTGCCCGTTCTTCTCTAGTGAAAAAACCTTCCGAACCAGGTGGCAGATAAAAAATGACTGAATCTAAATGATGTTGAACATTTTAATGGATTCAATAAATTATTTTCATTTCATTTCATTACACACGCTGGTCGCTGGGCAAGCATGTTGATCGCAGGGCGTTGTTTCTCGTACTGATGACGCTGTTGCCCGTCATCGGCCTGTCATTTAACACTACGTTTATGGTGGGGATCCTGCCGCCTGTATCGAGGTTCAAGACGAGCAGGTGAAGATGTAGACTAGGACCCATAATAGCTCAGTCCCGAGCAACTTTTGTGCATTTAAAAAATCTAAATACATAAAAAGGAAGGAAAAAAAGAAAACAAGGAAGTCACTGGATACAGGCCGCTTACAACAGATCGATGTGGAGATCCTTGGGGGAGCCCTATGTTCAGCTGTGAACTTCCTGTGGCTGAGATGATGATGATGATGAAAAACACTAAACTGTTTAACAGCTGACGCAAACCTTATAAATATGTCAAAACGGGGAAACACTATTCCATCCACAAAATTATAACTCAATTGCACTGAAAGTTAAAATGTTGCTCGTAATGCATAAAAATTATTTTATGAAGCAATAGTAATAAATTAAGCCCACTCGTGTTAGCGCAACGTGCGAGCACTAAACACAATAAACTTGTCAGCGTGTCGAAATGTTGCTCGATATTGTGAATAAAATAATATTATATTACACTAATATACTATTACGAAACTGAAAGTTTTGTTAGCCCCCGGAATGTAATCTGCTGTAAAACGAGACGCTACGAGGAAAATTCTAACGTCTATATATTTTATGTGTGGTCACAAAGATATCAGTAAATAGGAATTTAGTTTTGGTTCGTTTGGGTCAGTGATTTTTAGTAGACAGGACTAAAGTTCTTGTGATTTCTGCTAACTGTAACGTAAAGTCTTTTAAGATTTATCTAATATTTATAATATTAAGTTCGAAAAGAATACTTCATAAAATTTCATAACATTCTATATTCTTCATAACATTTTTGTTTTTCTCATCTAGTTCAACCCTTTGAACTACACGAAAACTTACTTCATTTTGAAATCCACAATAAAATATTCCAATTGAAATCTAAATTTACACGACGCATATTCTACACTAATTGAAAGTTTGCGACTAATCCCTCCAGACAGATATTCATAACAAGTGACGTCATACGCCCAGCGATGAGTAAACCACGCCGGGATAAACCATGGGTCACATCGAGATATATTATGCTGTGACGTGCTAAGATATTCTAAACAAGATTTTTTTTATTATTTGAATAATTAATAATTCGATCAAATATACACATTAATATATTTATTACAATGTAATATTTTACAATTATTAAAAGTTTAGGTAGAGCATCCATGAGTGAGAGAGATGAATATTATAAAAAAGAAACGTGTACAATATATATCCGGCCCTCATAGTCATGCCGCCCTGCGTAAAACCGGATATACATACCTACGTCCTACATAAACAACATTCCTAAACGTGACTCACTTGCTTTGGTCACAATGACGTATTTTATTACGAATTTACGTACAATTGTCTATGGTTCTCGTCTAAGAGAATTCGAATATTATACCATCAAGAACATGCAAAATAAAGACAGCAAAAGGTTGCCGGCAATCGCTGGATGCAATTCGCTTCTAAAAGACCAATGCGAAGAGCCTTGGGGAGGCCTATGTTCAACATTGGAATTTCTGTGGCTGAAGAGAGTTTTTTTCCAGATCAATTGGAGTGCCCAACCTCTACGATGGAAACTATTATAACTATATACATAAAATATTTCTTATTATGAAAGAAAGAAAACCGATTTAATTGTCACAAATACACAGAAAAATATAACATAGAAGTGACATTAAATTATAATTTACTACCTACTATAAAACAATAACTAACTAATAACAATGATAATACAATAGCAAGAAAATAAAATTGAAATAAAATGAAGCAAAAAAATTAAATTAAAAAAACACATTAGGTAGTGTAGGCAGCAGCATGTCGTGCTGTGACGTCATAGGTAACCGCTCAACATATATGTAAAGGTCATGTAGTGGCGCGAACCACAATTTTCAGCGACCACCCTGGTAACGTATAGACACCGAACCAGCAAAATATAAGGAATAAGTTAAAATACAAAAATAATTATGAGAAAAGAAAATACTGTTGCTTGGAGAAGTAGCGCCGAATTTAAGTGACTGGAATGTAGGTAAGGTATAAAAACAATACACACTTATTCACACACCTATAAATTAAATATAATGTCTTACAATACTCTATCCACGACGGGCCTTACCCCGCAAGCTGGATGCGTAGATATTTCCATCTTGATAAACTATTAGTAGTATATTTTAAACCGCCACATGGCCGTCTGCGTGCAGCGCCGATACCCGCGCGATAACTGCCTCAATTTATTCCGCACCATTATCGCAATGTGTTTATTAATAATAGTAGTACTCAATGTTGATTCATACTGGGGTAGACAGAGACTCAAGTGCCAGGACTATCAAACCTCTTTCTTTTCTACGTTGATTAAAAGTTATATACATTATGTGGTAAAAAAAATACATGACACTCATGTGCAGAGCATTATTTATTCTAGGATAATGTAAGGGATTTTTATGTGCCGCTCAATTGGAATCAAATATTTTACAAAAATATCTTGTAATACCACAATTTACAAACTAAACAATATCATTATTATTACTTACATTATATTTGGTAATTATTTTCATAATTTACGGGTTTTCTATAATTTTTCCTGTTACAATGTTTTTTCTACGAATGTATTAATTTATTAACATTAATCACTGTAATATAATTTAATTACGGTCACACAATAACATTTTATATTTTAAATAATGCAGTCCTTTTGGCGCGAATTTTATGAATGACATTCCACCATTAAAGAGGTTTTATACCTTCCGTTATCAGCCTACATCAAAAAATAAAACGGGGCATCAATGGCGGACTGACAAAATATTAATGAATGCGTAATGAATGAAATAATCTTTTATTAAAATCATAATTTATTGGCTGCTATTAAAAATACACTTACGAAATGAAATACATTTTTTTATAATAATTTATTTTATATCTGAACATGTTCTCATTTTAAAATTTGAACTATAAGTCACCATATCCGGAACTTTATTTTTTTAAATCTATATAATGAGGTTGCACCGCGTAGGTCTTACACTTTCCATATTTAGCATAAACGAGGAAGGTTAAGCGTCACGAAGGCTCAATGACAAGGTGTGAAAATACAGTGGTATAAACGCTGCAGTGCGGTTGCGTTGACGCCCATGTGCCAGAGAATTTTGGCACGGAGCGCTATCACCGACGAAAATAATTTTTTTACGCTCATCTCATCGATATTACACCAGTGACGGTGGGAAGACCGCGCGTCGCGTGTGCGTGTCAGCAGGTATCATATTTTTTCCTGCTCGGATTTAGCTGTCATGTCCGCGATGATTTTTGTATCGTGATTTTTGAATTTTCATTTTTACATTTTTTTATAATTGGAATAAACTTACTGACAGTATTAAGTCAGTCAGTCTTTTGATGGAGTCCTTCTAAATTCCAGTACAATATAATCATGTTAAATTGTCAAAGCCCCTGTTGAACATAAACTGCAACCTAGGGCTTCCACAGCGACTTGTTGAAAGTGGTCTGAATTCAACGGCTTTCTGTACCCTTTATCAGATCGTCTGTCTACCAAATATTATCTCATAATATGGAAAAACACAAATTTTAATGTGACCTATAAATGAGGAAAAGGCTTGGTTAAAATTAACCTTATCCATAATAATTATTTGCGGCAAAATACAAAAAAAAAAACAACATGACATCTCATGAAACCGGGATGGATATTATATACTGGAACTGCACTTAGCCACGATCCTTGCTACTGTTACACATTTTTTCGTATATATTAAAGGATTTATGAAACTTCAACCGACGTCTCTTGGAAATCAAGCCAACTTCACCTGCCAGCGGTTCATCCAGCTAAGTTGCTGCTAATGACAGCCTCCGTGGCGCAGTCGGTTAGACGCCGACTGTGAAACGAGAGGCTGCGGGTTCGATCCCCGCACCGAGAGAAATTTTTGTGCGGCCCACAAATATGTTTTTCGGGTCTGGGTGTTTGTGAAACCTAAAAGTCACTCTTAGTTCCTGATACCCGCTACACAAGATCCGATCTTAGTGTGGGATCAGGACTATGTATGTGATTGTTGGGTGTTATTTATTTATTTATGTACTCCGGTATTGTTCTTGTCAACTGACAAATGGTGGAAGAACTATTACAGAGATAACATTCTCAAATGACAGGTTGATGACGAGCAGCTACGTCATCAGTGCGAGAAGTGACGTCCTGCGTGCGCCAACACACCTGCCAAGCGTGGTGGATATTGGCTACGCGCCCCTTAAATTATCCATGAAGAAGGTCTATGTCCAGCAGTGGACTTATTGTTGCCGATGAAGGTGGCCCGAGTCCGCTCGGGTGCGGAGACACTTTTCAAAATTGCGACCAAAATGTTCAATTCCGACTATTCATTTAGAATATCGGAGCAAAGGATCCCTCATATATCGATTTTGAGACCAATCGGACAACGAAAACAAATAAAATTTCCTCGTATTTACTAGATTTTTCCCTACTGCATTCCTCCTATAGGTCATAGCGTGATGATGTATAGCCTATAGCCTTCTTCGATATATAACCTACCCAACACAAAAATATTTTTTCAAATTAAACCAGTAGTTCCTGAAATTGGAGGTAACAAACAAATTCTTCAGCTTTATATATTAATTATAGATTGGTCTCATAACCTACAGACGACATGAAAATATTGACAGTACCGGATGAACGTGAGAAGCTCAACAAAAATATTTTTGATGGTTAGTGGATGCCTACACTCATGTGTGGACAACATCACAACAATAGTCCGATTGACAACGAAAGGGTATTAATAACTGTTAATTTGTGAACACTAGGCAACTGCAGGGGCGTGCGCTCCTTGTAGGCAGAAATGCAGTGCATTACTTGCCATTCACAGATATTTTATTATAACGTTCGTACGGTTTAGATGACTTTAATTTATAGTAAATAAATGAATAAACAAAATACAATAACTTAAAAACGCCTAATATTTTATAAATAGGATCTATTTGCAAGCACCCAAACATTATGTTTGCCACGCGACAAGCAAGCGGCGCTGCAAAGCAAAATAATGTACCTAATCAACCAAGTCATGCCGCCGCGTCCCGCATGACTTTACTTCACATGTGTGGGGTAATTTTGGTGTCCGTGCACAGTCGCAAACGCACACACCCATGAATATCGAAAGCCGCAACTCCTGCGGCAGGCCTCGGAAGTTCGGCAATTGTCGGGAGTAATCGGAAATGTTCGTTGCCTATAATCCGAGTAAAATTAATAGGCGGAAATCTAATAAATCACCTATGCACATTATGCATTTTTGGTTAATAAGGTTTTATTTGTTTAAATAGCAGAAATGTTTTGTGTTTCGCGGGGGCCATTTTGATTTTTTCATGTGTTTTTGCATTGTTTACTATTTTATACTACTTAGTATGTTTGTACTCGTAGTTTTCTTAAAAGATTTTTCATATTAACATTTGAAAGTGTGTACATTTAACAGTTTACTAAGTTTCGATATTAATTGTAGTCATTTGCTTTTACTAGTGCGTTTGTTTATTTTTTTAAATGTTATTTGATTGTGAGGTTTGTGTTGAAAACATTGGTTGAAAATGAATGTTTATCAAATGAATGAATGAAGTGGCCGAAATCTTGCGTTTATTTACATCGGGATATAGTAATCTCAAGTAACCGGAACCTTGAATATGTGAAAATTGAAGCGGACTAGGTGAGATTTTTATTTTACTTATAAGAATTTCTTCCGCCGCGACGATCGATCTCTGTTTTGTCTGCCGTAGAAGATGGACATGAATAGTAGTACATCTAAGACTTGTTATGTTGGCATGGTTTCCGACTTAGAGATCGGTCGCGTGGCTGTGGCTATGCTAAAAACTATAAAAGAAAAAGTTTTTGTGATCGAGTACTTCGCCGCATACCCAGTGTCATAATCCTGTGCACGCCGCTGGGCAACTGAGAATAAATTAAAATCAAAATACTCAACGGAAACCACGACTCGTGGGACTAATCCAGTCAAAACTTTCACACAAAAAATAAATTGTCAAAATGTTGCCAGTTTCCTAATTATCTCTCGTTTTTAATAAAACTTTCGTTCTTACGTTTCATGTCAATTTTTTATCTCTATTTTAATACTTTTAGCGTTTTAATACTTGTAATAACGCCATTAAGTCCGTGTCGAACGTGTGTTCCCGTGAGTCTTTATTTATTCGCTGTACAAGTCAATACATCTTCTCCTTTTATCTCGCGCCGCTTTGATGTGGCAAATTTAATTTCGCGTGTAATGAAAGGCTTTTGCGGAGTTTTTGAACTGATTTATTTTCATTTATGCCAACATTTCAGCAGGTTTTGTGGCCATTGTAACGTATCAAACCTTGATTGTGCTAGGAAAATATTCGGTCAAAAAGTTATTATATGGAATACTGCACACACATTACACCTTTGGTGACAGACAGGTCTAGTGGCCAGTGCGTCTGTTTTTTTAAAGTTTGGCTGAGATTTTCCCCCAAACAGCAGTGTAAATGCACTGTTATGTTCCAATTTGAAGGATATTGTAGCCAGAGTAACCACATGACATAATGAGACTTAACATCTTATGTCTCAGGATGGAGAGCGCAATGGAATATCAACCATTGATTTGTAATTCATGGTGTTGTTTGATTTTGCTGCAGTCCTTGAGCGGTCATATAACTTACCATCAGAAAAATGGCATGGTCGTCTTGCCATTTATTGCAATAAAAAACCTTATTACATTGTAAAATGTTAAATACTCCCAGATGTATGATCGCCTTTACTTAATTTCCTACAAATTACCGTAATACAAACTCAATTAAACAAAGATTTAAGCGCATCAAAATAATCAGCTTTTCACCCACCAATTCACGTCTAATACTATAGATTAAACATACCGGAAAATTTATACGCGACTTACATCGAGTAGTGGAGTGGAAAATAATCGCTCGCCGAGCCAATGTAAATAAAATACACATATATCCAGTGACGAAGTTATAAATTGTACGAGCGATCAGCCGCGAAGGCGGGCACCGTCCCATTGACTTGAAGATATCTTATTTTATTGGGATGAATAAGAGAATGCACCTGGTGTATATTTCGTAATATCCAGGGGAAGAAAATACATATTTATTGCAATCATTATACACATAAACTAGTTCAATTTAACCCTTCGAAGACATAAGTTTGCGTGTTCACTGCGAAGAAGGACCCCTTTGTCATGGCGCTGCAATTCCAAGGAGTTACTCTCCAAGGATCCGAGAGTATTGGAATCCTTGGCATCGAAATATCAAGCAAGGTCGAGTTTAGGAGTCATTTGGAGGACAAAGCCAAACTGGCGAGCAAGAAGTTGGGAATCCTGAACAGAGCCAAGCGGTACTTTACGTCGGGTCATAGATTGACGCTTTACAAAGCGCAAATCCGGCCCCACGTGGAGTACTGCTCTCATCTCTGGGCAGGTGCCCCAAATACCAGCTCGACCCACTTGACTTCTTGCAGCGACGGGCTTGTCGAATAGTCAATGATCCCGATCTCACGGACAAACTGGAACCGTTAGGACTGCGGAGAGACTTCGGATCTCTCTGTGTGTTCTATCGTTTGTTCCATGGGGAGTGCTCCGAAGAGTTGTTTGAGTTGGTACCACCGTCGCCTATGTACCATCGCACCACACGTTTCCGCAGTAGAGTTCATTCCCACCACCTGGAAGCGTACCGCTCCCGAACGGTACGTTTCCAGCGTTCTTTCCTACCACGAACGTGTAAGCTCTGGAATGAACTCCCTGCATCGGTGTTTCCTCAGCGCTATGACCTGTCCTTCTTCAAACGAGGTTTAAAAAGAGTGCTCTCCTCGAGGTAGGCAGCGACTTTGTTGTGCTGGTCCCCTGGCACTACGGAGGTCCATGAGCAGCGGTAGCCGCTTACCATCAGGCGGGCCGCTAGCTCGTCTGCCTACATGGCAATAAAAAAAAAACTTACGCCTTCTCCCCAGAAGGGGTAAGCAGAGGTGTAACCAGTACAACCGCGTTTTACCTTGTGTATTCCATCCCATGATGTGATTGGGGGCGAGCCTATCGCCATATCACAAAACTACAATACCACTCTGCCCGACCCGGGATTCAAACCCGAGACCTCAGCGTTGTAACCGTACCGTAGTATAACTCCGCCACCGGGGCAGTGAAGGTAGTATTACAATCATCTGCCTGCTGATAACAGGGTGGGCCTGAAAAGTGATACATAAATGGGAGTTTCTAAAACGGGTTTATACTACTATTACTAAGAAAATATATACTATAAAGGCTTTATATCGTGAGTCAGGGGCCCCTAATAACATGGAATAAAAATATTGTTTTCAAATAACATATAATAGCCCATAAACGCTACTATTGACTACAAGACTCCTTTACGGTTTATTTGATTTCTACTCCTCTGTAATTTTAAGATCTTGGGTTATAGTAACATTGCAAGTTGGCGGACTTCATGAACCATGTACTTCTTTTAAAAAATGAAAATTTTATTAAAGATATATTTCCTCACACTCTTCATCTTTATACTACAGTGTTTCTAACATACTTAATCGAATTTCTGTTACTTCGCGGCATTAATATTCATATTTTTATAAAAATAGCACAATAGTATAAAAACATTATATTTTACTACAATAGAGAACGTAACCTTCGTGCTACGTTCGCTACGAGAGGTCTACAACCTCTACGCCGCCTACGAAACACGCAGGTACACAACAAACAAAATCTGATACGGCTGGCCAGCAGGGGCGTGCGCTCCTTGTAGGCAGAAATGCAGTGCTTTACTTGCCATTTACAGATATTTTATTATAACGTACGTACTTCTTAATGACTTTAATTAACAGTAAATAAATGAATAAACAAAATATAATAACTTAATAACGCCTAATATTTTATAAATAGCACCTATTTGCAAGCGCACAAACATTATGTTTGCCACTGGAAAAGCAAAAGGCGCTGCAAAGCAAAATAATGTACCTAATCAACCAAGTAATGCCGCCGCGTCCCGCATGACATTTGTTTGCATGTGTGTAGTAATTTTGGTGTCCGTGCATAGTCGCAAACGCACACACGCATGAATATTGAAAGCCGCGACTCCTGCGGCAGGCCTCGGAAGCTCGGCAGTTGTCGGGAGTAATCGGAAATGTTCGTTGCCTATAATCCGAGTAAAAATAATAGACAGAAATCTAATAAACTGCGCAAAATGCACATTATGCATTTTTGTTTGGTAAGGTTTTATTTCTTTAAATAGCACAATTTTTTTGTGTTTCGCGGGGGCCATTTTGCTTTTTTCATGTGATAAGCATTGTTTATTATTTTGTTTGCGTCAGTTTAATTATAGTTTTCTTATAATATTTTACATTTTAATATTTGAAAGTGTGTACATTTAACAGTTTATTTCTGAGTTTCTATAATAATTGTAGTGATTTGCTTTTACTAGTACGTTTGTTGATTTTTTAAAATGTTATTTGATTGTGAGGTTTGTGTTGAAAGTGTGTGTTTATTAAAAATTAAAAATAACAAGTTCTCACAATTGTCATTCAGTGAAAAGATTCAAATTTTGTCTAAAGGTAGGTGTGTACCCGAGTTACAACAATTAAATCAACAAAAAGGGAATGTAACTCGAAAGTTTCATGTTAAAAGTTATGAAACGTATAACTGGCTGTGTGGTTGTGTACACACGATTAAATTATATTGTTTTCCTTGCATATTGTTTAGTAATTCTAGTACAGTGTGGACTGATTCAGGATATTCAGATTTAAATAATTTCTATGCCGCGGCAAAGAAGCATGACCATACAGAAAAACATCTGGAGGCCTGCTTAAAATTAAATACTTTTGGTAAATCTCGTATTGAAATGAGTATCAACAGCCAGTTACGATTAGATATTGAGAGGCATAATGCTAAAGTTGATCGCAATAGAAACATTTTTCAAAGGCTGATCGATGTTGTTTGCTTTCTGGGAAAACAAGAATTAGCTTTTCGCGGTCACGATGAGTCAGTATCGTCGTTGAATAGAGGTAATTATTTAGAAATAGTAGATTTATTAGCCAAGTATGATGGAATTTTAGAAACCCATTTACAGAGTGCAAGTACCTCATTCACGGGCATGTCGAACCGTACGCAGAATGATTTGATCTCGAGCGTTGCATCTGTGATGATCGATCGCGTTAAAGCCGAAATTAAACAGTCCGATTTTGTCGCCGTCATGGTAGATGAGACTCCTGATGTTAGCGGCCGTGAACAATTAGTATTAGTTTTGAGATATTTTCGTGATTTTGAAGTAGTAGATCGATTTATCAAATATGTTGATGTCAGCGCGGATCGGACCGCTGTAACCTTGAGTTCTATTATTTTGGAAATTTTAGAAGAGTTCGATTGTGTATCCAAATTAGTTGCACAAACTTACGACGGGGCAGCAGTTTTATCCTCACAAATTAATGGCGTGCAGGCTTTGGTGAGACAAAAATGTCCACAAGCTATGTACGTTTGGTGTTCAGCACATATATTAAATTTAGTTTTATCGAAATCGTTCGAACGAGTTGCTGAAACAAAACGCTTTTTTAGTATTATAAAATCAATCGCGGCTTTTTTTCACACCAGTACAAAGCGAATGGCCCATTACAACAACTTTGCCGATATGAAAAAGCTGCCTCGTGTCGCGGAAACAAGGTGGACATATCATTCGCGCACGGTTAATATTATTAATAATGCGTCCACCCACCTCCTAGAATTGTTTGAAAATATGAACGAAAATACACAAGACTGGGATGGTGAAACACTGACACAAGTCAGTTCATTTTTATATATTATGAAAGAATTTGAATTTAATTTTCTTTTAAAATTTTTCGCTGATATTTTTGCAGAAACGGATATTCTGTACGATATTTTGCAAAAAAAAACTAGTGACATCGCGTATTGTGTAACAAAGATAAAAGAGTTAGAGTCATTTTTAGAACGTTTTAGAGAGAAGTTCGAGATCTATTATGATGCCGCCGTTCACATTACCGGACCACCTAAAAGAAAGCGCAATGTCGATGATGTAAAAATACATTATCGGCGAATTTTTGTTGAAATAATTGATAATGTAGTCAGTGAATTAAGAAATCGTTATAAAAACATTAAAGATTTAAAGTTTATTGAGCTACTTTCTTGTGAGAATTTTAAAAAATATAGTGAACGTTTCCCTGAAAATGAAATCAGAGAGTTCACCAATAATTATCAGGCACATTTTAATTTTGATAAATTGAAAAATGAATTGCGCTGTATTTATAGATCACCTCAATTTGCAAATAGTTGTGTATTTAGTATTATTCAAAATTTGTATAAGGACAATTTAAATAAAGTTTTTTCTGAAGTGTTACGATTAGCGAAATTCATTGTGACTATCCCAGCAAGCAGCGCATCGGCAGAGCGTTCATTTTCGTGTTTAAAACGTATCCACACATATTTGAGAAACACACAAAATCAACAACGACTCACAGAGCTTTCCATGATTTCTATAGAAAAGGCATTAATGATAGAATTAAAACGCAATCCAACTTTCTATGACGATATCCTAAAATCATATTTAAAAAAGGATAGGCGCATAGATTTAATCTATAAATGAATGAGTAGTTTTTTTTTACTAACCCGTAATTTTATTATTAAGTTTATTTATATATTTTGCGAATCACATGAAAATCGGTCTTTTTAAAGGCCACATCGGATATCTTGCAAGGGACGTGTTCTATAACCATCACTCACTTGGATAAGATATTTGAGGTGGTCGTTTATTTACATCGGGCTATAGTAATCTCAATTAACCGGAACCTTGAATATGTGAAAATTGAAGCTGACTCGGTGAGTAGTTATAATATTTTAGTTTATTAATCATTTACTTATTAGACTTTCTTCGGCCACGACAATCGATCGCTGGTTTTTCTGCGTTCCGTAGATGTATATGAATAGTAGTACATCTAAGACTTGTTCTGTTGGCATGGTTTCCGACTTAGAGATCCGTCGCGTGGCTGTGGCTATGCTAAACATCTATAAAAGAAAAGTTTTTGTGCCGAGTACTTCGCCGCATACCCAGTATCATAATCCTGTGCACGCCACTGCTGGCCAGAGTAATAAAATATCTTATAGTGTTCATAAAAATATGATCCTTTATCGCATAAAAACATAAATAAAATTGGAAAACGTAATAAGACTGATGATATAGAGGATATGTTTATTTTCAACATAAGCGCAGTTGTACAACGTATGATTGCAAAACTGAGGTCTCGGGTTCGAAAACCCGGGTCGTGCAGTGATATTGGATTTATCTAATAATTATCAGCCTGGAGTCAGGAATTTGTGCCCGATATGGTGATAAGCTCGCCCTATCCCATAGTGGGACAGAAAATATAAGGCGAAACGTGTGTGATCTAGTACATCGGCCTACCCCTTCTGGGAAAATGGCTCGAGTTTATGCATGTAAACATAAGCCTAATCTATTTACCAAAACGAGTAAAAGAAATCAAAAAAGTTACGAATTTGGAATTATGAGCCGTATTATTATACTGTAGGCTATTTATAGTTTAATCTTTATATATCAGTGAAAATGAAAATAATTTATTGAATCCATTAAAATGTTCAACATCATTTAGATTCAGTCATTTTTTATCTACCACCCAATAGAAGTCATCTTCCAGTTACCATGTAATTAGGACGTGAATTACAACAGACTAATGCAGCCAATCACCCCGCCCGAGCCGTCGATACCGCCGTCACTCTCTCAGCGCAGGTATATTATTCGAACATCTATCTCCCGCAGATTACACAAACACAGCTATATTAACACTACGCATACGTGACGCGCGGCACGCTACACAAATAAATCCTTTACTATTCAAAAGTATACAACACTTTCTGTTACTTTTCTTATTAAAATATATGGCGAGCATGCCGTTCATGATGGTAAGCGATACGACGGCTCATGAACAGTGGCAAATCAAACATCTTGAATTACAAAGCAACGATGTGCATTCCATTGCGCTCGCTATCCTGAGACATGAGATGTTAAGGCTCAATATGTCCAGTAGTTACTCTGGCTACAATGTCCGGCATTTACATTGCTGTTTTGCGGAATAAGTAGACATAGCGGTGGTACCTATCCAGGCGGCCTCTCACATGTGAGACCAGTCTCCTTTGCAATTGTCAGTAGTTTTGTAAAATGTATATTTTGTTCTACTAGTACTGTACTGTAATACTACTGTATATATTTGTTCGATAACTGACTTGTCATAGGTGTTATTTAATTGCCTACATGACTAATAAAGTAATAACATTTAATTTCAATTTGTACTGACATTGGACTGGAGAAGTCCCATTTGTTTAACAGCGTCCTCAGACTATTTTCGTGTAACGATTTATTTTAATCTGGAATAGATCGGCTTTGATGTAATGGTGTATTAATAAATATTTAATTCGAGTGGATTTGTTAGTTGTAGGACATTCGCATTCACTCGATCACCGTATACTAACAGCCGTTGCCAATAATGAATATCAGTAGTGAAAAAACTATGGCAACATGGTAAAAGTAGAAAAGTAGAAAACAATCCACATTGACTTCAATCTAATTTTTTCGATTGATTATTGGCATCGGCCGTAAATGTTTAACTCTCCATAGTCATCCATGCAATTGTCGCGTTCTAGTATCGAATTCGACAAGACACCCCATAGTTACCATAAGGTGAACTATAGTCACATTAGACTAACTACAAAATATGATGTCTTATTTTAACATAATCTTATGAATTGTAATTGTTAACTATGTGTTATATTCTTGTATTTTTTAAAATTATTTCTATGAATGGCGACACAATTATGCCGTTCGATTGATGGTAAGTGATACGACAGCTCATGGACAGTAGCAAAACTAAACAACACTAGGAATTACAAAGCAATGCTTGACATTCCATGTTAAGTCTCAATATGTCCAGTAGTTACTCTGGATACAATGTCCGGCATTTACATTGCTGTTTTGCAGGATGAATAGACATTGCGGTGGTACCTACCCAGGCTGTCTTCCACATATGAGAGCCCTACCAGCAGTAAAAGTGAGGTACAATAATGTATTCTATCTGTCCATCTAACATAATTTATAATAGCTACTGATAAAAACAGATTTGCCTTCAAATTGAAGCGTTATTTAAACTATTAAAGTAATGTCAAACAAGTACCATCCATGTAAAACAAATTATGTGGTTTAATGTTTGGCAAGTGTGAACGACTAAAAGATTCATGTCAACGAAAAGAGACAACGTCTAATAAATCATACGTGAGTCATTATTCCGAAAATCCGAAGGAATTGCTCATGGTTCCAGTGTCGGCGAGGAACGATCATGATCTATATATATTAGCCGAATTTTGCAATATTATGTTTAACAGATTATACGTAGACTTTTAAATCTATTTTTTTTTATATTGGCTGGTCATAATGACTGCACTGCACATGATGGTAAGCGCAAATGCTGTCCAGGCAAAGTATCGAGTGGCATCAAACGGCAGTTCCACGTCATTCGATACAATTATGCCGGCCTGCTAAGGTGCCTCTTCACACTACGGCGGAAGGACCCAGGATTATAGGAAGGAGGGAACAAGCATGACGGCTAACAAATTTTCCTAATTGTACTATGTCTCACGTATCAGAAATTACGAGTGAGTTTTCAGTATTATAATACGACATTGTGGGAAGTCTCAATGACAACTATGGCCTCCCATTAAACACCCATTCGAAAAACTTACTGTATAATCTTCTTAAATAAAAATTGTTGCAGTTGTAGTGTCTGTAAATGCAAAGAGCGGTTAACAATACGCAGATATTTTGTACAAAATGAACAGTTAAAAAATCACAAAAATACTGTAGCATAAATAACTACAATCATATTGTATTCTAAGAATCCAAATCAAAACCAGGTTAAATTATAAAATTGCTTCCTGTAATTCATTCTTAGAATAAAAACTATTTAAAAACAAAACACTTTATACAAAGTGCTTCAAAAATAGTATTTTGATGATGGCAGTTAGTTATGAGCGGCCATTTTTAATTTCATAATTTTCCCCCGTGTTTTTAATATGATTTGTGAAAAGTGCTACTTTATCATATTCTTATAATTCGTTACGGATGCTTATCTGGACGGAATTCATTTTACATTCAGAATTTTATTTATTACACATGATTCGCGACGGTCGAGCGCGGAGAATGTATGACGTAGTAATTTAGTCTGTTCCTCTGCCCCATTTAAACCGAATGCTTAAATATTTAGACGTTTACAAGATTGGGGATCATTTGTCATACACAGGCAAAATTGTTTGGCTAATTAATTTTGGATTAATTTATCTTATTAAAATTTGTATTGAAGCTTAAGCCAAAACAAAATAACACACTGTATGTGAGGGATTAACCCATGCAACAATTTTTCCATTAATTATCGTAAAAAAATACAGTTATGAAAAATTCTGTCAACAACATCAATAGCAATACAAATCTACCGTATATCCACGTTGTCAATTAGTAATATTCTAAATATAAATGAAAAAAAACATACGGCAGCCCGCGGCCCCGCCCCTGCACACCCGCATTTCTGCAAACCGCGGAAGTCAACAAACGACTTGGCTCGAAGTCAGTGCGCTTCCCCCCGATCCATGCCAATTACATTTGACACTATTAAAGACAATGTGGGCGGAAAAAACAGCGGCAAATAACTAAAACATGACTGTAACATGAGTCAGTAATGTTTAGAAACATTGAGTCGCTTCGGTCTCGATGCAACCTGTTACGTGTATTCGATTACCAAGTCAGACAAGTCTCTTGGTGTATTTCAATTTAAAAAGTACACGCACTTTGAAAACAGGGTTCAAACAATTAAATTTTAGGCCAAGTAAGTAAGTACTTATTTTTTAATATTATGTAAGATTTGGTGTCTTAGTCGGTTTTTTTAGTGTATGGCTGTTTTATGAAATTGTCCTGGAATATTTTCCCTGCTGTCTGACATCTGTAGATTGGTCTCTATATTCACATCTTAGGACAAAAATAAGTTCAGCAAATTATGTGTGGTACCAGTAACACTTCTGCCTACGCCCTATGCTTTCGCCTACATCTCATACATGCGTGAACATAAACAATTACCAGTATACACGACATGATCAGTATGACAAAACCATCGACAAATGACTAAAACATGAGTCAATTGTGTTTAGAAACACGGAGACAATGCGTCCGCGGGCAGTGCGACCCCACTATAAGGGCCATTCGTCACTGGTGACTCACGGACGGGTACAAATGTGTCTCGCTGTGTGTATCACGCCTTATTTTAGTAAGACACACACCAGACTTCGTGTCATTGAAATCATTTTCGTTGTGCGTAATTCGTTTCATGTAGGGTCAGCAGCTGCGTACATATTCATATTATATAGTTATCCGAAGAAAAAAAGGGATATTAGAATGCAACATTGTAATGAAATAGCAACAACGCAAATGTAAAAAAAAAAATTCTACTCGTTTACCATTTTCAAATTCCTGCAAATTAAAATGATTTTGTTATTCTTTGACTCTATTTTGCAGCTCAACTTATTTATTTATTTAAAACCAACCATAGGATGGATAAAATACAGACAACTGTGGGGTATTGTGAGGTGTACGTGATGTCAAAGGACAATATAATATCTCTAAATACATAATATATTTAATAAAAATGATATAAAATAAACTAAAAAACACATTCATACAACATGAATAAAAAAATAAATAAATATAGATACATATACATATGAATAACATAAATATGTATCCACATCAAAAACAAAGAGGAAAATATATATATAAATAAAATATAAGCACTGTCTTCAATTATTCAGCGATAGATAGATAATGCTGCTTTACTAGTTTTTTAAAAATGGGTAGGGACTTTGCTCGCCGCACTGAGACTGGTAATGCATTCCACAGCCTTGCAGCTTGTACAGTGAAGGATTTGCCGTAAAAGTTTGTGGAATGCGCTGGAATTTTCAGTGTAAAATTCTCTGATGACCTCAGGGATCTTAAATGTGTAACGTGAAGAAATTGAAATCGGTTTTTAAGGTACGGGGGAGAGAGAGGATTGAAAAGAATAGAGTAAAGAAGAGAAAGAATATGTGTATTCCGGCGAAACCGTATGGGTAACCACTTGAGCTTAATTAGCTTAGTATGCGCCCCACTACTAAGCGTGGACATCCTCTAGGACTGAAAAAGATTTAGGCCTAAGTCAACCACGCTGGCCTAGAGCTGTTTACTTTACTACACATTTCTTCGAAATTCTTGTCGATAACTCTTAAGTTGTTGAAAAACGTGGTAGCCTGTTGGTAAACGGACTAGACGCAGCTGCCAATATGTTTACGGTGGTCGCAGGTTCGAATCCTAGGTTACACTTCTAATTATTCGAAGTTATGTGTGTATTGGTAGTCAATTACCACGCACCATTACGCTGACGGAAAATATATTAAAGAAACATGCATACCATACCGATTTGTATGAATTTCTTTGGTAGGTACAGTCCATCAACTCCGCACTAGGCCAGCGTGGTGGACTATATGGTTTTGCCACTCTCAATCGTACTCTTAACTGTGGTGGACGCTCGTGCCCTGCAGTGGATCGTATATGAGCTGATACAATACAACTCTCAAGTGCAAGTTTTCTAATGATGTTTCCATAATTCAAGATAAACGATTAAACATACTCTACACTTCAAAATGGAAGTTGTGTAAGTTTGTCTCAAATGTGCGATGTCTTTCAGTCCTGTCTCCACCAATTTTCGAACAAAATAAAAAGGTATCACAATAATCTTAATTCAGAGAAGCACACGAGATATAAATAATTGTAGAGACCGCGTCAGGAGCTTGTTTAACCCGCTCTTGAATCACATCGACGATGACTGTCACATCTATTTTAATATATCTCAGTTTTATTTGTCGCGCCACCGGCCAATCATAAATAGACGACGTAACAGCGTTCATGAAACAATCTGTGTGAACACACAGTATGCAGTTCTGTGTGATTTTAAACTAAATATTTTCTGCCGCCTACATTGTTTTTACCACGAAGTAAGTTTATATATTTATCTCTAATACCCATAGAATTAGAGATAATGAAAAATAAAACAACAGTCCGGCCAAAACAAAGAAGTTGATGACAATAAATTACATGTATATTGGCCTAGCTCCTCTCAATCCTACACTCGATTTTAGAGGAAACCTGTGCCCTGCTGTGGTATGTATATGAGCTGATACAGATACTGACAGTACATATTAACGTATTTTTGTACGTTAACCTTTAGCAGAAAGTCTTTTCAGTCATGTATTAAGAAAGCTAAGCTGTAGCCCAATAAGCTAAGCTGTGGTTCTAGGAATGAGTCTATGCGATCAAAGTAAAACCACTCCCTCACAGCGAATCGGTTAAAACTTTAATAAGATGGAATATTTATCTCCGTTTCCCTCTCTGTCTTTGACTTACGATTCCGTTGAGTCACTGACTCCTAAATATTCATATGAATTGGTATTTAGTTACTATCAGTTAAGCGGGTAGCTTATATTATGATTGTCTTATATTAAGCAAATGTATGTTTCAGATAACCCGTTAGATTATCATTGAATTCTCAAAAAATTCATTCAACTGTACACTGTTACTCGGCACGCTCGAGTTATTATTCTAAATTACAGGCTTTCCTTAAGACTGTTTAAACTAAAATATTATATCTATATTTACTCCGTGTTTCGCAATATTGCGTAAGCTAATTATACATTACCTAATATATTATAAGAAAAATGGCGTAGTGATGTGCAAAAAATGTTCAAACAACCTTCGGAAGAATAATAAACAAGGCGATGATTTAAAACATCTCTTTGTGCCGTACATCTGCTGTCATAAAGCGGATGACGTTAGTCCGCTTCCGGATGTGACGTCATAGAACGCGTGACGTCACCGGCGTGAGCTGCGCCGAGGTTCGCACTACGCCTACAGGTGGAATTTCACGCAAATCATTAGCTTTTTACTGTAGTGCGGAGAGATTTACAGGTGTTTTTTATGTGTGAAAAAAACGAGTCGTAACTTATTTATTTATGTATTTAGATAGATATGCCGTTCTTTCAAATGAGAGGAAAGTTTTTAACTGCTCTTCCGCTTAACTAGCGCATGAGGTATGCCCGAGTCGCGAATAATTTATTAAACCGTTACATTAGGAGTACAGTAGAGCCACGGTGACCCCTTGTATAATCTGGTTCCCCTTGAAATCCATATAACGGATCCATATAACAGAGGGACGCCTATATAACGGATACCACCACTCGAAACTATACACCTTGTTTTACGTTTAGTTATATTTCAGATAAAATCCTACAATCCTACAACTTTGTAAAATAAAGTATGTAAAATCCTACAACTTTATATGCAGTTTGTTTATATGTAAATTTTCTCGACTGTATAATCCGACAAATGCGATAGTCCTATTGCAAAAGATTTGCCGGACAACCGAGGGCCCACTGTTTTAGCAAATCACAAAAACAACCCACAACTTAAGCTTAGATCATAGAACATCTAGTGCAATTAGGCCGCCGATTATACTTATTTTAAATATTGGTTTAATTTCTGTTACTTTATTTTTCTGGTGTACAATAAAGTTAATAAATAAATAAAACATCTATACATATACATATGATTTTTTACGAAACCCAAATTCAGAGGCCACTTGATTCCCATTACTTATATCTGCAAACATTGCAAATGCAGGTTCACAATATTTTCCTGCACGTGTAACAAACTTCCGGATAACCGCGCGTTAAGTAAACACATTTAAAAATAAGGATTTATTTTCAGTTCATAAGCTCAGTTAAAAATACACGTACAGATGTAACCGCACTGTCGGCTGACATCACTGATATGAAAACTGCGACCTCGTTTCATTTGGTTTCTCCACAAACACAGCAATACAGCAACGATAACAGAATATTTGAATAGTAAAATGAAATTGCTTGACTACCTCAATGGCGTAGTAACTACACCGTAGTTCTACTACGGTACGATTACAAAGCTGAGTTTCGGGTTCGAATCCCGGGTCGGCCGAAGTGATATCGGATTTTTCTATTTGTAGATAGTCAGGAGTCAGGAATTTGTGCCCAATACGTATATCATATTTTCTTTATTATAATGCATGTCGAGACGAGCATGCCGTTCGCCTGGTGGTAAGCGATACGACAGCTCATGAACAGTAGCAAAACCAAACAACACCTTCAATTACAAAACAATGTTTGGCGTTCCACTGCGATCGCCATCCTGAGACATAAGATGTTATGTCTCAATATGTCCAGTAGTTACTCTGGCTACAATGTCGTTCAGACCGAAACAAAACAGTGCATTAACATTGCTGTTTGGTGGGAGAAAAAAAAAACAACAAATTAAGATTTAAAACCACCAATCCGCAATAAGCCAACGAGCCTAGGACTCCTCTTTCTTACTCTCCTACTCCTACTTTTTTAGTTTTAGGAACCTCACATTGGCAGCCTCCGTGGTGCAGTTGGTTAGACGCCGGCTGTGAAGCGTAAGGCCGCGGGCTTAATTCCCGCACTGAGAGAATTATTTGTGTGATCCACAGGTATTTGTTTCGGGTCTATTTGTGAGACCGATAAGGTTCTCGTAGTTTCTGATACCCACGACACAAGAATCGATCTCAGTGTGGGGTCAGGACTGTTTTCATTTCATTTTTCATTTTCATGAGTTACTCGGAACTGAAAAATTTAGCTGACTTTATAATACGCTCTTCTCCTATAAAATCATTGGTAATTGTAGCCCCTCTACCCACTCTCTCAACGACAAAGGCGTAAAAATATACTTATGTTGTATACATGTAATACAACAATATTTTGAATGGTATCATCTGGGTACCGTTAGATCTTTGACGCTAATAATTTTGCTAGTTAATAACATAATAATAGAAATATTACTTCAAATAGCACATAACGTATTAAATAGGATAATGTGAACGGATAAATTATGAGTTGCTGGCAAATGGATTTCGATACCCCGTTAAAATAAACTTTAATTACAATGTATTATAACACAGAGATGGTTTTGGCTAATCAACAAAAAGTTTTCAACTATTCTTGTTCAGGTTTTTCAACTAAGAATTTGCTGGGGTAGTACATGTTTTGGCATGAAACTAGTCAAATGGAAGTGTATCTTTATTGGATGGATTTCAAAGATTTCAATACACTAACCAAAATACATACAAAATTACATTTAAGTACATTGAATTTATTCTACATCCATATCCCGCAAACTAGTAAACAGGTCACCTGATAGCAAGTGATCACTGCCGCTTGTAAACATCCACAACGCTTGGATTATGGATGTGTTGGCGGCCCATCAAATCGGGAGGGGAACGGGATGAAAAAAGGATAGAAAGAGAAAAGAGGTATTGGACATCCGGCAATCTCACTCACCGAATGAAAGGCGACAGCAAAGCTGTCACTTCACGTCGATTTGCTGTGAGACTATGACACCGCCCCGTACTAGCCGGCCAATTCAAGCTTACTTATGACCGACAACAGCGTTGCTCTGCCACTTATAAAACTTTCCATTGGGTGTATTAGTTGCTGAATCGCTGGAAGACCTTAGCACTATGCTCAAAGACCTCAAGAGAGTCTCCCAACAGGTGAGTCTTAAAATGAACCCGGACAAAACGAAGATCATGGCGAGAGATGGATGGATGGATTAGTAGTTGAATAATTTAGTGAAGCCTGGATTACATCTTTCAGCATAGTATCTGCGGCTTATCTACAGAAAAATCATTTTAATGAAGACATCAATTCCTATATCCGAATGCTTACACATCTTCTCAAAACAGACTCAACACATAAAATGCAAATCGATGCTGATGGGTGATAGATGCAATGCAGACACCATTCGATTTCTGTAGTTGCCTAATTATTTGTTTTAACAATCTCTAAATTCACTGCACCGTTGCCGGGTATTTTATTATATTTAGCCGTTGCATCTCCCGAGGTATTTGTTTGAACTGTTAATTCCTGTTACATTACAATTAACATTTAATTGTTTATGCGCTTCGGGGAACAGTTTGCGCGTCATTGCGGAGGAAATTGCAAATCAATGCGAAACTACGCAATAATACCAATATTGTATCTTTGTTGAACGTTTTGAATTGTTTATCAATTGTTTTGAACTTTGCTATAACTCTAGTTAAATATGAGTGTATATCAAGGAATGATGTGATTTAGAAGTAGTTCTATTTTGAGCATTGGATTGTACTTGAATTTTATTCATTTATCCAGTAAGCAAATAATTAGCGCTTAGGGCAATATTAAATAGCCTATGAGGCTTGTAGCAGTCTCTATAGAGCAGTTTGTTCAAAAGCCAGCTATGAGACTCTGATTCAAAATCCCATACAGTACCCAGACAAATTTTTGGGTTGTTCACAATGACTTTTTCAGGTCTGCAAGTTGCGAGCCCGAAAAGTCTTGCATAGTTTCTGATACCTACGGCAAAAGACTTGAACTTAATAACCTATCTAAGTTCAGGACTGTGGGATGTATTTATTTATTCTTTGCACTTGTATTTTACACCCAGAACCTTACTAAACTCGTACACGCTATAACTAGACAAATAACTCAATGTTGAGACCTTCGACCCTACAAAAACATACAGTACATAACAAAAGTACATCAATGAAATAATGATTGACAAATCGCTAAATGTAATGTATGATTATGTGAGCGCGTATGATGGCATCCGTCAATGTCGAACGCACAAATAGAACTGCTAATGGGCTTCTGTGCCCCCTGAAACTATGTACTGGACAGGACTGGAGGAAAAACAGAAATGGGGTTCTGACACGCCTATTCCAGACATTTCGACTAATGAAAATTGAAATAGAATGCACTTAAAGATTTTAATAAAAGTCAGAGCATGAGTAAATTGTTATGAATCGGCAAAAAAAGCAACTCTGCTCCTTTAGGTAAGTATAATGCAGTGGATAACAGTAGGTATTGTAAATTTACAAGTTTACAAGTAACCGCAACATACCGTGACATTTTTTTTGTGATGTTTTATATATCATCGTGTATCGGTCGTAAATCTATAGTTTTTGCTAAAATATTAATTTAAACTCTTGCGTACCAAAGCGTAATTTAGGAAAAACTATGTATTTAGTGATTTACTACCCAAATACGGCGACAGGGAAACAATTACAATTATTACAATCGCGGTTTTGCCAAAACTTTTATTTGCATTGTGTCCGAAGTCACTAGAACACCCAGCTTCGTTTTCGGTAGCAGTCTTGATATACCCTGTATATTTTAGTTCATTTTAAATTCCACAGTTTATTCTATCATCTGTATCTAAACATGTGTGGTTTGAATTTAAAAAATAAAACTAGCAAAACTTTAAAATCTGCACACGAGTGCTCACCACAGCTGCGTGAGTTTCAAAAACATATCTAGTTAGGCCAAGAATAATGGAATTAGCTGCTCGTATATTATTTAAAATGAATCACGAAATTATAAACTGTTTAGACGTTTCTAACAAAAACTAAACATAAAATTTTTTACCGCGGCTATAATTACTATCAGAAAAAAATCAGTGCAGATTTTTGCCAGCCTTGGTGAAGTTGGTTAAGAACCGGATGTGAAACGAGGGGCGATTTCCTGTTGCGAGAGAAAAGCTTTTTTAGATCCACTCTTTTTTAATTTGCACTTAAGTATTATGAAATCGACAAGTCTTTCATAATTATCATTGCCTACGACATAAAACCCTAATTATGTATATTAAATGACATCGGGAAATCTATAACTGTTGGTTTTGTTTTAAAATTCGACCCCCTTGAAACACACCTGCCTCCCGCCCCCGTACAATGCAACTGATTGATCTGTCCGTCATTCGTAAAAGTTTATTTTTATGCAAGACTGTTAAACTACGCATTGCCGTTTTGCCGTGAAATACTAACATGAAAGAATTTTGCAAGGCAGTTGCACATCCATACATATCTATTTATAAGTGGATTCAAGATTGTAGGTATTCATTTTCATTAATTTTCTTGCATTCTGCGAGGCTCTGAAGTTAGAACTGGCAAGTCTAATAACAATCACCTGTCTACAGTCAGCCTGGTGAATTAAGGTCCTAGCTTCCTTCCATAATGTGCGAAAAGCCTGTACTAGTGTTAGGTACCAATGCTTCTAATGCCTACAGACTAAAGTAAAACAATAACTGCGTGGAAATTACTTGCTGTAAAATGGTAGAGCCACATTATACATAACTTTGGTTAAAAATAATTGGCCAGCCCGATCGGGGTGGAAATACATATTATACATTTGGTTCTGTGAATGAGATTGCCAGAGTCCCATTACCCTTTCCTTATCTTTTGACTGCACTTCCCGCTCCCAGTTTTAGTGGCAATCAATCCATCTATGATCCAACTGTTTGAGATGTTTAGGAGCCAATAATCAATTGATTACCGGCTCCATGGTAGTATCATCAGTTTGCTGAACATTTATAATAAAATATGCCATAACAATAACAAGAGTATGATTCACCTACAAATATCCATTATGATGTTCTTATAAGTTTTTCTTATGATGAATAAGCTGCTATATTCATTTCTAAAAGCCTATAATATACTATGCAGTATCTTACGATCAATAACTCATTAATTTCAGTTTATTTAACACGTATTGTATCGAGATTGATTCCGAATGTATCCGTTGTTATTCCTGTATGTTTGTTTGAACTGTTAAGTGGGAATGTTTCCTTTGCGCTATATATCTCCGCGCGGTATTTTTATATATATTTTATGGTTTCGCGAATGCAGTGGGTGATCTCGGCTGTGGAACTAGAAAACTGAAACTCCTAACTAACCGAAATTGTTTTTTGCAAGTATTACGAACCGAAATATTTTGCCTGATTGTAAATGCTGTGCCTACACATTAAGAGGATCAACATAATTCAGAAAATATCATAAAGATATTATGGATATACGTTATAATGTATTTACTGCACATGTAAATTTAATATCATATTTTTTTTATGATAACTTCAACTTCGCGGGTTCATAAGCAATGAATAGTTTTGCTATTGGCATCCTGACTTTTGCCAAATTTGATTCTAGATTAAAAGAAATTATTCTATATATTTGATTCAGACAGACAACGAAGTGAGCTGTGCTGTTTTTAACTTTCAAGTACACCAACATAAAAATTGCACATCTGTTCGTTTGTAAATGTGAAGAAACATCCCAAGGCAGAGCGTCACGCGTCAAGCAGACAATAAATCTATTGGAATTAATTAGCGGCGGACAGGGAGCCAAGAAATCGTAGAACCGAAGGTCTTGCACAAGCCGCAATATTCTTGAAATGGGTTTACTGCCGCCATAAACTCTCTACGATGTGTCGTGGACTGTGTGTCAGCGGATAGTTCTGATTTATTCTTATATTTCAATCGGATTGTTTGAAATAAAACGTTATTGATACATAAATGAATGGAATGGTGCCACTGTCTCGCGGAAACTATACCAGCTTTGCTCTTGGGATTCGTTGAAATTCTAAGAGTTCGCCATACTATTTTAAGTGCAGATTTTATCTAACTAACTAACACCGCTGGCTCAGCGACTCAAAGTGGGTCTTAGCCTCCGAAACAAGAGCTCTCCAGCTATCACTATTCTCTGCCACATCTCGCCAATTATGCTCTCGCAGTTGGTGCAGATCGCCTTATCGATATCGCTCCACCGGCCGTTGATTAGTGGGTAGGCCCACCGCTCGGTCCATTTATTTTGTCTTATAAGTATTAAACTTAAAGAGTCGCAAACTTTTCCATGCCAAATCTACCCAAAATTTCCAAAGCCACAGGTTTTTATACTACAGGGCATAACAAGACTGCTATCGAAAACTTCAGACACAATACAATAAAAAAAAATTACAAAAAAGCGACGATTTTTTTTGATATTTTTTTCCTATCGTAATGATATTTTTCACTGTTTTGATTTTTAAAGACGCTATGGTATGCAAGGGCTTAAATTATTATTATTTTAGCATATACAATGGATTTACCACCCAAACACGGAGATATTTAAAATATAACTAAAAACAAATCTCGCTTTCTTTGCGAAATTTTTAGTTTCTTTGTGTTTGCAGTCACTAAAAGTACAACCCAGCTTCATTTTCGGCAGCAGTCTTTATAATTTCCGCTATCGCCTCTGCTCGGATTCCCGCTATCAACAGCGGCACACGCGCGCTCATCCCGACCAAGCTTCCTTTGACGTCACGCCACCTCGCCTGTATTTCCCGCTGACCAAGTCAATGCAATATCCATTTGATCGCTGCGTTTAATACGTTTATACTCTTGTTTGTAATAGTAATCAAATTATTACATACATTCGAATACATACATATACATATTTGTAGTTTTTACGGTGATAGTGTTGTACCCAGAAGGGTAGCATAGCTTTTTAGGTTTTGTCAAATCCAACGTGGGTTAATTAGGGCATGAATACCTTTGTACAATAGATGTTTTTAGTTTCTATATCCATCATCGTTAGGATTACATTGCCGATCATACGCCCCACCAAAAATACCACAGCGACCCATTGGAATTGGGCTGCAATTAGCAAATCTCTGCAACCTTCACCAGTTCCCAAATAGCGAACCATCGAACACGAATTGTTTAATTAATTTGAACTCTCCTTAATACAATTGATACGATGCACACCACAAGCGATAACAACCCAATGCCTCTTTGAAGTCGCGACTCGCAGCTCCTAATTTCACACAAAGCAGTGAAATGTCTACAAAGGCCATTTTGACGGGAGCCAAGCTGGCCACAGTAAATCTCTCGTGGGCGGCAAGCCAACTACAACTATCATATGCAGATAACTATATTTAGACGATTATTTTGGTGTATTGTCATGATATTTTGGTGCGGTGGGCGTGAGGACGCGGCTAATGGTCACTTGTAATTGTCTAGTTGATGGCTTTATTGGACTGTTGGCGTTTCTTTCCAATTGGAGTCAGGTAGTTGACATCTGACTTGGGTGATGGTGAAGAAATGTCTTGAGGAATTGCATGTCTGAATTTTCTACATATTAATATAAAAATGGTTGTAAACTCCACGCAACGACACTACAGCAGTCTGGACTAAACGGCCTAATAAAAAAGAATTGGCTTTTAGAGTGAATGCAAAAAAAATGTTTTTCTATAAAACTTTGTGAAAAAAGCTAATAGATAGTTTACATTTAAGGGCCTATCTAAATTATCGCAAATGCAAGTACTTGACTCTGGGCTGCGCACGTAAATACGCGTACGACAGACTTGTGCGGTGTAGTGGGACGCAAATAGCGCGCCATCACGCTGCACCCTGCACCGCGTCGGACATGCATCGGACTCTGTCACGAGACACAGTGCTAGTTAGTTCAGCAGGGCAGGTCAGTGTGCTAAAAATCTTGATACCACCTGCTGTAAGAAGAGCTAAAGGCTGGCTGTGATAGACAAAGTCTTGAACTCGTTCTCCAAGCCGAGATAAAATTTTGTGTGAACAAAAAAGATCCGTTTCAAGTTTAAGTGCGCTGAATAGAAAAGTCCTTTGCATTTTCTGATACTCACATCTACTCTTCTATAAATAAATTCTACTTTACTACGATCAATAATTGCTAAATTAAAAATAATTTGACAACTGCCCCTAAACATGAACGCAACGATAGTTCTACCATGAGAATTCATCCTACAGGTAGAGGCAGCATGAGGTCTACTACTAACATTCCCATGCTAGTCTCACAGTGGCAGACTAGACACACTAACATGCCTTCAACAAAATGATTATACCCAACAACCATACACATAATTTTGACCGTACATTAAGATTCAAATGTAGTGCCACTAACTACCAGAGATTTTTCTGTCTCTACACCTACACGCATACTACATAATAACACATATACATACTTCTCAACCGCACAGCCGACGTATTAACCAACTGCGCCACGAAAGCTGTCAAAAGCAATTACTTCAGACACTACAATACAGCTGAACTGTGGAGCTTTATCGTGACGAGCGCCTACGTGTCGATCCGGGCCGCGTGTCACAGCTGGCGTGCACACAAGGCCGCGCATAGCCAGCACGCACTACGCACTACCGATATTGTGCTCAATTCCACTGATATTAGATGGAGAATTAACTATATAACTTCTTATATAAAAGAGTACGGGTACGAATATGACTCCTATTACATTATGAAAGATTAATGAAACTCTGGAACGCAATCGAAAAACCTTAGTTTTTGGAATTATAATAGACAAAAAAAGAAAAATGGTGCCTAAAACATAAGTAAAATCAAAGATTTTTCAGTTCGGGTTGCAGCAGAATTGTTATGCACGTCGTAATGCCAAACATCTACTAAATAATTAATGTTACTAACTGTAGCATCGGAACTATATTATTGACTGTTTGATGTGTATATTTGTACATTTTATATTAATATAACTAAACCAGTTATTATCACTCAAACAGCAGCTAACTCCAAACGTATCAGTTTATGTGTCTCTCCGTTGACGTTCAAGGTGAGATTTCTTCGTCTTCCGAAGAGTATTTAAACATGATGTAACAGAGTAACTCGCGACGTAATGCTGAAAGAAACTTGAGCGTCGAAACCACCGACACATCCTGCCGACGTTTAGTGTATTTTTAATGGTTCATGCAAAATTGAATGTTGAACTGGCCACTCAGAAAATTTTGCCGTCGGGTGATATATGTATTTTTTTATAATATTTTTTGTTACGTTTTTGAGACCACCCAAGATTTTATTGACACCGTTGCGTGAAGATATACAATATCAGTACCTGTTTTAAAAAAATAATACTAAAGGCTATGTTATACTTCATTTCCGCAAGATATTATATTATAAAACTAAAACTTCGTAAGAATAATTTAGATGTAATGGCTAGACTGATTTATGGCATTCATTAATGAAAGCTAAAGCTTGTATGTGCAACCTCCACATAGTTGTACCCACAAAAATACACTGAGAATTTTGTAGTTTTATCGCACTAAAAGCAGTCAGTTTTAGCGGAGTAATGACACAAACAAATAATTTACGTACAGTTGCAACTCTACCTAGAACTTCATAAACTAATTTGCTAGTAACTAACAATTACTTAAAACCATTACTCTATGGTCTATGCTATAAAACACAAACCAAAGAACAAAACAACCGAGTAAAGTTGCAGACTATCCCGCCCTCACACCCACCACTGTAACACCTGTAAGCCAGGATCAACAGTGGCACGCAATGTAATGACAACAAGCATTTAAGCTCGGCGAGTCTCCGGGAATTCTAACTTGTCTTTAACCCGCAACGAAATTAATCAGAAAGTTAAAATAATAGGACGAGTTGGAAATAAATTATTGTCCACTACGTGCAAAGCGGGTGACAAAACAATGAACTACCGAGTGTAGTGCATGCAATGTTTAAATAAGTTGGTCACAGCGCAGCTCGTACTCGACAGCGCTGTTTGGTAAACACGCCGACGCGACACCGCTGACTACACGCTGTTTATACTTGCTCAAGGTGATTGCAGCTGGTTAGAAGCTTGCTTTGAATGCTCTGAATATTGACTAGGACTAGAAGAAACATTGCCAAAGGGTTTTTTGAGGATATCCCGCCCAAACAGCCGCCAATAGTCTCCTGTAAGCCAGGGTAGATAGCGTCAAAAATTTAGGGCCATCGAGCTTAAGCAGTCTGTGAAAATGTCATTAACAGCAACTAAATTAAGTGGTAAAAAGAGTAAATGTGGATACCATAGTCAGATTGCAACACGATGCAGTAAAAATATATTTTTAAGCATGAAAATAATATCTAAGCATTTCAGCGCAATACCAACCAAAAGAGCTACAAAGTATGAAAATAAAATCGTTTAAGAAACGGTTGTGGGCATAGTAATATTGGAATTTTATTCATTATCAGCCCGGAATTGTATGCGTGGTGGCCTGTTGGTAAACGGACTAGACGCGGCTGCCAACATGTTCACGGTGGTCGCGGGTTCAAATCCTAGGGCACACCTCTGACTTTTAGGAGTCATGTGTGTATTGATAGTCAATCACCACGCACTAAAACGGTGAAGGAAAACATCGTGAGGAAACCTGCATACCATAGCGATTTATAAAAATTTCTGTGGTATGTAAGTCCGCCAACCCGCACTAGGCCAGCGTGGTGGACTATATGGCCTAACCACTCTCAATCGTACTGTCGATTGTAGAGTAGGCCCGTGCCCTGCAGTGGGACGTATATGGGCTGATACAGATACAGCCCGGAATTAGGTATTTGTTCCCGATATGGCCACATCATGAGACAGAACTTACAAGCCAAAATGTGGGTCCACTAGTAGCTATCAGCACCTCTACCTATCACTTCTGAAAAAAAGGTGTGAGTTTGTATATTAACATGTATTTAAAAAAATGTTTATAGATTTACATTAAATTTTCAAATCCCGTCGATAAAACTATAAATCAGTTTTTTCACAGCTATTGCAGTAAGCTAAACATTCAATCGATACCAATCGACATCTGTTAAATAAACACCGATTCTTTGGTGAAAGGATACTTGTCGATTGAGTCCTCGGCACAGAGAGTGGGCGTACAAAGCGGCGGACTTACACTTCGTGAGCTCTGTCCAGATCAAAGATATCGTGCGAGACATCAAAGCGGCCACCGAGGCGCGATTCCACGATACAGAATAACCCAGATTCAATGCACATATCGGCTGAAGGATTGTATCCGATGAGTAATTTTAATGCATGTTTATGTCTGTGATCAATGTTGATTATCTGTGTGTGAAATTAGAAAATTATGATTTTGTAATTCATCCTATTATGAGCGAGACAGCCTCGGTGGCGTACTTGTACTATTATAATACGGTTACAAAGTTGAGGTCTCGGGTTTGAATCCCGGGTCGGACAAAGTTATATTGGATTTCTCTATTCAATACCGGAGTTAGAAATTTGTGCCTGTTATGGCGATAGTACAAGGTGAAATATGGGTGTCCTGGCACCTTCGCCTACCTCTTCTGGGAAAAAGGCGTGAGTTTATGTATGCATGTATGTCCTATTGTGAGATATTTGCAATCGGTAATAATAATAATCATTATGAGAAAAAAACAATGTTATTGTTATTTATAATATTACATTCTAATTTTCCAATGTATCAGAAACAGGAGGCCATAGAAACGAAATAAACATTCATGGATCACCAGACATTTGCATTGGCGCTCGTATAGAACGTAACGTATCGCTAGTATTGAACCGTGATTTTTCGTTTCACTACCACGAGCCCCGGATGCCGTCATTCACGGAACAACCAAAACTAATACGTAGTAATAAAATAAACTTCCTATACTCGCAAGATTTGAATATTTACCACAAGATGAATGAACGAGGCGAGTCAATCAGCCGTCAAGAATCTCTTAGGATCAACACATTCTAGAAATCTCTCGCTCCAGTGTTTATATTTAGAGTTTAATCAATGACATGTGTGCTGGCGGCCCACTTGGCGCCAATGTGCCACCTTAATGCTATTCTTTTGATATTTATTAGCGCGAGTTGCACTGATGCTGAAACCCTGGGTAAATATCACATTTGCCGAGGATTTGCGTGTTGATTGACGATGTCTCTGTTTGTTTTTCTAAATTTCATACGATTAGAGATAAATTGAGATATAATTTTCTTGACATATTAATAACAAACAAAGTCTTTAAAGAAATTTTCACAAAATTATTAAAACTTCATTAGTGCCGCAAAAAAGTTAATGCATGAGTGAAAACAATCGCTTTATATCTTCAGGCAAGGTATGAGAGTTAAAGCTTTTACATTTACGGACTACAAATATGTATCTATTACTAGCCTAATATTTGGACATTGTTACGAGTATGTAACGCATGATCTGACTCTACCAATATACGACCTCCTTTTCAAGCTTCATAATCAAAATCAGATCTGAGTAATTCTTCGCAATTTTTTCCTCCATGACGTGAAAGATTATTTTTATTATTGCTCTTCAGTCGTAAGGAAAACACCAAACGCGTAGAATATTCTAAATAAGATTATTAATATTGCGAGATATAGAGGCGGCGCCAAAGTGATTGGCAAGCTGGCAGGCGGGAACACGAGTAAACATGCCAAGAGCTATGCACTGAGGATCCACTTAGTCCGGAGCATGGTAATCTGTCGGTCACGGTTAGTATCATGCCAATTGCTACACAGTTGTACGTTATATCAACAATGAAGTGATACTTATAAGCGTATGCGTACAAAAATTGCGCTGGATTTTTAATAATTTTAATTTTTACTGGTAGGTACCACCGCAATGTCTATTTCTCCCGCCAAACAACAGTGTAAACGCACTGTTGTATTCCGATTTGAAGGACATTGTAGCTCGAGTGTCCACTGGACATATTGAGACTTAACATCGTATGTCTTAGAAAGGCGAGCGCAGTGGAATGGCCAAGCATTGCTACTGTCCATGAACGGTCGTATCGCTTGCCATCAGGCGAATGACATGCTCGTCTCGACATTCATAGCATAAAAAAAATAACAACGTGAATTGAATTATAAATGTAGCGCAATTGAATTAGCGTGTATTTGGAAGTGGTAGAGCCACGCTGTTGTCAGTCATGACTCAGCATGGATGGGCAAGCTCGTCTGGGCCGTAAGACTGTCTCATACACGTCTCACAGGAGATTTACGTGAAGTGACAGCTTTGCTGTATCGTATCTTTCGTTGAGTGAGATTGTCGGATGCCCAATACCTTTCCTCTTACCATCTTTTTTCCTTCCTGCTTCTTTCCCAATTTGATAGGTCGGGAACACTAAGCGTTATGGATGTTTATAGGCGACAGTGAACACATACAGGTAAAAAGAAGAATTTCCATTGGTTAGACTTTGTTATAATTGATTGACATAAATACAGCAAAGCACTAACACTACGGAATAAAAAAAAGTCCTTTATGGACGACCAGGCTAGAATCCATATCAGCAATTAGGAATTACAGTTTCTATGCAAATGTATGTAACTAAATTAGTTAAACCCGTATTTACATTTATAACATTTAAAATGTAATCGAGAGAAGGTCATGTTGTAAGTAAAACTTTATAATAATAAAGACTATTTCTAAATAGTTAGAGACCATTTCATAAACATGAGGTAATAATAGTTTCTGATGTTTACGCGAATGTAACACATTGAAATAAAACTAGTTTACGGGCTTTATCGCGGTTTTAGTTTCACTTGAATTACTATCGTATTCAATGTTAAAATGATGTTAGTTGTTTTAATACTAACTTTGCTGATGACTCCACCCATCCTCCCTGTGAACATGAAGGCGATAAAATCTTCGACACGTTAGAAAGAAAGTTAAACCAAAAAGGTAATATTCCTTAAGTCAATCTTAAGGATTCATTACCACATATAATCTTTTAATCCATTGAAGACAGTAGCTCATCCGCCGAAGAATTATCTAGAAGTGCTATTAACTGCGCTGATTGCACCGGTTTGACACCAAATAAAACTAGTGTTGTCTTTAAGAATGTCAATATCGATAGTCAATTAACATCGAATCAAGAATAATGGATTATTGTTATTTATTTATTTCAAATAAAATGCAATTTTACAGTATTTAACTAAAACATTAATTACATCTTAATGATAAACAATGGAATATATTAAAAATCTTAATATTGATTCTAAAATTTCAATAATAAAGGACATTTACATATGACGTCAGTTATAATCAGTTTTAGCTATTGGATAAAAGTACCAGAAATATGGGGCCAAACCAGTAAAATCCATAAAACTGTTTTATTTCGATATGCGTCAATAAAATGGACTTACTAAATTTACCACCTCCTCATGAAATAATATTTTGCAACAGAAAGCTGCGGCTTTAAGTCAAAGCTACTTGTACCAATGATCTAGATATCTCAATACTTCAATCTCGTATTTTACACGCAAATATCAACTCGTAAACACGTATTTATTACACCAAACAAAACAAATAATTGGTTGGTAATAAATTTAAATCACGATGAATGTTTTTTACGATATGTAAATCAATCGAATGTCAAAGAAAGTTACAGCAGTGGTCCAGAAAACAACGAGATTTAGCATAATCGAGCTAATGTTTTCATTGGAGGCAGTTGGAGTATGCGTTTCATGAATATTTTGGTCCTATAATTGAATTTAGATGACATAAATTAATTTTAAAGAAATAGAAAAAAAAGCATCTAATTAATTGCAAAGATACACAAAATGAACAATATTACTGCTTATGGATCAATTCAGTAGAACCATTCTTTAATAATTATTGATTATAGCATGGTTAACTTTTTATTATTTTATAGTGTGCAAATCTGTCAGCAAACAAAGCCGGCAATACTGGTCCGGCTATCACTAAAAGTAGACGAAAACATAATAAAACCCCTCCGCGATCCACTCTTCAGTCAGCTGTCTTTGAAGACCGGCAACCCACCCAAGGTTCTTCAGATATAAGGCGTGTTTATGGATGATAATGCTAAAAGTATATTAGTTCAGCAACTAGCCAGTGTCCAACAAAATACTCTCGACTCGAAAGTCTATTCGCTCATAATCAAAAGTTGTATTGGTATACATAACGTATTCAAGATAACTAAACCGATTTTGATTGCATCAAATATATTTTATAACTTTTAATTTAACCACCATATGTTATGTACAAAGGAAAATTTCATTTAAAAGATGACCATAAAGATTCGCATGAATTCGCCGTCTTGAGCAGATGCATCAATTTAATCGACAACAGTCTGTAAATATGGCTTTTGGTGCAATAAACAAATCTCAAGTGTATGAGTGCGTATTGGTCGGTCATTTCATAAATCAAGTGTTTTCTCCACATGTTTCTGTTTACTGGCAAGCAAAGAAATACATCTTCCAAAAATGTGTTCAGAATCGTTATAACTAATATAAAACAAATTTTATTGCTGTATGTTATCGTAAAAGGGATTATTTCGGTGTAAAAACACTGAACGGCATCGGCTGAGTAAATCATTCAACACTCCTTCAAACTCTCGCTAATAAATCTGATGTGAGCGCGGGCCGCGGATGGACCATTTTTACAACTTTACACTCTTTGATCCCAGTTTATGTTCTGTTTTTGAGTAATGTGTAGAATAAAGACCTTCGTGCCGCCACCGTGGCCGATGCCACCGCACGCAGCACACTTACGTAAAAACGGTCATTTTTATTTGAGAAAAAACCGAACCGTTTGGTTTATTTTTAAATTTGTCGTTTCCCAGTGACCGTGAATTTAACGTTCCGCCTCAAGTGAGCGTATATTTATTAATATCATAATTTCTTTACAAATAGACTTATTAGGTTTGTTCATTTATGATAAAACCATTTCAAATATTAAACAAATATATTTCAAATTAAAAAATATTTTCATTTGATAAAGTATTGGTTCATTGTCAACCAATGGAACGGTGTGAATTTACAAAGTTAAATAAACTTTCTACTCGGCGAAACGATCTGAAGTCACGTATACCGACGTCAACGACTTAAAATATTGATTCACATTGCTATGTGTCACTATCAAAACATCAATAAAACATAGTGAAACATTACTAAGCTCGAAAACACATTAAAACGATACCACATTCATAAACAAGTTAAAATTACACATGAATTAAATTCGACAAATTGAATGAATTTATATCGATGGATGAAATGATTAATGAAAATTACCATATCGCACATCCTTGCAAATGATCCGCCGACGTGACAGGACACTTGTGTATAAATCGTCACCGAATCACTCGATCATTAAACAATCGATTACAAATATATCACAACAACAACACTGCGCGACAATAACACACTTTAAAAAAACGAATGAAGTGTCACTCGCGGTGAGTTAGGCGGGAAATCTGCGGGGCGGCCGGCCGGCGCACGCGCGCTTGCCACTGAAACTGGCGGGCGGCGGCCGCGGGTGGCGAGCACAGAGCGTCACACACGTCACAACCAAACGTTTGCCAAACATAAACGGACAAATGCGATATACACCGGTTTACCCACATTACACTTTACTACCCTATTGTATCAATTTATCCGCCTAAATTCAGCCAAACACATTTTAGTTTGAAATAAATCTCATAAAACGGTCACATTTCGATGTCATTGTTTATAATAACAGGGTGTCGAAGCTAAACAAAGCCGCGCGGTAGTTCGCGTCCGTTTGTTATGAATACAATGTGGTGTCGATGATTTAACGATATTAACTGGAAATATTAACTAGCTGCTATGAAATCAACGTGGTTTCCTTTATAATTTGAATGAACCTACCTTACTTAGATTATATGTTAGTCCCTACTCCCTATGGAAATAAGTAGTAAAAATATTTATATTTTTGTCTGAAGGAAGAAGGTATGCTGGCCACCTTCATTCAGGCCCGTTGTTGGAGAAAATCTTGAGAGGTCTTCGTTTAACTTTTCTTTACCCCTGATGGGTAATGAGTCTAATATTATTTTTTGTTTAACTCATTTAATAATTAATACACATTTCGAAATCGTATTTAAAACGATCATATATCTTCACAACAACTATATTTTTACCTTCGCTACAAACTGATTCGCTTCCATTTCTGATTCTTTGTTTTGCTTTTGTATTTTGTACCAACAATAAACTTTTCTTTCTTTCTTTTCTTTCTATATTTTTTTTCAGTCAAAATATTTATTAAAAACTAAAAAACTTACGGAAAATCTATACATAAAACGTGTAGGTCCTGTTCTTGCAAGATCTCTAATGAGCAAAGGCCATCTGAGTGTAGTAAGTACTAGGTAGAGCCTAGAGAGAGGTAGGTATCAGGTAGTGGTACCGTTTTGCGTATATCTGCCACCAAAAAAAGTATATAAAGCATTGCTATTTTCTGGTTTAAAATAACACTATATATATTCATAGAAATTAATAGACTTAACACCCTGAAACGGTGGAGAGCGCAGTGAAGTGCCATGCAAAGCTTAATAAACGTAAGTTCTACATGGTGTAGTTCCTGTGTATGGCAGGAGCAACTTACCATCCGGCGAAATACCTCCTCGCCTCGTTATGCTGCTTAGACATTCCCGTCTACACACCCACCACTGCAGCTCCTATCAGCCACGATCAACAGTGGCACTCAAATAATTGACACCGAGCTCTACCTGCTGGTATCTACCCTGTCTTTAACCTGCATCAAAATTAATCAGAAAGAAAAAAGCAGCAAAGCGAGTGACAAAATATTAAGCTGAGTACTACTACTATTTCCTAAAGTCATTCCAACACATTCCTTTAATTTAAATATTTATGCCTTTCTTTACTTCCTGTGTCATTCTCCAAAATCACCAGACCGAAACCGACCGTTTGCACTAACAAACAATATCTACCTATTTGACCTCTGACTATTACCCTCAACATACTACATGACATTAGCAAAATCACCGATTAATCGGAACCAAACTACATTTGAAAGGAAGAAGAAGTACTATTTTTTTATTTATTTAAACCTTCAAATGGACTGGAATAAACAGGAGCATAGAAGAAATGGGTGCTCAAAAACTAATTTTCACACTGGTTTGTAAAAAGCAACTATGATTTTTCATACATACTTAATAAGTCAGAGTCTAAAGTTTTATAAATTAGAAACCTCTGTTTTTTTATTGCACTGAATGGCGAGACGAGCGTGCCGTTTGCCTAATGGTAAGCGATACGAGCGGTCATAAACAGTAGCGAAACCAAACAACACCTTGAATTACGAAGCAATGCTTGGCATTCCACTGTGCTCGCCATCCTGAGACATAAGATATTAGGTCTCAATATGTCCAGTAGTTACTCTGGCTACAATTTGCTTCAATCCGAAACACAATAGCGCATTTACACTGCTGTTTGGCGGGAGAAATAGACATTGCGGCGGTACCTACCCAGGTGGCCTCTTACATATGAGACACCTACTATCAGTAAATGTCAGTCTGTCTGCCTTGACTAGAACCCACGAGCGCTATGTAGGATATCCGGCCCACTCCGCACTGGTATAACTAGCATCAGAAATTATAAATATAAATAGGATACATTGAAGTAATTCTCGGAAACAATACGTGTGCCATATCACGGCGGAGATCAAAGTAGGCCACCAGTCTCGTTTATATTACGCCAAATATATTGCGGATTTTTTGCAAAGCTTGTGTAACTCACCTCGTAGATTATTTATAAATAATGAAGTCTGCATTCATTACATTGATATATTATTCAGTTCTGCTAGAAACACTCAATTCTATAGAAATTTCCAATAATTCGTGGAGATAATTATTTCGCAATTGCTTTATTTGCTTGGAGTTAACATCCATCATTATTTTATAATTAGATACATTTCTGGGAAACGTATGAGTTACGTATAAGTTTTTTTATTTAAGGTAGGCATAGCTATAGAAATTCTAAAAGGCTATTCCAAATGGGAAATATTCCTTGCATTTCAAGATCTATTTCACATATTCGCATGTTGTAAACAAACTGTATGCGACCACCTTTACTTTTTAACTACTAACAAATGTAAGCTTGCGCTTTTATTGCAGAAAGGGTAAGCATGAGTTCCGCTAGTGTCAGTTGTCCACAACGGTTTTTCGAGCTTAGGAATATTATTATGGGGGGCGATTTAGAGTCCATTGCGGGTACAAATACTAGTCTCCGACAACTCATATGATATTATTCAAACTGTACAACGTATTCAAAGTATATTGCTCAACCTGAAAACTGAACCTATAACTCACGGGTTTGATTTTACATATACTCACGCAGCTATTAGACCTCAAACGTGTTACTGTTGCAAAATATATCGCCACATTGTATTTATTTATATAATTAGCGGAAGCAACAGATAATGTTTAGTAAACACATGCCTGGAATCCGGGCGTCACCATTTATCACAATAATAAATTCAATCTGGCGACAAAGTGATGACATTACCTGAGCTAATCACGCGAAACGCTGGCACCTAGTCGTGGCCATTTTCGAATCATATTCTGTGAACCGCGAACACTTTTTCTGTCACTACATGCATGGCTTCTTCGAATGTGTTTTACGTAATATTCTGGGAAAGAAGTTCAAAATCTCCTTTGTCCCGTATGCCAAAAACGAAAATATACTACTCTACGTGTGCGAACTTGTTCAAGATGATTTACACCACCCAGCACCGAGAAACTGGACATCAAAATTGATTTAGAAAAGTGTAATTGCGGTCGCCTTCAGATGATGTAAAAATCCGCTTTGATTGTACAATTTGCAACAAGATTTAATAGAACAGAAACGTTTGTCATGGCATATAAATATATGTTTTAGTTTTTATCTTCAGAGCTAGTCATTTCTATTAAGGCAGTTGCTCTAAGTAATCTTTATTTTACTTTCTGTTTAAACTACTTCCTAAACCACAGATTTAGAAAATAATGGAAGCAATATTTTTATCGCTATTCCGAGATAAGGACCCATTAAAAAAAGAACCTAAGTACTCTTTCCGTAAAGGCGGGCAACACACCGACGTTAAAAGCTAAGCTCTCTTCGGTTCCTCGGGGGAGGCCGAAAGGGTATTTCAATATCGCCAGCCTTCCAGTTCGTCACATTTCGGATGTTGCAACCGAGCTGGGTCCCTAACAATACCTATGCCAACATACTACCCTCGGTGACCGTCACAAGAGTTATGACACCGGACATCGCAAGGCGAAAAGCGTCACGATTTACATCCGCGTAACCGCCCGGCGCAAAACCATTGGTGGTTCTTCCATTATAGGGCGCCCGGATGACCCCTACTTACGAGTGTTTTAGGCCGCCCGTTTAAAATATTATGGGCATCCATGACAGAGAACGGGCCGCACGCTCCATCGTTCTTTTTGGAGTCGTTATACGTCAGTTATCAGGCCGTCCACCTGCTCCTTTTCCTCTTATTTCATGAAAAACATGTTACTACAACCACTTAGTATTATAGTATGAGTCAGCAGAGTCGGCAGGACTGTCCCACAATACTGGTAAAGCAAAAAAAATACTATTATATTTCGTCCGTTGAGATTACCGGCGGACCAAGAATTTTCAACTGTTTTCCCAATTCTATCTCTTCTTCGGTACCTACCTACCGATATGCAATACCGATGAATCAATGACATTCAAATATCGTGCCTATATTTATATCACTGATATCTACCATCAAGTACCTAAAATACTTACTGTTTCGTAGTACCTATACTAAAAGATTTAATTTATTTAAAAAGTATCCCTTATACTGGGAATTCCATTGAAATGTCCTTAAAAAGATGATTTCTTATCCAGTTGCTTACAATATAATGTTCAATAAACCAAATGGTCAGCGAAGCTCATCACAAAGAGAATTATTCGAAGTCACTCGCACTGCATTATAAAGTTATTATTTAGTGTCACTTTAATCTCGCATAATTTGCAGCTCGTTGTTTAATGTACTGTCAGGATATTTAACCGACGATTTCATCATAACTGTGTTTGTGACGCCATGGAGCAGACAAAGCTCAGCGATATAATTGATATTAAGACTTACTCTTTCCCTATATCTCATTAATATGATTCACTTCGTTTACAACCACTTTTGAGCATATTTTTGACAGGCTCAGTGGCACAGTTAGTTAGAAGACGGCTGTGAAACGAGAGAGTTGTGAGTGCATTCCCCGCATCAAAACAAATGTTTGTGCGATCCACTGGTACTTGTCTCGGATCTGGGTGTTTGTGAGATCGAAAAGTCTCTCATAGTTTCTGATACCTACGACACAAGACTTAATTGATCTGAATGTGAGGGCAGGGATATGTGGGGCTGTTAGGTATATTTATTTTGTGATGAGTTCCGCTTCTGCGTCTACTGTTTCTATAAAACATTATATCAACGCCTCATTACTTGCACCTCGATTATAATAGGGACAGCATATTCTACGATTTTCTTTCTATTCTCGCATGACCAAGTAACTAAAACGTGCCTGATGGAAAGTGCGTGTAATCCAAACAGAGTACCCGCGGCTAGAGGTAATTAGTTATGTATGTCTGACTCATCTACACAATAAATCCATTCTACTCGTAACAGGATATATATATTTCCTGGCCCCAACCAAATGTTCTGTGGTCCCAACACATCACCTTGAACCTAACAAATATTAAAACCAAACAAGACTGGGCAGTCGTTTTTTACAAAAGATTTCTTATTTTCTTTCACCTTTACCTTAAACTTTACAGCCCGTTTCTCAACAGGCCCTATGTTAAGTGTGTTATACGCAAAATCTCGTCTACTACGATGAGACAGATCCGTGTTAGTTCGGGGAAAATACAATTTTCCCTGTGAGTTAGTGTTCTGTTGAAATGCGCTGTGACGCGATCGCAATATTGTGAAAATGATTTTGAGATATAAAAAGATTGTTACTAACTAAATACGGGGAAGAATATGCCGTAAGTCTGTGCACCTTTTTAAAGGGTAATGAACCGTTTGCAGCGTACGTTATTGGTGTTTCATGTATAGGGCCTTTCAGTTTAGTGTAAGATTGCTGTTAAGATTAGTAATTTTAGCCATTTTCTTTGAAGTAATGCTGGGGTAGACGGGTACTATGGTAATTCTAGACTAAATGTAAAGTATGTAACTTTGAAGTTAAACCGCACCGTTTACCCTAAAACTGAACATTTTATTACAGCGTTTTTAAATGATAGGCTAATAATTATGACTTGGAATAACTGTCTCCGTAGCGCAGTTGGTTAGGTTGGCCGAGTTTGAAACGAGAGGTTCGATCCTGGCACAAACACAAATGTTTGTGTGGCCTTGTTATTTATGCCTGGTCTGGGTTTTTGGGAGACCGAAAAAATCTCTCGTAATTTCTTATACCCATGACACAAGACTTAATAGATCTTAATGTACGATCAAAACTATATATTTTTTTACTGTTGGGTGTATTTATGTTATTTATATGTGAGAAGCCAAGGGTCGAGATCAATGATTGGGAATTGGAAAAGCCAATGCCCCACGATTGCCTACTAGAGTTTGTTGTTGCTCCCGATGATGAAAGTGATGTAGGTAATCATGATGGTTGCTAGTGGTGATGAAATATTTATTTCCGCTAACATAGCTAACGAACAAATGGTTCAAACTTGGCTAAATATCCACGTACATACAAGTACGTCGTAATGTAAGACCAGCCAAGGTAGAAACATTTACTTCAAACGAGCTGTCATGATATTATTGACAATAAACTTCGATCAAATATACACTAGATACAACATGAGCGCTTAGAAAATGGCACCGAAAAAGAGTGCTTTAAGCAGTGGCGTAACTACCCCATCGGGGGCCCGTGGCAAAAATCATCAAATGGGGCCCTTCGTAAATGTAAAAAAATAACATTGTAGTTTCATTTTTAAGAATATTTTTTAAAGTGCTTTTTGGCCTGTTGGGAAACGGACCAGACGCGGCCGCCAACATATTCATGGTGGTCGCGGGTTTGAATCCCAGGGCACACCTGACTTTTCGGAGTCATGTGTATATTGATAGTCAATCGCCGAGCACTATCTCGGTGAAAGAAAACATTGTGAGTATGTAAAGTCCGCCAACCCACACTAGGTCAGACATCGACATAGACATAGACATGATTTTAGGTCAGCATGGTGGCCTAACCACTCTCAATCTTACTTTCGATTGTACCCGTAGATGAGGCGCGTAGTGGGACGTATATGGGCTGATGCAGTACAGAAGCTTTTAATGACATGGCTTCATATTTCTCATGGATTTTGAACATAAATCATTTCATGAAATCTAAAAAAGATTCTGTAATAACTAATAACGAATGCTTTTGGAATTCTATTTTCATTTCTTTATATCATACAGTACCGATAAACTTCACATATTTGGTCCGTTTTAGATAAATCTTAAGTTGTATTAAATATAATGGAGTTTTAAGCCCAAAGCAGCAGTTAGATCATTTTGCACTTTCGTATTAACTATTTAAAAATATCTGGTATAAGTGTTATCTGGCCCTTAGACTTATTTAACCATCCTTCTGAATCAGGATCACATTTTACCAGTAACTGCTTTATAACGATTGTGAGCGCTTACTCTAGGGCCACGAAAACCTAAATTAGTAACTTCGTGGAGTTCTTGGCGTCAGAAAGATGTTTAATTTTTATATGGATTGTTGCTCCTTATCTAATGTCCAATGTAACCACCATTGTTCATACAAAAGACACGAATTTTCGATAGTTCGTGTCTCTCTATCGCATTTACAATTTGTTTCCCTCAACTCAAACATTTTGTTTATTTATCATCAGCCTTTTGTTGTCCACTGCTAGACGTAGGCCATTTCACCCTATCGTCAGCTTGTCGCATCCAGCATGTGGTAGCGAAATTTTGGAAATCGTCACTCCACCTAGTTGAGGGGCGTCCTACAAGTAACTTAGCCGAGACGCTGTCTCCACTCACTCACTCAAGAACACGTTTAGTTCAATAGCTATCGGTTCTTCGACAGATGTGGCCAGCGTTATGCCACTTCAGCTTGCTAAGCCTGTGTGCTATGTCTATAAGTTTAGTTCTCTGTTCGATAAGCTCATTCTTATCTTCCAAAGAGACACCGAGCATAGCACGCTCCATAGCTCGCTGGGCAATCATAAGTTAGTGGACCAGTCTCAACATCGTATGTTGCATTGGCTGTAAACTATCGTTTTCAAGCTTTTTGGCAAAGGTGACGAGAAGACTCGTAGCCTCTTTCTCAAAGTTGTTTCTCAGGGTCTGCCCCTATTATTCCAAAACAGCTTCGAGTTGGCGGCCACATACAGCGACAGGTCTTGGATCGAGGTGGTAGTGGATCATTACTTTGGTTTTGTCGAAGTTAATTTTAAGACCTATTCGCTATGAGGCTGAATCCAGACCGTCCAGCATCTGTTGCAGCTCGAAGACGATATCGTCAGCGAACGTAGTAGGGGCGTTTGTTTATTATTTCATTTGTTTATTTTATTATTTATTGTCTACTCTACTGTCTCTATTACTCTATTAACTTAATATTCATTAAATTATAATTTATTGGTTTCTAACTAGGTTTATTCTACTCGTATAATGAAACGAAAACAAAACATTTAAATCAAATACACGATGAAATGTTTGTTATGTTTAAAATGTGGTCAGTTGTTTATTATTATTAATTTCGTTATTAATTTTACATTCTTCTCTGTTTTTTACCATGTCAGACTTTAACCCGATGCCCTATCGAGCCAGGGCCCTGTCGGGCCTGAGACCCTGTCGGACCAAGCCCCTGCCGGGCCGGGCGGGGCCCCCTTAGGCCGGGGGCCCGTGGCATTTTGCGCACTCTGCCACCCTATCGTTACGCCACTGGCTTTAAGCACTCTTTCGCCTTCAGTCACGCACCGACCGCTGCTTCCAAAACGTCGCATAACTTTAGACAATATTATGTGAAAAGCTACTTTAAACTCCAGGAATAAGGTGGAATTTGTGTTAATATATTTGGAATATGTGATCTTTTTGGTTTACTTTTTTTTATGTCATGCATCGGTGCCATTTTTTAACAGAACTTTTACAGGGAACTGTGTATCTAGTGTATATTTGATCGAAGACAATAAAAGATAAATCATTTTTCACCTATACTGCAAATGATTCAATTTCAGCTCATCACAATTCACACTCAAAATGTTAACTTACTGTATTATAAATAACAAATAATGTGTACAAAGACAATGAGGCAAACAATGAAAGGTGCAGTAATTGAATGAATGTCGGGTGCGCGCCGACAGACACGGCGACGTCGAGACAACGGCACTGCCGAATTCAACGCAATCTTAAAGCCATACATCAGTGCAGATATACGATGTGACGCCCGCGATTTATGCCCATCCTGCACGCCTTTAATAATGTTAATACGCTTAGTGATGAGACAAAGGCCTTCCGTCCCTCTTGTCTTACATGATGTATGTTTTCAAAATGTTTTGCGTTAGTTGGAACGTCATTTTGAGTGGAATGTTAAATCCTTTCGTACATAACAAATAAATTAAAAATATGTAAATGTTATTGAATAAATTAGTCTCATCAAAAATTACCCGAGACTCAAACGTATCCTAAATGGAAAGTTTTTGTAAGGACTCTAAATTAACTATTTCTTAGATCTGCGTCATCGTGAAACATATTCTTTCAATGCTCGCATCATCAGACGATCCACATTTTTCACTGAATCAATCTGACGAATTTTAAAGTAGTCCAATGTGGCAATCTATTTTTATAAAAAAAATCAGCGAAAAATATCGTATCATCACCATCACCATTTCTGAGTAACAGGAATCAATTCATCACGACGTCACTCAACTTGTTCGAATTTTTCATGTGAATCAGACTGCATGTCTCCTAGGCGTTTAAAGTATGTGAAAAATGTATAAATACAATATCGCCCGCCCACCGCATCGCATGATTCACTCATTGACTACGTTCGATTACTGGATTTCGTTATCAGAATTATTAGCCAAGAAATTCTGTTTGCAACCTATGCAACACCGTTGGCAATTGTAAACAGGAAAATCATCCGATGTAATCATTTGTGTTATAACGTCAGTACATAAAATAAATAATAATATATAATAAATAATAATATATAATTAATAAATAAGTTACTTAGCAAATGATAGTCTAATCTAAAACAGTTTATACCTTAATAAGTATTTTTCTTATTGTAACTACAAAACTGTCGTTTCTAAATGCTTTTCAACCATCAACATTTTAAGACACTGCAATTACTTAAATCAGTCACCTGGGACCCATTAGGTATCTTCTCAAGATCCGATAGAAATAAATTAGCGCGTTTAACCAAGCTAATAGCTTCATCACAACCGGCTGTATTTGCCGAAGTGAGAGTATCCACATTTCAGATAACTTGTATCGGAAAGCAACAAGAATCAACTCACGCACGCCCACAATGGTAATGCATTTGGCGCGTGTCCAGCCCTCCAAGACGTGTGTGGCCCTTTGTCAGCTTCCTCATTTGTACCATCTTTAATTAAATACATCACATTTGTGTCGTTTATTTTATATTCCGCGGAAGCGTAATTCCATTTTTATTGTACCACGCGCGGAGTGATCGGTTCTTGGTAAAAATCGTAAGTCGTAATATCTGTAACTGTTTGTCATGTTTCATTAGCCTTTGTGCTTTTTAATGTGAGGTCAATGGCTTTTATTATTGTTAAATTTCTGGAGAAAGAAAATACATTAAATTAATTAATACATTATCGTCAGTTCGAAGCAGGCATAATTTCAAGCAGAGTTCCTGTGTCTGTTGTTCCCGGTTGCGACATAATCTGCAACCGCAGCAATTTGCTGTTTTTAGTCTGTCGAATTTAACGATATATTTTGCTATAAAACAATATAAAAGTCAACATTTTTTATTTACATCAAAATTTATATAAAAAAAGTGCAGTGAAAGAAGCGAAATGATGACTAATAGTAAAAACAAAAATATAAGCGTTAACAGCTCTCAGCATCTAGTCTATTTTGTATCTGTATTTGATTCCTCGTATTATAAACATTATGTAATGTACTCGTGAGTTAGATGCAATCAATCAGCAAACTTTCTCTGATGGAATGAGTTTACATATATGAAGTAACGTTAATCATCACTCACACATCACGAGTTGAATTCACTCAACTAATCTGCGTAACATCTGTGTGAATCCACTACTCATGATTATAATTCCAGCGTAACAACTAGATTATAGGTTCCACAAAAATTTGAAACGAACGTTCTTCTTATATATTCAGGTGTACAAAATGTATGTAAGCCAGTGGTTCTTAACCTTTCAGTCATTAGAAACCATTTGATATATTTTTTTCCTTTGATATGTTTTAAAGATGTCCTTTGGATGGCTCCGTAGAGCACTTGAGATGCTTCCAGGGACCACCAGTTAAGAACCACTGATGTAAGCACATCAATAGTCTACAAATATTTATTGTAGTAGTTGGAAACATAAAACAAAATATCTATGTACATAATTAAAATAATAATAAGCAGTGCCTTTTAATCGCAAAATTGGCAGTTAAGTGTTCACATAATTTGGGTAATAAATTTAAGAATTTTCATTTAGCGATCGCTATTCCTATTTCCTATCCATCTAAAAAAAACTAACGAAAATTTCTTCAACCTTATTATTACCACAAAGGACAATGATGCTAGTAAACAGAAAATCTGAACTAATTTAATACAACAACGTCTAATTAATTTAATACAACATACAACTAATTTAATACAACACGTCATTTACTGAAACCAGTCCCTGGAGGATATAACATAATAACATTTAGTCTATCTTCACTCGCTACACCGCGAAAATAATAAACTGCATTGAATACACTTCAAAATATTAAAAACAGACCATTCATATTTATTCTCAGATGTTTTGTAACAAAGCAAGTTATATTCTGTATTTTTATTTTCAACGTTCGCTTTATTGAAGACAAACGCCGCGGGTTTTCTTTGAAATGCAGTCTTGTAAAATTTTACCCGAAAATACACACGGAAGCATTTGTGGCGGTTCAAATATTTTCACGAAACACAATATAATTTTGAACCTCATTTTATTCTCATCACCATAAGCTTGAAATATAAGAAAATACATAATTTCAATAAAAACGTAAGTGTGTGTAAATAAAGTATGCTTTATTTTTGTGGTATATCCATGATCTTCTACTTGCCTAGTACTTTCTAACGAAAGGTCTGAAGCACTAATTTATCTCCACTTTCTCCGTCAGGGCAGAACTTAGCAGTGGTATACAAAAATATACACCTGTTACTAGAACAATCGTTTACTTGCAAAAAGTATCCCATCTAGTTTTGCTTGCCTGGTACATCCCATAATATGGCCTTTGCAACTAGAACAATTTTTCGCCTACAAAATGTATATCGTCGAGTCCTGATTGCCTGGTAGGTGCAAACCATATTGTTCTCCTTTTGTTCCTAATACAATCTCTCGCCGGCAAAAGGTATCCTATCAAGTTCTGAATGCGTGGTACATCACTTAATATCGTACACCTGAGCAGTACAATCCCTCGCTCACAAAAGATTTCCTGTCGAGTTCTGCTTGCCTGGTACATCCCATAATATGAGTAGAACAATTTTTCGCCCGCAAAACGTATACTGTCGAGTCCTGATTGCCTGGTAGATGCAATCCATATTGTTCTCTTTCTGTTCCTAATACAATCTCTCGCTGGCAAAAGGTATCCCATCGAGTTCTGGTTGCCTGGTACCCTCTGGCGGGAGGCCCCAGCGCGGGCGGCAGCCGTTGTGCGCGTGGTAGCGCGGGATGCGGTCGTCGCGTATGAGCTCATACGCCAGACGCGCTATGCTGCCCTGGTACTGGCTGATACCCGTGCGGTATAGACAGGGACGGACGTAGCCTAGAACTGTGGGGAAAGGAAATCATGGTGTGGGTGGTTTGGTCTTAAATTCGTCTTAGCCTACGTTTACATAGCGTTAAAACATATAACTTTTGTATTTCTTGAGTTTTAATTATTTAAGAGTTGCTGATGTTGCTTATTATTTTAAAGATTATATGTTCATCAAAGGGTATAATCAACACTGTATATTCAATGAATATCATATCTTTAATTCTACTGTTAACGCATGTAAAAATATCTAATTTCCTAAATATTTAAATTTCAGTTTTACGATTTCCTAAAGAGCAGTAATTACTACACCAAGTTTTGCATGAATTCAGACAATTACCTGATTTTAACAACATTACTGGCATTTGCCCGTGTAATGTAAACACGCGTGTTCAAATTTCGTGTAACACTCACCTCGGAATGCGTCACATCCGATCCGTGGCCGCAAACAATAACATTTTCATCATTTCTACATTGTTTATCGACTAACTTAAATATTATAATAACCAGCATTATTGGTAATTGGAATTTCGATTAATACAAAGCGAAAATGGAATTTAATAACAATCTAATAAGGTATGTTTTAAAAGATAGAATAAATTAAAACCCGAAACCTTCAAGACGGTTTTATACGTACGTACAAGATTTACACGTGCAAGTATTACTTAAGATAAAAGGAGTACCCAAAAAAGTAAATAAGAGTTTTAAGAAACAGAGGATCTAGGTCTTGGTAAATTGTCATGGTGAAAAATTCAAACAAAATATAAACGGTTCACAGCAAACCACGTCAAGTGAAAGGATAGGGGAAGGCCGGGCAAAGTGGATACCTTAAGGTTTTCAAGGTTATAGCAGAAAAGGTATATAATACAAAATCAAAATAATTATCAGAAACCAGTCTTTATTTATTGCTCGTACAAATACGGACATCAGTTACCATTAATATTTAAGCAATAATCAACTACAATTAAAATTTAAAAAAGTACGAAAGTATTCGCTTTGCCCGGTACCCCGGGTAAAGCGGATACAGTACTTGGGCAAAGTGAATACCATATTCAATCTCTGATAACATAAAAATAACTTTGATAAACTGAAAAAAAAAACACTTTACTTATACAAGGTTTGCCTATACAAGGTCGCATAAGCCAAACCATACTTTTTAGCTGTGTTTTTTATTGATTCTCCAACTCTGCACAAATCAATAGCCGTTTGCATAGCATTTTCATCCCATGTCTCTTGCTTAGATTTTTTTTATATTTATTCACCACCTAAAACAAATAAAATACATGTTTAGATAATAAGTCACCAATGAGAAATGGCAGTCAAAGTAAATAGAGCAAAGTGGACCATATCCACTTTGCCCTATTCACTTTGCCCGACTAGGTAAGTTTTGAGGTTAACACTATTTATACAGAAACTAATAATTCTGCCTTTCTGTTAAATATATCATAAAAAACGGCTTTGATATACTACCAAATCAAGACATTCCTATAAATCAAAAACTAGTAATACAGGAGAATTGAACAATGTACTTACCGCGTAAAATCAATCTTTTATTTACGAAAACACAAATCTCCACTCCGCGGATGGGACGCGAGGCGGACCCTCGCTTCTATGATTGCCGCGTATTAAACCAAGATGGCCAAACGTAACAGTGGTGGCGTGTTGAATGAAAAAATAATAATTTAGGAATAGTGGCGAGTATTCGCTTTGCCCGGGGTATTCACTTTACCCGGCCTTCCCCTACAGAAGAGCATTGTCCAGCAGTAGAACTCAATAAATATTATATGTTAGATCGAATCAAATGAAAGAAAATGAAGAACATATCGTACCTTTAGAATGAAAGTGACCCAATATAAAAAAATATTTTGTCTTTTAATCATATATTGGCCCAAAACGACTACATCCATCGACCCTTAAATAAGGACCTATTGATGCTTGAAAGACAGAAAGATGTATACTTCGGTCTTCTCAATATATCTTCCATAAGTACACAATTTCTCATTTTGCAAATCTTTATGAATGTTTCCCAAAAAAAATTTTAGTAAGGTATCTATTGTGCGATATGCCGAGTCATATGTTCCAAATGTGATATGTGTGTGGGATAATGCAAATGTGATAAAAGGATATGCTAACTTCTCGGATGGGTAGGCAGCGGCTCCAAGGTGGGTTTGTCCATGTCCCCCTCGTAGATCTCTCGCGCCACCTTCATGAGCTCGGTGTCCTTCATGGCGAGCTTGGCTGCGGGGGGCGGCGCCTCCGCGGCCTCCACCTTCTCACCCTTGGGGGCACACGGCTTCTTCTTCTTCGGACGAGGGATGAACGGACGCGTTTTGAACTCTGGTTTTGTAGAGTTTGGCGTTGACTTTAGAGAATTTGTGGTGGTGCCGTGTGAGCGTTGATGTATGGAGATATTGTTAAAAGTTCATTTAAATTGGGTGCAAATGTTGTTAGTTAATTTAGGCATATCATATCGGTAATCATTTGCATCCTTTCTTTTGCAGTATTAGCAGATTTTTTAAAGCGCTTTCTTATGTTGTATATATATTATTGATACTAATGAAGAACAAAACAACGGATTAAGCACCTAATGTTACAAATTAAAATTATGTAAATTAAAATAAGATATGAGGCGCGAACATGTTGGTAACGAATCAGACGCGGCTGGCAACATATTCACGATGGTCGCGGGTTCCCAGGACATACCTCTAACTTTTGGAACCATGTGTATATTAATAAATAAATCAATCACCAAGCCCTATAACGGTGAAGGAAAACATCGTAGGAACATATCATATCATAGCGATTTCTTAGATTTTCTATAGTATATAAAGTCCGCTAACCCGAACTAGGCCAGAGTGGTGGACTATAATTATGACCTAATCCCTTTCAGTCCTACTCTCGTTTGTAAAGAAGGCCTGTGTCTTGCAATGCGACGTATATGGGCGGACAAAACAAAATATAACAAACACAAAGACCTGTAGACAGATGAGCGCAGTAGTCGTTGTAGTAAGTAGACTGTCCACGCAAGCTCTTCATCGTGGCCTTTATAAACGCTTCTATTTCCTCATCCGTCCAGGCTTTCTGTAAACGACGTTGGTGATTTTCTTTATAATTAAAAAAAAGGAAAATACACAGCAATAAAAATAACATTTGGCTCTGATAGTTACGCAACCACAGGAGGAGGCCAAAAAAGATTACTTATTTGTGACTATTGACAAAGAAAATTAATAACAAAATTACTCACGTCCTGTGTCCCAACTTTCGGATCTAACCATTTTCCTTCAAGTTTTGCCCAGCGGTACTCGGGGCGGCAACTGCAAACACATAAAGGAAAATTATGAATTTCATCTGATTCAGATTCTTCTTCATGATGATCCCCGTGGCCTGTATGTATTGCAAATTCACAGACCAATAGTGAAGTGTAGGTACTACTAAATTATTTGTAGGAAAATCATTTTTTACCTAATAATAGGTACCTGGAATACCTGACCTATCATAGTATAATATCTACGTACCTATATTATTCTCACTTTAAACTGATTAATAAATTAACACAAATCTACCTTTTGCGATAGTGCATTACGTATCATTTCACTACGTATTATTTATTAATACGGGTATCGCTGTGTGGTCCGGATTCAAACTTGTGTCCTTGGCCCAACCGCGTCACACTAGTCTGATTACTCTTAACCTTAGCTTTCAACACACGCACTTTTCTCAGTTTCACTGGTTCCAAATAGTTAATATTTCAATACTCACATCTGAGTTTTCCTGATGGGATGCTGTCGGAATTCATCGTAATACTCTGTTAAAAAAGACATATCTCAAACTAATAAATTTACCGTTCCGCTTAATTTATATCCCAAATTTTAGGTGTAAAATTCCATGCTAAATTGCCGCCAATAGAAAAATAGCTAATCTGACAGTTTTATTTTTTTACAGCTCCGTTTATGACGTATGTTTGCGGTGAGTTCGGCTTAACATTGCGGACTGAGCTTATATATTTTTTTTCAAACTTTCTTTCATAATGATGATCAATTTATCGCAGATTCGCGTGTCATTCGCTCGCGGATTTTTTTCAGAAGTCGTAAACATTTTATGTTCCTAACGTAACTTTATGACTCGCGGTTAGAACCCGGGTTAAGAAAAAAATCATATTGAGGAAAAAGGAGGTCGTGAAAACTCAGAATATAAATAGGCGGTATGGTAACACTAACATTTACAAATGGAATTTACTCTAGTCCGTCATTGCTTTTTTTACTGAATCTCTTCACATATTAAATAAAATAAACATTTTCGCAATTTTCAGCCAAACCACAGCTTTTTACTTGCAATAAGAAAAATTTAGGTACTATTAATGTTATAATTTTGTCGGTCGCAGACCAAACGCCTCTGAAACCTTTATACTTTCTTTATTACTATCTTGTTCAAGCTTACAGCTCCTCCTAAAAATGCCCATAATTGTCTACGAAAAATTATAAGTTGCGTACCCCTGAGGTGGTTCCCAGCGACCTTAACATCGCCGGCAGCGGTGACGTATGGAACCCGCCGGCTGCCGCGCCGCGCTCGCGAGCGTGACCGACCACTATAAATCAACCAATCACTGTATTTTTAGACGCGGTACACTTTGTCGTAACTCGTATCTGGCTTTCTGAAGGTCATCATTTGATGTATCTGTATTTAGCATGAAAGCTGATGAAGCTCGCTATAGTTAGTGAAATAAGTTAGTAATTTGAGATTTGCCTGCTGTGATTTTTTTATTGCAAAGAATGGTGAGACGAGCATGCCTTCGCTTGATGATAAGCGATAAGAGCGCTCATTAATTACATCAATTACAAAGCAATGCTTGGTAACCACTACGCTCGCCATCCCAAAACATAAGATGTTAAGTATCAATATGTACAGTAGTCACTCTGGCTCCTTCAAACCGGAACACAGCAGTCAGGCGGACATTGAGGAATGGGGTGGTACCAAACCAAACGTCCTCTCAATATGAGTCCTGCCACCAGAAAACTAGTTTCATTGTATCATAACAATATTTAGGTATGTTATTAGAAGATTCCATCTATAACCACTTACCACAACCCATTAAGCTGTTATTCAGAACCAAGAACCAAGTTAATTCTTAGTGTGATTCACCCAGTAACAGGGTTAGAGCAATGGCGTGATGGGGCGGTCAATTGGGAAAACAGAAAAGAAGAGATTCAGCAGGAAATTCTGTAATAACTGTCAAATATTTCTGATAGTATCAAAAATCCTTATAGGGCGGGACATGTTCGGTGTTTCTCTGAAGGATTGAATCAAAACTGTGGTTATCCGGCAGAGAACCAAGGTAATCGACATAGCCCAGCGGATCAGCAAGTTGAACTGGCAGTAGGCTGGTCGCATTTGTCGGAGAACCGACAACCGTTGGAGTTGGAGTTCTCGAATGGAGGCCACACCTCAGCAAGCGTAGTGTAGGACGCCCTCCAACCAGGTGGAGCGACGCTATTCAAAAGATGGCTGGTAGCGGTTGGAGATGATGTGCTGAAGATCGAACCCAGTGGCGTGCCATAGAACTAGAAGAGGTCTATGTCCAGCAGTGGACGCGGATTGGCTGATGATGATGATGATGATGATGATCATGACCAAAATCCCTAAACGTGAACGACAATCTTAATCGGAGCTATAGCTACCGTTAGGATTAAACAATGACGAATTATGTACCTACATCAAATAGGCCGGCATTATCTTTAGGCGCCAAAAGGAATAAAACTACGATCGCTTAATTATTATCTATTTAATCATATTATCAAGTCGTTTATTTACATTACTTGAGCAGATATACCTGGTATCCCTAAATCCTCTCTTACATAAATAAATTTTCTGAAATAATTATATTCACTGTTTGTACAGATTAACATAACTTAATAAAAATACTGCCCAATTTTTTTTTTATTTTCAAAACATACCAAACCAACGTTTTGTTATAAAACCACGCGGTTATAAAAGCCACAGATCATTGAGAACTTAGAATGAGAATTATTTGTGAAACTTTTTTTCTATTATATTTATGGTTTATATTAATTGATGTATCTACCCTCCTCAGAACTTTTTACTGTGCCTAAAACCGACTACGAGGTGCATGCAGAGATAATCGATTACGGGCAGAATTCCACAAACGTAGATAAAGTACATGAAATAAAAAATTCCACGTAGTTATTGATCAGAACTTCATTATCGTTAGTAAAGATACTATTGTACATATAAATGCACCTTGGTAGACTGGTAAATAAATATCCATGAATTTTCTATCATAATATACCAAATATTTATTTTCTATAAACGCCAGGTAGTTTTGAAATTGCCAAGACAAGGATAAAGAAAACTAATATCTAAAAGAAGTAGTGTTTATTTTATTTATTCTTAATTTTATGTTTATGTGCTCTATTGGTCTTATGGTGTATTAGATCTCTAAGTCATAGTACAAATAAGTAATCCCAAACACAATGAAAATATGATTTCACACTTAACTCTACTTAACAATTGTTTGATCATAATTCACATTAGTGAATTTAGATCTTACAAAAAATATAACACTTATTCTCTCTTACAAATAGATTTAAAATTAAGTCAATTACATTTAAAACACCAATTACACTTCATTAATATTTGTTATAACACGGGAATAATTTACATATAAAACCGGATGTCTTAAAAACATTAAAAGGTATTAGTTATATTTAAGGAGTCCAGATAAGGCTCATTAACTTTCAAAATCTATTATAAAAGCCAAGGAAATCTAAACCAAACTGCTTTACGTTTAAATTCAAAATGCAGTAACATCACATTCACGAGTAATCATAGAAAGAGAAAAAAAAAGACAAGCAGTGGACGTTACAGGGATTTTTACAAAATAAGGAATAGCAGATGAAGAATTTCGTTCGTAAAGGACACGCATGGTGGTTGGCCAATTTAATTCCTAGCGTAAAAAGTAATCTATTTTATTGCAATGAATGGCAAGACGACCATGCCATTCGCCTGACGGTAAGCGATACGACCTCTCATGGACAAAACCAGACAACATAATATATTACAAAGCGATGCTTGGCATTCCACTGCGCTCGCCATCCTGAGACATAAAATGTTAAGTCTCAATACGTCCAGTAGTTACTCTGTAACGTGAACCCATAAATCTTTATAACTTACTTAAATGGTACTAAAATGCTTTTAAAAAGTTGCTTGTTACATATTTTGTAGAACATTGATGGTTTTCGTATATTTCTCATGTCACAATTTAAACAACACAAGTGCATTAAATCTTAGAAATAAACACAAATTATATCCAATTCTTCTTGTCTCTTAGGAAACATTGAAGGTCACAATCAGTACTAAATAATGTTAATTTACTAGACAGTAACTACTGATGTTCTTTCCAATAAGAATCGTAAAACTTAGATATTTGTTTGAGACTTATATTACTCTTTGAAATCTATGTAGACCCTATAAGGACAGAACTAATGGATCACTTTCTTTACAAGTTCCAATAGAACAGTTGAAAAAATACTACTATTCATACAAGTGTAAATAAAAATACATCATGAAAATATAAATAATAAAAAATATATTAAAAGCGCACACTACATTTATTATAAACTTTTCTATAATTTTACAGATTGTGTTTAGATAAGTCAGTAGATATTTTGTTGCTACACATTGAGACCATATGTTCAACTACAAGATAGGACAGAGCCATTATACTGTTAACTACATTATTTTATATAATTATATGTTACAGAATGCTGGGGTGTGACTCCAATCGATTAAAACATTGCTCAACATAATGTGAAATTACAAAATGCTAAAGATTCTATCAGCAAAACGCAACCTTAATTCCACTTAGAATGTACAGAATAAAAATCCTTCGAACTTAAAGACCTCCTACAATTAATTAGTTTTCAACATTTTATAGGACTGATTACATTTTTGGTCATTACACGATCAATAACATTTATTGATAAACACCACACGTACGCAACAAAATAGTTGACAAATCAATGAGAACTGATTGGTGTGAAAGAAAACAAATGTATGTGTAAAAGTCTGTATGTTTTATTAATCCGGTGATAGTATGTGACATTATCATTGAGGTTTCAATGGAGCAGTCATCACGAACAAAATAAACGTAACCACGCGGGAAATCGGTGGAACGAGAGGGAAGATAGAAATTGGGTACGAGTGACAGAGACAGCGATATCGATATTTGACACCAACTTTTTGTTCGCGATGACCTCTCGTAGAATATCTCAACAGGAATTATATTAGATTTAGTCTAGGACTTAGAGTAGGGCCTGGTTAGGCCTGAGATCAGAAGCGCGCGCGGATGTATACGGCGGCGACGTCGTGGTTGGCGTAACCGAGGCGCTTGGCGTGCTTGAAGATCTCGTTGGTGGTGGCCGTCAGCGGCAGCGACTGCTCCAGCGCGTCGCCCAGCCCCAGGGCCAGCTTCAGGTCCTTCTGCATGTGCGTTAGCGGCTGATGCGTTGAATATGATGACTCGATCATCGCTGTAAGGCAAAGGAACGGTTTTTTAAGTGGTGGAGCCATATCGTCTATTCGGTATCATAGATATAACCCAGCTCAACTGAACCCTGGCCGACCGGTATGGTATGCTGTTTCACAGGAAGTTTCGTCACGTACTGTGATGTTACCTTCCTTCGCTCGATGGGAAGCCCGATGGTGTATACAAGTCATCAGATTCCCACCCTGACGTATCGGTTAAAACCCCTCGGTGGCCGTCACGTGTATCATGGTAATGCATTTACACTGCTGTTTGGCAGAAGAAATAGATATTGCGGTTTTACCTACCCAAGCGGCCTCTCACATATGAGAGACCTACCACCAGTAAAAGTCTTCTTCAGAGTGTCCGCCTAGAGCAGTATTATTACTGGTTTTCCAGACGGAGGCAAGGATTTTCCCTACTTCTTTATTTGGTCGCCCATTTGAGGTGTACGGGGCGCCAAAACAGATAAAGGCCGGACGAGCTTTTTCATCCATTCGGCCAGATCGGATACGCAGTATGTCCAGCGACTCCAATAACCCTTTAGAAAGTCTGTTCCGACGCACCTACGCTCCGACTGTTACACAGGTTCGTGTGCGGTGGTATTGACTCGGCTCATGTGTAACATGGTGTGGTGTGTGGTGGTGTGGTGGTGTGGTGGTGTGGTGGTGTGGTGGTGTGGTGGTGTGGTGGTGTGGTGGTGTGGTGGTGTGGTGGTGTGGTGGTGTGGTGTACTCACCGCGTCCCTTGAGTATGAGATGCGGGCTGGCGAGCGGCGTGAGCGCCAGCACGTCGAGCAGGTCGGCCTGGTTGAGTCCGGCGCGGTGTGGTGTGGTGCGGTGTGGTGGTGTGGTGGTGTGGTGGTGTGGTGTACTCACCGCGTCCCTTGAGTATGAGATGCGGGCTGGCGAGCGGCGTGAGCGCCAGCACGTCGAGCAGGTCGGCCTGGTTGAGTCCGGCGCGGTGTGGTGTGGTGCGGTGTGGTGTGGTGCGGTGTGGTGGTGTGGTGGTGTGGTGGTGTGGTGTACTCACCGCGTCCCTTGAGTATGAGATGCGGGCTGGCGAGCGGCGTGAGCGCCAGCACGTCGAGCAGGTCGGCCTGGTTGAGTCCGGCGCGGTGTGGTGTGGTGCGGTGTGGTGGTGTGGTGGTGTGGTGTACTCACCGCGTCCCTTGAGTATGAGATGCGGGCTGGCGAGCGGCGTGAGCGCCAGCACGTCGAGCAGGTCGGCCTGGTTGAGTCCGGCGCGGTGTGGTGTGGTGCGGTGTGGTGGTGTGGTGGTGTGGTGTACTCACCGCGTCCATTGAGTATGAGATGCGGGCTGGCGAGCGGCGTGAGCGCCAGCACGTCGAGCAGGTCGGCCTGGTTGAGTCCGGCGCGGTGTGGTGTGGTGCGGTGTGGTGGTGTGGTGGTGTGGTGTACTCACCGCGTCCCTTGGAGCGGCGTGAGCGCAGCACGTCGAGCGTTCGGCCTGGTTGAGTCCGGCGCGGTGTGGTGGTGGTGCGGTGTGGTGGTGGGGTGGTGTGGGTTGTTTACGCACCGCGTCCCTTGAGTATGAGATGCGGGCTGGCGAGCGGCTGGTGAGCGCCAGCCACGTCCGAGCAGGTCGGCCTGTTGAGTCCGGCGCGGTTTGGGTGGTGATGGTTGTCGGTGGTTGGTGCGGTGTGGTGGTGTGGTGGTGTGGTGTACTCACCGCGTCCCTTGAGTATGAGATGCGGGCTGGCGGAGCGCGTGTGCGCCAGCACGTCGAGCAGGTCGGCCTGGTTGAGTCCGGCGCGGTGTGGTGTGGTGCGGTGTGGTGGTGTGGTGGTGGTGTGGTGTACTCACCGCGTCCCTTGAGTATGAGATGCGGGTGGCGAGCGGCGTGAGCGCCAGCACGTCGAGCAGGTCGGCCTGGTTGAGTCCGGCGCGGTGTGGTGGTGGTGGTGTGGTGTGGTGGTGTGGTGGTGTGGTGTACTCACCGCGTCCCTTGAGTATGAGATGCGGGCTGGCGAGCGGCGTGAGCGCCAGCACGTCGAGCAGGTCGGCCTGGTTGAGTCCGGCGCGGTGTGGTGTGGTGCGTGTGGTGGTTGGTGTGGGTGGTGTGGTGTACTCACCGCGTCCCTTGAGTATGAGATGCGGGCTGGCGAGCGGCGTGAGCGCCAGCACGTCGAGCAGGTCGGCCTGGTTGAGTCCGGCGCGGTGTGGTGTGGTGCGGTGTGGTGGTGTGGTGGTGTGGTGGTGTGGTGTACTCACCGCGTCCCTTGAGTATGAGATGCGGGCTGGCGAGCGGCGTGAGCGCCAGCACGTCGAGCAGGTCGGCCTGGTTGAGTCCGGCGCGGTGTGGTGTGGTGCGGTGTGGTGGTGTGGTGGTGTGGTGGTGTGGTGTACTCACCGCGTCCCTTGAGTATGAGATGCGGGCTGGCGAGCGGCGTGAGCGCCAGCACGTCGAGCAGGTCGGCCTGGTTGAGTCCGGCGCGGTGTGGTGTGGTGCGGTGTGGTGGTGTGGTGGGTGGGTGGTGTGGTGTACTCACCGCGTCCCTTGAGTATGAGATGCGGGCTGGCGAGCGGCGTGAGCGCCAGCACGTCGAGCAGGTCGGCCTGGTTGAGTCCGGCGCGGTGTGGTGTGGTGCGGTGTGGTGGTGGGTGTTGGTGGTGTGGTGTACTCACCGCGTCCCTTGAGTAGTGAGATGCGGGCTGGCGAGCGGCGTGAGCGCCAGCACGTCGAGCAGGTCGGCCTGGTGAGTCCGGCGCGGTGTGGTGTGGTGCGGGTGTGGTGGTGTGGTGGTGGTGTGGTGTACTCACCGCGTCCCTTGAGTATGAGATGCGGGCTGGCGAGCGGCGTGAGCGCCAGCACGTCGAGCAGGTCGGCCTGGTTGAGTCCGGCGCGGTGTGGTGTGGTGCGTGTGGTGGTGGGGTGTGGTGGTGTGGTGGTCGTGGTGTACTCACCGCGTCCCTTGAGTATGAGATGCGGCTGGCGAGCGGCGTGAGCGCCAGCACGTCGAGCAGGTCGGCCTGGTTGAGTCCGGCGCGGTGTGGTGTGTGGTGCGGTGTGGTGGTGTGGTGGTGTGGTGTACTCACCGCGTCCCTTGAGTATGAGATGCGGGCTGGCGAGCGGCGTGAGCGCCAGCACGTCGAGCAGGTCGGCCTGGTTGAGTCCGGCGCGGTGTGGTGTGGTGCGGTGTGGTGGTGTGGTGGTGTGGTGGTGTGGTGTGGTGTACTCACCGCGTCCCTTGAGTATGAGATGCGGGCTGGCGAGCGGCGTGAGCGCCAGCACGTCGAGCAGGTCGGCCTGGTTGAGTCCGGCGCGGTGTGGTGTGGTGCGGTGTGGTGGTGTGGTGGTGTGGTGGTGTGGTGTACTCACCGCGTCCCTTGAGTATGAGATGCGGGCTGGCGAGCGGCGTGAGCGCCAGCACGTCGAGCAGGTCGGCCTGGTTGAGTCCGGCGCGGTGTGGTGTGGTGCGGTGTGGTGGTGTGGTGGTGTGGTGGTGTGGTGTACTCACCGCGTCCCTTGAGTATGAGATGCGGGCTGGCGAGCGGCGTGAGCGCCAGCACGTCGAGCAGGTCGGCCTGGTTGAGTCCGGCGCGGTGTGGTGTGGTGCGGTGTGGTGGTGTGGTGGTGTGGTGTACTCACCCCGTCCCTTGAGTATGAGATGCGGGCTGGCGAGCGGCGTGAGCGCCAGCACGTCGAGCAGGTCGGCCTGGTTGAGTCCGGCGCGGTGTGGTGTGGTGCGGTGTGGTGGTGTGGTGGTGTGGTGGTGTGGTGTACTCACCGCGTCCCTTGAGTATGAGATGCGGGCTGGCGAGCGGCGTGAGCGCCAGCACGTCGAGCAGGTCGGCCTGGTTGAGTCCGGCGCGGTGTGGGTGGTGCGTGTGTGGTGGTGTGGTGGTGTGGTGGTGTGGTGGTGTGGTGTACTCACCGCGTCCCTTGAGTATGAGATGCGGGCTGGCGAGCGGCGTGAGCGCCAGCACGTCGAGCAGGTCGGCCTGGTTGAGTCCGGCGCGGTGTGGTGTGGTGCGGTGTGGTGGTGTGGTGGTGTGTGGTGTACTCACCGCGTCCCTTGAGTATGAGATGCGGGCTGGCGAGCGGCGTGAGCGCCAGCACGTCGAGCAGGTCGGCCTGGTTGAGTCCGGCGCGGTGTGGTGTGGTGCGGTGTGGTGGTGTGGTGGTGTGGTGGTGTGGTGTACTCACCGCGTCCCTTGAGTATGAGATGCGGGCTGGCGAGCGGCGTGAGCGCCAGCACGTCGAGCAGGTCGGCCTGGTTGAGTCCGGCGCGGTGTGGTGTGGTGCGGTGTGGTGTGGTGCGGTGTGGTGGTGTGGTGGTGTGGTGGTGTGGTGTACTCACCGCGTCCCTTGAGTATGAGATGCGGGCTGGCGAGCGGCGTGAGCGCCAGCACGTCGAGCAGGTCGGCCTGGTTGAGTCCGGCGCGGTGTGGTGTGGTGCGGTGTGGTGGTGTGGTGGTGTGGTGGTGTGGTGTACTCACCGCGTCCCTTGAGTATGAGATGCGGGCTGGCGAGCGGCGTGAGCGCCAGCACGTCGAGCAGGTCGGCCTGGTTGAGTCCGGCGCGGTGTGGTGTGGTGCGGTGTGGTGGTGTGGTGGTGTGGTGGTGTGGTGTACTCACCGCGTCCCTTGAGTATGAGATGCGGGCTGGCGAGCGGCGTGAGCGCCAGCACGTCGAGCAGGTCGGCCTGGTTGAGTCCGGCGCGGTGTGGTGTGGTGCGGTGTGGTGGTGTGGTGGTGTGGTGGTGTGGTGTACTCACCGCGTCCCTTGAGTATGAGATGCGGGCTGGCGAGCGGCGTGAGCGCCAGCACGTCGAGCAGGTCGGCCTGGTTGAGTCCGGCGCGGTGTGGTGTGGTGCGGTGTGGTGGTGTGGTGGTGTGGTGGTGTGGTGTACTCACCGCGTCCCTTGAGTATGAGATGCGGGCTGGCGAGCGGCGTGAGCGCCAGCACGTCGAGCAGGTCGGCCTGGTTGAGTCCGGCGCGGTGTGGTGTGGTGCGGTGTGGTGGTGTGGTGGTGTGGTGTACTCACCCCGTCCCTTGAGTATGAGATGCAGGCTGGCGAGCGGCGTGAGCGCCAGCACGTCGAGCAGGTCGGCCTGGTTGAGTCCGGCGCGGTGTGGTGTGGTGCGGTGTGGTGGTGTGGTGGTGTGGTGTACTCACCGCGTCCCTTGAGTATGAGATGCGGGCTGGCGAGCGGCGTGAGCGCCAGCACGTCGAGCAGGTCGGCCTGGTTGAGTCCGGCGCGGTGTGGTGTGGTGCGGTGTGGTGGTGTGGTGGTGTGGTGGTGTGGTGGTGTGGTGTACTCACCGCGTCCCTTGAGTATGAGATGCGGGCTGGCGAGCGGCGTGAGCGCCAGCACGTCGAGCAGGTCGGCCTGGTTGAGTCCGGCGCGGTGTGGTGTGGTGCGGTGTGGTGGTGTGGTGGTGTGGTGTACTCACCGCGTCCCTTGAGTATGAGATGCGGGCTGGCGAGCGGCGTGAGCGCCAGCACGTCGAGCAGGTCGGCCTGGTTGAGTCCGGCGCGGTGTGGTGTGGTGCGGTGTGGTGGTGTGGTGGTGTGGTGGTGTGGTGTACTCACCGCGTCCCTTGAGTATGAGATGCGGGCTGGCGAGCGGCGTGAGCGCCAGCACGTCGAGCAGGTCGGCCTGGTTGAGTCCGGCGCGGTGTGGTGTGGTGCGGTGTGGTGTGGTGCGGTGTGGTGGTGTGGTGGTGTGGTGGTGTGGTGTACTCACCGCGTCCCTTGAGTATGAGATGCGGGCTGGCGAGCGGCGTGAGCGCCAGCACGTCGAGCAGGTCGGCCTGGTTGAGTCCGGCGCGGTGTGGTGTGGTGCGGTGTGGTGGTGTGGTGGTGTGGTGGTGTGGTGTACTCACCGCGTCCCTTGAGTATGAGATGCGGGCTGGCGAGCGGCGTGAGCGCCAGCACGTCGAGCAGGTCGGCCTGGTTGAGTCCGGCGCGGTGTGGTGTGGTGCGGTGTGGTGGTGTGGTGGTGTGGTGGTGTGGTGTACTCACCGCGTCCCTTGAGTATGAGATGCGGGCTGGCGAGCGGCGTGAGCGCCAGCACGTCGAGCAGGTCGGCCTGGTTGAGTCCGGCGCGGTGTGGTGTGGTGCGGTGTGGTGGTGTGGTGGTGTGGTGGTGTGGTGTACTCACCGCGTCCCTTGAGTATGAGATGCGGGCTGGCGAGCGGCGTGAGCGCCAGCACGTCGAGCAGGTCGGCCTGGTTGAGTCCGGCGCGGTGTGGTGTGGTGCGGTGTGGTGGTGTGGTGGTGTGGTGGTGTGGTGTACTCACCGCGTCCCTTGAGTATGAGATGCGGGCTGGCGAGCGGCGTGAGCGCCAGCACGTCGAGCAGGTCGGCCTGGTTGAGTCCGGCGCGGTGTGGTGTGGTGCGGTGTGGTGGTGTGGTGGTGTGGTGTACTCACCGCGTCCCTTGAGTATGAGATGCGGGCTGGCGAGCGGCGTGAGCGCCAGCACGTCGAGCAGGTCGGCCTGGTTGAGTCCGGCGCGGTGTGGTGTGGTGCGGTGTGGTGGTGTGGTGGTGTGGTGGTGTGGTGTACTCACCGCGTCCCTTGAGTATGAGATGCGGGCTGGCGAGCGGCGTGAGCGCCAGCACGTCGAGCAGGTCGGCCTGGTTGAGTCCGGCGCGGTGTGGTGTGGTGCGGTGTGGTGGTGTGGTGGTGTGGTGGTGTGGTGTACTCACCGCGTCCCTTGAGTATGAGATGCGGGCTGGCGAGCGGCGTGAGCGCCAGCACGTCGAGCAGGTCGGCCTGGTTGAGTCCGGCGCGGTCGGCGAGCGCGAGTCCCTCGGCCAGGGCCGCGAGCGACACGCCGCCCACCACCTGCAGCACCGAGTTCATCTTCGACGCGTTGCCGATGTCGCCTGCGAACAATGCCGCGCAAAAAGGTGAATTATCTTACTCTTTTACCTGGCTATTTAACTTATATACTTATTTTTGTTGAATTATGAACGCACATGACATATAAATAATAATAATAAATAAATATACCCAACAGTCACATACATAATCCTAACCCCACACTTAGATCGAGTCTTGTGTTGTGGGTATCAGGAACTATGAAAAACTTGTCGGTCCCACAAACACCCAGACTCGAAACAAATACCTGTGGTTCACACAAATATTTGTTTCGGTGCGGGGATCGAACCCGCGGCTCTCATTACACAGCCGGAGTCTAACCAACTGCGCCATGGAGGCTGTCAACTAATCTATGGTTGATTTTAACTTCCTTCTTGTCTCTGTGGTCTGTGGAATAAACTCATGTCTGATTATAACGTGCCGTCTGTTATATTAATTCCATCAGTTTAGTTCCAGATAATCTACTAATTATTACTAGTTTTCATTAATTTTAACATCTGTATTAACATCTGTATCAGCCTATATACGTCCCACTGAAGGCCACGGGCTTCCTCTACAATCGACGGTACGATTGGGTATGCAGGTTTCCTCACGACGTTTTCATGCTTCTATTTCCCGAAAGCTTGCTGTCACCCGATAAAATTCTTGGTGTAATTTGTCAAACATACAGCGGGACGTAAAATTATAAACAAATATTTGTTTAAATTGAAAAACAAAAGATCCATAATACGCAAAGCAATCGTAAAAATTACATTTAAGCTACATCCTGTACCTATTTCGAAAAAAATAATATTTTGATATTCTGTAAGAAAATATAATAATTATAAAACAGTTACCTGTATACCATTCCCAGCCACACACACACAACACACATGTTCTAACTTACAAGTGCATACATTTCAGTCATAACAATATCATACGTAAATATAAAAATAAAAATATATTTGTCATGCTATCAAGACGCTCGGATTTGATCGCTGACATTTCACGTGAAATTAAAAAGCCGTGCAAAAATAAATAACGCAAATTAAATATTCAAATTTTCAAACTAACCATGCCAAATAAAAATAATGTTGTTTTGAAATACATAAGCAGTCTAAGGTACAGTGACTAGTGTCCAAACATAATGCCTACAAAGTACTTACTACATAATGATAATGTGCCTAATACATATTGAAAAGTGTATGAAACTTAAAAACAGTATCTACGTGGAAATTTATGATTTTTAACGCACGCTGAAATATAGTAGGTAACAGCAGAAATTTGCGTTTGAACTGGTTTTTGTATTTATGTGGTTACAAACTGTATCCTAATTTGTTGTGCAGATATTTATTTAGGTACGATGGAACTGTCATGTGCTGTATGTTAGTATAAAAGTCCCTAAATATTATAGAATAAAAAAAACTGTATCCTGTCTTGGTTGCTGTAACAAGTTACAGCAACTGTAGAATGTATCGGATTGAATCTCGTTGCTAAACAAAGGCATAATGCCCACACAATGCTTCAATCGTCGATAAACGCTATTTTAGCTGTTACCATATCTGTCACTATGCAAGTTCCGTATGCTAAATGCAAAATCCTCCATTGTAACGTACACACAAATAAGGCGCTCTGAGCCAATATACACAGTCATTTCTCTAAAACCATCAGTTGCAATATAGAAGTAGCTACTTCTCATGCCTACTGAAAATAAAATCACCCTATATCACCTAATATGGAAATAATATGACATTCAAATCTAATTATTTGGACACTGTACACAACAATTCGCGACCAAATGTCAACGGCCAAAGTTCGTCGCGCCGTCAAAAGGAAAAGCAGACTACTACCAAGGTAAAATGAGTTTTTGCTCATCGCCTTGAAACACGACTGGCAATCGTCGAACAGCGTGCGGTCTCCAGCCGCCAGGATTATCAATGTGCCTTCTTCTGCTTGTGTCTTCGAGCCTTGGATCTGAGAAAGAATTAAAGAAAAGTATTTGAATCATAATCTTTAGGATTATATCTGATCGCCTATTAACCAATTGTAAAAATTGAAAAAATAAATGATTATACACTTAACAGTTGTGTACGCTGATCGCGAACACGTTGCGACTCACATGTGATTTGCTCGCTATTAGACCTACAGTTGCAGTATCATAGCACATTAAAGATTGCTATGCATTTAATAATAAATGAATATTATCTTTCATTTCAAAATGAACTTTTTGAGCTAAATTATTCAATGTGATCTAATATTTATGTAGAATTTAAAAGACTTACGGCGGCACTCAGAGACGTTTAATGTAAAGTAAATCGTTCCTTAGTTACGTTATGATTTAATTACATTAAATGTATCTGAGTATGGCAGTTAGTATTTTTTAAACTTTGTATAATAAAATGAGGTATGAAATGTTTTCCAGTCTAACCTGAGCTTCGAGATACCGTCCGCCTTTCCCGCTGATGGCCTCGACGATGTCGTGCGAGGTGTCCGCGTCGATGGACGTCATCTCCACGTAGCCCTTGGACTCCAGCGAGGGACAGTGCAGCACGCCGCAGTTTCCGAACACCATCTATAAATGGAAATACTTATTCAATGGATATGTACATGTACACTGGAGGAAAATTCTTACTAGAGTCAATCTTAGTATGTTAATGAATGTATTTCAGAGATTAGTCAGAATTTGGTTTATATGCAGGACATTCACTGGTATCTTTTTAAGTAACATGGATTACCATTTACCATGGATAAACATGGATAGAATAGGGGTTAATAACGGTAGTGATTGATGTCAGTCAGGTTACTGATCAAGAATTTTATTTGTTCATGTTTCAGATATTTAATATGGAAATAAAGCAATGAGTCGAACACGTAAATATACGATAAGGTCTGATAGTTCAATGGTCACCATAAAGAATATTGAACGTACTACAGTGATGTTTCTAATAAATTATAACTATGACTAAACATTTGCTATGGCTGATCAACAAAGGGACGAATATAGCTCATAAACATTTGTATCATGTAAGCAAACCTTATCTCATGGTATGAACCCGCATCAAATCTACCAATAAGGAGCGTTGGTTTATTTCCGTCGTCATAAAGGTTAGTTGGCGAAAAGGTCAGTGTCAGCCTCAGTGCCCGGCCTCAACGCTCCTCATAAAACATAATCGGCCAATAAACGTCCCACTAGGAACCATATACCTACCCGCGCTTTGTTCACTAAAATCTCTATACGTCATGTGGATTTAATTTTCGCTTATTTCATGACCTTAATAGGACATACGATAGCCAAGCTTGTGTATTCAAATTACGCCTGACAAGCCGATTTTTACGGTCAATTTTTATACAATGAATAAGGTGATAACTTCAAAGGTGGCTAACATTTTTACAATATTTATAACACAAATAGAAATAATTTATTTTTTTAATTTGTACAATCTTGAATAAGAAATGTATTTATTTAATTATTGTTATCAATGATTAATTTAAAATTTAAATTATAACCATAGACAATCAAAATATAATTAGAACTATATTGATATTATGATATTCCTCATATTCTAGTTTGAAATATTAACAAGGTAATATCATGGCAGGCTTTACTTTGTACATAATCGCGACATTGACCCCCACGACCCACAGAGGTCGCGGCTTAATTAATCCATCGAGGTTTCTCGAGCCAATTCATCATTTATTCACCATAAACTACCAATCATAGACACTAGGCATCTGCTAGATGTAGACGCCTGCGAGTGCTCTTTACAGGTATACAACAACATACAACCACTCAATTTTCTATTGGAATTATTCACTGGTGGTAGGTCTCTCATATGTGAGAGGCCATCTGGGTGGGTACCACCGCAGTGTCTATTTCTCCCGTCAAACAGCAGTGTAAACGCACTGTTGTGTTTCGGGTTGAAGGGCATTGTAGCCAGAGTAACTACTGGACATATTGAGACTTAACATCTTATGTCTCAGGATGGCGAGCGCAGTGGAATGCCAAGCATTGCTTTGTGGTTCAAGGTGTTGTTTGGTTTTGCTACTGTTCATGAGCGGTCGTATCGCTTACCATCAGGCGAACGGCATGCTCGTCTCGCCATTCACAGCAATAAAAAAAAAAAAAATCTATTGTATAGCCTAAAATTAAAACATACCAGATTCGACACTTCTATTAAGAAATTCTGATGTTGCTGATGTGTCAATAAAGTCACCTCAGATATATCCATTCACATATGAATAAAAGTAGCAATTTAGACATCCAATGAAACAAATATTTATGGGAACCACGGGTACTTTTTTTTGCGTCTAGGTCTGAGACCGAAAAGTCTCTCGTAGTTCCTGATACCCACGCCACAAGACTCGATCTTAGTGTGGGGTCAGCACTATGTATGTGACTGTTGGGTGTATTTATTTAGTTTTAAAGGATAAAGTGTTATTTTGTTTGTATCATTAGTATAGTAATTGTCTTTCTCTCCGTGGAATGCCCGCTACTGCAACCATCCCTGTGCCCGATAACTGTTAGGGATGTCATGCGCCGCCCACGTTATCACAATGGTTGGCGGATTGTGGGCGAGAGTTTTCATGTCAGACACAAATCTAATCACGAATAACCATTGTATTCCAGAAAGTTATAAATATAATGCTTTACTTAGGAATAAAATCTCACGGTGGAGATCTACGATATTATGCTGACATTAAATAAATAGAAGTTGAACAGATGAAGTCCACTTTGCTATACGGTAAAACAGAAAAAAATTAAATGAGACGTATGACACCCAGATATAAATACTTATACGTCTAAATAAAACAGATGTTGATCAACTAGTAGCGAAGCTACATTTTTATCCTTTGGATTTGTCACAAGCATCTAGCATCATAATTAAAATTATTCTTGAATCTAAAAGATGCAGCACTAACCTCACCTAAGGGATTAGGATACGCAGAAGGCCCTAGTACTATCACGTTAAGCCCTACCTTATTTTGAAACCCCATAAGAACGTTAGCTTCTTGCTAAGGGGCTGGTATTCTAGGTTCAAATTTCAATCAATGCTTTTTAAGCCTTCCTAGTAAGTATCAAGTTCAAGACGAGCATGTCGTTCGCCTGATGGTAAGCGATACGACCGCTCATGAACTTCCCCAAGTTCTGGAATCGAACTAAAGTTCAGCTAAACGGTAAAAATACTCGTATCTATATAGGACGCTTAAAAATCGTGAAAACTAAAATCAAGATTTTTGAGAAAATAATAGTCGTCTCATTTTTTTTTTAATTGCGTATAATGTCACCTGGGGTAATGAGAAACATGTGGGTTAAATTAAGTAACATGTGTCATTATCATTCTGTATAATCTTCCCATAGCCAAGGATGGCAATAATGTGAGGTATCAAGATGGGTTACCTCTTTAGCTGCCTGCGGATCTGCCACACATGAGAATGTGATGTCTGCCTCCTCCACCACGTCGCATGGCGTCACTGCGATCGTCGCGCCAACCTTCTCGAAGTCTTTGCACTGTGAACAAATAAATAAGAAAATTATTATAATTATTTATATTGAATTTAGCAGGTGAATAAAGGGACAATTGTCGTTTTAGCGTCGTTGTCCACACTGCTCTGATGCTTTTCAGTCATTTTTCAATGGACCTTTGAATTTACAGTTGAATAACTCTAGATTCTAGAATCTAGTCCAATTGGTTAAAAAGGGTTCCAAAAAACGACGATAACATATGTTGAGAAAATATAATTTTGCTCTGGGAAAAAAGTACGAAAATGAAATTGTATAAAGCGCCATCTGTGTTCCTATTTAGAAACTAACTTTCCTACATTAGCCGCCAGATGTCTCTCAAAGCTTCCTCGCCAACTGAAACGTAATCGATAGACGCGCCACGCGAGTCGGCCGCGTCAACGACCCCCGCTCGCGATGGCTGCCGAGCGACGCGACGCCATTTTGATAACGGCTCCTATCTGCACTACGCACGAGCTGACACCGGCAGACACTGTGCCGTGACTGGGGAACATTGCCGACCAATGAATAGCACCGTGTCGCATTGTGCCCATTAATGGAATACATTTGCCAACACGTTCGAATGAAGTTACATACAGATTGGGTTTTTGCAATAACAAATAAAGGAATTTTATTGTTTGTTGATTAAATTCGGTAATGTGGAATGAGTTCACCGGATGTTTTTATGCTACCGCAACAAAACTGTAAAACAGTTATTTCTGGTTGTAACAACCTCCCAGACACGTTATTTCAGTTGACACAGGCATAAAGACAATATTTTTGGGACATCTATTTATATAACTGGAACGCTATATTCCAAGTTAAAAAACGGCATTTGTGACTTATCTCGGCGCAGGAATTTAATACAGCACAAATTGTTTGCGGACTGTCAGATGAATATGGAAGCATTGAACTAATTTACAAGAATGTATTGGATGTGTTAAGTTAGAATCGAGGACAAATATCAAACTTTACAGTAGCAGAATTGTAGGTTTACAACATACTAGAGTTACCTAAAATCACTTCAACGCACCATGTAAAATATAGATCAATATTAACACAAGAGTTTTTGCCAGCTCAGCACATTAATGCTATCACGACTTACAGTCCCTGAGTAATTTTAAGTGCATCATAAAATTGTTTTATGTAGTCCATTTAACAGACGAGGACACTTCGGGCTTTAATGTGTAGTGTCATTACGATGCTAGAAAACAAAAACAAGTTTACAAATGGACTTGCTATGAGCATCATGTAGATACTTATTTAAATTTATATTAGACACGAAATAACTAGAAGTATTATTTAACACAATTACAATACTGGACACTCGTATCATTAACGAATTTGTAATTTATAATTACTTATTCGAAGTCTTAATAGACGTCTAATAATTTTTATTTAATGATTTAAAAAAAATAGTTTTGATTAATAGCATTATAGTGGTTTATTTAGTCCTCGATTTTTTATATCTATGGTATAGAACAGATATGGCAGAGGTCGCAATTCCATGTAAAATGTTTTTATACATAGCTGTTTCTATACATAGCAGCTACTCCCAATCATGGTGATTATTGCACAATGACAACTGATTTCATTCATATTATTATATCATCGTAATTACAAGTGCATTTCATTTCAACTGAGACACTAAGCTATTGGGCAGTATTTAATACTGAAGTTCCATTATTATAATGAACGAAAGGATCAATCATTTACTCGTTCAGAATAGACACAAATGGAATAAAAATTTCCGTCCAATATTCGCAAGGTCGATACCTTCCTTCAACTTTCATGATCCAAAACGAAATGGCAACGTAACTAAGTGGCAACGCGTCAGAATTCTATTTGCATCGTGTTTACGTCTCGCATCAAAGAGCCGGGGGATGTTGATAATAAAAAGTGCGAATATACGTTGCTCGTTTGGCGACAAGTTGCTGGTGCAGAAGGATCGCGTGAAGGTCAGTGGCAATGTTTAAACAGCTGCCGTCACACGCCATAAGCGACGCGAAACCATTACAATGTTACGAAACAGACATCTTTGTCCATTTGTACTTTTTGCAGGCATATTATAAACGCGAAGTAGAACATCACAGTAACCAGATAGAATGTGGCCTGTGATCCAAACTAAAATTGTATAGATGAGAAAGACTGGGGCAGTATCACTGTCAAGAAGAAAAATTACTTTAAAGAAATTCGTCTGCTCTATGAATATAGTTATATTCTATTAACTTGTTAGTTACTTTTGTCATTGGAATTACCAGACAGTATATATCTTCGACAAGCAGCATCTCTAAAGGTCGATAGTCTTTTAGACCAATTATCTTTTTTCTGTCGCAACATGACGTCAAATGTCACTGTGCAACATTTACTCGTTGTTTCGCACGAGGACCAGCGAGACAATAGGCGCATTCCATCTGGGGTAGACATATTGACAATGCATCCATATATCTCTAACAATGCAGATACAGAGATAGTCCGTATTAAAGCAGAAAACGTTGTCGCAACACTGAGTTCATTGACCTTTTCTCTTTGGGATTAGGTCACAACTATCAACTCAATTATAATATTAGATCAAGCCCTATTAGGGCAAGTTTCGCACCGCAGTGAGCACGTTTAGGCGACCGAATAATTTTCTTAAGTAATTATTGATGGAGATTTTATCTACGTCCGTTTTAAGATTACATTACTTGACAACTTTTAAGCGAACCATTTTAATGTTTCATCTTCATCAGGTAAGGCAAGTATTTATATATTTCAGAAATAAATAAATTAGTAAGAATAAAAACTGACAAGGCAGTCCAAACGAGACTACCGTTTCGTAAGATAGCAAGTAGGCTTTATACATTCACTCGAATTTATAAAATGCCTAGATACAAATAAATTCGATAAAAAAGTTCGCACACATCCCCTCGAGGTAGGCGACGTTCGTGAGTTAACAATATTGTATGTTTAAAAAAATGAGTTTCTATCGACATCAATAAAGTTATGTATCTTTTAGTAGTTCGCAGATGTTATTTATTGTATTTTGTCAGAGTTTCAAGTTTTAACAAACAATTTGCTCAGATAGATTATTTCAGGTACATTGCCTTGAAAACGTTGATTACAATACAAGAAATCCAATGGACTATATTTCATCTGTTCAAACAATTTAATTAACGTTGGAAAATTTAAACAAATAGGTGTCCTCGACTCACTTTTTAACTGAATACAATTATTTCATTATCGTCATCATCATTTACAGAGCCTCTGCTGAATGGTCAGTACTTCAAAATATTGCTATAGTTAATCGGAAGCGCTCCAAATCTAACGACCTCCAACCTATATCCTATAAGTACGTGTCCATCTTGTGATATAATTCATTGATAACCAATTGGTTTGAAACTAGCGATGATCGATTATTTGTAATGCGGGTTATTTAAGTCCTTCATTTCCAATATAAGAACAGCGTTATGTTTGAAAACACGTCCGTTTGTCACGGCAGTCCGCTCACGTTCCGCTAGTTCGATATTATACACATTCGAATACCTATGCCATTTTATACTTTGCAAAACTGTTCGTTGGATATATGCACAGTATTTCATAGGATAGAAAAGATTTCCATGTGAATATAGATACTTTATATAGGTTAGACGTACCACATAAGGGTTTTATGATTTCAATAAAACTTTTATGATAAGCAAACACTTTCTTGTAACATTTGATTCTAGACCTAAACCGATACCCATAAAACTCATCTGTCCACTAATAAATTAAACCAACACGACTGGCTAAGGTCCAAACACAGTGACACAATTCAAAGAGCGGGACGTGTTAGGGCGTATAACGATATGCATATTAAGATATATGTAGCCATATTAATAAACATACATGAGTTGTACTAACTAATCAAATATAATATGGCACAACAGTCTTACCACCATAATATGCCCAAGTCAAAAACACAGCTTAGGAACTCTGAGTTACTTAACATTTTGTATTATAAGAATATCTGCTTATAATAAATTACTTTGCGAACTCAGCATTTTACCGCAATTTAAACGACATAACTTCTAAATAATAAACAAGAGAGTCACACTTAACAAGATTAAATGTTAAGTGTCGTACCTAAAATGATGACGCACATCAAAGCAGGTTTCTTGTGATTAATATTACGCGTATTATTCCAATAATACTGAGGGTTCTGAGAGTCGTGAGCATTTCATCTCCTTTATTATACAAGAGTGCTTAATTGCTCGTTTATACTCCGCTTGAACGACCTAATATTGTCGTGGGGAGGGACTATACGTGCCTACATTGCCTTACATTTTGAATGTACAATTACATGCACGCTACTTCATTATACGGTACATACATCTCTGTAATCTTAATCAGTCATAAGATGTTCCTTGCTGAACAATAGTGGTTATAATACTAAAAGGATTTCCATGCAATCACTTTCATTTCATTCATTCCATGCAATCACTGCGGCCTTTGTCTGGTCGTCATTCAATCTTAACGAAAAAAAATACACCCAACTATGGTTCTTACACCTCAGAAATTAGGAAGATCCCTTCTGGTGCTTCAAAATCATCATCATCATCATCATCATCATCATCATCATATCAGCCACAGGAAGTCGACTGCTGAACATAGGTCTCCCCCAAGGATCTCCACAATGACCTGTTGGAAGCGGCCTGCATCCAGCGACTTCCTGCAACCTTAGTCAGATCGTCCGTCCACCTTGTAGGCGGGCGTCCGACATTTCGCTTGCCTGTACGTGGCCTCCACTCAAGAACCTTTCGGCCCCAACGGCCATCAGTTCTACGAGCTATGTGCCCGGCCCAATGCCACTTCAACTTGCCAATCCTATGGGCTATGTCGGTAACCTTAGTTCTCCTACGGATCTCCTCATTTCTGATTCGATCTCGTAGGGAAACACCGAGCATAGCCCGCTCCATGGCTCGTTGAGTGACTTTGAGCCTTTTAATGAGGCCCACAGTGAGAGGCCACGTCTCGGTGCCGTATGTCATCACTGGTAACACACAACTATCGAAGACTTTCGATTTTAGGCACTGAGGTATTTTGGACGAGAAAATGTCTTGCTTCCAAATGTCCGCTGGTAATTGTAATATACTTGTATATTCCAAGAAATCTTATGCTGTTAATAGCAGTGATAAATCCTCTAACCAGTGTTGTACAAACAGACAGCAGGGTTTAATATTCAGAGCAAAGGTTCATTCATCTTATCTTTATTACGGTCAACGCTTCCACAGTTCCACTCGGAAACTCATATGGGTGACATTAACACACGCAAAACATAAATTATGTTCAACGCGAGATTAACACACTGTCAGCAAATCTCAATGAATAAATTTTGATAGTATATCTTGTAGTATTTACACCGGAAGTCTTATTAGTCCCGGTATTTTAATTAATATGAAATTGTTTTTTTTTTTAAATATGGCTTCCAATTACAGAGTTTTAAGAAATCATCAAGTACAGCTAAATTTTCTGTGTCACCTGTTATTACCGTATGTACGTAACCGTTTATCTCTACACCAACTACAAAGCTCGTGATAAGAGCGCATTCATTAAATTCTTCCTGTAAATACAACGCTCTCATTATATGGAAAAGCGCTTGATTGTATAATACGGCATATTGTGTTGCGTTTCCTTCATTTAATACTCGCAGACGAGTAGGCAGTGGGTAGTGATGTCTGACTGTACGTAACCTTGTCCCGCAGAAGCGCTAGACGCACGTATTTGTGATTCCAATGTTTGAACAAACGTTTCAACGTGCTAACGACCAACTCAATACGTTCCGATGAAGTCTGATTGACGAATTAATATTTTGCTGAAGAACAATTATAGTTATTGGTCATATGGAAGTTAAGATTGCCAATGACATATAAGCTTTCAAGATCTTATAAAAATGCATGTTATCACATGCTTGACAGAGATATGTTATGATGGTCTCAAAACATTTAGAACAGTATTTTATGTTTAGAGGTCGTCAATCAGTCTGCACAGTAAATTAAACAATTAACCCAGCAAAATAATTAGAACTATAGCAATTTGCGAACACGTAGGCGCGTCGCCTTGACCTAATGGCGAACGGCCGAAGCCCGACCCGAAATCCAGAGATACTAAGCCGATAATCTGCCGCTCAGCGCGATTACTGCCCCAAGCCAGCTTAGGGGAGTGCCTGCGATTTATTTCAATAATAAAATTCAGACCATAAAGTATTACTTCCCGAACCGATGTGGTGAATTGGACTCGCGTTACGCCAATACTCATCGAGTTCTTTTAATTTATTGTACAAAAAGGACGTTTGAAGTTAATTATGTTATGCATAATTTAACGGACTTTCGTTCGGGGGTTTTTAATTTTAATCAGTTTTCTAGAGTAATACTTACTGTATTCAAATGCAACCAAAGGGAGATTAATATACGATCAACACACACTTAGAGCTGAACAATAAACATATAAGAAGATTTCACTCGCCAAAGGAACTACAGCTCCATGGCATCATCTTTGGCCGAACCCAGTGGCTGTCTTCATTTTTCTGCCGCACCATAAAACTGTAAAACATGTTTTGCTCGATCAGTAGCTATGAGATAAAGGGCTCTCGTAGTGTGAAGAAGTAATTGTTCGGTTGGCAAAATAGTTCCAAATGGCGAAAGCTCACAATCGACCAACCCATCTAATCAGTTCTGTCACCAATCCCATATTCTTTTTGGACAGCATTGATCTGATAGTAGTCAGAATTAATCATGTAGCATTATGAATCATTTTGCCTAGCCAGAAAAAAATACCTGGTTGATATTACAAACGAATGTAGCGGAACAAATCTACAAAAACCTTACCACAATAATAAAACATAAACAATTACGTCCTACTTTACGCAGACCAGATTATTTTTAAAAGTTACCATGATTTAAATTTCAAAGGTCATCAAAACATATTTGTATCGATACTTAATCATTTCCTAGTTCGATACTTTGGACAAAGGTTGTTGCCTAGCCTAAATAAAACTGATTTCCTAAATATATTTACTACCAAAATCGATGGATCAATTTAGGTCACGCTTAATGGGTAATAAATCAAATCATATGCGAATAAAAATCCATCGACTTCCCGAGGCTGGAAATATCATTCGAAACGTTTGAATCATTTCCAAACATTTCGCGACTTTGATATTTATAATTATGAACACCTGGAAAAGTTACCAGACTTTTAATAATATATTTTCCTTGAAATCTCGGCGACCAAATAAAACTCCTGAAGAGAACATAAATTATCGATCCCAGTTGGACTAGAAAACAAAACATTTTGAAAGTAACCTTTGTAAAACTAATTTTAAAACATAAAAAATTTCAAAACCGCTTCAGCTAGATGTAAAGATAAATCAACACATTGCTATTATACGACAAAAAGAGAAACGTGTGAAACAATCACTATTTATATTTACATTTTATAAGCTATAAGACATCCATTCTATCCGTTTATTTTGACGAAATGAACTCTTTGAATCCTGTAACAAACACGTCATCTTGAATTCAGTTCAATTCAATTTATGTTCGTCGACCTTTAACGTTTTCATGAATTCGCTTAAATAAGAATCAATGCGGTTAGGTGATGCATTTTTGGTTAACAATGTCGATTCGTTCAATCGACACATTTACATTTTTTTCCTTGTTTTATCCCACATCTATATATGAGATCAAGATAACCTAATATAGTCTTAAATAAACTGTTGCATAACATTTATTTCTAAAAGAGACGTAAATTTCGCAGTTCAAATGTCCATAAGTAATTAGTGGAAACCGCCAAATGCGTAATTTCTCAACGAGATTAAAACTGATTACAATAACGTTTCAAAGCAGCTATGCCAAGAGAAGTTAATCCAGCTGTAGTATCCAAATTATTCTCATTACTTTTTAGTACGTGACGTATGTATCACACATTAGCGTTAAGTAAATTATACCACATTATTTGACTATAACCGCTAAATATGTTTCATCATTAACGCAGCCAGTCAAAACGAAACGTGACGTCACAGCTTAGCCCAATTTTTTTTTTATTGCTTTGAATGGCGAGACGAGCATGCCGTTCGCCTGATGGTAAGCGATACGACCGCTCATGAACAGTAGCAAAACCAAACAACACCTTGAATTACAAAGCAATGCTTGGCATTCCACTGCGCTCGCCATCCTGAGACATAAGATGTTAAGTCTCAATATGTCCAGTTACTCTGGCTACAATGCCCTTCAACCCGAAACACAACAGTGCGTTTACACTGCTGTTTGACGGGAGAAATAGACACTGCGGTGGTACCCACCCAGATGGCCTCTCACATATGAGACCTACCACCAGTAAATTATATTAATTTCTTTTTGTTGGGTAATTGTAGTATCTTTATCCGCATTCAAATCGAAAACTACTAAACATAGTTCTTCCGAAAAGATCTCATTTCAATATCATAACGAATACCAAACGCAGAATCATTCGAACCAAAACGTAAACTAAATATTTTCGTTATAAATATCCAACAAAATAATATGAAAAACAATGTCCCTGGAAAAACGAAAACTGGCGTACAAGAGCAAACGACGCTTGGGAACTAATTAAAGCCACACACAAAAGTAACCAATTAAAACCGGCTGAGACTACACGGGCGGCAGCAGGAAACGGCAAATGTTTGGCGCATTGTTATTTTTTAGGTCGAACGTGCTCTTTCACCGGGCGGCACCTCTCTCTTAGACAGTGGCATCACGGCTGTCGGCACAACACCTCGTTACATCACGCACGGTGTAATAGCTCTTACGTCACAACTTAGCCCAAATTACGAGCTGTTTAGCTAGAAAGGAGAGTGTCCTTTCAAATTTATTAATTTCACTTGTCTTAGAGATTTATTATCTTATTCAGAATTGCAAAGCGATAAGAAGGCGCTGGTACGTTGACTAGTTTCTGAGAATAACCACTCAAATTATAGAATACGTTTCTGAGACAACATTTTCACTGCTTCCAACAATCATTGATTATCATACTATTTGGTTGTTTTCTCGTATCGTACTTATACTTTTGGTGTATAATTTGACCTACATGGAATTATACCCGAAGAATAAACGGTAAACCTGCAGTCGTTTCTTCACTTGACAATGAAGTATGCAGTTATAATTTACCATTATAACATGGTATCATTCAGTGGCGTAACAATAGGGTGGCAGAGTGCGCAAAATGCCACGGGCCCCCGGCCTAAGGGGGCCCCGCCCAGCCCGGCAGGGGCTTGGTCTGACAGGGTCTCAGGCCCGACAGGGCCCTGGCTCGATAGGGCATCGGGTTAAAGTCTGATAGGGTATAAACAGAGAAGAATGTAACATTAATAACGAAATTAATAATAATAAACAACTGACTACATTTTAAACATGAGAAACATTTCATCATGTATTTGATTTAAATGTTTTTTTTTTTTCGTTTCATTATACGAGTCGAATAAACCTAGTTAGAAACCAATAAATTATAATTTATGAATATTAAGTTAATATTTTCCAAATAAATTTAAACATGTCTTGTTCAAGCAATTACTTAAGAGGTAGCGAAAAACGAAAGAGTAAGAGAGAGTCTGAAGCGATAAATAAACAGTTATTGGAAATAAGTAAGTACTTTCGGAACGAGCAATTTATTGATGAGTCTCGGAAATTATCAAATGGACCAAACTAAAAATTCCATAAAAGCAAATCCCGACGATAGAGAATATTCAGACCTAAAACAAACAACATGTACGAGCAAGCATGAAATTGAACCATATTTAGGGGTAGAAAATATTAAAACTCCATATATTACAGATAAGTGTTATAAAAAAAATGAAGTAAAAATAAACAAACGGCCCTACTACGTTTCGCTGACGATATCGTCTCCGAGCTGCAACAGATGCTGGACGGTCTGGATTCAGCCTCACAGCGAATAGGTCTTTAAATTAACTTCGACTAAACCAAAGTAATGATCCACTACCACCTTGATCCAAGACCTGTCGCTGTATGTGGCCACCAACTCGAAGCTATTTCGGAATATACCTACCTGGGGCAGACCCTGTAGAAACAACTTTGAGAAAGAGGCTACAAGTCTTCTCGTAACCTTTGCCAAAAAGCTTGAAAAGGATAGTTTACAGCCAATGCAACATACGATGCTGAGACTGGTCCACTAACTTATGGTTGCCCAGCGAGCTATGGAGCGTGCTATACTCGGTGTCTCTTTGGAAGATAAGATCCGTAATGAGCTTATCGAACAGAGAACCAAAGTTATAGATATAGCACACAGGATTAGCAAGCTGAAGTGGCATAACGCTGGCCACATCTGTCGAAGAACCGAAGAAATGCTGGATGCGACAAGCTGACGACAGGGTGAAATGGCTCAATTTGGAGGAGGCCTACGTCTAGCAGTGGACAACAATAGGCTGATGATAAATAAACAAAATGTTTGAGTTGAGGGAAACAAATCGTAAATGCGATAGAGAGACACGAAACATCGAAAATTCGTGTCTTTTGTATGAACAATGGTGGTTACATTGGACATTAGATGAGGAGCAACAATCCGTATAAAAATTAAACATCTTTCTTAGACACCAAGAACTTACATTACTCCACGAAGTTACTAATTTAGGTTTTTGTGGCCCTAGAGTAAGCGCTGACAATCGTAATAAAGCAGTTATTGGCAAAATGTGATCCTGATTCAGAGGAATGGTTAAATAAGTCTAAGGGCCAGATATCACTTATACCAGATATTCTTAAATACTTAATACGAAAGTGCAAAATGATCTTATTGCTGTTTTGGGCTTAAAACTCCATTATATTTAATACAACTCAAGATTTATCTAAAACAGACTAAAAATATGTGAAGTTTATCGGTACTGTATGATATAAAGAAATGAAAACAGAATTCCAAAAGCATTCGTTATTAGTTATTACAGAATCTTTTTTAGATTTAATGAAATGATTTATGTTCAAAATTCGATGAGACATATGAAACTATGTCATTAAAAGATTCTGTGCTGTACTGCATGACTCCGAAAAGTCAGAGGTGTGCCCTGGGATTCAAACCCGCGACCACCATGAATATGTTGGCGGCCGCGTCTGGTCCGTTTCCCAACAGGCCAAAAAGCACCTTAAAAAATATTCTTAAAAATGAGACTACAATGTTAGTTTTTTACATTTACGAAGGGCCCCATTTGATGAGTTTTGCCACGGGCCCCCGATGGGGTAGTTACGCCACTGGTATCATTTATTACTAAAGGAAAACATCATAATACTGTTTATAATACTACTAACTAAGATTGAGTATACTACTTCAGCCCACAAGTGTTTTCTAAAAACGGCAAATAGTCTCGCGGTAAACACTAGAGTGCTTTGCTTCCAAACACAGCGTCATTGAGAGGTTTCTAAGAATGGCAGATCACTTCAGTTTCAAGTGCACACACTGTTCTTGCTCCCAAAATTCGCTATACCGATAAGTCTTTCAAACAACGCAAGTGAAAAGTCCAAGGTAAAACATCAAGATGTGGTAAAATTGAAAAAACATCATGGCAAGGCATTTCAATATGTTTACCAGTAATTAATTGGAACTAATTTTATTCGATGTTTGCCGTGACTAATAACAATAACAACATTATTTTCCTGTTGTTCCATTGTCATGATCAAAAAGGCACCCTTTGACAATAATTTGGCTGCTCGCTCAAAGTTTATAGAAATAATGCTGACTAAAATAAACGAAAATTTTGATAGTTATACCCAAAATGAGCATAACAAAATTTAAACAATAGTGGTAGCAGCGCGAAACTCGTGACGTCAGCAATCCAAGGCCGATGCGTAAAGTGGAACGGACAGTTGTATTAACAACCTATTGTATTAGTGCGCTATCTAATCTGCTGTGTCGAATAATGAATGATGTAGTCACGTGACCGGCGGAAGATGTTGAGATCCAAACGTCCGAATCGTCGTTGGCGATGACGCACGACGTTTATACACGCGTGCGAGACACTGTATGAAAATATTTGGCGACTGTCCATAGAAAAGAGTGAACTCGAGTGTGACAGGTGGCATGGCGGCTGGAAGCGGCGGAAATTTCGCGCATGTCTTTTTTTTGTTGACTCATCTTATTCAATTCGTATTTGTACGTATGTTGGCAACGTTTATAACATATTGATTAATAATCCTAGTTTGTTTAACGAGTATCAACAGTGGCATTGTCGAGAGCTCTTTGTGATTTTTCCAACCAATTTCAATTTCGATGCCTTGTATTTAGTCAATATGTACATTCCATGCAACTGATGATAATATCAGTGCAAAAGAAGTCGAGCATCCACTAGACAAACATTGTTCCACCGCATTTACAATTTAAAACTTTTTGAAAAGCTGGTCTTTTCGTTCTCATGTATATTGTTCTCACAATCCAGCATCACTTTCTCTTCTCTCGCTAGGCCATTCATGCACTACCCCCGACCAATTGCGATGTATTCTCTTGGGTGAAATGCTATTGTTCTAGCATCTGTGACTGTTTACATAAAAGCATACAGTATTTATATTTAAGGTGCTTTCTGAAGTATTTTTAATCAAATCTTTCATTTAACTGTCTGTCGTTTAAATAATTTTTTACCCATAGTTATTCTCCCAGATGTTCATCGTGATATTTTTCGCCAAACTCACCATAGACACCAGTTCCTTTTTTGCATTAATATAATTAACTGCCTTTATTTCAATTTTCCTCAAACTTTTCCTGAAATCCACCCGTGACTCCAGAAACTTTTCAGTAGACGTTACAAACATTATTTAAACAGCCTTGCATCACTTTGTGTAAGCATCCTCGTCCAATTCACGAAACAAAATATATGTTTATGTTTAATCCCAAAAAGATTAGTGTTTACAATGTAAACAGCGAATCTAACTGAAATGGCCACCGTTGATGGAGTATGTAAACATATTGAGCGTCGTAGTCGCGCTGCTAGCCATTTGTGCAATCACAGCGTTCAATAGCTGCACTCCACTTATATTGCGGAGGAAGGACATTTCAAGTACTTTAAATACGTGTTCTACTACAAGCCATCATCGATTTAGGAAACCTATTTAATTCATTAATGACTAACATAAACTTCAATTATCGAACTAGTATCCCCCGAGGATTTCAGCAACGACTAGTAGGAAGTGGTCTGAATCCAACGACTCCTTGCAAACTTTAGTATGTTCATCATCTGTATGGACGTATGGAGCTTCACTTACCCATACTTGCCCTTATTCGGGAGCCTTAAGGCCTCATAACTCTATCAGTTCTCGGCGCTATGTGCCACGTCTCGATGAATGAATTAAATTATGCCTAAAAACACGTGTCTGCATATCTTTGATGCCAGACGTTTGATATATACATACTTCACGATTTAGGCCTCTATAATCTGATAAGAATAGAATGTTTTGAGTTATTTCAAGTAAAATGTACTGGGTCTTGTGTAATAAATAAATGTCTTAGGTAAGAATTGATAGATATGAAGTGCAAATCCCCCGATATCTTTCTCGGCTTATTTAACTGGCAATAAGTCTATATTATTTACAGGTCAAATATCTCCCATAACTGAAATAGCCAATAAATCATGTGCCAAATCAGCAGATCCAATAAAAACATCTCGACACAAATCCTTATAGGTCGTGCAAATATTTGGCGTATCGTTCAAACTATGAAAGCATACTCCCGCGTCCCAATTCTGTGTCTTAATAACTCGCCCACGAATCTGAAAGCGATGAATGAACACATCGGATATTCGATATTGACTATCGAGCCCACAAATACTGAAGCATTAGGCCGAAATGGACAAATTTTATCGTCCATTATACTCTCGGGAAATCCTACTGTGTTTTACTTAATATTTCTACTCGTAAACGCAAGCATTTGTTACGCAACAAGGCAATGGTTGAAGATATGGACAAAACGACAGTATTACACGCCCCAATTTACAGCATGGGTAGAATCACTTTCAAGAAATGAGTTTAACAAAATTACCAAATATGAAAGCTTATTCGCATGTTATCATATTGTGGAAGCGTTACTACTGATATACTACATACGTGAGTTATATTAGAGGTCGTTAACGTTTTATCTAATGCGCTGAAAATACAGCCCAACAAACCACCACCATTAACCTCGTTACTGCCTATCCGGAAATGAAACCAATTTGTAGCACACAATATTATCAATTAACCTGCAAAGCCCTTCTCATCGAATGACCGGCCCAACCGGATATTAATAGAATTAAGTCGTATGCCAAATGGAACGATTACATCAATCATTAGCTAAACTTCAGCAGCGCTGCCATAGTCGATGTGTCATTGCGCGATCCTGTTAAACTCGATAGGTATTGGCTAGCAACGACTATTTATATAGTAACTGGTTAATCACAAATAGATACACATCTTCGTGTTTTACAGCTCATTTAATGATGACATCAAAGCTTTGCCGTCTTCATTTTATTCTGTGTAAGCGTTCAATTCATTAGCCGCAATTTCTTCGCAAATACTATAATCCTATTATACGGAATCACGTACGAGTATATTGACTGCTGAGATTGAAATTCAAGATACCTTTATATCGTCCTCCACGAATTCGCATAATAAACGATTTATGTAGTAATGAAGATTTCTAAGGCAATTGAACATCATTAATACAATCCTATGTTTATCCGGCATGTCAATTAAAGCAGCACCTAGCTGGACTGTAATTAATTTGCGACGCGACGCAGACAATGATGTATCTCAATTGACACCAATATTAGTTTGCCTCAACGTTTGGATTATGTTGTATGATGTATTTGCATATTATCTTAATAGCTACCCATTGAGATATGTCTCGCCAATGAGCTATAATATTACAATTCCATCTACTGAATTGCTAAATTTAATATTAATTAATTCATCAGACAAATTCACAAGTGACTCCTGTTTCTGCTTGCTGCAGATAGAAATTGTAGACTAATTTTAAATCATTAATGCATTACGCCAGACCATATATGTATTTGGTTCATGGCTTTTTGAATGTAGTCAATAGAAATAACATTGAACTGACATCTGTCACAAAAAAACGATGAACAACATATCTTATCTACATTAACTCAACCATGAAAGTCGAAAACACATCTTTATATGTACCTTTTCATTGCCAATCTATCAAAAAGATTTAAGGTCAGAAAACCTTTTGAATAACAAAGCCTTGCAACTATCGATAATTGTTCCATTTAGTAGTCAGTTAGTACAAAAGGAACAAATTAAAAGATAGCGTCAGTCCGCCGGCCTTCCGCGCGCATCTTCGAGCTCTCGTGAATACTTCGCGTGGCTTTGACATTGCGCTCAATACTCGCATTCAAGAGCCGTTTGTACCGGCAACTGTTTATAGCTCTGGAAACAATTTATAGCACATTGATCAATAAACGATACATGAACAATAAATATCAACTAATTGAGGTCATTTCACGTAAGTTATTGCGACACACGTGCGTGCAATACACACGCATTGCCCTCGTTCCGACTGTGCAAGTTTTACGCATATGCTCAGTATGAAAACCCTTGAACGGTGACAAAATACGAATCAATTCCTATTTTTTATGTGCAATAGTATTAAAAGTATTACATTATGGTATTTATTTCATGTGTAAAATTTTAATAACTCTTAATTTTAACCATTTGTATTAACACACAGCGAATACTACGAGCACGTATTTTAATAAAGCTAATGCCTTTTTCAAATAAGAATGTTATGAGCAAGAATTTATAGTAGCTCTTAATGCACATTTTTAGCACCAGCACAAAACCTTTTCAACAGTTTTATGCGCTATTCAAATATGTACATCCTTGAAAAGATAATGGAGATTTTAAAAAGAGTGGAAACAAAAGTAGTGGAGATTAATTAGCGTGTATTGTGTTGGCGTTGTAGACCAGCTTGTTCGCAGTCGACTATGGACAGGACGTAATTTACCAAGTGGATCTAGTAAATAAGAAGAAACGTTGATAACAAAAGACGCTTCAAAGGCCTTGTTAAGCAAAAACGGACGATTGGCACGTAATTTAGCTTTCTTCAGCTTTTGTTTTATTTTTTTCTATAATTAATGATTAGCTGTACCACATAGTAGACAACGTACCATAAAGTACAAATTGGATCTTATCGTTTCAGCTATTCTTTTGCAAACAACCAAGGACTGAATGTTCAAGAGACAAGAAAAATAGTTGTATAAGTACTAAAGAATTGTAAACCGCAGTAATCGGAACTGGCTGGTTACCACATAACAAAATATATATGCTATATGTATACCCTATGACTTACTATTTGTACAAATACAAACATAAATAATGATGTTGTAGTTAGTCCACAAAGCAATTAAGGTTGAAATACAGTTTCTCAATTTGCGGACATTATGAGAGTGTACAAGCACGGACCATGTTCACTACTACAAAATGAATGAATCAGGTCAAACTGACAGACATTTCTAACTCCAAGCCTGTAGCTGTACGAAGTCATGTAGTTGGCTCCACGTCTTCAGGCAAATTTGAAATGCTCAGTTACTTACTAACACATATCTTGTAATATGCTACCATAAAAATGAATCAAAAAAATTAATACAAATATAGATAACAGAAAAATATGTGCTTGGTGGTTGTGATTACTCAGTCAGATGAAGAGTATGCTAATTCCATGATCTATACAATAAAGAAGGCATAGCTGAAAATTTCAAAGAAAGGTTTGTATATTGTTTCGTTATTTTTTAATTCAATCAATAAAAAGTGCAAAAGAATACACAGCCATTACTTCCACTTATTCCAGCATACATCGACATATTCTAACGAAAACAATCAGTATTCCCAAGAAAACGGCTCTTGACATGATTTTAAAGTCGGTTTAATTTTAGCGAGCCGTGCCGCTTCGAGTGACGCATACTTCCATGTTACTTTTTTAGTATGCGGTAATATAAAAACATATTATGATCTCTCCGCTGTATTCCGCTTTACTCTTCACGGATAATGAAAAAACATCATTGTTTATTATTATATCGTTATTGCGTATAAATGCTTTTCACACCCTCGACAACTTTAAAACTCTCGAAAATAAATTCTATGAATGGAGTTAATTCCTAGCCAATAGTAGCTTTCTAGCCCTTGTTAAAATTAAAAATATAAACTACTAGTCTTTGAAAGGATACTCTTTTTGTACCAACGTAAATGCAAAATTACTAACTCTCATTCGTAATTATAGCCAACAAAAGATTAATTTCTCATCATTTATAGCTCTTTTTATTATCAAGACAAGAAAGATCTTTAGAGATCAAAACACGCTGTGATACCAAGCACGTATACAATGATAATATTGTTACAATGAATCAAAGCAAATAGAAATTAACAAAACGCGCAATCTCGGTAATAAAAGTTATCTTGAACATTACAAAAATATCACGGCCAAGGTTGATGTTATCAGCTGGGTGGATTATGCAGTGAGTCGATGACAAACTCACATGCGTTGGAGTACCACCACGAAACATCATTGGCGACCATCGGTGAAGTATGCGATGCACGCACCATAGTAAATTCTGACGTCTTACATTTTTGCATAACAAAGTAGCTAGTGTTTTGCACTTAGTTTTCTAACAATTACGCCTACCAGATGTATATTAATTTGGTATCTAGTATTTCAAAATAATTTATAAAACATATTTTACATTTATCGTAATTTTTAGATAAGTCTCATAAATCGTCTGTGTGATTTATTATAGTAGAAGTGTTTTATAACTATATTATATTGCACATCATGAGGTCGTGAGTTTTATTACATTGAAGATCATGAATTAATTTAGAAATAAACTTTGTTGCAGATGACAGAATAGTAAATCAATTTTGATGACGGTCTATTTACTTACCCCTTTATTCATAGAGAATTTTAAAACCCACTTTAGCTAGGAATGTTTTGTTCTTTCCGAACGAATTTTGAATTCAGTTTGAGCGAAGAGGACAAAACATTCGATATCTAAAATATGTTTTAAAACTGGCTATGAATAAGGCCGCAAATTTTTCTCTATTTATTGCATAAACTACTCCAACGCCATTCGGAAATGCAGTGGTAATTAAATTAATATATAAACAACGCATATGGCAGGTTAAGTGTCGCCCCTCAAGTCAGTGCAATCTTAAAGCAAAAGTTTTATTTGCGGTCGGAACATAAAACGCTTTGTTACGATGGTGGGAGTTATAAGTTTCACCGCATCAACTCGTAAAAGCAAGTTTCAAATACTGTTGTAGAAGTGTCTAGAGAGATGTGTAACATTTTACAGCCATTACAATCCATCACGAGCGATAGACACATCGTGAAACATAAAAGAAACTGAAAGCGAATTTGAAATGTTACTCTTACGAACGTCCGCTCGTGATTTACAAACGCAAATATATCAAACGAATCGGATCCGAATTCAAAGTTTGATTCGTTTACCGCATCAACATCGTAATTGCTAGTATACTTATAGCTATTATTGTAAAATTGTACGAGATAAGGATGGCCTTTTACCGAATTGTGTTGTAGGTTAGGATTTCAGTCCACCGCGCAGGCTCAGAACGGGTCGTGAATAGATTGATTTTGTTCGACAAGAACAAAGTAGTATAAGAGTTCAGGCTTCAAATAAGGGGCAACATCTGCTACGGATGTCGTGGAGCAACTACTAAAAGCCATCATTTAAGGTCTCTAGGTCGCAAAGGGGCAATCATGACTAACTTCTCAAGACAATAAATACATAGAAAATATTATTTTCTGTCTTCGAATATTGCAGATTACTTTTACCTATCTAATATACAAATAAATAAACAATAGGCAGACTTATCGCTAAGAGCGATCTCTTCCAGACAACCAATATTATCCACTCCCAAAACCGACTCAGCAGAAAACCGTGCCTCTAAGTATAAATCTTTAATCTAGTTATTCTCTTTGGTATAAGCCAGCACAAAATACAAGTTTCAAGGAGCTATTCGTTTTCCCTTGAACTAAACTATCCTCTCACACCGTCACCCATTCGATAAAGATTTACGACTTCACCTACTTCGCATGAGTTGATGTATAACACGATGGAAAAACATGATAAGTTCCACCGTAGCGCGGCCATGTTAGTGTTATCTAACCTTGTAAACCGTTAATCTAATCAGTAACGTTCGTTTAACGTTTAAACTCCCCCAAACTGGTCGGCTGGTAATATTTCGCTTGCGTCACTATAATTAAAAGTACTGTGACATCGTAATTACATCGTGTTCGCGACCCGCTCGCGTTCGCTGCACACCTTGCCAAACGATACAAATGCGTCGGAGCTGCAAGCTGATATCATCTTTATTGCAATGATTTATCGGTTCAATTAGCTTTGTTCAATCGAGCGTATGGCAGCAATAATGTTTTATGAAAAAACAATAAACAAATTGATGTGTTTATGCATAAAGTATGTTTAATGGACGTGAAAAATTCCGCTGAACGCATCATAACAATTTTCTTGAATCTTCTACGGAAATGTTTAAATAGCTTTAATTAGTCAGATGCGCATTAAATACTTGTTTTGAACTTATTTTTCTTGGCAATTTCAAGCATTTTAACAATTTTCTAAATTCAAATTATCAGTATACGCCAAAAATATACAATAGACTAAATAACTTAATTATTTCATAGTTATAAAGATTCATCGACCTTTCTCACATTGAAGGTTAATTCAAGACAATACAGCGATTATTTTTCGAATGCAAACCGAATAAAGATAAGAACAAACGCCTCACATGACGCCGAATCATTATTCCTAAGCGTCAACAATTTGCCCCCATTTGTTTGGTTCAATTGTTCGTTTATGCGATATCATTAAAATACATTCCGCAGCAATGGTACTGTTCCTGGACGATTCATAAGACATTACTGAAGAACATTTAAAATGTATTATTTCTGAAACTAAAGACCTTATATTAAACACTTTATTATTATGATCTACTACACAATGTAACTATGAGTAACTTGTTAAAGCATTTCTATTCCGCAGTTATTAAAAATCGACACACCAGTCTAGACAGAGAGTGACATTTGGCTCGTCGTAATGAACATTAATTGAACATTAGTCGAAGTATTACTAAATAGTGACAGTCCCCCTAAACCCCCGCCAGCTTACCGCAAATGCCCTCCGATTGCGTGCAATCACTGCCACACCTCCGTAATCACTAATCACCATGAATACCCTAAGTAATTCATAAAAACTAAAACCTAATAACATAGATCTACAAATAACTACGTAACCAATCATCATTAAATTTTGTTTACACAATATCAGGTTCACGGAAAAGGACATAAGGAAAAAATTACGGTACAGAATAGAAACATGTGTTTAGTTCTTAAGTTAACACTTTCCATGTCGACCTAAAACCAGAAAATATTGACAACAGCTACAATAACGTGAACTAAACAGTGGCACAAAGGTTAGAATACATTTTATATTATGACACAATATTTTTAATGCGTGACGTCTTCGCGGAATACATAGAAAAGCAAAGGTTGCGAGGTGAAGCGGCGACGGTCGACGCTGATGACGCACTACGAGCAATACTTGACAAATAATCACCGGCGAGACGTAACCCACTCCGCCCGGCTTCGCCACTCGTAATGAGCACTGTTGAATATTTAAACAAGTCGCCGAACGCTTAACAAGTGGTGGAACAGTTAGATGACTGCACCGACGAACTGAAGGTCAGAGGCTCAAACAAAATAATGCTGAACTTCAAGTTACAGCTGCATTCTCGTAGTTGTCGGTAGCCGCTGGTAGTATGTTATGATATCAGCAATGGTATAGCGACCACCACACGACTAAAACGTGTAAAACCCGGCACAATAGCCCACACAAATCTAAATATTAGTTTCAAGAAGACATTCTTATTTTTCCCACCAGAGAAAGGCGACTTATATTTACTTTTAGTATAAACAAAATAGTCGGTATCAACCACACTCTATTTTTTAATAAAATATGTATATTATAACGGGAAAGATGATTTGACGCTTAGCAACAATACATTTTCAAACGAATTATTCTGGTAACGTATGTTCTTTGCTACGTTTCACTTATTGTGTAGTTATTAATGTCGGTTTATTGCTGAAAATTTAGCGCGCCAATGCTCCGGTTATTTCAATTACAAAAATTAGAAATCTCAGACAGTTTTCTTTATAGATTAAAAATTAAATGCAAGAGTTTTGTGGGTAAATAGCTCTTGATAAACACACAGCGCCCCAATTTTTTATAAAAAAAAAACTACTCATTATTTGTGAATACGAGACACTATGAGTATCTTTTCTACGAGCGAACCCACGCCTTACCTCTGTACAATCAATGAATATTGCAGTGAAGTTCTCAGAAATTCATTAGTTCCCAACAGCATCGATCCATTTCCGAGTGAATGCAATACCTGTAAGATATACGATATCAAGTGCGGGGAAGTTTGAACGGAAACTAGAAGCCCGACAAGAGCAGCTCAGATTGTTCGTGCCAGAACACAAGGCAGCTTTGGCACTAACTGCACTTTACACGGTATTATGAGACCGCCGCTGTTTATTTTGCACATCATTGTACAACCTTTTAGACACTTCTGCTCATCCCACAAATGTGTGGCAGGTATGAATTTACTAGAAATTAATGTTGCTAAAGATTTAGTTATCTGTATCTGTATCAGCCCATATACGTCCCACTGCAGGGCACGGGCCTACTCTACAATCGACTATACGATAGAGAGTGGTTAGGCCATATAGTCCACCACGCTGGCCTAGTGCGGATTGGCGGACTTACATACCATAGAATTTTTTATAAATCGCTATGATATGCAGGTTTCCTCACGATGTTTTCCTTCACCGTTTATAGTGCGTGGTGATTGACTATCAATACACACATGACTCCGAAAAGTCAGAGGTGTGCCCTGGGATTTGAACCCGCGGCCACCGTGAACATGTTGGCGGCCGCATCCGGTCCGTTTACCAACAGGCCACCACGCACTACGCAAGATTTAGTTAGCAACTTCATAATATTAGAGCTGGACAGCCGCACGCATGGTAAAAAAATAAAGTGTTATAGGACATTCTCAGCAAGTTTCTAGGTACGACTTATTTTTTCTTTCTAGTTTCTAATTCACTAGATATTAATAAAAAAATAAACAAATGGCGGGTTGGAAATAAATAAGAGTTTTGTCAAGTTTCGACGAAATCATGTTTTAAAACAAAAAGTACAGTTCCCTAGAGTGAGATAAACCATGACTACAAAGACAAACTATCAACGCAATAATTTATTATGGATACGTAGAAATTGGAAATATAGCCAGGATTTCAAAAAGAAAAAAATATATATTACACAACTTGAACATTAATTTTATTCTACGCCAAGAGAATTATGTACATCTTCACAATATACGTCGTAACACCGACCTTTGCCAGTTCATCGGTCCACGCAGTAACGGGTAGTCGCACAATTAATCTCAATAACATTATCTTCATCAGCCCACGTCATTTCACTGCCGAGTATAATCCTCTTAACTTGCACGTCGCGATTTTCGACGTCTACATCAAATTCTTGTAGTCATCATGTCTATATACCGATTCTATGTGAGGGTTTTACCAAATAGTCCCGACTGATACAGACATCTCTCGCCATTCTAACTACTCTCGCCTACTGTTAATGATCTCCCAATGTCTGCGATAGGTCAATCTGTGAGAAGCAGTGCTTCGCCATCACTTTCTTTAATATCTCCAAGACTTCCTCCAATATATTCATAGATCTGTTGTTTGGCTAGAAGTCCAGTTCGACCTCAATTTAGCTTATTGGACCGTATTGCCATTCAAAACTTCCGGCTTCCTCCTAATTCCGACATTTGAATTTAATTAACCTTTTTTCCAATATAATGGTTTCGTAGATTTACGCGAATGTTACTCATTGAAATAAAACTATTATTTATGGATTTTATCGCGGATTTTGTTTAATTTTCCATCGCCCCGTGACCACAAAAAAGCTGTAGAGTAATAAAACGTCGGGGAAGTTTAAAAAAAAGTTAAAAATAAACCAAATTCGCGATAAAATCCGTAAATAAAAGTTTCATTTCAATATTTCGAATATATTCCTTTATTTGCCGACATCTTCGATCAAATATACACTAGATACAACATGAGCGCTTAGAAAATGGCACCAAAAAAGAGTGCTTAAGCACTCTTTCGCCTTCAGTCACGCACCGACCGTTGCATCTAAAACGTCGTAAAACTTTAGACAATATTATTTGAAAAGCTACTTTAAGCTTCAGGAATAAGGTGGAATTTGTGTTAATATATTTGGAATATGTGATCTTTTTGTTTACTTTTTTTAATGTCATGCATCGGTGCCACTTTTTAACAGAACTTTTACAGGGAACTGTGTATCTAGTGTATATTTGATCGAAGGCCGACATCGATTAGTTATGTATTTAGGCGACCTGTTTCATTGAATTTGACCATGACTTCAGTGTCTTTTATATTTGATAAAACATTTTAACAGGTGTCGTCTACAATCGTACGACCCTCATAAACTATAAATCCAAGGGCAATTTTCAGTGGAGTTAATTTCCTAATAATAACAAGAGCGAGTCTAATAATACTACGTGCTTCTATGTTTGTTTATGTTTCAAATATATTGAGGTGCTAGGAGCTCTGCACACGCTTACCAACCAACAGTCACATAGTGCTATTATTACTTTCTTATTGTTTTCTCGTAATTTCTCAACCTCATATTAATTTCCATATAGTATGGAAGTACTATTTTTATATTGAACTTTGTGCGTTGTACAAAATAACCTTTTCCAAGAAGCCAATGTGTAAACTTTAAAGTGAAATCATATAGGTGAGTGTAATGACGATGTGAACATTCCAACGAATATCACAAATAAACTAGACATCGTTCAACGACATAGTTTTTTCTAAGGCCCTTAAGTTCACACTAACATGCAACTCTACCTCGCCTCTCCTTATAAGCCTGCGTGTCAAAGATAAACAACTAAGTTTAAACATAACATGAACTTATATGCTCTGTGAACCACTTTCATAAATTAATGTTACACCTACCAGACTTTTGAAGATAGTCAAACAATCGAAACTAGATGAATGGACCAGAACGGACTAAGGTCTACTTTGATCAGTACAGGTATATTCCTAGAAATAGGATTTATAGGGACTCTTATTATTTATACAGTTACGTCATTTTATGCCAAAAGCCCGTAGGTAAAATAATATATGGTGAGTATTTTTATTGCACAGCAATCTCAATTTTCCTTTATCACCTATGAGCCAATAAAGTGATTCGATAACGATGCATTATTCATTGCTACCGAAGCGGTATTGGGGGAAGTATTTCCTCGGCGTTTCAAATCTTCGAGTATATATTTCATGGACCATAGTAAAGCGGTTTTATTACAATCCAGAAAATTTTATAAACAGGAAAGAGTGTTTTTGACACTTACTGACAAATACATAATATTATGTATTATACAAAAATATTATTTCATTTAAACAAATGTTGATATTGAAAGTGTAATACAGAATACTTTTTTATTGTTTCCATCAAAAAAGACCCTTTAAAAATAGCCCAACGGAACAGTGTCCATTGATTTCCATTTATTTCCCCGACGATCCACTTAATCTGTGTGATCCGGAAGGTTCCATTAAAGGAAGCCCGTCCGATTTACCGAGCCACTTAAATGCACTTGCAGGTGGGCGGAGCCGCGGGATAAACCTAGCTTTAAAATGTAGGTCAGCCTGCCGGATCGATTTACAATTTATTGCTTATTCAGTTTTAATTGATAAAACTACGGAATATTTTGCCATTTGACATCCGAAACCTGTTTTGTTTTTCTTTTTCATACGACGTAAATTATTGACGTGTGTTTTATTGTTTTTACCAAGCCATATTATACAAATGTATATTCGACCTATATTTTCTTAACTTTAATATACAGTTAAATTAACGTGCAAAGACGCTATTAGTAGGATAGGCAAAAACTAACTAAATTCGTCCCTAAAAGTACCAATGCAGTTCATGATTTCAAAATTGTTTTCAATGTCCATTATACACATTTAGCTCTATTACTCGTAATGTGTCTCCCTGTCATTTTAGAACATCGTTTCAATCAATTAATTTCATTACCAAATTAGTGTAAACAGTAGACAGTGTCTATTGTTCCATTGGAATGCATGCCTTCAAATTAAGATGTCATATGTTTATGTAGATAGATATACACTTCAGAGTGTTTTAAACTAAGGACTAAGTTCGAGCACCTGCAACATTATTCAAGATGTGTTATGAAAGAAAGTTTAAGAACATGAGGCAAGTGGCAACGCTACAGTTTCACTACACTAGGCAAGGATATTAAATTCCACGCCGAGATAAAACTAGTTTTACTACAACAATATGAAACGCAGTTAAGAGCGCCTATCATTTCTGTATTAATATTATATACAAACTTTCCATCCAGGCTTAAGTCTAGCTCATATTGAACGCATACCACAAAGACTGCCTATAAATTTTCATTTTTTGGAATTATATTTTCGCCCACTAAAATGTCGTTTAAACAAGCCAGGCTTTCGCTTGAATCTTTTTTTTTGAATAAACACTATTATTCGCTCGCCGAAACTGGCTTTATGGCAAGTTCGTGAACATCTACACATCGGGAATTCTAATTTACTTTGTCGTCTATTTTTACTGGTAAGTCTCTCATATATGAGAGGCCGCCTAGGTAGGTACCCCCGCAACGTCTATTTCTCCCGGCAAACAACAGTGTAAATGCACTGTTATGTCGGATAGAAGGACATTGTAACCAGAGTAACTACTGAACATATTAAAACTGAACATCTTATGTCACAGGATGGTGTAGTGGAATGCCAAGCATTGCTTTGTAATTAAAATTGTTGTTTGGTTTTGCTACTGTTTATGAACGGTCATATCGCTGACTATCAGGCGAACGGCATGCCAGTACCGTCAATCATTGCAATAAAAAAAACTTCAACCATGACAGAGAAAAATGGTGATATGTATAATATTATGTTTAACTTTTAGCAATCTAAACATCCACACGGTTATTATCAAAAGCCATTACCAAATATATTAAGCGTCATGAGTTATTAGAGGTCACCATACAGGTTTGCCGTGTATCTACAACTGGTTCAACATGATCAATATAAAAGACAGAAGCGTCAAATACCCGAACGGCCTTGTCCAATTTCGCCAGGCTGTAATACACGCCCACGCGAGCATTGTGCGAGTCACGGTCGATAGCCCAACGCTTAGTAGTTAGTACACAATGCATTGGCGCACTATTGCTATTGGCTTTATTTCAACCACAATGACTGAACCTAATGACCTATAAGTATGCTAGAGTGAACCGAGCCTTTGTAATCAAGTAGGTATGATAAGTATAATATAGGTAGAATAGGTAGATGTGAAATATCATTATTTCATTTATGCCCTTGACTGCCCTTTCTATCTCCTATTTAAATATCCATCCCATGGTTGCCTGTAAGAAATTACCTAGTGTGATAAGGCCGCCACTTGTACTATTATTATTATCTTGTGATTTCGTTGTTGTTTCTCTGTACAGTGCAAAAAAGAATTAAATAAATAAATAAATAAACTATACACGCATAATACCGACGTAGTACGTTATGACGAGATACAAATTGAGTGGTTGAATGACGTACATAAAGCTCTCTAGCCCCCTGGGATCTAGACTCTAGAGTCTAGACAGACGATTACTAGTGTCACAATTGTTTGAAAAATTATCCATCCTAAAATGTGATAGAAGGGGATCCTATCGCCACGTCACATTGGTCTCAATTCTAATTTTCAACCACTTATTCTAGATCACATCTAAAACCAAGTAAGTAGCCTAAAAATTGCAATAAAGTTTCGATATAAAAAGTCTTTTAAATTATATTACATATTGTAGTTTTCAAATTACTTTTAATGCAATGCACTAAATACTGGTTTTAAAATAACTACGAAATGTTAACGAAAAAGGCAAATTTATTGAGGAAACGTTCTCGATTAAATGTGCGCTTATCACAATGCGTTCTGCCCAAGTGAATACCTTTGCTCCGTATATGCATGGCATTTAATTATATTGCTGTTTTTATGCATATAACTATTAACCATAAAAGTACTTTTTTAGTACCCAGCAATGTTGTGAATATGTGCAAATTTTATTTAACTGTACAATTTACAGCAACCGAGTTCGGTATGCTTTATATATATTATATACGCTCACGCTTGTATTTCTAAATGGGTAGCGGAATAGCACTAGTGTAACCCACAGTTGGCAACCTTACTTCCGTCCTATCACGATAGGGGCAGCTTATCACTACAAATATGTATATGGATAGGGCGGACAGCGCGTAGACAGTTCCGATGTAAGTGGTGCGCGATTTTGAAAATATTTAATCAAAATAAAGATCATATTTTTTATCACTGTTTAAACAAAATCTATTAAATTAATTTAATTACTTATTTATTTTAGCGCTATTCTCAGTCATCTTTTTTGCACTCCAAATGTACTGAAGGGCCTATCCTTAGTTTTTAAAATAATGCTTTTAACTATCATAAACATGGGTTCAAAAACTACTTAATCTGAGTATGGTTTTATGACACGTCATCAGAGGTAATTACAATATAATGACACTTAGCAATGTGTCTCGGAGCTTGTTGGCGCGTTTGATAACGAGCGGAGTTCGGCGCCGCCACGCGGGATATGCGATCATGTGGCATGTTATGAACACTTTCGCGGACGGTCTCAGTTCAAGTTGTATTCTAATATGACACACTAAATTGCCATACAAATATATTTGGCGTGTAAATACGTTGTGTTCTATAATATTGAATGTTAAAAAGACAATATGACAAAAACGTTTTATCACGTTATCGTTTGCAAACGTCGTGTCGTGTGATATGTATTATGATGGACACAACGTATAATAACGTATGGATACGTTGGACGTCATTATACGTTGTGTCGTATCAAAATCTCAAATCATGACGTACAATCACGTTGTGTCCGCGAAAGTGTTAATTACAACCCCAGCATACTTTACACATTATATGATAAAAACCGAAACCGACTCTAAATACCTATCTCATAATATATTTTTTGTATGACTAATATGATTTACACAGATATTACATTTTCTTCCACTTCATTTCATAATATCCTTTTATATGTACTTACTTCAATTTCCAACTAGGCCACATATTCATTTGTATATTGATTATCATAACCCTTAACCACAAGAAGTACACTGCTGGATATAGTATTTCCTCAAGGACATCCCACCGACCTATCCGAAGCGGCATGAATTAATTGTCTTCCTGCCAAACTCATAATACCTGTGTAATACATTGAAGATAATTTATCATGTTTGGATTACCCGTCTTAACACTAACTAGCTTTTCCACAGACAACAGTTCTAGGATCAAATATGACAGAAATACTAATACTATTTAACTGACTGATTGATAACTGTGCAGTTTTTACAAGTTAATTTCAAACCACTTAGTGTAGAAGACGAGGTGCTCGACGCATCAACACCGTATAACAATTTACCGTCTACTTATTGACCGTCGCCAACCGCAAATGACTAACTCATTATCCTAGTGTGAAGACCTGTTATGCGTTGCAACCGTTAATAACCAACTGCGTATGAATAATATTTGAACGGGCACAATTTTTTTAATTCCTTTACGGTATCAAAATCATAGCTGCTTAATTATTATTTAATTATAAAGCGAAATTAAACGCCGATCGTATGTAGCATATTCAAGTATCATCATAAATTATTTTCCTTATCCTGGGACGGAAATTAACTCTGTAAACTGCAGGTGACACAGCTGCCACCCCTGCCCACCTCCTTGCCAACACAGGCGTGAACTTACATAAATTACATAAAATATATATCTTTATAAAACTTAAATATGTCCCACGCGTTAAAATCATAGACAATGGCTCCAGCGCAACTGTGTCAAATATATTATAGTACAGCGCCCATTTAGAAGTACTAACGTTGTGATTTACGAGTGGCATGAACTCGACAAGCCCACAAAAGCCGGCCCGAAACAAAACTGTTACAAACGAATATAGTATGACTCACTATATTTCGCAAAAACTGTGCTCCGGTCATTGTATGTCCGTTTTGTAATACAGTCATATCTACAATGTACTCTGTGTAATTCTAGTGTATTTAGTAATATACATTACACTTTATAGACAAACCCACGCCTGTGTCTAATAAAGAAGGAAAAGGTTATAAAGAGCCATTTACAGTGTGATAGGGTCCAAGTTCCAACACATATTTCTTTCACTTCTCTGACTTTATCGTTCTCACTCGCTGGTTCAAATACCTTTTGGCCCCGTTTTTAATAAATTGTGTACTTTATTTGAAAAAACCGAAGAGGGCTACAGAGTTTCTATATACAAGTACAATCTAGTACGTAACAGCTTCCTAAATCCCTGGGCACACAGAGGCAGCCCGCGCAACTCGCAGCTCAAACAAACGCTTGGAAACCGATCCTCCGCGGCCAAGAGCACCTCTCTACAAACGCTGCGTGTTATTTACTGAGGTATTAAAGACAAAGACATACGGTTTTATGAAATTATACGTATAGGGTTGATTTGATACTCACTACTTTTATGTATATAGAGTAAATACACTCACATATACATATGTTTGAAATATACTCAACAGATACACCTTTAGGTATATTACTTAGTATAGAGTATATCCTGAACATGCTAAATGCTGGTCCTGCATCATGGGCATCAAAAAAGCAATATTTTTTTCTCATAATATCAAGCCTATTGTTGTCAGAACTGTTTAAATTTCTAAACCAGTCCAAATACTGTATTCAATATCTTCTTAAAGTGGTTCGAAATTAACTAGGCTTTCTCAATTCTAGATCTTAACCGTTGCATTCACATAAAAAGAAAACCAATTGATACCATTGACCTCGTGGAAACTCATATAACTCCACAGCGGCAGATAGGCAAACGTTATTAAAACTAATTTCCCTAGTGGCATCAAACATGTACGATAAACAACCTCGTTTGCCGCCAACAAGCAATATTCGACTCAAAACCAAACAATGGCCGATTGTCGTTTATGTTTCATATAATCACGTGGAATAATAAAACGCATTCGAACTGATGTCATTGTCAGGGCAGGTTAGGTTCTGTTTGATTATTACAATTACTGAGACCGTCATAAACTATCTTTGAGGTTGGGTGAATATATTTTTAAAGACATAACGTAAGACCAATTATATAAGGAAATGTCTTACCTAATCTACTTATTGCATTAGCCAATATAGTTATAAATAAAACATGGCTTCTTTTACATAATCGTTTAATCTAATACGACGATTATGTCCATTTATTCGTTTGATGCAACTGATGATGAATGGTCATTCGGATCTTCCAACCACTTGGAACACACTTCCTGTTTATTTATTTTTATCTTCACAGATGATATATTATTACAAGATTTCCAATAGCTATATTAAAAACTCGCCCTAGAATAAAACAGCTTCAACAGATTCCGCTATCAGTGAAAGGTCATCCGCATATAGCTACTTAAGAGCATTATTGATAATGAAAGTAGCAAATGCAGCAAGATAACCTACTAATCATACGGATCTGAGTCTCGACGCACGATTATGGTAGCGCGACACGCAATGTCCACTCTCATCAAAAACTGTCTAGGTTACTATGACTATAAAAGCGAAAGTCGTAAATATAAACAGCTTATTTTTATTGCATAGTTCCTGCTCTATGATCCGAAATGAAGTTCGAATGCTGAGTCATGACATCAAAACTTCATAAAAATACCTTAAATACTTTGAACGTCTCCAAAAATAATAAACTATCTTTCTTTGCAGGTCGGGCGTTTTATTTACAAAAATAATAAGCGTAGCGTGTGATAGTGACAAAAAACACAGCTTGATGTTTTCAGGTTTAAAAAATAATACATACTGTAATTTCATGAATAGATTTTGAAGCATGTCACTAATGGAATTTCCTTAAACTGCACTATAAACACCATTGGGTATGAAGTTGCCAAAATGCCGTACCTGCTAATATAAGAAAGCAAAAACTAATAACAGCGTAATATGAAAAATAAACATAGTAAGCAGTGGCCAGTGCTCATAGATTTGTACTTATTTTCTAAAGCAGATTAAATTAGCTGCATGCTTTTGTAATGCATTTCTAGAATGTTCTATGCAAGACAAAGTATAAGTAGAGTAAAGCCGACAAGTTGTACAAGATGCTTTACACAGTGTCAAGGTCCGCGAAGCCCTACAGATGACAAGGCCAAGACCGCACGTTTCTAGCGCCGCACATAGGGCGCATTCCTGTGTCCTTGTCTTGCCACTGTAAGTTAATTAGGGAGCGAGCGAGAAAGCAAGTGCAGCGAACCTGCATTGAGGAATTTAACAAAGTTAGCTAAGGAAGCGTGTCTCGTGTGAGGTAAAAAATTCACGTGTTGTCTGAATGTAGAATATTGCCATTTCTTTCAAATAGTTTGCGTTGAAAAAGGACGGAGCGCCACGTGGTTAGCGCGGCCGACCGGTGATCGATGGAAATTATGGTAATGAATGCGATGGGTCGGATGCGGTTGCTTTGAATGCACCAGAATTTCAAAACTCTTCCAACTTAATGTTCCTTCAGATTTGCCGTTAAGGAACTTAGAAAGAGCTAAATGAGATGTGTTATAGAGACAAATACATAATGTGAGCATTCAACAGTTATCATGAAAGTTTGGAATGGTTTTTAATCCATTGAAATGCATTCTCTCCAATCTTCGCTCTCAAAACCTACTTTCTAAATAATATCACGTTTTCGAGGCTAAAAGATAATAAAAATAACACATAAGCATACACACAAGATTACAAAGGTCATTAAGTGTCGATATCGAGCCGTTCCGCGCAACAGCCGCGCCGATATTCCGAGCCTCGCTCCACCTCGTACCGTTCATTCATTCTATTAATGAAAAACTCCAATTCCGATAATAAATACGAACTGACAATACGACATTGAGGCGTTTGCAATTCAAACCACTTTTGCCTTTGACGCAATGGAATAACAGATAAAATCGCTTGAAAAGCCCCGTCGAACAGCTGCGTGTTATAATAAAATGTATAAACACTCATAGGCTAGGAATAATGATAATGAATTCGCAGAAATTTCCAGAATGTCAATGTCTTTTGTTGAAATTAGGTTTGCTACCAGACGACTCAAACGAGTCACCATTGCTCCAATTCTAAGTACAGCGTTATTTCGCAAGAATATTGCCGGGGCGTTTTTATACAACGTGTGTAATAATGCCGGGCTGTTGTATTAAAACGCCGCATCTTGAGTTCATCCCCCTTACTTATGCATATTATCTTGTGTACACAGCGCCGCCGACGAATTTCCATACTGGGTGCTAGTGATACGCCGAGCATAGCGGACTCGAGTTGAAATTATGCGGCAAACTTGTATTAAACATTCTTAGGACATGTATGTCCAAGTAGTATTCAATAACTAGTCTATGTCCCTACTTAATATCAGTTGGAGCACCTGCTTTACACCAAGCCGACACATCGAGGTTATAAATTAAACACGAGCTATTAACGACTATTGTTCGACACACTTTGTGTGCGTAGGCACTAGTAAAAGAGGTTAATTTACAAAATAATGCATTCTATTTCACTATCTAAACATAACGTTTACACAGCGCTAATACGTCGGTAGTTTGGCCATCTTGAAAAACATATGTATTTTTGTTTGAGGACTAAATGGAAGCGACTCAAAAAGATGGACTCATGCAGACTAGGATAACGCCATATTGCTTGTCTAGTGGTCTTGTATAATACAAGACTAAGATTTAAAAAAAACTGTGAATTTTTGTTTATCCCTGACCTCATGTATATTCATTAATACTTCAACCAACGAAAATAATTTCGAGTAAAATGAGAATTCTCATGAGACATGCGTGACGTCATATTTCATCACCCAAACATTTTTACAAAATACATTGAAATGCTGCGAACCTTAATATGTTTACATATGTAACTACGTGAATAGACCAGATGTGTCACATGTATAGGGGTAAAGGTCGGCCACATTCCATGATCTATTTTCATCTCGGTCTTATCAGGTAATAAATACCTTCGACTGTAAACGGACGAAGTAATCACAACAAGTTATAGTTTATTTATGTTTATAGGTAACTTGATTATAATCCAATAAATTTTCCTTTTAAATATCCGTGTGGCTACAATATGTTCCCCACAGATTGAAACAAACCTTCCTCCTCCACATTACCATATGCCTGCTTTATGACATTGTTTGTATAATAAAATTGAAATAAGAAATCACTATAATTATAGATATTAAAATAAATAAGACATTACAAACAGCATACAGGTTCAACTCTATCAACCAAACTAATCACATCGGTGCAAATACATAGCATTCACTGCTCTCTTCATTCCAGAGCGCTCTACATCTACCTGCAATAAGACAGCAATGAAAATTTCCAGGTGATTTTTTCCAACCATCTATTTGTCGAAGTATCCACGGCTCGGGGCGAGATTGCGACGTCGCCCTCGAGGGTGTTTACCTCAAGGACTCTCGGGCGGAGGAGTTTACACCTTCACATTTTAATAGCACGCGCATTCTTCTCGTTCCAACGTCCATTAAACATTGTTATTCGTAGAGTCTTTTTAATAATTTATTTTATGCAGTGATTAATAACGGCTTTCTCAAATTATGATTACCATTTCAATGTTTCTAAATGCTTTAAGTTTAACTGAGAGTTTAATATTTTAAATCTGGGAAAACCGCTTATTATAAACATAATAACACTTGAAAAAAATATTTATATTCCTGAATAATGCGTATACGTAAATGAATGACCTCGCACATAAGAAAATTATGAGTAATTCGTGGCAGTCTTTATCTCAATGCTGTGTTTAAAGCACTCTTTTATTAACATATCTGGGACTTTACATCACTTTTTACAAGTTTATTGCATAATATTCAGAACGAGTAATTGTCGGAAAATACGCTTTACCTGTTAAAGATATAACTCATTTTAAACTGATTAAAAATTATAACAGTATGACATTCACTAGACATCAATGAATAAATAATTGATACTGTAGAATTTATCGCGTGTTATCAACAGGAGAGACATCGGTGCAACAGTTCTTAAATGCACCGAGAACGAACTCACAACATGCATGTCTTAAATGTCGATTCTAAATAAATACAATCAGAATCCAAGCAACTTAATAATAATATGCGTCTGAAACATAAATTCCTATAGTCAAAATTGAAAACTTATATATTCCTACGTACATACGATAGTAAGATTGATATCAAGTACTAAATAGCTGCTTGAACTAATCATATCAAAATAACATCAATAACTATAATTTAATTCGTACAATCACATAAATATTTGTCAAAACAGGAAGTCCACTTCTCTACCGGAATTCACGGTTGACTACAAAAGCCTTTACTACAAGGGTCATCAAATTTTGGCCGTCGACAACGTTTGAATGAATTTCTATATGTAAGTGAATATACATTTCCAAGTTTCCCACTTGAATGCGATCCGCAGACATGAGGGTGAGAGCCCTAATGTACCTGGGTGTAATATAGAGTATAGACTGTCTGCGCGGAGGTATGTAAGGGTCGGTGTTACTCGTCAGGGCACGTGTCTACCGCAAGTATATCCATAAAGCTGAATGTAGACAGCTTAATATTTAAAGTATTCATCTCAATTCGTATGTTACTTTGCTTTTATTGTACAAATTGCAGATGTCGGACAACAAGCACAGGAGAGGGGACAGGGCAAGTCTGCATATATAAGACAAGTTCTGGACAACAACTACACAAAGAACATTGAAAATTGATCTTCTCCGAATATTGGTAGGAGAATTCGAAGACGAAATGTTAAGATGGAAATTAGGCCTTTTAAGTTACAATGATTCAGTTTAGGCTATCTTGTGCACAAAACACAGAAATATAGTTTTGTTTCCAGAAGGAAGTTAGGCCTTTTAATTTAAAATGCCCAGTCTAGGCTATCTAGTGCACAGAACACAGAAATAAAGGTTTGTAGGTTGATCGCGTGATGACGAGGCAAAATTTCTCGATAGTAACTATCTGCATTCCGGCCTGAATGCTAAAGGAATTCAGTTTTATTATCAAACAGGTTTCGCAATGTAGCGCCAGTCGCAACACACTTAAAACAACTGAGTGCTCTGTTCAGGAAAATTGCATTTCTGAATTCAATTTAACTTCGCAACTGGTGTAACTGCGAGAAAATTGATAGCCCACATTGACGATAAACAATGTTACGTGTATGGCTTGAACAATAAAAATATTTTATTCACTTATGGAAAATACTGTTACTGCTTTTGATGAAAATAGTCCTTGGGTATTTTTATATACATATATTGCAAAATTAATAAGTCTGTGTTCAAGGGAATAAAGCCTAGTAATCGTGATAATCAATCAAAAATAATATTTGTATCAAAAGATAACATCGTTTCAGCACAATCATATTCTTAATCAATACAATATCGTACAATAACAAATCGTAAAGATTGATACGGAAGATATGGTATGTATGGGCATTCACTCTGCAGCCAAATTGATAGATTCGTTATTCGTAATATGTTGTATCGTCAAACTCGATTTTACATTTAGGATTCCTGCTACCGAGTTGGATTGTCGTAAATAATTCTACCCACGTTAATCACAGAATATGTCGCTTTGTAAACACACTGAAACAAGTCGTAAACATTAAATATTCATTTGTACAAACATAGACGGTTTTTCCAATGTGTACTATATACTGTAATAATAAAAAAAATATTTTGTGGAAATCAGTTCATAATATCTTGCAACATAAAAATATAAAAATATAAAATGATACATCGTTAACGAACTAATAATAGACTGCTATATTACATCTGTGTCGTTAATATTAAAACACATTAATGCGCAACTGTATCGTATACATCAATCAACACAAATGGTACATTAGTTACTCGTAAAGTATTTGAACATATCCGTTATATTATGCTACAGTCATTACTTATTTAAAACATGAAATATTGTTTAACGTACCAATACATAAATTAAAAACCTCTATAGCGGAGTAAAGCCTACTTATAAGTAAAACTCCGGTGTAGGTCCTGAAAAGTATGACCTTTGCCTCTAATAATTTATGACGTCAAACCAAGTAGCGCAAATCTATTTCTGCGCGTGTTGACAGAGACAGTGGCACATAAATAAAGTGGGGGGGACGTTCACATCCGACAAATTAATTTAATAGGCGAATCCGAGCTGTTGGCCACGCTATGTACATTCATCATAGCCTTTTTTGGACGAACGCTGGTAAGTAGTAATAGGAATTATTGCTATTTTAAATTAAAATCACCACCTTGTTATTTTCGAAGCCTTAGGATGGCCTATATTTCTGTTATTGGTAATTGTCCCCCACATAATATGTAAACAAAAAAAATATTATATATAATAAGCATATTATAACCATTTTTCACATCTAAAATTACACACACAAAATTGACTGTTCAGTTGCACCTTTAAATGGGTTCGTAAAAAAATCTCACCACTTCATAGATTACACGTGATCATATAAAAATATTTTCAAAGTTTTGATTATTTATATAACTTGTGAAATGTTATTATCACCTTCACTTGCTTTTTGTAATTACAATTGCTATTTATTCCAACACCACTGTTTAGCATAAATCATTTTTTGACGTTGATGGTTTCATAATCGGGCGCGTCTCGGTGCTTTCGCTTTTTAAACCTATTGTTATTACATAGTGATATCTTTATCATCTTTGATCGTAATATGGATAGGTAGATATTATTGCGTTCGCGGTTTAAACGATTCTGATACACCTAGTTCGTTCCACACACTACGTCATAAGCCCACACACTGAAAACATTTTAAAATATGACACAAAGGCATTTATACTACTAGTACAATCGCATGATTTTGTCATACACACACAACAATAACCAAATATGCTTCCTGAATCTGGCTAACAGAAACATACTGAATTTCTGGCGAAACCCAAAAAAGGGTTAATCTACGATCTAAAACAAACTTGGAAGGTTCGAACCGTCGTTTGACGACTGAATTAAATTAAAAGTTTTCCACTTCTCAAAATCAATACTATTTTCTATACTTATTATTTACTCCGACCTAAGTCTATGGTTACGACGTACGATAGCGGATTTGAACATTTTGTGGTGTACCTAGGAACATTCGAATATTCGAACTTCCTGTCGAATCATTGAGTAACTCCCCAGAATCGCACACCTGGACTAAACGTATAACGTAACTAATAAACCTTCATTACTTGATCACAATGTGTTAGGTTCTATAGAGTGAACAAAGATGTCTTACAAACTTTATAATACAGTATAGTAGAGCAACTCGTGTTAATTTCAACATGCACTCTCGCGGGGAGTTCATGCTGAGATAAAGTAAATATTTGGTTCATCTACAATAGCGCATGCATGTGCACTGCTTGCATTACTCAAAATTTGGTATTAATGTAAGCTCTGGCTGCTACAGGATGCATGTTTAGTACTATTTTATTCAGTGCCATCTGGTACGGATTCCTAAACAGACTGATATTAGACTTATATGACGTCCAATCATAAAATGTAGTTGCGGATTAATCAACTAAATACTCCATACAATATTCATCATCTATTCACCCGTGACATCTATATAATTATTTGACGCTACAGCGTTAGAAATCTTTGGGGGTCGTTCGCAAAAATTGCACAAAGTTTTGACATTATTACTTCAAATACCATTAATTTTTCTTTGCTTATTTATAGTAAAACATAATACATAAAAACTAAACTCAGCATCGAATACAGGAAATAAGAATTATTTCCACGACATATCTTCTTCACTCTGGAAATGGCTTTTAAGACGAGTTGCGAAAGCTTTTAGTTTCGAACCTAGCGAGTGAAATTTTAAAACACGTGCAAGATAAGATAAAGTGTCCCATTTACACATGTGCGATTTTTCTCATGTGTCCGGCACGTGGTATGTCCAGTATTATAGATTACTCAAATCTTACCGCACAATCTTATTGCTACCTAATGCTTTGAATTACTTTTATTTTATTTATTTTATGAATACATTCAGAAATGATATCCCACAAGGTTATGCAAAGATTACTGATCTCCACTTTGCGCGATCCTAACATATCGCTTTCGCTTCGAATCTCATCAATCTCCTAATGTTTTCTCGTTGTACTTTTGACCTGATCCTTTCCTTTTTATCGTGTCATATATAAATCTGATATTCGTCCTATAAGAAATATTAGGGCAGTTTAATGTACTCCAGCATAACCCGCGTAAGGCAACTGGACTCACGCATACAATGATGCATAAATTTTGGGATCAAACTCTGGAAAATTTTAGCATCCAATATCCGAAAGGCTAGGTCGTAAGGTGACCCAGAGTTCAAGCACAGGAAGCAGATATCAACGGTTGCAGACGAGCCAAGATCTGTTACGCACTGTTTGTACAAAAGGATTCGCGGGTGCCAAATGTCTCCTATTCACCGATACTCTTGCATCCAGATATTTCTGGGTATCGAAAAAAACTACTTAAAATATACTGCTAATTTAGAATATGGTATACGCCGCCGTCTAGAATTCAAAGCTTTTACTTTATTAAATATAGCACGATTGTTTCTACTTATTTAACACAATTATACTAGAATGCTCAAGTTCAATTGCTTTCTCACGCTTCGCATGTAATAAATAATAACTTGCCCGAAGTCGGAACCAAAGCCAAGACATTTCAACATCATTCCAATATATTAAGAAGATTTCGGCGTTAAGTATTAAGATTATATGACAAGCCTAGTTGTGTGCCAAAATCTGTCAAAATTACGAGAGCGATAAATACTCGAATAGTCAGCTTATATTTTTCCCAAAACACAATCTATAGAATTAGATAACCACAAACCAAAGTTTATAGTAATATCAGGTGAGTATAATCTTATCGAGCGGAAGCTAGTTTATTATAAATAGCTGGATGTATCTTAATGAAATGTATCTGCACTCACATATATCAATAAATCAATGTATATTGTATACTCGTTATCGCTAAACAGACAGGCAAACATTCTAAAACAGTATCGACCTCCAGACGACCTGACTGACTACCTATGATTTCTAGGTCTATCACAAGTTTACAATGTTAAACAAATTATTAAATTGGTTTTACTTGAAAAAGTCGACTTATTCATTACGTAGTTTTGACTAAAAAATATCATTCAATTTTTTATTTAACAAATTCTGCAAAAGACAAAATTGTGTCGAAGAGATATAATAACAATCTTCTCTGATGACTACTCTAATTAGATAGCATAGAACTATGACCAGTTGCATTGAAGTCTACGTGTAAAAAAATACAGCATTCACATAATACTTGTATCTATTTTCGATTTTATATGAATGTTTTAGTTCCGGATAACAGTAAAACTGCGTGTGTGTATACAACCATGGTTATGTGTGTAAAATTATTATAATAAATCCATCATACACATCAATATGAAAGCATTTTTCAAGACCGCTTTCAAGTATTCTATCCAAGCTAAATATAAAATTGTTTTCGAACGCGAGTATATGTTTCATCATAAATATACATTACACATAAATCCTCAAATGCAATTGTTTAATTTGAATAAAAGTGGTATTATTTTAGTCTGACCTTCACTGAAGTAATCTAATATAGCCTTTAACGGTGCCTGCTAAGCTGGTACGGTATTTATGGATGAATTCTCAAAGCAGTTTCGCTAATGCATGAATTCTTGGACAAATAATAATAACGGTATCCTTTAGCCTTTCATCATTATTGCATTCCAAAGGGCCACTAAGGCGACATGCTTTCCCAATGCGGGTTACTAGACTTCCCATACCATAGATAATTTTATGGAGAATACAATTCGATCGAACACTACGAATGTATACATAACATCGGAATGTCAGAGGTACCGATGTGACCTAAGCTCTACTTGACAAGCGGTCTCGCTATCAACTAATCAAGAAAACGAATCATTAACTCTGTATTTTAATTGGCTTAAATACTTTTAAATACTTTTTAATTACTTCGCGCCCATCGCCCTTCTAGATAGGTTACGGCGATTTGTCTCTTTTCAAAACATTGAAATACGTTCACTCTAATTCGTGCCAAATTGTATACATAAAAAAGATCATAATATAAGTTGCCTTGAACCGGGATTTGTGCCAAGTACGGTATAAGTTCACGCGCTATCACATCTCGAAACGAAATCAACTGTGCAAACTGTGATTGGTACGAGTGGCACATATACCTAAACCCTGAATCTGAAAAATACGAAGTCGTGTATTTACTTTACGCATTACACCGGAATGCCATTGACGTCATCGGGTGTTCCGAACTAATCGCACTTAATTTGGAAGCTGATTATGCGGCGCTTTTGTCAGTCTTCGTGTTATTTACCACCGCACTGACGTATTAGTTCAAGTTTATATTACAATAGGAATTATGTAGGTCAATAGTATGCCTCCTTGTCGTACAATAGAATTACCGCATGGATGAATTTCATTGAAATAATATCCATATACACACACAAACTGGTGCGAATATCTATAAAAAAATAGAAACACGCATTTATGATGATATTTATTTCATGGAAGACCAACACCTACTAAACAAGATTAAACAAATGATAAACGCAATTAAAGGTTAAATTAAATTAAATTAAACCAACTAAAGGTCGTCACTATCATATAGCCGTATATATCAAACCTACAACCTAAGGCCCGACGCGATATGCAAACTTCTCAACCATTATTACCTCGTTCAGTCACAGTATGTGGTCATAAGTAAAGTATGTCAGCTCCAATAGTTTGATAATTAATATTATAATACCCCCAAATTATTACAACGTTAAAACATTTGTGCTAATCACGCAATCATTAGAAAATTGAATATTACGACAGGTTTCAAAGAAAACGTAATATATTTACTAACGGTGAGCTCTTCAAATTTGTGATAAGTGAGGAACATAAAAAGTGTTAATATTTCACGTGACTGTCCAAAATAGCGTATAACATCAAACACTACTCAAATAGTCGTGAAATACATTAGATCTGCTCTTAAAACCTTATTGCAGCAAACGTTTTGAATATATTCGTTTATGGGCTTAGTAAAACGCTACGGAAGTCCTCTTGCAGGACCTTAATATTGCAAGCTGCAAATACTTTGACTATGCCTATTGATATTTTTCTCCCGCAACCGACTACACATCAGTATACGTTTATAAAAACTACAAACATTCTATACACCTCACGCGAACGATTTCCTGTTTATCCACCTGGCCATACCTGCATATCCGTTGACCCAAACAACCGCAGATACAAGATAAGACGCGGACCATTGCTGGCAACGTTCTGACAGATTAATATTAATGTTCTACACAAGCGGCATGCGGTTGTAAAATGTGTAGATTATCGTTGTTACAAAAATAGCTGCGGTGTGAAGCTTCACGAATGATATCTAATCAGAGCAATATATTATCGTCCACACGTGACGAACACCGATACTATATACAACGCTTCGTACTCTAATAAAAAAGATAATATTGTAGTTCTTTTTAAATCCATGCTATGTTTGCAGAATACCACAGTATTTATTACGGACTAGAGTAGGTACAGTATGGATGTGTGAGCACTAATGGGGTTGTATCACTGTATTTTAGGTTTACTGGCACGTGTTTATATATGACTTAGATATTCATCCAACAGTGTTCTTTCCCCCTTTTATCCTATTCGTATTTCCTATACACTATGATGACGTACAGTTACTACAGTCGAATTTATTTTAACCGGATAATCAGCTTGCTCATTTTGCTCATCATATTTTAGATATTAAAGAAAATCCTTAGAGAACTTGAAGATCTACGGTCAAGAAATATCGCTGATACCTCATGGTAACTTATAGTATTTAGAAGCAATATGCGCTAATAAGATCGGCAGTAAAACCTTGCAAAGACCATACGATGATACAACCAGCTAATCATATATTAACAAAAAAAATGAATTTGTGCTATATCGTTGTGTAAACATAACTCATTATGTTGGCTTAAGTAAATTTGCAGAGGCAAGTCGAAAAAATAACAAATTACGAGCTCCTGCTAGCCAAGATATTGCCGGAAAACAATTAATATAAAAGTTGTTTAAACAAACTAATCGATAAGAACTTGTTTGCTTGCCAAGGTCACAAGTTCAAATAATTTATTTACTTAGTATGATTGTGTAAATTAACTTTATAAGGGACTTGAATTAACAACATTTAAGGAAATGAGTATTTCAATGTTGAATAATATCAAGCTCTACAATAAATAACAGAACTAGATCCGAAGGTCCCAGGAATGGAACCTACGACCTCTTCTTCACTAAAGACACCAGCACGCTATGTCACAAGCATTTTCAAATATCATGAACATAACATTCTACGGGTTCTATACTACAATATCTGTTAACTTGGAACAAATTGGAACCGTCTCCCGCTTGTGTATGGCGTATCCACAAAGCCACTCCATTATTACTACGACTCCTCTATTCAAGCAACTAATGATGACTGTATATACCCACTACACAGCGACATGCATAGATATTGAGACGGATTAGACACTATTATGCCACGTTGTAATGGACAGAGGTCTATTCTCTTATTGTGTGACGTCTCAGATGGCCTACCTTAGATTAACGTAGCCTCATAAGCGTCACTTAAACTATTAACAAATTAATATCCATAAGATTGCTGTTTAAACGCATTTTTCATAGACAGTTTTATAACCTTTTTGTGTTATCGTATGTTTTGTCCCTTTCGAACGACTTATGAATTCATTTTGAGCGAAGAAGACAAAACATTCGATAGCTAAAATAGGTTTATAATATGCTTATGAATAAGGCTGCAAATGGTTTTTCTGTAGTCTATACCTTATAAACATTTAATTAAAGGATACCTAGATGTGAGAGATGACTTGCAACTGGTATTGCCTTTGGGTATGCAGTCTTCCTCTCTGCGATGCACGTCACTAGCACCAAGTTACGTCAAACGTACGTGCCGATACGGAACGGTATGACACGATGAATATAACATGAAATGTGAATAATATTCCGCTGGTTATGTAAGGATATTTTTCTAGCTGCCGTGGCGACACGCCCCGACCGATAGCACTGGCGATAGTATCGGAAAAGCGCAAAATTAAAGCCACCAACTTTGTTTTTGTGAGACGGCAAAATTGCCACGTCGGCTCATATTAATCGGGATCAGTGTGTGTGGGCGCATACACAATGTCGGTAAAAAGGTTTTTATGCCTCGAAGAGGTTGACATTTACGAGTTAAAATTTTTTTTACATCTTCATAGGTCGCTCATTGCTACAGTACCAATGAGAATGGATTGTTAACAGTGAGGTATCGAGTTCGATGTTCGGTCGAGCAAGCCACTAACGGCCGATGCCAATAATCAATTATGAAAAAAAATGACTGAAGTCAATCTGCATTGTTTTCTACTTTTCGAATGGTCTCTTAGCATGTTGCCATAGTTTTTTCACTACTGAGATTGATTATTGGCAATATAGTATCAGAAAAAAAGATTGAGCTGTCAATCGCAAAAGGCAAATTTTAGATTGGGATTGTATATTGGCAGCGGCTGTTGAGAGTAGTTTGGATTGGTGGATGAGTCGATTTGTAACGAAGATATTGCCTATGTATCATATTTATATTCCCCGCACGTACTTTAATAAAGCGCGTTTAATATTGTTAGTATTAAAAAGAAGCTCGCCTAAATATTCTCTATTCTAGACCTCAATCCATATTATTCTAACACAATGTAGTTGTAAGACGGTACAACTACATCGCTGAGGTCTCGGCTTCGAATCCCGCATCGGACAAAGTGATATTGGATTTATCTATTCGTAGTTCGGAACCTGGAACTTGTGCCCGAAATGGCGTTGGACTCACCCTTTCATAATGTGGGACGGAAAACATAAGACGATACCTGGGTGTCCTGGTACCACCTCCAGCTACCCCTACTGAGCAAAATGCTTGAGTCTATTTATGTATGTATACATTGTAGTGAATCAGCTATCCCCTAGATATCAAGAAATATATACTTTGCTACAAAGTGCCTCATACAATGTACATAATATCATTATCGAAAAACAAACATTTGATATTGTTCGCTGCGTTTATCCACAAACAATTGCAATACATGCTAACCCAATTATCTGTTAGTACGTGCAGATAATTCCAAGCCCGGTACTAATGCATACTACAATAAGAACATATTATATACATTTGTATATATTGGCAGAGGTGCCATTAATACCACCTGCATTTCGCCGAACTTTCTTCCGTCCCAATATGTGGGAGAGACTATCTTCACGAGAAGCAAACATTCCAGCTCCGAGTACCGACTAGTTGTGAGATTAAGTCCAAAAAGATATTTGTGTATTGCCTGAATTATAGTAAAGACCTTAAGTTTAACGACCCATGCACCAGTCATAAGACACTAAACTAATTACTTAAGCGTTTTAAAAACTAGCTTTAGCGACCTGACCGGGCGAAAATATACTTTTATGAATTTATTATTTTACCTATGTTTACCAGACATAATGTAGAATTCAAATGGTGTAAGAATTTTTCAAATCGGTCCAATAGTCTCAGAGTATGCAATGCAAACAATCAAATATTTCCTGTTTATACTATTAATTTGTATTTATATAGGTAGTAAAAAAAATATTCAAACCGTTACAATATTCTACTATTGCAATAGTAATACGAACAGTAAATTCAATTTCATTATTGCATTCTATATTTATTATTTTACGTCTAAGGAAACGTCTAGAATTTAACCGCCATAATAGGTTTTATTCTGCCTTATACGGATAATGCAACTTAGCAAGTACAGAAATAGCATGTTGTAATAAAATAGAATTGAACGTTACACAATGGAAGCCTTTCAACGTGCAAAGAAAACTGGGGCCCGATTTATTATTGAAGCCAAAGTTAAACATACAGCTTGTAATGGCATATAGAGTGATTATAGCTAGCAATAGAAACCGCTCGAGACCACACAGCGAGCACCGAGTGAACGCGTATAATCAGCAGTCGCATTATCATTTGTCGCGGATACAAGCTTACGAGCGCAACCCGACACCTCTCGCATTACACTCGGTTTCTAAACCGCTGCACCGCCGATTGCCGACGCTCACAGCCACCCGCACTAATGACACTAAACAAAAACCCAACAACCGCTAATGTCGATCTTATTCACATCGTGGAAATATCCTTCAACGTCGAGTTGCGTAACCAAATCGATTCCTCTAAGCTTCCATTTATTTATAAACAAAAACCTGTTCATCTCGTATTGTCTAATTTCCACGCTAGATAATACACGTGAAGAACACCTATTCGTCTAATGGCCGCTGAGTACATTTGTTGCTAGACTCGTATGTGTATAATCTTATTCCGCTCCGAACAAATATCGTGCACGTTATTTACATTGAAATAAGTGTTAATTGGAGACGCAACAACAGCTGGCGCTCCGTTGGCGACGGCAGTTTTTTACAATCACAAGCACATCCCCAATAAATTGTATTCGATTGTGCCGCGCGCCATGAAATACTTGTAAGTAAGAATGCGTCGGTGTTCGGGTACACGGCGCGCTTCCGAAAGTACTTTCGCCTACGTTCGGCGCCGCTCGGCCATCTCCGCACCCCACAGCTGACTGGGCTAATGTGCGAGCGAGAGCGACATAGTGGCTCCGCGCGCACCCGACAAGGAACGCGTTCCGCGCAGCGCGACGGCCGCCATTTACTATCCAGTGCTCGGCTCCGTCGTAGTGACAGTAGATTTCATTTATCAAGCTCCGGAGCAAAATCGGTTTACTGTGAATTATCTACACAAAAATTCAGTGCTTATGATCGTAACAGTGTGATTAGTGAATGTGCAATGTCGTTTAATTTATACAGATGAAGGTTGGAGTATCGCGAAGCATTGCGATGGGTGGCATCGTCGCGTCTGTTGTCAACATAAAATATCGTGGATTATGCAAGTTGGAGTAAAATGTGGACGCGTGTACGGTAAATATCTCGAGTTAGCGCGACTATTGTGCGCCCAAGTTCATGAATACGTATGATATAGGTTAGAAAAGTGACAAAAGTGTAGAACGCTAGGGGGTCGGTGGCGGTGTGAACGGACGTAGTGTGCGCGGCGCGGTGCGGGCCGCGGCGAGGGCAGCCTCGCAACATGGACATAAAATCACCCATTGAGACAGCTTGCGCACACCGCCGCACGGCAAGCTTAACGAATTCTTATTAATTAGCCGTGCCAAATAGAAAACCAATATTGTTGCTATTGTACATGCGATCATACCAGCTAATTGATATTGTGGATCATTTGTTAATTTGATGATTTATGATTCCACGAATATCAGCTGAATTCTAACACTATACACAGTTCACACCACACTATTTATCGGTTACACAAACATTACACTTTATGTTTATTTATTATCTTGCGTAATAAAGTAATATCGGTGAAAAATATAAAGAAATATACAATAACACATAACATTTAAAGCGCAATCAACAGGATGATTATTCAAATATTTCCTGGTATTATGATCGCAAGAATTAAGTACATTACAAATAATAACATTACAGTTTTTAATCAATGATGTACAAAAGGGGTAAATAGTATATCAAGTATAAAAATAGAATTCCTTGTAGTGTTACTAATACATAACGATTTAAACGAGCACACGGCAGACATTACCCACTGACCTATACTCTCTGCTAATAAATAACAAAATCTTAGTTACACTCCTGTGATAAAACTTTGTGCACATATTAATAATTTTAAAAGCAAATTTTGAAGTAATTATATGAATATCAAAGCCTGGAAAAATAAAATAATTATCCAGCAAAAAATATGACATATGAATTAAACAAATAGGTAAAATATTTACTTCGTTTTCGATGAACACAAAAAATATGAAGTTATAATACACATAAACATGTTTACATTTAGAGTTTGGACTGTGTGATTAACGTTAGAGGTAATTACATACTTTCGAATGGTAGATTACAAGTGTATAAATACATAATGTAGGTACAAGGTATCGCAGAACCTCTGTAACTAGGTCTAGGCGGATAACCAGTCGCCGAGCTCGGCATTAACTGTGTTACACGAACCTATCGCAATATCCACCGGCGCAATACCAATATTACTACTGTTGATAACAAAACCTAATGAATACTTGTACAGTGCACCATTAATTTACCACTGAAAAACTACTGATAGTGCAACAAATATACACAAGGTCACACGAAACCTATATTTTTATGTTTTATGTTTACAACATAAATAGTATGTGGTATTTTATAGAAATTTAGTATTTCACAAAATAATATTTCAAACATTATCTCAAGTGCTAGGTTTATTTGTCGTTTATGTGATATTTCCTAACTACGTATTGTAAAATGATTGTGCGACGTTTACATCTTATATACATATGCTTCAAGGTCTGATAAATTGAGTTAGCATCGAATATAAAAAAATCATAGACATACTAACGGTTTTTATGGTTTTACAATTGGTGATTATATGACTCTATAAATAGAAAGCAAAGTGTCAAAGAGAAGATGCATGTTAGGTGGAATAGTTGGTAAGCAGTGCTGCGTGGAGTGTCAATATTAAAAGCGGCGCGTTTTCTATTGTTGCAGTAAATAAGACTATGAGGGTTGTAATATAATGCAGTGGCTGCACAAAATATTGGCGCTGGCAGTAATTTGCGCAGCTGTGGGCGAGGAGGTGTGTCCCGCCACGTGCTGGTGCAACGCCACACACCTCGCGTGCGACAACACGCCACTGCCGGCCGGCAAACTCGTCCAGGACGCTCTCCACAAGCATGGACCCCTGCTGCAAGAGATCGAGTGGACCGCCTCCGACATAGTCAGCCTCGACCCGCAACTCTTCGACGGACTGACCCAACTCACGTACATCGATTTGAGCAGAAACGAAATTAGGAGAACCGAACACGGCATTTTCTCAATGCTCGGCCGCCTCACGCGCCTAAACATATCGAGAAACCATCTAGAGGACATTCCGAGGTTCACGTTCGCCGATTTAGAAAATCTAGAATATCTAGATCTGTCCCACAACCGGCTCCGTGTGATACCGTTCCAGGTCTTCGGGCCTATGACCAAACTGGTTTACCTAGACCTGTCGCATAATAAAATAGCCAGTTTCCTAGATTACTACTTTAATCCTAACAAACTTTTGAAAGCTCTGTTCCTAAATAATAATAGCCTAGTCAAAATCACATCTAACGCTCTAGTCAATCTGAGAGAATTGGAGATATTAGATCTGTCTAGCAACAAGTTGGACTACATGCCCAAAAACATATTCGACAACTTTGAAAAACTGCGTGAGCTGAACCTGAGCTACAACAACTTCCAAAACATATCACACGATGCTTATAAGTATCTAAGGAACTTACTGCACTTGAACATGGGCGGCAACAGGCTGCGCTCACTGCCGCCAGCGCTCTTCCAACATAACGAAAACTTAAAAACTATCTACCTCGATCACACTGACATTACAGTTATACAGAACACTAACTTCAAAGGCTTAAATAATTTAGAAGAACTTAACATAAGGAACAATCCCTATTTGCGTGAGATAGAGACGTACGTGTTCCAGGACACGCCGTCTCTCACGCACCTCAACATCAGCTCCAACGTGCTCACTTTTTTGCCGCTCTCGCTGAACATGCTTGAGAATCTGAAACAACTAGACATCGGAAACAACCCGTGGGCGTGCGACTGTCGCATGGCGTGGTTCGCCTCTTGGGCCGAAAGCCGAACTGAAATCATCACGTCAGATCTCAGCTGTCGACTGACTTATCCAAACGACATGTTGACAATATTGAAGCACACGAACTGCAAGGCGCCGGAGTTGACCTACAAGAGCCCGCTGACGTTGTACAGATTACAGACCGATGCGCTGCTGGAGTGCAGGTTCAACGGGAACCCGGCGCCGTCCATCACGTGGATAACACCCACAAGGATGGTATTCCATTGGAACCCGGACCAGTTGATACCAGATATCTTCCACAAGCACGGCGTTGCGCACGACCAGTATTATAACGCCATAGACAATTCCAAATCCAGAGTGAGAGTGTTGGAGAACGGATCATTATTTATAGGAGACATACACAGAGAAGACTGCGGAACTTACTTATGCTATGCAACGAATCCTTCCGCCAACGTTTCAGCGGAAGTTATCCTAAATATAGACCCTATGACCATGTTCGAAATTAAAATGTACAGTTTGCTGTTTGGGGCCGTGTGCGCCGCGGCATTCTTGGGCATCACTCTGCTCGTGCAGGCGTTACATTATATATTTTACAGGTAAGTTGATATGTTTGCACGCAACGGACATTTGCGTTGTAGCGGCTAGGTCTGACATGTGTATGCAATTTTTTCAGGTTCCGCCTGATGGAGACATGTTGCAGCTGTTGCACGTGCGTGAGCCGCGACGCGCCGCGCACGCGACAGATCTACAGCATGTTGGACAACATAGAACAATACAAGAGGCAACAGTTGGAGAAACTACGCGAGAATTATGCCGTTCAAGTGAGTAGCGCCGACATTTTCATATCGTCATAACCGACGAGAACGTTTTTTAATATAATTATTTTTACAGGTGCATCGAATAAAAGAGAACTGTACGCAACAAATGGAGTGGATACAAAACAGTTACTCGAGTCAGGCGAATCATCTGCGTAACATAAGAGATATCGGAACTAATCACTTGACCGCTATGAAAGATCAGTATTATGACCAGGTACGGTTTTTCTTTAATTTAATTCCTCTTACGTTGTTCTCACGGTATTTTATTTAAATATTAATTAACCTTAAGCGCGCCTCAATATACCAAAAACTGTTTCGTTTCTATTATACTAAAACAATGTCTTTCTTGCAGGTAAAACGCGTGAGAGAATACTCGACGTGCCAACTGAACTGGGTGCGTGAGAACTACGTGTTCCAAAGGAACAAAATAAGAAAATTCAGCGCGCACCAGATCTTGCGGCTACGAGAGTCCTACAAGTACCAGCAGCAGACTCTGAACAAAGTGTTGGAAAACTTGCCGAGCCTGTACTTCGAAAACTGCCGCAGCGGCTCGTGCGGCCGCAGCGACTCCATGGCGTTCGACCCCGACGTCGAGGTCATCGACATGTATCTCAAGACCAAGATAGAGAAACTGTCCAACTTGCCCAACCCGATCGCCGACGACGAGAGCAAAATGTCGGTGTACTACACGCCCACGGAGAGGTCGGTGAACTCGAGGCGGAACTCGCCGATCCTCATCCCCGAGGGCATCCACATCAACATGATCGAGAGCGGGCCGCCGCCGCGGCTGTGCGCGCCCACGCCGCCCGCCTCGCCCTCGCCCGCGCCCTCCACGTCCAAGTGCGCGCGCCAGTACGAGTGCGTGGAGTGCAAGCCGGCCAGCGAGCCGCTGCTGGGGCGCGCGCACGTGCAGCTGGAGCGCGCGCGGCGCCGCGGCCCGCTGCCCTGCAGCGCCAGCTCGCCCGAGCTGCGCGGCGCGGGGGCCGAGGCGGAGGGCGCGGGCGGCGCGGGCGGGGGCCGCGTGCTACTGGCGGTGGAGGTGGCGACGTGCTCGTGCGCGGGCGCGGGGGCGGCGGAGTGCGGGCGCGCGGGCTTGTAGTACAGGCTGGTGACGCGCGTGTTCAAGGTGTACGCCGTGTCGGGGCGGCGGCTGCGGCGCGGCGAGTACGTGTGACGGTGCCGCGGGACGCGCGCTCGACTCCGCTTGTACTTCTGAGTGAGCTGTGATAGACTAGATCCAATTTGCGTACGTTTAGCGACGGTCAAGATTCGGTCTCTAGATGTAGGTGGTAAGGAGTATACTGTGCGATCCGTTCTCGCGACGGTCGCCGTAGTGAATTAAATAAGCGTTATGTGGGTATTAGATCTTGTAAATAGACTTATGTTCGATGATTTTTTTCCATTTTGATGTATTTTTAGGGTAAAAGAAACTCTTAGAGAAATACGCGTTTTATATTTGTTCGACTTAAACTGTAGAGTAAAGTGAGGCGTAAGGATCTTGTTATTACGATTGTTGTAATTGTTGCGAGGTTATTGGTACGTTGGTGTATCGGGCGAGGGCGCTTCGCGCTCTGATCTCAACTCCACAGCGGTCCATCACTCCGTATAACCCGACCCCTCCCCTCCCCCCTCTCTCTTGTAATATTATACTGTGTACCGTGTATCATGAATCCGATGACCATTTTCGACTGTCATCATCAGATTTAATATTATATATTTTGTGACAACTTCGTACAGAATGTATTGTGCAAATGGGTCTTGCAGTGATATGCCAAATACTACAATCCAGCAATGATAATATTATATAACGTTTCTTAATATAAAATATACAAATATTGTTGAACATTTTCTAAATATATAACAAGATTAAAACTGCTAATCATGGAGAAATAAATTATTTTTCAATGTAGACTTTCGTATTATTTATCAGTTCTATACATTAACTCTCGGTTGGAGTAATGTAAACAAATCCATATATTTATGTATGTGTACATTTACTATCAACACATTATATGTTGCAAAGTATGCCCGGCTGACTACGAAATCACGAAGGCATGTCGATTACTATAATATTACCTCCATTATTTTTCTATTCGAAACATGTTTACACTAATTCCATATGAATATATATCTTGTACACAAAAACGTACGTCTTATTAATCAAAAATAATGTGTAATTGTTTTCGTTATTTAAGTAATTCCTGTCGTGTACCTGAAGTTACTGAATATCGCAATGCGAGTGTAATTATGGGCTCATTATGTTAATGTTTTTTGCGAACGAGTTTAGTGTGTGTGACTAATTCGTCAAATCATACAAATGAAACACATCTTTATATTATCACGTTTATTTTCAACGTAAATATAATACATAAATATTTAATTCCACCACGAGCAAAAAAGAAAACAACACTATATAGTATATACTATATACAATAGCCGAATAAAAAAGCAAAATAATTGTAATTTCCATAATATGTAGTAGAAAAAAACCAAAAACGAAGCAAACGACACGACACGGGCGTCCTCTACAAACGTAGAATTAGTTATCAGATTTTAGTCCCAACGTTGAATTTTATTACTAGACTACCACTACCTTTGACATTCTTATTGCGAATTCTCAGGTACGTAGATTTATTAAAAACCTAATTATAAATACCTACACTTTAATACCTACACTAGCTTTGAAAAGTTTGTGGTTTGTCCCCTGAAATCGAATTTGTGACGTATGTTTATGAAACGGACTGAAACCTAGCGCTTAGCTCCATTTAACGCTCATATTAAGAGAAAATATAATTATCTAATTATCGAATCTATTGCGATGTTCTTTTGCGAGTTTATAAAATTATGTCCTGAAAGTAGTCAACTTTTACGATGCAAATTCTGTTATTCACCATTTCTGTCTAATGTATATAATATGGGACGTCAATTATGGCTCTCTAATGAACGCAGTCTATCTTTTTACAATAGATTTCGCCTGTATGGAGTGACATAACAAAAAACGCAAGATCAACTTGCATTATCAACTCTTCCCCTATACCTTCGGTTTAGAGATAATTTGTTTAAAGATTGATGCTGATTATGTATTTCAAAAAGTTTACACTTTTGAATTTGGCCAATACTCGAGGTGTAATACTCCATTTCTCCCCTCAATCTTCATTTTCTCTCCTACGCGACCGCCATATTCAACTACAGTTTACCAACAAATGAGCCAGTTGCCGATTGGTCAGATCAATCCCACAAAAATATTCAATTCTCAAAACGATCGAATCCCAAGTCAGGTGATATACGCTTAAAAATGCCATATATTTAAATGGTCAGAATTTGAATTAGAGGCTGGCACAGTCTATTGGTTCACCTATCATATCTTGGGAAGGAAACAGCTCTTCAAAATATCTGCCTTCGTATATACAAGCGAGATTTATATACGGATGTATAAAAATTAGTGTATAGCATGTAACAGGATACTATAATGTCCGCAGTAGTCGGCACAAAGTACACACAACTCTGTCGTCAGTCGTCACGTATTAGTTACACGTGAGCCAGCCGACACTATGTACACACCTCCTCCACCCCGGTCAGAACCTACCCTAGGGGATTTCGGTAGAGGGTTTTCAGGTTGTCTATAAAATATATCTTTTTTTTGTAAAATAATGCTTGGAGATGCGAGAAATAGCTTTATACGATTTAATCGGGAGTAGATAATCGTTTGAGTCTTGTCTTACCCATGGGGATGTTAGATCTAGGTTCGTTTCTCTTCCATATCTTTCATTCATTTCATTTTCCCATAATTCACGCACATAGTCCTGGCCCCACACTAAGATCGACTTTTGTGTCATGGGTATCAGAAACTACGGGAGGCTTTTCTCACAAACACCCAGACCCGAAACAAATACCTGTGCTTCACACTAGCATTTGTTTCAATTCGGGGATCGAACCTGCGGCCTCTTGTCACAGCCAGCGTCTAATCAACTGTGCCACGGAGGCTGATAATATTAGTAAATTTAGTTATATCAAATACTATTCTTAAATTTGTTTTTTGCTTGAATTTCAAATATCAATGGTTCACTGTACAAGATTGACTATTTTCACCCATGCACACTTATAACGTTGGTGGCATTGCAGTGTCTTCTTTCGTCAACAATGCAAATTCCATCAGATGCAATGTAAAGCCAATAAGGCCTTGCCAAAAGACGAAGAAATATACACGGATTACTACAGATCCCGCAATCTATTAACATTTCATGAACAATACTGGTCCTCTCTAACACGAACAAATGAATTGAATTCTAACACGACCTATTTGCCGTACCTATGTCGTATTATTACACTTAGCAATTTTTTGTGGGTTTTATTTCAGTTTCAAATTTCACGCTTCGAAGCATTATTCAATTAAAATAAATACATAACAATTCTAACAAGGATTTGTACTTTTAAAAGTATGTAGCAAGTGAATAAATGTTTACTTCATCATTTTAATTTAAAACAAAATATTAAGTTATAAAAGCTGATATTATAAGAAATCAAAATATTTTATATACATATTTCATAAATAAAATATCAATCTTTATAGAATATATTATAACTCTCAACTCAAGTTACATAAGTATGATGCAGGATATAAAATCAATGTCATATAACAATTTATCGCAATATTTTATAAGGACCATATTAATATATATTTTAAGTTATTACAACATTCAGCCATTTATTAAGAAATTTTGACAATATAGAATAATTTTCATCAGCACAGCACGATGTTTCATCTAAAACTGTCACGATATAAAGCGATCCTAAGTGAAGAAAAAAGAACACAATTCTGACGACATAAAATATTATTAAATAACACCTGAAAAAAAACTTGAACTAAAAACATGGCCCAAAGAATCATTTCCACTAAACAAAACAAATATTTGTTAATCTTCAGTAAAAAAACTCGACCAAACAAAAGCCACCTAAGCTATGAATATTCTTTGGATGCAAATAGAACTAGGGTAAGTCAAGATCACAAAGAAATCTGCTATCCATAAAATCCGCTATAAACATGAAAATGAAGACTCATCTTATCGGACCAAAACCAAGCAGTTTTAATCATAATTATCTGAAAATAGACACTATTCACATCCTCTTAAAATTCCAAAATGCTATTGTTGTATATATCTTTCTTTACATATTCTCACACTTATCCAAAGTTGAATTGATCTCTTCATGAGTCCAAAATACCTTTTCATTCATCTACGTCACACCAGTCCAAAAATTCAAATACTTGGCGGTACAAATGGTGGGACTTACCTTAGCCGCAGTCCTGTTCCACACGACCACCTTGTGTCCCGAGTTGAGCAGGTTCTTGACGATGCCGGAGCCCATGATGCCGAGGCCAAGGAAACCGAACTTCATCTGGCTGGCCTTGATGTTCTTCTCCAGGAGCGTCTCCGATACGTTCTCCAGGTCTAGTGGTGGGGTGTCCTGGGGAGAATGGGACGATTCGTTTACTACAAATACTGACAAATTCCTCTGGTATTGCAACCGGCTACTAATATCCATGACCATTGGTGTTGCTTTGTTTATTACGAATACAGACAATTGCTTCTGGTATTGCGTCCGTAGGCTACGGTAACTAATCGCAATGACCTATGGTGTTGCAGATGTTCATGGGCGGCAGTGACAAATTATCAGGTGAACCGTATGCTCGTTTGCCCCTCAAACTGCTTATCATCTGGTAGGCCAGGTCATCTTGTTCTCCTCTTAAGAAGTCATGCATAAAAAACAATAATTCAAAAACAAGTAAACTGATCATTAATACTCGGGGTTATTAAAATGCATTCTTTTATTGATCCTGTATTACAAGGGTTGCCGTGGTAAAGGGCAAGAAGTCTTAATTAATATTTTTCTTAAGGGTTTTTACATTGGCAATGTTGTCATTGCAACTGATGGTAAGTTCAGTGTATTGACCTTATACGTATTCTTTTACATTATCTTATCTCACACCAGCCGGAAACATGATTTTTTTTATTTGTATAAATAATTACCCTTGGAATAAAGGGCACGCTAGTGTGAAACTATAGTTGTACTTTAAAAGTATCCTGGTCCTTATACTGGAATATACTATTAGTCCACCACCAACAAGAGGAAACAGCGGGATTAACTAATATCTTTTAAAGTGCCTTCAATAATTAGAATAATGCCAGTGTGTGTAACAGTTCAAATCGAATAAATTTCATAAATAATTTGATCAATCATTTAAAGATTCATATCGTTTAAATTCAGAACAAGCTCTTCGACAGTTGACGCCAATACAAAACATTATATTATTAGGTTTAAACACCACAAATTGTCGGAGAATTGACAAACATATTAATTGCCTCACTCCTCGTGGCTCTCTTCACTTCTTTTCTTCAGATCAACAAACATCCGATCATCTAGTATTTTGAGTGTTTATGAACGCCAGTTCATATTCAGAACCGATTTGTCGCATCTCATATTTTTTTATCAAACCTATTGCTAGATGCTTGATCTATAGGTTTGAGAACAAACATAATTTTAAAATTAATAAATAATAATTCTAAAATTAATAAATATTTTACTTACAGGTCTAAGAATATTGGAAGGGCGGTGCAGCAAGCTAGACTTCTTGGAGAATGAGTGGTTCAACATGGAGGGTTTCTCGTTGACCACATCGGAGTCAGTGTAGGATCGAGACATGGAGCTCTTGGGCTTCTTGCGCGGCGTGGACTTGACTCCGGCGGACGAGGCACGCTTTATAGGCTTCACCTTTGAAATGCCCAAACGTATCTATAAATTATTGAGAAGAGTCGATACAATGACATGAACAGCACACACGACACAATAAGCAGGTGAGATATGGAAATTAAGCATGTAATGTTGTGTAATATCTGCAAGCTTTGACACTTCATATGCTTCCCAATGTATAAATGTCACCAAAAAACCGATTTCAGAATAAACTATCATAGCACAGACATACTATCAATTACTGTTTATTTATATAGATTGTTCTGGCCTGTATACCGTTGAAGCTTAAAGCAAACTAGAGGGACATTAAATAAAGTTTGGCCTGGGATAAACTTATTTACCCTGAATCGGTTTTCGCCGGTAACTTATCGGGTATATCCAGACTACGACCGAAAACTAAACTACGTGGTAATTCGGTGGTGACTTCAGAGATAGAGCGCAACTGAAAATGTTCCAAAAAAAATAAGTACTTTTTTTATAACCATTGTGTTTGGGTGAATACATAGAATTTGAATTAATGCAAAACTACTCATTCAAGCCCTTACGTACCATTAAAACTTTAAAAATAAAAGTTGTGCATTATTATTTTAGAAAAATCTATGTATTTTCCACCAAAACATGACGATAGCAAAATATTGTCATTTTTTGGTTTGCGAAATGTTTACTTGCATTGTGTCTGAAGTCAATAAAACAACAACCTGGTTTTGTTTTTGGTCGCACTCTGGGTATACCCTGTATAGTTGGAATAATTTATGTCTAACAAACATTCTTCAAACTAGGTATCACCGACGTTCGGATGATGGAGACATGATAACACTAATTAAAATAACATCAAGATTACACTAGTGCGAATATCAAAAATAAAATTATATTTTAATATATTATATAGACACTGTTTATTTTTACTAGATATATAGAAATATATGGGATACATTATTTACTGACGTGACACCTAATTTAACAATTAAAATATTTTGATTGATGTGATGTTATGTTTCCACCACTCCGTATTAGTTATTATTGCATTGGAAATTGTACGACTCGTTTTTTGGATAAGTGCAATTCGTTAAATTATTCTGGAATAATGCAGGTTTGATTTATATATTTAGAAGCGACATTTAGTAGCAAAAATATCAGACGTGGAGAGCTTTCCCTCTTTTCCAGTAGATGCATTTTTCACTAAAGTTGGAGTCTTTAAGCCGCTTAAACATACACAGTGAAAGGCTTAAACATCTGTCAGTATTACTAACTAGTAGCATGTTAAAACCTAAAATAAAGTAGGGATACGGCTGGCTAAGGGAAATAGAAAATGACATCTAATAGGCATAATATCACCAAAATAGATTGTATTGAAAAGTTGCTACTAAATTAAATTACAACTTTCACGACATTTCATCACAACAGCATCTTATTATAATAGATTTTTTATACGCATTGATAAATCAAATATTTTCCTACTTTAGAATTTCTGTAGTATCGAGGATTTGTTTACAAATATTTTATATACATAAAAAAAATGACTATAAAACGTAACTGCTTCCACTCATCGATCGTCATCACCTTATCTTTGAAAGCATTGGGTATGAAATAATCTACAGTAAATGCATGAGGAATGTGTCCAGCAGTGGGCTGCAGCGGGCTGATGACAATGATGAAATGCATTTAATTTGTAAATAAACTGCTAATTAATAAAATACCCACTAAATACCTCCTATGTTGCACGAATAAAATATTCTTATTCTAATAAAATACTTTAATTTAGGTCAAAACAGTTTTAAAACCTATTTTAGCTATCGTATGTTTTGTCTTCTTCGCATAGTGAATTCAAAAATTGAAATAGACCAAACATTCGATAACTAAAAGAGGTTTTTAAAATTGTCTATGAATAAGGCCGTAAAGCATAAATTCAAAATGTCGAAATTGTTGTGACCTAAATCGAGTAACTTGGTTTCTATTGTTCTTCAAATTGAATTTGACGCTTTGCTATGATTCAAAGTGAAAGTTTACTAGTAACTTCCTACGCAACTTAGATCTTGCCTGTATATTAATTTATTTATAACAATACCCTCTCAATTCGACTTAGGACTCCACCCCAAGTCATATTGTATCAAGTTTTAACAAAAACACCCTGTTGGTTTTGTGAAAAATCTCGATTTTAGTTTTCAAGGCAACCTGTCAACCCCTATAGGTACGAGTATTTTTATGGGTTAGGTAGGTTCCCAAACCCAGCTGAAGTGTACCTAAGATATTGCTAAATTTACTCATATACAGGGTGGCCAAAAAATCGTGAAAACTAAAATCTATTTTTGACATAAATAATAAACTTATAAATTGTTTTGCAATCTAAATAAATAAAGTTAAGATCAATGCCTTTAAAGAACCAAACAAGTGTACCAAAGTAGTCAAATAAACGTGTACTATTACTGAAAGACTTCCTACACAGATACACTGTGCAAATGGCAGAATATACCACAGCATTGTGCAGTCTGCACGCTCGGGGAAGCGAGTTAAACTATCAACGACGGTTATTTTCATATCATAGCGAACTACACCGAGGCGCTAATTTTATGTTCATTTCATATAGTTAAATCAATTATTCAATAACCCTATATTTAAAAGCAGACGGTAGTCACGGAATTAGATTATGTCAAATCGATTTTAACACTAAAATTATCAGGTATTTAAGGCATCTAAAAGCCTCCGTGGCCCAATTGGTTAGACGCCAGCTATGAAACGTGAGACCGCGTATTCGATTCCCGCTGCGAAACAAATATATTTATGTTAGGCCGTCAAATCGTAGAATAATTAAAAAATAATGATAAGAAATACCCCCAACAGTCACATACATAGTCCAGACCCTATACTAAGAACGACTATTATATCGTGGGTATCAGGCACTATGAGAGACTTCAGTCTCACAAACACCCAGACCGGCAACAAATTCCTGTGGTTCATGGAGTAGTAATGTGTATGTTGTCAAATCCTGGAATTTTCTACTCCATGAACCTACAAAATAAGTAACCTATCTACAACTTCATTTTTCCGCTGGAAATCTGTGTGCTAGGGGACATTTAATCATTTGTCATGCAGCGTCAATTTCAAATCATTATCATCATCGTCAACCTCAGGAAATAAATTGCGCAACACATGCCTCAACTGATGATACACTTAATAGATTGTACGAAACAACCGTCAAATATTGTCACTAATATTTTAAATTGAGATATTTCATACGCATCCTTCGATCAAATATACACTAGATACAACATGAGCGCTTAGAAAATGGCACAAAAAAGAGTGCTTTAAACACTCTTTCGCCTTCACTCACGCACCGACCGTTGCTTCCAAAACGTCACAGAACTTTAGACAATATTATGTGAAAAGCTACTTTAAGCTCCAGGAATAATTTGTGTTAATATATTCGGAATATTTGATCTTTTTGTTTACTCTTTTTCATGTCATGCATCGGTGCCACTTTTTAACAGACCTTTTACAGGGAACTGTGTATCTAGTGTATATTTGATCGAAGTACGCATCATATTACCTCATCTTAAAATAAAGCAAATTTTAACATACTACTTATTTATTTATTATTTTTATTAAAAGTATTACTTTAATCACCACTGCTGGGCAAAGGCCTTCTTCCTTTCCTTCCATTTGTCGCGGTCAGATGCTAATTGCCGCCAGTTCGGAAGATAAGATTTGAGTTCGTCCTGCCATCTCCTTCCGGGCCAACCATCTAACATACTATTTTATGCCAAATTTATTTTGCTTTAAACTAAAGTCAAAGCGTCCAATGGCCTTTGGGACGTAAAGTCCTTATGGACCAATTTATTAAAATTAACCAATAAGCGACACAATATAGAAGTTGTAAAAAACATAGAGCACAGCGTTTAGCTTACGTGAATGAAGCTGATAAATAAAAATCCACACATTAAATTCCAACTCAATAATTACCAAACACTTACCGAACCTCATAGTATGCTCCACGAAAGTACAATGACAAGTCCAAATGACATAACAGGAGCTGATGAAATGATACATTCAAGTCATTCATTTATGCAACTAACCTTAGGTGTGGCGCTCTTTTTCTTCACCGACTCAACAGAACTGCCCTCTTCTTCGTCAGCCTTCGCCTCTTTACTCTCTTCCTCTTCAAGAACATCCTTCAGCTTGTCAAACTCTTCCTCAGCACTGCGCGCGTGGTCGTCCAGATCACCGAATTTCTATTGGAAAGAAAAGTAATAAAGTAACTCTGTTGGAACGTTTAGATTTTGAACAAATTCTTTAACTACATCATATTATGAAAATAAAACTGTTTTAAAAAGGACATCCTTCATATCAAAATCACTAACTTGAGTATCCCACAAAGTCTGTTCATTATATACTTTGTCGTAAGAAAAATGTATTATATAGTATTTTTAACTATAGCAGATTCTGAACAGGTACATATCATATTCATCATCATCATCATTAGCCCATTGCAGTCCACTGCTGGTCATAGGCTTCTCCCAAGGAACGCCACAGAGCCCGGCATGTCACATTGACTAAACATTATTTTTGGTACATAACACTATATGCATATTATTACAATTTGAAGTAATTTATGTCTGCATTGGCTAAATAGTTTATATTCTAGAGATCCATTATAAAATTGACACAAACCTCAGGGTTCTCGATATATTCTTCAATCTGAGTAACTGCTTCTTTGAAAGCAGCGGTCTTGCACGATTTGATCAACTGTTCCTTGTACTCTTGGTACGGCTTTATGTTGTTATCTTCGATCCAAGCACTGTTAGGGACAAACACTACGTTAGGAAGGAGTAACAAAGAACTAATATTGGAGTAAGGCCTTTTAAAGAGAAGAAAGTTGTTAAATCACCCACTGATTCTCTAGCTGGGCGGTCATATAGATTTTACATCTAGTTCCATAAACAAAAACCTACAACTTCTTAAACCATAGGATGTCACGCGACTTGGAAGCGACGCATGATGGCAAAGGATCATTATCGTCCTGCCTTTCCCCTTATCACCCAGAACAGATTTTCTGCCTAGAGATCGTATCTCTCAGACCTGTCCATGTTCCCGAAAGTTTTGACGACAGGCTGGTCAGGCGGTTATCAAATAAAAAAAAAATATTTGCATTAACCGTACGGAACTCATGTGACGCAATTGCACATAAGTGATATTGGGGACGAGAGATTACCCAGATCATATTACAAGCAAAAAATTAAAACCTGCCACCTCGGCAACGTAAGCTTTTGTACACGATGACATTTCCTCATCATTGATATACCTGATTCAGTTCGGATAGATTTCGCTAACATGTTATGCTCATCCACTGAATAAAATAAATATTCCATCCTTAGAATATACTGATTCCATATTTCATGACAATTCATGCCAGCTCGTTATTCAATATGAGCAATTTACCCATAACGTTCTTAAACCACGAAGTGATCGGCATAAATTGTTAAAACTATTTTGAACTTATTTATATCAATATGTTACACCAAATAAAAAAAATATTTCGAGCCTTCCTGTTGCTGAATATTTTAATAAAACGCTATAAAATATTTGATTGCAAAAGGCATTGCTGGCTTGCGATGCCATGGCTTGACGGTCCACACCATCCCGGCGCGAACCAAACAGTTCTCAAATTCTTTTTTATGCCACACCGTCAGGCCGTTCCCTCCTTCCTACAATCCTGGGTCCTTCCGCCGTAGTGTGAAGAGGCACCTTAGCAGGCCGGCATAATTGTTTCCATTGGCATAGGACTGCCGTCCGATGCTAATGGATACTCTGCCTGGGCGGCATTTGCGCTTACCATCAGGTGCAATGCCGCCACTATGCCGGGCCATTATAAAAAAAATATAATACTGTTCGCAAACATTTCAAGTGCCGTTCTGTACACCTTTTCGTGTAGCGTGTACTGCAGTTCAGGAATATCAAATTCCATCAAGTTTGTTACAAACTCAGACATGTCGAAAAAATATAACTTACGTGATATAATACTCCAAATAGTTTTGCAAACGTACGAATTTAATTAAAAATATTGCAAATTATATGTTCTAAAATATTTATAAAGACTATTGGATTATTTCATTCATAGACAGTTTGTAAACCTATCTTAGTTATCAAATGTATCTTCTTCGCGCAAACTGAATTCAAAAGTCGTTCTGTAAATATCTGTAGAAAATGGATGTAAAATGGATTTGATCTACCTAGGTGGTACCACTGTATCCGTGAAGTTGCTGGATTATGCTTCTGTTTGATTACTGAAAATGCCAAAGACCATAAATTGATGTTTGGACGTTCATTTCAGTCCGAATAATGTACAGTGTACACTCTGGTGAAAACTTGGAGATAGTACTCTACGAAAGTTAGTCAAATTCTAAGATGGACCTATAATATCTATAGTTTCGAACGAGCCAGTATATATATAGAGAGACAATACAGTAAACACTAAAATTTTCTTTGTTGCGCATTTTCACAAAAAAATCTCATTGAAACAATGCAGTTCCAGCGACCTTGAGCCCACGCCAACAATATTCAAACAGTGCATTCTTTATAAACGCCTATTGCTATAAACTTTGTGTGGACCGGGGAGAATAGCCATCAAGGCATTCTAACTCAACTCCAATGCGCTCACCATCAGGTATTGTAGTAACTTTAAGAACTTGTAAATAAACTCCATACCGCTCAAGACAAAGTTAACAAGTCTACGAAGACTGAAATGTGTAGTTCTGGTTTGGATGGTCAATTCACCCAATTATAGCGTTATATTACCTATTTGAAATTAACCAACTGTACTTGCTTGGGAATTCAACTTTTGATCGAAAAACCATGCACATTTTATCACGAGGTGATTGTGATACCGGCATAATACTAGTGCTCGTTACATTTCTACGTATGCTTCAGTAAAAAATAAATATACCCATAATAGTTGACGCTAGTTCTGGGACTGGTTATAAAATAATAAAACATTTATGTATTCAAAATGTATAAAAATAACACAAAATAAACCAAATATTTAAGGGCAGGTAGGTGAAACACGCAACACATGTTTAATACAAAACTTAGTCACCAACAAAATATATAAACCGTGTTTTAAAATCTTAAGAGAACCCATCTCGCTTAAATATAGACAAAGGCCGACATAATTGTATCAAGTGGGGACATAATCGATACCGTATCTGCCCGACACTGCACTTACCCGACTTTACCCCCAGGTGCGCTGTCACTTCGAAGTGCCAGGAAAAAAGATAACATAACCCCCTTTTAGCGAAAGCAAGCGTTGTTGCTTCTCATTTCATCAAACTAAACCAGGGGTCGGCAACATGTGGCTCACGAGGCATACGGCTTTGGATGTGAAGCTGCGGCTCTTTAGTTCCATATGCCAAAATTATTTATTTAAAAAAAAATTACATTTAAAAATCATTCTGAATCCATTTCTCTCCAATATCTCTCAGCCAACTATACTCGCTTTTAACCGCACCCCTCCCCCGTGTCAAGAGTCGTCACTGTAGTCAGAAAAAAAATTGTCGCTTTATAAAAAATGTAAATTGTTTTTGACTCTTCCGATTCAAAACCCCAAAAAAAGACCCGTGAACTAAACCAATAATTTAGATGGCGAAGCTGTTTTCTATTGGAACTGTTGTTTTATTGAAATGAATAACAATATTTTGTATGGACCACGTCCATGCCTCAAATCCTTCACAGCCTCCGTGGCGCTGTTGATGAGACGCCAACTGTGAAACGAGAGACTGCGGGTTCGATCCCCGCACCGAAACAAATGTCTGTGTGAACCACAAGTATGTACATATTTGTTTCGGATCTGGGTGTTTGTGAGACTAGGAAATCTATTGCTATGGGTCGAAATGATGGAAATGATGAAGTGACCACCAACTTAAGAGTTTCGTAAGCCTTTAGTTCTATTAAGACAATTTTATATAGAGTCTTGAAATAGTATCCTAAATCCTACTTCCTAATAATATTATAAATGCGAAAGTTTATGTGTTTGTTACCAATTCACGCTCAAACGGCTGAACCAATTCTGATGAAATTTAGTATGGAAGTAGCTGACACCCTGGATTAACAATAGGCTCCTTTTTATCTCAACAAAATGTAGCGTAACGTGGGATGGAATTAAAAAAATATATACTCTTTCAAACTCAAAGGAATGTGATGTGAAGTTTAAAGTAACAGTTATTACAAGAAATAGTTCCTTTGTTTCTAAAGTGCACAGGACTCAAAAAGTATGTGCACCCGGGCGAATCCGGGCCGAACCGTACTACCGAACTAGTACTTTACTAAAACTTAAGCTTATTACAATGACATAGGTCTGACGATTCCTTGAACTTAGACTAGTATGAAATATTCTGGTAAGAATATGAAATGACAATGCAAAATCGACAGTATCCTTACTGCAATTAGACACAATACTGACTAAAAAAAGAAGCTGCGGGTGCGATTTCTGAACCAAGAAAACTATTTGCGATATCGACACAGAACTAGATTTTATTATTAGGACAGACCTAAAAGTGAGAATGGTGAGTGTATTTTATAATATTCTCTTTTCTCAAAAAGTAGTAACGTAACTTAACATTTATACATTTATGTATACATTTCAGTTATCATGTGTGGTGCTACTATATAATATTCTATTATAACTTAGGACATTAGGTTTAATATTAAACACTTTTTTTACATTTATTGGAAAGAAAAGTTTATATTAACTAGTATTTAAAATAAACAGTATTGCAAAATTAGGATCCTAATTTTGCAACAATATTTATAGACAAGTCCATGTTTACACTAAAGTCCACCTGGGGGCAATGACCCCTGCCAAATGTATAATGTATAGTCGCAGTACTTACATGTGTTGCATATAAAAGCGGAGAGCAAATGAACTAATATGTATCAAACATTTAGTGCGAATCTCTTATACTTGCTATTTCTAGGTAGGTCTCATCTAATGTGCAAAATTCTTCCAGTAAGAATATCCAGTAACTATATGCTTCGGTGGCGCAGTATGACTGCAAAGCTGAGATCTTGGTTCGAATCCCGAGGGTGGTGCAAAATGATATCAGATTTTTCTATTCATTATCTGCCAGGATTAAGGGGTTCGTTCCCGATATAGGCTCGCGGCTCGCCCCCTATCTCATCGTGGGATGGAAAACACAATACGAAACGTGGGTGTTCTGGTAGCATCTCTGCCTATAGCTTTTTGGAAAATGGCGCAAGTTTAGTTTTGAGCTGAAGAAAACTAAAACTATGTCAGATAAGGAATGAACAAGCAAGTGGAGATCTTTAAGTGTGTAATCCTACATACGTCTAATAGTAAACCTTCTAACTAAATGTTCCTTTGAATACGCCAATGCTTTTTTATGCTTTCACGGCAAAGTGACGGCATTGTCACATGTTGAACAATGTAGTGCAGTCCACGTCAAGTCCAAGGCGAAACCGGTATACAAAGACGCGAAACATTTGCAGTTCCAATGGTGGACTTTCCATCCATGTATGGTCATTAGTATCTGGCAAATATGCTGGCATCAGAAATATGTGTCACAGGTAATCTTACTCGCCAAACGAAAGGCAAATACTGTGGCAACTGGTCAAGTTGACTTGTATTACATCCCCAGGTGTTTAATATGGTTCTAAAACTTTAAAATCATAATGATAATGATTATTATTTGTATGACCAGCCCACTCAGACTGTCTCGGGGGCGTAGTTGTACTACGGTACGGTCACAAAGCTGATGTATCGCGTTCGTATCCCTGGTTGACCAAAGTGATATTGGACTTTTCTACTCATTATCAGCCCAGAGTCAGGAATTAGTGCCCAATATGACGATAGGCTCGCCACCTATCACATTGGGGGACGGAACATACAAGGCAAAATGAGGGTGTCCTGGCACCTCTGCCTACCCCTTCTGGGAAAAAGGCGTAAGGTTATGTATGTATGTATCAGCCCATATACATAGTCGTGCCATAAGTTCTGTCCATTTTTTAAGTGCCTCATAAAAAATATTTTAAGTGGTGCTGGTTAGTTTGCTTACATGATAAAGGTTTAGGAACTCACTGAGTATACAAACAAGTCATTTGAACACAATACATCTAACAGTAAACATGGAGTGGTGTATTAAAGAGAATCATATTGCAGTGATCGCGTTACACAAGTGTAACAAAACACCTAAAGAGATTTTTGACATCTTAAAACTTTTAAGAATAACTTTAAATTTGGTTATTGCTCTATAAAGCGAGATACAATGAGATGTCTTCTGTCGATGAGAGACCAAGAAGCCGTCGCCCACGGGTCACAAGAACGAAAGTAGCCATTAAAGCTGTAGCTGAGCGAATTCGTAGAAATCCTCTTCGCAAGCAAAAAATCATGGCTAGAGAGATGAAAATCCCGCCACGGACCATGTCTCGCATCATAAAAGACGACCTTAGGCTTGGTGCTTATCGAAGAACTACTGGTCAGCGTTTGACAGTGGCTTTACGTCACGTAAGAGCAACAAGATCAAAAAAGTTACTTGAACGGCACGTGAGTGGTAGTTACTGCCAAATTCTGTTTACAGATCAAAAAAAAATCATTGTGGAAGAGAAATTTAATCGCCTAAATGACAGAGTTTATTCTCACAGCTCTCGAGAAACGGCTGAGAAAATTTCGAAAGTAGAGAGAGGACATCATCCAGCATCTGTGATGGTTTGGTGAGGAGTGGCGTACGATGGCGTTACTCACTTGCATTTCTGTGAACAGGGGGCAAAACTCGGGCAGCTAACTATCAAAATGACATTTTAGAGCAAGTAGTTAAGCCTTTAAACGAAACCATGTTCGCGGGACAGCACTGGATGTTTCAGCAGGATTCGGCACCCGCACACAAGGCTAAGACAACACAGCGCTGGCTAGCAGCCAATTTACCTGAGTTTATTGCTGCTGAAGATTGGCCTTCAGGAAGCCCGGACTTAAATCCTTTAGACTACTGTTTATAGAATATTTTAGAGGAGAGGGCCTGCTCGAAACCTCATCGAAATATTGAGGCATTAAAAGCTGATTTAGTGAAAAGAGCAGCCTCGATACCATTAGAAGTGGTGCGTGCGGCGATAGACAAGTGACCAGATCGTTAAAAAAAATTGTAAAATCAAAAGGTGGATATTATGAATAATTTGTATATTTTTACAATTGTATAGTAAGTATTAAATAAAATAAGCACACCTCCTTGTGTTTTATTCATTTTGCCTTTAAATTAGACGCCTTTATATTAGGGACAGAACTTATGGCACGACTACGTACATGTAGGGGATAAGTATTATATATATACATATTCGATTGTAGTAGTTGAGGAGCCTATACCCTACAGTCGGATGTCCCACTACAGGATACTCTACAATCGTGAGTATGAGAAAGTGGTTAGGCCATATAGTCCACCATGCTGGCCTTGTTGGCGGATTTTACATAGTATAGATAGAAGTTGTTACAGTATTCAGGTTTCCTCAATAACTATTTATACTATAGTAATACTTATTTAAAATAAACAATCCTTAGCCTTTCATTACCCCTTGTCATACACTAAGCAACCCCATAGATGTGCTTTAACTGCTACCTATCAACCAATTGCAACTGTACAGCACATTTCACAATTATCCATAAAATGTGACAAATCTTGTAAGCATGCCATACATTGCATAGTCAATCTCATTAAGCATTGCATACATGGAATTGGTAATATATTATTCAGGATCTAGCATCTCATAGATGGAATTAAATATGACACCCATCTACTGTCTATCTATGACTACCCCTATATTTTCTTTGATATTGAACCTTAAATTTTGATACCCACTCAAATTGTAAGGGCAAATATTTGAATGCCAAGCCATGAATCAAAATTATATTATCTTTCCCTGGGATTATATTATACACATTGCAGATGCCATGGCCATATGTCAAATCTTCATGCATGTGAGAACCTGCATGAAGTTTTTATTATAAAATTATGCAATCAACATTTAGCTAAATTAATCTAAGTTTTATTAACCAAGTGAGTTGACTATCAAGTGAAGAGATCTGATTGTGGCTCATAATAAAAGGCGCATTGAGCTGATGGTGTAAGTTTTACCACAATTGATGTATATAAAGAACTCTTATCTGAAAAGCACTGAATTTAACATACAAGTGGAGTTCACAATTTGCCATGCCAAAGTTATACAGGAAGCAGTGCCCATGCATATATCTGTAAGTGCATTTTTCAAAATACACACACAGCATTTTAGCCCAATATAGCCACTGGTGACTGTGCATATGCATCTTCTGGAGTGTTTGAATGTTTATTATTAAGTTTTCTCTGCCCAATGTATTGAATATGATTTTCTTTGGGTTCATCACCTCACATACATCCTTCATACCCTAGTGAGTCAGAAAGTGCCTGGATCACCTAAATATCCATTCATCATACTGCATCCACAAACAGCAATATCAATCAATACCGTCATGAGCCTACGCTGTACACATTCTTTTGTGGATCTACACAATACAGATACAGGAATTATCTTCAATGAGAAGGTCTAAAAGAATGAATATTGTTTATGACATTAAGTGAATGCCTCAAATATAGTAGGGATTGAAAAGTGGTAGAAAATATTTGGTGAAATAGAACAAGGCATAGAATCAAAATGTTAAAGTATGGTATATCAAAATGATTAAACCCATTATAGAATTGTAAGAGAGGTGAAGTTAGAAGTCCAAATATTAAGCAAATATTTTGATTCAGAGATTCATTTTAGTCATTTCCAAACAAATATGTTTTCACCTTTACTTTATTATTAAATTTATACCGTGTGGAGAAACTTCTTTACTTGTTGCATTTGAGTCTATCATACCCACATTACGACATATCATAATCTATATCTCTATCTATATCAGCCCATATTCGTCCCACTGCAGGGCACGGGCCTACTCTACAGTCGAGAATGCGATTGAGAGTGGTTAGGCCATATTGCATCCTTAGTATTAGAGACCTAAAGAAAAAAATTTTTTTTGGGATAAAGATTTGTAACATAAGATCTATTCTATCTTGTCTACATTTTTTGGATTCGGTCAGTTTAATATTAAAGGTGCGATCGTAAAATAATACCTCACACTAACTTAATGTTAAAGCCAATATCAGATCACAAAATATTGATTAGTTTACTATGTTTATTACTAATAATACTAGTAATAATAATAGTACAAATACTTAAATTATCACACTAAACTAACTTGAGGGAAAATTAAATACATTCGTTTTAATATCATTCTAAGACAGTAACTATGATTTTAAATACCTGCTGAATTTATAAATTGTTGGGTTCAAGTGTTATATATTTAATATTTTCTTACCTCACCAGCAGAATACCTACTGTTCAAAATGATTTTAATTTTGAATGGTTATTTCTAGGACATGGTTACTTCCATTTTTGCATTTCTGGTTTGATTCAAATTTCCATTATTTGTAGTATTAACCCTAATTTTTAACACAGGGAATTTCTTAGCACTTTCTATGTAGCCTGTGTACACAGTAAACATTAGTGATCTGTTTGTATATTTTTTGCAGTCATGTACTTAGTACTTACTAGTTATTTGTTCCGAAGAAATAAATGCATTGCACATTAGTCGCTTTCTTCGGCGGCTTCAATTCCGGAGTTGGTATGGCTACCTGAAAACCATCACAACATTAAATTAGGTTAGCCATTTGTTTGCATGGTAAAACAAATTTATAACATAGGTGATATGTCGATAACATAACCAGTTACCAAATAAACGACTCGGAGATACTATAAATTGTGAGCTGGCGTTGCTGCCACCTAGGCCAGCAATAATGGGAAAATTTCCCGCCTATAATTACTTACGTACAATCTGATGAAAATAATCAACAAACACTTGTCATTCCGTTGTACCGCTTTAAAGCTGACTTACAGACTTTATGGAACCAAATACTAGCTTAACGTGATATATTTGTTTGAAAGTAGAAAAGTGAAGCCTCTTACCCGGCCTGGCCAAGGGCTAAAACCCTTCATTTTCGCCCTGAAACAAACACGTTGGACAGTTTAATAACGCTTAATTCTAATAAGAAATATAATGAACACATTTTAGAGCCGTTTTAAGCTACATACCAAACTAAATCACCAAGTTTATATCCTTCAGACATGATGCACGTCCTTCTCTCAGAAATTTTCACCACCAACACAGACGACTAAAAATACAGACGGCCAACTCCATACAAATGTTTTAACACGTTATGCATACTCACACAACTACATTCATTTATACATTCTACATATAGAATTCCATAGAATTCATTCAAATGTTCATCGGACCTTTCATTCTTTTCATTGATAATTTTACCACTGACCAATAGTATTTAAGATTATTGTTCCGCGTATTCGAGCCATCTACTTCGCGCGTTATACGTATATATATTTTGACGAGTTTCGAACCAGAGCTGGAAATCGGTATTTTACCGAAATTGCCGATTTTTCAATTATAGGGATGTACAACATATTTTAAGCGATCCGATTTTTATTACCGAAAATTTACCGGTTTTATATTTGGGTATCATTCGCATGCATGTTAAAATTACTCGATTTCATACGAAAATAAAAAAATAAAACAAAGTTATAATTCAAAACCTTTACTCAACAAAATTTATAAATGAATTTTATTTCATATTTCTACATTATTTTTAACATTTTTATCATAATTTAATATTACAACCTAAAATACTTTTTATACATTTTCAAATTGATTTGAACATTTTCAATTTGTAAATATTAATTCTCTTAATTTTAGGACTATTAAAACAATGCCAAATCAAAGAATATCACTGAACTAACAAATAAAAGTATAAATGGAAACATTTAGTGCACAATATATTTTCCAATACCATGAAACGGCACAATATTGCTATATTTGTAAAGTGTAAATTAAATATAAGAAGCCATTCGTGTAAATTAATAATAAAATACACCCAATTTAACAAACATTTGAAACAGAGCAAAATTAAAAACACATGCTTACATATCTGAAGTATTTAATAACAAATTATTGTTTAAAGTACGACGTAATGAAAAATATATTTGGGAAAGTCATAATATCATATTTACAATAAGAAAATGTACACAAAAATGTATATCAAGTGATATGATATTATGATACATTAAAAATAGGCAATAATGTTGTGTGTAAAGTGTAATGAAAAATAATGATAGTAAATTGTTTACATTAACATATTGAAGAATAAGCAATATTGTTAAATTAATACAATAAATGTGTTGGCTTCAAATCATAGAACACATTAAATGCATAACACCAACATACTAAAACATTTGAGATTAACTATTATATAACAACATATTAAAGAAATAGGCAAAAATATGTTTATAATAAGGTAATTTTGAAGAATGCTTTTATGCTATTACAGTCCATAATATAGGTTGGTAGGCACACCTGTTTTATGCATACTGTTTTCAATATTATTCATTTCATTCTTAATTTCAATACACTACTACATTGCATTTCATTTTAATAACATATGACCAAAAACCTTTAACAAATGCCTTTTCTGAACATCTTAATCATATCAAATAGTATCTATATTATAAACAGATTATTAATGAACATAATTACTTATGCTGTGAATTAACCTTTGTAAATATTAACATATAAAACTACAGAGTAGAGATCCTTCAGACACAGAGGTGAAACTTTCTTTATGCTTCCAACGATGAACCCATTTGCCTGCTAAGTACTTGGACTGCAAATTTAACCCGAGTCTTGCCTGGAAATTATAAAACAATTAATTAATAACAAAATAAATATGAAAAAGACACAATCAGTTGTTTCCACTGCTTGCCTGACGTTAAATAATAATTATAAAACATTAAATAATTATAAATTAAGCTGTGATGAACTTGCGGGTACCTATACCAATAAAAAGCTCTAATATTGAATTGTACTGTACTAGATCGGTCTATGTTGTCCCAATTGCAGAGCACGAGCATCCTCTACAACCGAGAGTATCAATAAAAGGTGTATGGCTACATAATTCGTCACGATGGACTCATACAAAAAGCTAACCTTTTCACATGAGATCCAAAAAATCTGTATTTTATAATGTATTTGAACATATTGTTATTTCTTATATTCCGGCAACAATTTAAAACTAGGAATAGTGTCACAACATGGTCACAGCGGAATAAAATATTATATTTACCTTGTTTCTGTCATATGAGGTTAGAATTATGTTTTTCACTAATTTGGTGCTCCATGCTCCGCCAACATAGCTCTGTCCATTTAGTACATTGTTTTTATACTTTGTTTGGGAAGGACACACAACACTTTCTTAAATACTTTATTTGATTTGTGGTAAATTCACTCGGGAACAAAACACGTGACCAACATTAATAATTATCATGAAAATCACAAATTTATTGATACCATTTGCACAAAACAAACTATATAACGTTCGCACTGCTAAATATTTACGTTACTGATTACAAAATAGATGAAATAACATAAAAAATATAAATAAAATCAGTCGAACCAAACTAACAAACAGCGATTGACTGTTGACAAAAATGGCGGCAAGTGCCAAGTGCACACGCACACATTTACAAAAATAGCGTAAGTGAAAAAGATGGGGCGAAAACGGCATATGAGAAAGCGAGATAAAAAAATGGGTCACTTTTTAGGCCCAAGTTAAACGGGCCTGACCACCAACTAAACCAAAGACAAATTAGAATAACTATAGAGCACGAAGAAGCGTCTATTCTTTAAAATGTCTATGGTCATGCTGTAAACCGTAATTTATCGACAAAATATTTTTACCGATTTAGCAAAATGACATAAATTGAAAGAAATATAAAAGTAAAAAAATCACATACATGTTAAAAATTAATTTTATGTATATTGTTGTTGATATATGCACTCACTTAAATTCATATATAAAGAGCATAATCAAAGTTTTAAACACAATTATCATTTTAGAACGCACAAGATTCCATAATCGTTTTGCAGTCTGTGTCTTTTGTTTACGTCAAAGTCAAACATTTCAGTAAAACTTCAAAAATAAACGCGGAGAAAAACGTGAATTGAAACTACCACACACAGTTTTATTTGATTTAATTTATTTACATATGTAATAATTAAGCGTTTTTTGCGCAACAACATGTCTAAGAGATACTTCCCGCAACAATATGGCGACAGAAAAAAGGCAAAACTTGATGTCAGTATTTCTGACCATAACTTTCCTTTGAGTCAAAACAATTCTTACAATACAGGTAAATTTAATTTATTATTCCTTTTTCATATGAATTTCACGTACTTCCTTTAATTACAACAAACTATTATTGCGTCGCATACATATAATTTTAAGTCATGGTATTTTAACGCGCTTCAGGATCTAATCAAGCGGATAAATGGAGCGATGATATTGAAGATGAGATGCTTCTCTTGGCCAGCCAGGTTTGTGAAGACGCCTGTAGTGGCAGTGACCTCAGTCAAATACCTGACTACACAATATGTATGCAGCCTTCTTCTACAAGTACTCAGATGTACAGTAGACCAAGTGCGAGTAAGCCTAAAGCCGAATTCGTGTTCAAAAAACCATCCAACAACTTATCCAGTACATTATCAACGCATTTAAAAGACAAGTGTGACAGGATATCGTCACCATTATCAGGGATCTCATCCAAATTAATTGCTAAGGAAAATAGACAGTTTAATAACCCCAGTGACTTAGAATTCAATGATAAAATATACAAAGGGCAGGATAGCAATGATGTATATAGACAGCTACTGCAACTTCAAGAAGAAAATGCTAAATTGAAGTCAGAGAATGGACAATTGTTGGAGAAATGTGTGACAAAAGAGGGAGAGGCATCTATACTAAGAACTCAATTGAAAAATTGCCAAATATCAGTGGACAATGCCAGGTTGGAAAAGATTAAGGCTCAGGAAAAGGTCCAGATGGAGTGGAATGAAAAGTTAAATGTAGCTAGCGCTCAGATGCATGATTTGAAGACTCAGTTAGACTTCAAGGTTTGTTTAATTTTTATATAAAATAATAGAAAAAAAATATTATCTAAAATATTCTTAAAGTGCTAATACCCTTTTTTGCACCAATTAGAAATAATGTTTAACTAACATTTGAACTATTAATTTTAACAGCTTTATTCATAGACCTTTTTACACCCATAGTTATCAAATAATTTGTTGTTTTATCTCAAACTGTATTCAAAAGTTGTTCAAAAGGTGCAAAACATTTGATAACTAAATCAGGTTTAAAATCTGTTTCTTAATGATGCTGTAAGTGTATAAATAATATAACTTCAGCACTTTATGGACAGCAGCTCTAATTTGAATCAAGCCACTACTTGTTTGTATAATATATGACATTATATTGCTTACAGAATTTAGAAATAATAAGCATTAAAGAGAAATGCAAGAAACTGGAATCAAATAAATTGAAATTGACACAAGTCACACTTAGTGGTAATGATATCTCATCTAGGTGAGTAGTAAACATGATCTTGATAAATTACATGACAAAACTTTACTTTACAATTATAGTTTACTAAATTTTATATTTAAAATATAAATAACAAATATAATAAATATATGAGGCATATTTTGTGCACCTCATTTTTTTTTAAATATTTTTTGTAAGGAAGATGTCCTAGTGTGAGAATTGTTTTGATTTGTTATTTTTTATGAATGATCTCTACTTGTACATTTATATTTAACATATGACTATTTCTTTTCCAGTAATAAATACATGAATAATTACATTCCAAATGATGTCTATAATCAACATAGAAGAGTAAAAACCGTATCAAGTACAGTACAAACAGAAGATAAAGTTAAGTTCCTCAAATTGAACAAAACATGTACAAAAGGTATTTTTTTTCTTATACATTTTCATAACAATAAAAAATTCGTGAGTCCAAATAATCCAATACTATAGGTCATTTCAAAATCACAGTAATTTGTATCAGCCCATATAAGTCCCACTGCAGGGCACGGGCCTACTCTACAATCGAGAGTACGACTGAGAGTGGTTAGGCAATATAGTCCACCACGCTGGCCTAGTGCGGGTTCAAAATCACAGTAATAAAATTGTTAAAATGTGTAGTTATTACAAAACTAATCATTTTATAATGTTACAGAAATATCAAAATTGGACACCATCCTGCCTTATCTATTAGAAACGCCAACCACCCAACAATATTCAATACTAGATTACAATGAGAAACTGCAGAAAAGACCCGATATGTCGCATAATAAGTGTAGAATATACAGTACATTTTTAAGAGCTCCGTCAACACCATTACCTAAAGGTGATAAGTGTAAAATACAAATTAACAGTGTTTATGAGGACTTGTGCTCCATCGCAGTAGGAGATTGTGACTCCATGAGGTATTTAAATGTGAGTATTCCAATTTATAATATTTAAATATCAGTTTCTTAAATTATAAATCCATATCAGTTGGGTGGCGTCATTGACATACATATATTATGGATAGGGCGGAAAGCGCGTAAAGTGTTCCGACGTAAGTGTTGCGCGCGCTCCAGTACATATCTAGTGGAGCATTACTGAACACAGAGTACTTTGTTATATAGGAATAGAGGCTTAACTCGAGGGGTTCGGGGGGAAAGCGCTTAGTGGCACCGTCTGGTTTTTTAAACATGCAACTATTCTGTTATGTATATAATTAGATGTATGCACTTACATTACCTACAATTTCTACTATAAGGTTCCTTTTTTAATACACTTAGTACTAATTAATAGTAGGTACTAAACGTAAATGCATTAATTAAGGAATTAAAACCACAATAAAACTCACAATATTCTAATCATGACCATTTATTTTAAGTACAGAGTTACAAAATACAATAGAGAACAAAAACAGAACACCAATCACATGTTTACACAGTTACAAACACAAAATATAGAGCACTTCACACACAGCACATTGAATTAATTACCAGAACTAGAAATAGGCTGAATATGAATTAATTAACAAGAACAACCGGAAAAAATGACGCCATGACGCCGCGCCGCCATTGACTGTTTGATAACTTCACAGACCAATAAGAAAAGATTCGCATCTTTCGTATACGCCATCAGGCGACATCTATGTTTTTATGCTAGAAGCACGTAAAATACGCCTAAATTAAAAAGACATTATAAGACGGAACTGTTTCTATATTACAATGGGCTTTTAATTTGGTATCATTATTACCCCCACCATTCCATGGTAAAATGTTCTAAGTTTGAACAGCCTGATTACTGAAATTAGTCGTCGTTCGCAACAATTTTGAAAATGCTTGCTTGAATTATTACAAGTTTAATAAAAATGAAGATAGTATTTTTATCACGGTTTAGACGAAATCTATTAAATTAATTTAATATTTAGTTCAGCGCTACTTTCTCGGCCATCTTTTTGAAACTCCAAATGAACTGAACCGCATATCCTTAATTTATAAATCAATGTGTGGCGTATTTACATACGTCACTTCAGTCGCGGAAGTAGAGTAAAGAAGTAAAGTTTATGAAATCCACAAAAATTGTTGCTAGTTTGGACATTAGGGTTATATGTTGGGTATATTCATTTACTTCTTCTCATTATTTCCCATTCCGTAATCCTGGAGAAATATACGCACTACCATAGATCTATTAAATAAATAATATAACATAAACAAATAGTTATATTTAAATTATAAGCTCATAAAATGTAATATACATGTTAATATTTTTAGGTGTTCAATACAGTGATCTCAGTGCTAGAAGATGTTCAGAGTCGACTAGAGACTATATCCAGAAGGATGACGTCAGCATTCCAGAAGGAAATGGACGAAAAGTACTTGGAGGCGAGCACCACTTACTTGGATGTAAGCAGGGACCAGCTGTTGCAGGGAAGGTAAACACAGTAATTAAGTCTTCACACCAACTTATTTATCCAGCTCTTTTTTATCAATATACAGGCTATGACAGCTTTAAATAATGATTTGGGCTAACAACTGTGAAATATTAGAAATCGTATTGGAATTTTTGATAAATCTTTAGTGGGTTATCATATTTTGAAATAAAACTATAATAGCATTATACGCCTCTAATGGCACCACTTATTTTCTCTTTGAAAGTGTAGGTGTGGGCTTTTGCATGTATCAAATTAAAAATATTTATGTGTATATGGCCACTGGCTATTGCTGGAAATTATGCGCCTTAACGATCTAGAGTTAAATTGAGAGGGTAAACCTGTCCACAATGCAGGCGTATTTTTATTTTTTCTTATAGTTAAATAAAGTTTTCTTTTGCAGAGCATTATACAAAGAAGAACAGGAAATATTGGCTCGACGGATGACTGCAGTATTAACTTATATTGTAGAAACACCTAGTGGCATAGAATCTTTAAATAACTATGATAAACAAGCTGCAGATGACAAAAAGAGTAATATTACTGATGTAATAAATAGGATATGCCGGTTACTGGATAGCACGGTAAATAACATATTGTAGTAAATTAGCGCGCCAGATGTAGAGCACCTACTAAATGGTCGGACATTGTTAAGAGAACGGTTAGTGGTAGCCTATACCACGAGGTCCACGCCACCCCGGATCGAACACGATGGAGGAACATCATGTGTGTTCGCGATCCTCAGTAGTGAGGGAACAATGAGAGAGAGTAAATTAGTTATTAGAGATTGCCTAAAGGGATTACACCACCAGTTATATCACCAATTTTATGTCTTTCTGTTGAGATTATTGTATTTTTCCTTTTTTGTTTTCTTTTTTTTTATTATTTGTTACATGTTATAATAAACCTTTTTTACTTATTTATTAAAATCTTAAGTTCCTCTAAAACCCTCCAAACTTTTTCTAATTTATGTCTTTCCAATATCAACTAGAGCTAACAAATTGATGTTAAATTATCTTTTATTTATTTTCAGTCATGTGCAACATTCTACAGTGGATTTTTAATATCAATATGTATATTTATAAAAATAATAATCACTAAGACAAGCAAAGAAACACAACACAATTCAAATAAACACAAAATACTGGACTCCATAAAGTATTTGATAACGGCCCGAGCTATGCCAGTTGTATATAGTCAGCTGCTTGGAATAGTCAAAACAATTTCTTTATGGGAAAATTTCAAAAAGACATTTTGTCCGGGATCTAATTCTGGGAATCTGAAGGTAGATTATGACCAAGGAGTTTTGTTGTGTAAAAAAGGTAAGAATATTAATTTATTTAATTTAATATAAGTTTTACATACAAAAATGTCATTGATAGAACTATGAAACTTCTGCCCTAAACATATAATAAAAAAAACCATTGATTTCTCAAAAGATCAATAGACCAGGATTTGAGTGTCTCGTTCATTGAATATTCAGTAGGAAATGTATATGTATTTCAGATTCATGTTACTTACAAACTTTTATGAGACATATAGAAGCATGTTTGAAATGTATTGAAAAACAAAATCTAACAAAGAGGGCGGTAGTGTGCACACATGGTCTTCTTACTTTACACACTAATACTTGTGAGGGCGCTAGTTACGCGCAGGACGTGTCGAGGTAAATATATTGTTATTTATGTAATTAAAATTAATTCACGCGCTCTTCCACTGTGAAATAAAATAATGTAAGGATAACTAATAGAAATGAATTTCGAAGGGTGTAAACTCTACTAATCCGTACTACACCAACACATTTGAGAAAGGCTTTATCTTAGGCTTATTTAAGTATAGCGGTCTTGGTGCTTTGTTTGTACGAGTTTTTTTAATTTAACATATAAAAATGTTTTTATTTTTCAGTTGTGATTGCCAACTAGCCTTGATTCAAGTTATAGTATATGCACTAAGAATATGTGCTGTAATGTTAGACAACTGTAAGACTAGTATAAATGGTACGTTTTTTTATTTATTTATTTTTATAAAGCCAATGATAAAAGTAAATGTAATTTCCAATCTTAATATAGTTTTTTTGTTCTGGCAATACAAACTGATCACCAGATAGTAAGCCCAGTTTAAGGCAAATAGAATGATGAATGAATTTTTTTTGAAATGTAACAAATTTACGTGGGTCCTGTTTAAGGAATTCATCATCTTGGATCACTAAGAGCCCAAAATGTCACCTCAATTACCCAGAATTAAAATCATAATTAAAAGGTTCTATTAAAAAGTAGCACAACTTAATATGTGCTTAAAAACACATTTTAACTACCAACTTAAGTTATTTCTTTCAAAACCAAGCCTAAATATAGTATTGACAGTTACAAAAATATCATCATAATCATTACTGCTAGACTTCAGCCCTCTGTCCTCTCTCTTGTCTTTAGCTTAAAAAAAAAATGAAACGAAATTATATATTTCAGATCTCTCGAATAAGCCCAAAATATTTGATGAGCTGCTATCAGTCTGCCGGTGTGGTGTGCAGACATTATACCAGTGCACAATAAAAGATGTGGAGTTCAGCACACAACTGTCATACAATGAGGGACATCTCATTGAGTTCTGTGAGATTATGAAGTGTTATGAACACAAAGAAGTGTATTGTGAGTAGTAAAAACGAATATTATTGCTTTATTATTAATTAAAATGTCAATGCATCTTGGTAAAATTAGAATGATAACCAGATATAAGTTGACATGAAGCACCCAAACATCATACCCAGGTATTGAATATCTGCAAGTTTAGAGTACATAAAATGCACATGAAATGCATTTTTAAATAATGTTTCATATATAAAAGGGTTATATGCTTCAGAAGAATATTACTTGTTTAAAATAGTAATCATATAATCACTTACATTTTAAGACAACAATTAAGCGTAATTACCAACTACCCTCTATTTATTTGCAGCAAACATGCTATCCGAGATAGCAGGGACTCTCCAATGTTCGCCTGAAGACACCGCCTCCGCATTCCACCAAGAAGCCTGGATGAATAGCTTCAACACATTCTCACTGAATGCCTGATATCCTAGAATACCTAGACTATTCATAAATAAGATATGAAGGTATATAACCAATAGGTAGGCAAGAATAGGCCGATTTAAGTGGGATGGTAAAAGAAACAACTGCCATATCAAAACAGATGTGAGATAATATTGTTATTGATTCTTTTGGAGAATAGGAGGTCCAATAATTTGTAGATATATTGTGTATGATTATATTATAAATAAATACACCCACATACTTAGTATTACCCCCATACTGAGATCAAATCTTGTGTTGTGGATATCAGACACTAAGACAGTCTTTTCTGTATCACATTATGTAAAATAGTTTGCTGTTTTTATCTTAGTAGGTAGTTGATGAGCATTATATGAGTGTGATGCTGCTATTGGTTCGTCAAGTTGTAATTTTTTATAAGTAATTCTGAGAAGCCAGAATTTTATTCAAGCCAGTTTATGTGAGACTTTATAGTTTATTATCAGTTTGATAGACTTTCAAATAACAAAGTACCATATTGTAATGATTTTTCAGTCCCATGTCTGCATCGGCCCATATACGCCCCACTGCAGGGTCGCGTCCACAATCAGAGAGTACGATTGAAAAGGATTAGGCCGTATAGTTCTCCACGCTGGCCTAGTGCAGTTTGGCGGATTTTTACATACCATAGTCTTCTGAATCACTACTCGATGTTTTCCTTCACCGTTATAGTGCGTGGTGATTAACTATCAATAAACACATGACTCCGAAAAGTCAATAGGTGTGCCCTGGGATTTAAACCCGCGACCACCGTGAACATTATGGTAGCCGCGTCCAGACGCACTGTCTCATTTTATAAACACAAATATCAAATTAATACACAACTATAAATTCAGTATGAATTATTTAAAAAAAATATTCTAACTTACCACCATCTATTAGAATTTCGATAAATGTATTTTCTGTAAAACACGTCTATTTGATTTAATTTTAAAACTTTTATATCCGATCGTAATCAATATTGTCTGCAGATTTGTTACAATATGGAATATATTTTGTAAATTCTATTTTTGCTATTATGTTCTTCAATTTGAAACAAACTATTTTATGTGTAAAGATTTTGTATGTAATGGAAATATTTTATTAAGGTCAGGTTGGCATATTCCGTCTATTTGGCATTAACCGAAGAAAATCTTATGATATGTTTTTCTATCATGCCAACTCTCAAAGCTGTAATTTGAATGTACTGTATTTAATTGGAAGTAGACGGTTAATGCCCCATAGACGGAATATGCCACCCTCACCTTATATTGTTTATGGCATTATAAAATACAACACGAAATGCACCTATCACCAATACACGATATTCTGTGATGTAGATATTCAAATGAAATTGTACATATTAGTTGATTATTATTTTAAATAAAAAACTTATTTATACTATAACATTTATTATTGAACTACAATTAAAATAGTTGGTACAAAGTTAATTATATTATGTAAAACATTTGACTTCGGAATGTAATAAAATTGCGTAATAGTGATACAAATTTTAAATTAATATTACTTTGAGAATATTTAAAAGCAATTGAGGATGCCAGTCGTCATTATAAACAGAATCTTCAATTTTGATTTATTTACATAAAGACTAGTAACTTCTAATGAAATATACAAAATACATTATCACATATACATACCTCAAGAATTAAATAGTACACATTTTACACTTTGCTAGTTACATCTTACAAGACCCAAATGGCTGTGATTATTATGGATTCATTAAATTATTTATTTTTTACAATTACATTCTGATTATCAATGCTTCAGATTTTTGTGTCAAACATCAAAAATAATATAGTAGTATTATAAAATTGCTCTTTAAAAACTGCCAGATAATATAAATACCTTTTTTCCAGACTACAAACCCTGATTTAATGATATTTCATTAAAACTTAACACAAAAATCTGATAAGTACTTTTAAAATAACTTATTCCAAATAATCTTGAATTTATTCCTAGTCTTTATGCTTTCGGGGTAGGTACTATAGGGATTATATTATCTGATTTGCTAGGGGCATGGAAGAAATACAACATAAACCCTGCTGCTAACAAGAAATGGAATGCTAGGATTGAACCGGCAAGAATTAAGAAATACTTTGTGTTCTTCAAAGCAGGTAAGAGCCAGAAAATAAGAACAGCACCTGATACAAATGCTGCCATCAGCACGAACAGCCACTGCAGCCAGGATATCTGGATGGTCCACAGGATACATACAGGAATGTAGATGGAGAGGGAATATCCATACAGACAGAACAGAGATATCATAGTTGGAGATCTTGATGCCTGGAAAGAAAACAGATTTCATTGATAGACATTTTTTAAGGATGAAAGATGAACATGAAGACAACTTGGATTATTACATTTCCAATTTATAACATCCTTTACACTGTTGGTGGAGTTGTATTATTGTATGATTATAGGTCTTGGGTTCGAATGCCAGCTATTTTTTTCATTTATTTATCATGATTAGAAAAACATAAAGTTTCCGATTCAGTAGGTATACAATAAATAAAATAGTCTTATTTATTAGGATTTAAAAAACAATTGCATCCAAGGTCACTGGCAATAGAAGGTAGTTAAACATTTTTTTCATAATAATATTAAAACCTTCCAAAACTTTCATCAGTCTACTTACCTGTGTCTCAATTTCATCCTGTCCATCACTGACGGTAGTCCATTTGAGAGCTGCCCACAGAGCCAGCGGCACCAGCCACACATAACTGACTATAGCGGTGGCAGCATAAGACACCAGGTGGAAATCATAGCGCCATGGTATTGGCTTGTTGGCATTCTGTAGATAGTCAGCTATGTTCCCACTCACAGCTATTGTGAAGATCTGCATAACATACAAGAGTTTTGTAATGAATCTTAATTATTTTTATAACTAGTTATTGATCAATTAATGACTGTCCAGAGTAGAGAAAATGATAGTGGTAGACAAACTTAACAAACCCAAATTTTCATTCTGCACTTTAGTATACATACTTATTTTTAACCTATTTGTACAGAGTAAAGGGGATATTGTAAAACCACACCATTTTTAAAATCGATTAACATAATCTATTTGCAATTGTACCTATCTCTTATGGAAAATAGATATATTGGGGTGTATGTTACTTTATCAATTTCAAAACTAGAAATATCAATAAATGCTAATGGAAACAGTTGTTCCATATAATGTGATAAGATCTTATAACAGATAAATAAGAAGTTTAAATCTGTGTTATATATTTGTACTTCATATATCTATATGTGCACTCTACTAAACACATTTGATTACCAACATGAACACTAGGAGTAATATCTATCAAATACTTACCAATGTTACAGATATCCAAATAGGTCCATAAAGGTCGGGCTTGCCCTTAATCCTTTCATCAAAGTAATTACGAGACACTTTCTGCGGCAAGACGGATGATATGATTCTCTCTATAACTTCATTTGTTTGCACATCAAAGTACTTCTGGTAGTACTCTATAGTCCAAAAATTGTGATTCGCTACAAATGTGACGACAAAGTATGATAAAATGAATCAGAAGATAATACAATCAAGCATTGGTCAAGGAAATAAATATTCTCTTATTCTAGTTAGTTACCAAAAAAAAATTTAAGTGGCAAAATAATACTATTAGTTCAATAGATGATCTGGGAGGTATCGGAATTGCCAGTGTATAGTAAAATTTAATTAAACAAACATTTTGGTGTAGGGATCTGTTTACTGTAGAAAATTTGAATAAACTCTCGGCACATGGTATGAAAAAGTATATTTCAGGAAATATATTTAATGGAAGGTGTAATTGAATCGAAAAACTTACATTGGGGTACAGCTTCAGGTTCCTGAGTCACTTTAGGCTCCTCGTAATTGTATGATGTGGTCGACATAGTGTTACTGTATGGGTTTGAGTGCACGGCCTCGACATCAATACGCGCGCTGCGGTCATTGTGTTCAGGTGAATAGTCTTGGAAATTCAATAACTCGCCTGTATTCACGTTCGTCATTATTATAGTCTTTTATTCAATGCAACAACCAGTCACTATTGGTCACTATTTGTCGTGTTTTCATTGAAACGTCAGAATTTGATTCGGAAATTGACAGGTGATCAGCATTTTTTTATCGCATCTAAACGGGCAAAAGACTATGCTCTATACAGCTTCATCCCTCCTATAAACAAAGCTATAATATATATTTTTTTAATAAACAATAAAGCAGAAATGTTGAGAAAAAGAAAAAACGCACTAAATTAAATAATGTGGCTTTTATTAGACGCGGTTATTATCGATCAATAACCGAAGAGCAAAATGTAACGCTAGGCGAAATAACATTCTTTGAAATAAACACAGAAGCTTTCAGAGTCTCAATTGTTAGTTTAAGTTTAAGCCATTCAGGTATTACAATTTACAACACCTCAATGGTTTATTCTCCGCCACTTCTCGCCAATTACTGATTCAAAGTTGGCGCAGGTCACCTTCCACGGAATCGCTCCAACGATACCTGAGCCGACGCACCAGCCATCGACCGGTTGGACGATCCAAGTATGCTTCATTTACTTTCCGATCCTCTCCCATCCGTTCGAGATGAGAGTTAGTAATTGGCGAGAGGTGGCGGAGAATAGAGGTAGGTGGAGAGCTCTCATTTTGAAGGCCAAGACCCACTTCAGGTCGCTGAGCCAGTGGAGTTATTTCAATGGTTTATGCTAACTATAAACCTAACATAAATCTTCCGAAACTAAAAACTTAATTAATTATGCTCATTTTTTTTATTCGAGTGATCGGGCATGAAACTGAAACACTATAGAGGCTTTTTCAGTTCTTATTTATTTGTTATTTAACTTAAAATATTTTAACTATAAAGGGTGTCTATAGAAATGGCACACCTGATAATAATTAATATACATTTCAGTCAATCGTGATTGTGGCCAGATGTATAAAATAAAAAAGTAACACCCAACGTGCTTCCCCATATATAATAGCAAAGGACGTAGGCAAAGGATTATAATAGGGATACTTCTCCTAAATAAAGCTTTTCTTATTGGTCTGTAATAAAGCTTATAAAAACTTCATGATTATGGGTAACGCTTGGGGTAACGCATGGGTAACGTTAGAGTTTGCGACTGTAAACAACGTCAAGGCCAAGTCTATGAAAGTTTTTTAGCTGTTTAAAAATATTTTTCGAGGAATATTTTGTTAAAAGTATTGACGAAACGAAAAATACGTACATATTCAAACCTTGCGAAAAATTGGTATATAATAATATATTTTCCAAATATGTTTTAATTTATAACATTAACAATATGCCCGTTGTAACCAAATTAGCATGTGCGCCATTTTTTGGGGCTTCTGTATCACTTCCTTTGATCACTTCTGTATATTGCACATATCAAGTTTATTTATTAATAAACTTAAAAAAAAAAACAACATTTAAAATATTATACAATTGGTTATAGGCGTACGTGTATATCCACAATATCGCTATGAACGATTTGTTATTAAATATTTATCCTTCGTACTCAGTATATTTCGCAACCTTTATTGAATCTAAAATACGACGAAAATACGATATAAAGCAATTATCGGTTTTTTAGACAAAATCGGTAAATGTTATATTATTAAATGCGATTCTGCTGGTCACACTTTCTATTTCGCTACGCCTACAACCGCAACCGCATTGTACCGCCATTTTGTTTTCACTTCACCCAGCGCAGGAAAGCTAAAAGGATTGGATTCGCCACTGCTGGGTGATTTTTTAAATAAATAAGCATTGTGATAAATACAATTAAACCAACAGACATGTCCATTTAGATTGTACGTGTCGTGAATGCAGTAATTGTGCGTTTATCGTATAGTGTTGTGTTATCCGTGATAACGTAAGTTTCCTACGTGCTGTATTTGTAAATTTCTCGCCATGTTGAAATCCACGTAACCGAAGTTCATATTTCGTTGCAGTGATGTTTATTTGAAGATTGTGCTTGGTATGACATCGCGTGCGTTCGTGCAAGATGTCGAAGGAAATCGCCGAGGAGTACGCGTCAAGTTTGGCGGACCTTATCGTCAACAGCAAACCCTTGATAAATATGCTGACGATACTCGCGGAAGAAAACATCGACCACGCCGGGGTTATCGTTGAAACAGTGGAGAAGCATTTGGAGAAGGTGAATTTAAATTTTTAAAATTAAGCCCCTGAGGAATCGGTGCAAAATGTGGTCACTGGTACGGGGAAAGTGATCGTAGATGACGCACGCCCCGTGCTGCGTGTTATACGTGTTTACGAGTACAGTGTGACTAATTTGAGCTCATTTGTAACCAGTATAGTGGGCACAGGTACCTCCTGTTATGTTCACGTGGTAGTTTTGCTGTTATCTCCCGATAACGTAGTGTTCTAAATCGCAGATAAGATTATTCAATGTGAATTCATCAGTGCACAATATGTTCAGAAAGTAATTAAACTGTATCTCAAATCTTCCTATTTTTCTTATAACAATCCTTTTCAAGACATACAATAACATCCTTAGAGGTTATGCTAATTACCTATATTACAGTACAGGAATAGGAAAATTAATATTTGTTTAAGCACTGAAATACTTTTCTATAAAGTATTATTAGTGGGCATGAAGTACTTTTGATACATTGCTAGCCATAATTATTATTTGTGTATGGTAGCAGTTATATCTTGTGGGTTTATCCATACTAATTATCTGACCTCTTTTTAAACACAAATGATTTCTTTATCTTGAATAAAAACCCCAGGACTTTCCAATGTTTACTATTCATCATCATAAGCAGATTTCTAAAAAGGCATAAAAAAATGTAAATTATCACATGCCATATGGAATGTTTTTGCCAAATTTACATTTTTTTAGTTAAAAACACAAATAATATTTTGTTATAATTATAATGTTTTATAGTATGACACAATTGGGATTCAGGATAGATATTCAAGATACATTTTACAAAATTAGGTCATGTAAAAAGTCAAAGCACATTGAAATATGTATCTTACATACATAAGTAGTATATTACAAATAAGCAGAATAAGATTTTCGAGAATCACTTTAAATACTATTGCATCATATTTAGTTCCGTGTGAGTTATGTTTAAAATTAACAAACATTAGTACATACAACTCTCAGAAACTGTCACTGTCCTAAATTACTTTGGCTTACATAATGTTTTAAGTATTTCAAAAGAAATCATTAATAAGTGATTAAATATGGCATTTTGTAGTTCTTAATTCAATAGTAATTGTGGTCATAATAGCTAAACATGGCTTATAGGTATTAATATCGAGGATTTCAACAATGTTGCTTGTTACCATAAGGCAAATAATGACAATTATTCATAACTAAAAACTATGTAATTAAGTAATGACACCACTGACTGAAAAAAATAAGACCATTATATCACACCAATATTTTTAAGTATTTCCTCATAGTACACAAGTAACAGTGTCTTTACTCAAAATATATGTTGAAATATTTAACATATAGTTAGGGTTCATAATACTAATTTAAAATGGTGTTGTTAGTCTGGTCAGGTTCATTGCAATGGCTTTTTGAGACTTTTTGAAATAGAAACAAAGATGTGAGTTGATAAATATCATAATTTTCTTATTGCAGGCTATTACTTTATGCAGGCTTTATCAATTGCACACCACAGTTCTTTTGAAGCTTTCCCTCACCATTATAATAATGATAATATTAGTTACTGGACAAGCAAGTTTTTTTTGTTGGAATACTAACTTATATTGACATTTCATATCTCTGGGATATATACTTAATTTGCTCTGTAGGTATTGGAAATTTTACCATTAACCAAATAATGTTTAAGTGAACTCTCATATTACAGCAGCCTTTTGGCTACATTCAGAGACAAATCTCTATCAGTCCATATACTTCTCACTGCAGGACATGGACCTCCTCTCTAATCAAGAATATGGAGGAGAGGAGTTAGGCCATATAGTCCAGAGATATTTAATGTGTTTAGATTTTCTTTCCAAAATCATTAACATAAGTAATGAATTAATTGACATTAAAATTGTGGGTAAGACTGGCTTTTTAGTCCTATATTATTAGGTAATATTATATTTTTATAGGGCAATTTATTATCTTTATTGTGCTGTAATGTATTTAAAAAGCAATATTATTTACTTAAATTGTCCATAAACAACAAACAGCTTTTATTGCACCCATAAACATATCCCTAATTACAAATGATTAATTTTATTGCTTTTTCCAACTCATTCTTCAATGATTTTGCAAGTTGTCTTCACATTGAGATGGAAGTACACACAGTAACATTGTAAGATTTTTTTGGAAACAATATTTTATTTTATTTTGCTTTTTGTGTATATTTGTGAACCAAATTAAAAAAATATATAACATTTATTATTTATTTTGCTTTGAAATCATCTTTATTATCAACTGTATTTAAGAGGTATAAAAATATACATTACAAGTAATGATGCAATATGTTTATGGGTAGGCCCTTCAGATACATTAGGAAACTTCATATTGGCTTTAATAACATCCACCATATCATTATTACCCACATACTATTCTGATAGTAATTTGGCAAAAATGGCATTTTTACCACAATGATAGTACTGAATCAGCCTTCTCTTCTAAATATTCATCTTTTCGCTATTTTTTTTTTATGTAAACATGCTGATATACTCCTTCACAAATACATAATACAGAATCGATGTATGTTATTTTTATAGGTGTTATAATAATTTATTTTTTCACTATACAATAATGTATTGAAATCCTTTTCCCTGTTTTTAAAATCACACATACATTTTTGGTTTAACTGCCTGCAAATATTCTAATTTTAATAATTTGTCTTAGCCAAGTAAATACATATTGTTGCAGAAATTAAATCATTAGGAGTATTTAAATAATTCTTAAAATAAATAACTAGGGTGTTTTCAAATAAAGCTTACTATGTTTTCAATACCAATAATGTTGAATGTAAACAGTAAGTAGCTGTAGTGTTTAAATAAACTTGCTTCATTATTCAGTACATACTTGTCTTAGTAGTGTTTTTTTTTTAGTACGTGTCAGTAACATTAGGTACAAAAACATAATGATAATCAGAGTGATATATTCAATTGAAACACAAACAATGAGTCAATCAAGATTATAAGAAAATATTTAAGTAACAGAGTAATATAAATATTTTCTAATAATATAATTTAAAATAATAATTCTATCTTGAAAAAATATTACTAGAAAATAAATTTATTGCCTTGTGATTTTTATTAGTTCAGTATACATTTTTAAATCATTTATTATATGGCAATAACATTACAGATTTATATGGAAATGGTGATTACTGACAGTACAATGGTTGATTACACTGTTTTTAAGTGGTGGAGATTCTATGAAGTCCATACCATTTATTTCTATTTATTCAACTTCAAAAAAAGGAGTTTTTGTTAAATAACTCTCTTTTAAATGGGTGCAATTGGATTGTAATTTGATAAGTGGATGAAGACAGCTTAGTTTAGTAGCTTATTAAATATCAGCAGTTATTCTTGTATTATTCTCATCTAGATTTCTTCTCTCCCAGTCTCAGAAATGTGGACCAGTTTCACAAAGAAAAAGAAAAGAGCATCACATGTCTCTAATTGGACTACATTTATGTTATTTCAATTGTACAATCACTTGCACAAAGTGGGATTTTTTTATGATTAGACCTCATAATAATTATAATTGTGGCTGGCAATGTATATTTTATTTATTCCAAACACACATTAATTTGATAATAAAACATTTTTCTGTTTACATAAACAGTTTTAAGTAAACTTGAATAAGGTGAATTCACAGACAATAGTTATTTTGTTGGTATGAGTAATAGGAGGTGCCTGTTTTTTAAACTAGTTACAAAATGTAGTACCTTCATTGGTATGTCATGGAATGATTTTATCCATTTCAGTTGTGTAATGCAAGAAATTGTTCACAATAAAGCATTTTGAAACTGAGTTCTTATTTATTTTTCATGTTAAAAAAAATTAAATCGATCTAAAACAAAATCTTGTGTTATTCTTACCCATTACCATGTGAAAGTTGGGACCGATGGCTGTCGGTCGGCCGGACGTGGTCGCCGAGGGGTCCGGGATCAGAAATCATTTTTCCTCTATACAGGTGCACCCGGACATCAAGCTGCCGGTACTGTATTTAGTTGACTCGATTATCAAGAATGTCGGCGGCGCTTACACACAGAAATTTTCACAGAGCATAGTCAACATGTTTACACGGACATTCAAGCAGGTAACTTGTTTTATTTAGTAATTTGTATTTTTTACATAAATGTAGTATATCAGGAGGAGGCATGATATCTAAAATGGATTATGTTGGCAGGTGGATGAGAAAATTCGCTCGCAGATGTTCAAACTGCGCGAGACGTGGCACGACGTGTTCCCGCCGACGAAGCTGTACCAGTTGGATGTGAAAGTGAACCTGATCGATCCGGCGTGGCCGATACAAGCGCAGCCGCAACAGTCAAACATCCATGTAAATCCAAATTTTCTGAAAAAGGTGTTTTTTTAGTTGATTATTGTTTTGATGTTGGTGTAGTATAATGTAGCTTCGCATAGGCTTAAAGGGCGTACATTGTCGTATGTTTGTATTTATCTAGTGGTACAATAGGCTAGGGTAGATTTGAGGACCTATTTATCAACAATAAAGGAAAGATGTGGCGTTAGATTTCCTGAATATCGAGAAGATTCTTGGGGTTTCTTCAGAAATATAATCACAACAAAAATAATATACTATTCGCGCTTAAGGACTTTCTCGTACCGACTTAAATTACCTTATCTTTCTATTAGAAATTTTACTCAAAGTAACGCTAAAACACAATTCTTTTAGACCCAATTCATTAGTTTGAATGTTGTCATTTGCATGTTAAAATTACTTGGGAACAGAAACGTTTTCTCATTTAAGTAATTGTTAATTATTGCAAACATGACTGAAAATCTTTTTCTTGCATATCATAGGCGTTGGGTCAAATTATATTAGTGCAGAGCCCCAGAACAGCCAAAAGTATGGGAAATTCACCCTTATCTCTTTAATGTAATGTAAATATTTCCATCGAGATATCGCTAATTCACGTACTTTTGACGAATTACTCACGTCTATAAACGACCAAAGCCGATTCTATTTCGATATAAATATGTGCATTACGCAGTGGGGATAAGACTGAATTTGGTATGCACATTTCAGTTCGTCACTTCGATGAGTGCTACTATAATTCTATATCAATTTTATGAAGTAATAATTTCATACTTATTCGCTTGAACTAAAATTTCATATGTTACTGGTAGGGTAAAATATTATTTAGACGGTAAGATTTGTATTCTTAGCTTTTGGAAATACGTTTGCCGTCTTTCCACTTGCCACCTTACTATAATAATACTAGCTACGGCCTACGCTCCATGTAACCTTGCCTTTAAGCGCTATTAGACTAATCGAACACACAGTGGTATGTAATGAAGCTATATTTGCTTCTTGCAAGAGCTACTTTTATGCTTGGTTTATGCATACGAGCGATATTGGAAATCTTAAGATAATAAGAAATAAAATGGGCTATTTACTAAATGGTAAAAAAATACTTATTTCATCCGTTATCTTAATATCACCGTTGGTTAAAAAACAATCTCTGCACTGAAATGAAAATTGATGTGATCCAAACATGCTTGTCTCGAGTTGTGTTGAGACCAAAAAGTCTCTTATTCTTATAATTTCTGTTGCCAGTAGCCACAACAGAAAACTGATAACTTATTGGGAGGTCAGGTCTACGCATGGGCTGGGTGTTTTATTTATTTATCTTCATCATCAATATCGATGTTATGTCAATGGATACAGATATGAACTTTTAAAAAGACAAATCAAATAACATGACGTTATTAAAACTAAAAATGCTAGGAATAAAAGATATTTGTAACTCTTCAATTGCGCTACAAAACCAGCCTTATAACTACACGAATGTTGGTAAACAGAACGCGCCAACGACAAGTACAGTGCCACCGGTCATGACAGAGGAGGAACGCAGCATCATAGCAAAGAAGGAACAAGAATTACTCATGCTGCAGAAAAAGAAGATTGAAATGGAACTGGAGCAAACGCGGAAGCAACTTGAGCTGGCAGAGAAAAATGCTAAAAAGGTATGCCTGAATTTTTAAAACGTAGTTGAATTGATTGGTTGTATGTGTCGTTAGATTTGTTGTAGTGAATAGAATTTTGATTTGGTGGTAAGAATACCAGTAATAGTAATACTTAGTGGTGATAATTATATTTTCTAAGTCGCACTGACAATGTTTTTACTTTTTATGTTGCAAATATATTTCGTACTTAGTGCAGTAGTCGTTGACAGCTTTGTGGTTTGAAAATTTCGCGCCTCAATGGTTTCCTTATGTTATGGAAAATATTTGGTTTTAAAATCTAAGCAAGGATTTTCCTTATAATTACTGGCCTCTTGAAGATCGCTTTATTCTCGGAGTATTTATTTTTTGTTAATAATATATATTTATGACGTAACGGTAAGCCGACGGGAATCGGGTTTTATGTATGGTTTACTACCAATAATACAAGGTGTTATTCCCTTGAAAAATATCTAAACATACTTCATTCGGTACTCTTTATCATGATCTAACGAACCGTTAACACAATTAGCGCCACGGAAAGAGTTGTAGCTGTGAAAATAAATTTCCTTCTTTTTCCGGTTTTTCACTCGTTTTCTTTCTTTGCAGATCAGTACATTGGTGCCGGCGGTGAATTCAGTGGCGGCGGCAGCGGCGGCCATGCCAGTGGCGATGGTCAACGCAGTGGTCACCTCGCCACTCGCGTCCGTAACTGAAGTTCCTCCTGTCTCCGTCAAACAGAGGCTTGGGCCGGTTAGTACAACTTACTTCAATGTCCTTTTGTAAAGAAAAAAACCATAACATGTCAGGGATTAACATAGAGCGTGACGCTGGCAAAAATTGCCGTTTTGGGAATAACATATTGGAGAAACAATGATTTGTTTGAGTGTACGAAAAATAAACTAATTATACATATTAATACCTACAGCAAATTGAAAAATTATATGATAAAATCGATTTTTGAAAAACGATGTCTCATAGTACAGGTAAAAGAAATTAGATAACGTCAGGAGTACATGATTAAATAGGCGGCATTAATGTATAAACTTCTGAAAACCGCATACCTCCGTTCGACATGAAATTAGGTATAATAACGTTTTTTGACTTCTTGTCATGAATATCATATCGAAATATGACGTAATCGACATTTTGAATATGAAAACAAAGGAGAACCTCTTTTCGTTCAGTATGTATATTCATGCATACATAAACGTTTGGTATGAGAATGGGGGTAGAGAAGTTGTGGCGGGGAAGGGGGGGAGTGACCCCTCGAGACCGCTCCAATGAAAAGGAAATGTACCATAAAATATTTTTTTACAGTAATGCGTTCCTTATCATATGTTTACAATTACCTAATAAATTATAGCACAAGAAAATATAATAAAACTGACGCTATTACTATTTTGATTATTTATAATTTTAATAACTCAATGTAGCGTTCAAAATCAGCTGACAATAGGGGTCAACGACCGTGCCCCAGCGGGCTGTGTGTTGACTTGTACTTAGTATAAACGAGCAGTAAAATTAATATTATTTTCCGCGAAGGGGCTATCATAACACATCCGAGTCCTGACTGATATTATGTACAGATTCTATATCTTTATATTTCAGAGAATTTGTAGTTTTCTTTTGAATAATAAATGAAAAAAAAAATAATTAAAAGTGTAACATTTCAAAATTATGCGTTAGTATGTTTTACTGATGGTAGGTCTCTCATATGTAAGCGGCCGCCTAGGTACACACCACGGTATGGTCTATTTTTCCCGCCAACCAGCAGTGTAAATGCACTGCTGTATTTCGGATTGAAGGACATTGTAGTTAGAGTAACTACGGTCATATTGAGACTTAACATCTTATGTCTCAGGATGGCAGTGGAAAGCCAAGAATTGCTTTGTAATTCAAGGTGTGGTTTGGTGTTGCTACTGTTCATGAGCGGTTGTATCACATACCATCAAGCGAACGGCATCTTCGTCTCGCCATGCAAAAAAATGCGTTAATAAACTAATAATTTCGTTTTAATTATGGATTCTAGATTATACTATTTTCTAAGTGTTGTTTTCTAATATTTTTTTATTAACTACGTGCGGGAATTATCACATCTGAAGGTCGGCATTTTTGGATAAATTCCGCTATGTTTCTTTGATTTGAATGCGCTGGTCAACGACTGCGGGATGTGCAAGAGTGTGTCAGTATGTTTAGGTCATTGACACGCTCAGTTACGTAAATATGTTTTTAAGTGTTCTCGATAGTCAGACCGTAGGTGTGCAAATGTTAAAATTATTGTCTGCGTTTTTGTGAAAAAGTCGTGTAGGACATGTTAAATATTCGGTGTACGGCAACATAAGTTTTGTTTGCAGCCCGTGAACAAGAGCGTGGCGCGCATCGCACCCGTCAGCGCCGCCCTCGCCGCCGCGCGCCGCGACCCGCGCCTCGCACGACAACAACCCCCCGCCCCCGCACCCGCACCCGCACCCGCGCCGCTCCACCCGCACCCGCCGCACGCGCCGCCCGCCCCCGCGCCGCCCATCGCGCCGCACGTGTTCGACATCAAGCCGCTCGACAGGGTCACCAAGCGCAAGAACGTCATCACCATCGACGTGCGCCTCGACGCCGCGCAGCGCCGCGCCGCCCCGCGCGACCCGCGCCGCCGCGACCTGCCGCGACACCGCGCGCGCGCCAAGCGCCGCGACCCCGACCCCGCGCCGCGCCCCCCGCTCGACCCGCTGCACCTGCCCGACCCCGCCAAGATCAGCAAGCTGCCGCCCATCCCCAAGCTGCCGCGAGACGACGCCGCGCGAGACAAGGACTCGCCCACGCCCAAGCGCCGCAAAGAGGCCGCGCGAGACAAAAAGAAACGCAAGGACGACGCGGACACGAGAGACGCCGCGGTCGCCTCGCCCGACAAGAAGGCGAAGGGCAAGGAGGGCGTGCGCAAGCGCAAGGAGCCGCGCATCGAGGCGGAGCCCGAGGAGCCGCCGCAGAGCGAGGTGGTCGTGTTCAAAGAGCTCAAAAACTACCACAAGGAGCGGTACATGCGCCGCAACAAGGAGAAGTCGGAGAGCCCCGAGAAGGTGCCCGAGGCGAGCGCCGACAAGCCGGCAGAAGGCGAGCCAGCAAGTAAGATATCCCTCTATGTTGCGCGAATGAGAGGTTAGAGCGCCTCTTCATAGAACTGAGCTAGTCAGAACGTCTGTGATACTAGATGTTAAGCGAGAGCGAAAAGAAGTATGACACTTGTTGTGTTGAAATAAAACATTTTTTAACTGTTGGAGTATTCATATTGACGTGTTTTACGCTGGATTTTGTACCCTTTATTTTTAAGCACATCAATTTCTAGTCATCTGTTTTAAGTCTCTTGTAATATTCTGTTGTACTGAGATATCCTATGGCATCGAGTTAATCTTGCTAATAGTGCACCATCACCAAGTGAAGTTATGTGTATACAAACTCTGTATTGGTCACAGTTTCTTTTGCATAGTGTGTACTATATTTGGGTTCTTGATATATATTTTTCATTATATCACTAAACATCATTAACATGGAATACTTAAGAAAACAAATAAAACTGCGAATATATAATAATAAGTTTCGTGTGATACACCATGTTATTCGGTACAAAACTGGAAAATATCACCGTATTCCTTGGAATATGTATGTCTACAGTCAAAAAATTGGAATTTTCAATCTGGACTACCACAATCATCATACTCAGGGGTGATTGATTTCTGCAGTATCCAAGGAGATGTCGTCCCAAACGTCAACAAGTGCCACCAAATGCCAAAATATTTCTTGTCTGACATTTATTTTAAATCGCAAGGGTATTGTTCAAGACGAGCGAATTCCGCGCGATTTACGTGTGGTATACGCCCGGAAATGCTAGTGATCTTGAGAATAATGATTGCGGACTCTTGAGTGTTAAGTTTATACGAAAATTGCAAGAGCAAATAGGTCTTATAATTATTTTTCAGGATTTAGTATTGGAAATAGACAGTGTTTGAATTACTGTATTGGTTTTTCAAGCTTTAAGTTTCGAAATACATAAACAATTTTGGGGCTACTATGGACTAATAAAATAATGAAGAAGATATATTTTTAATAAGATATTTTAAAGAGATGCAGAATTCATCGTATGAAAATTGAAAAGTGTTTGTGAATCGCGTGGAATTCGCCTCTATTGGACAGTCCATTACAGCGTTTTTGCAATATATTTTTTTTATTTTTCTGCGAAACTAGAACAGCCTACATAAGCGTCGCGCAGTTTTTTATTATTTTCTTTCATTGCATAGCATTTTATGTAGCTTAAATTCAGTGGTAAATATTACTAATATATAAATACCGTAAGTATAAACTTACTATAACATATTTTGGGTGCAGTATTACATGTTGAAGCTTATATTTCGAACACCATTTATTTATGCAGAGTGCAAAGTTAAACAAGGGCCTTATTGTGGAAGGTTTACCGGCATAATATACTGTAAGTAAATTTAAATTTTTGACAAATTTATTAAACTACTTTATTCGCAGAAATTCAGCGAAACTTCAGTTATCGCGTGGCAAAACAGCTGATGTTCCATGAAAGCGACTTCGTCCGTGCTCAACCTTTCCTTTTTTCGCTTGCGCCGGCCGCTGACTGCGTGATGTGCAGAATTGTGCGCACCTAGGTCATTGACACGTGTTATGACGTAAAACAAATAGGTCAAATATGCCGCCAGATTAGTGTTATCCACACGTGTTAGTTTGCATAAATATTTTAACATTTCTTTTATTGTTTGTGAATATGGCCCTTGTTTAAACTTACACTTCGGTATCATCATTGGTTAGTTTTTGTTCGTTAATAGTTGGTAAATCGTATAAAAATCATAGTAGTCTTATTTAAAAAATATTAATGAAAGTACATTGCAAACTATTTAAAAGAGTATGTTAGCTCTGCGAAGTAAGATGTCAGGCCATAGAGAGAGAAAGAGATGCCGAAATAAGTATCGAAACCAATACGTGATATGCGACTAAGGCGCGAACTCATAAGGGTGACAAAATATCGCGACATTTGTTACGTTCTTCAGTTTACAGACATTTGAAAGTTTGGATATAAAAAGACTATACACATTTTTATGTATTATACGAGTTGTATGTCCGTATGTTATATTAATATTTAATAACAAAACTTTTTACACACTATACTTAAACTTAAAAACTCTCGTATACTTTATTAATTAAACATAATTAACATGTAATTTAGTATAGCATAGGTTCAAAATAATTAGGTGAAAACTTTTGGTAATTACCGTTCGATAGCGTAGCGCAGTTTTTTAGACGCCGGCTATGAATTGAGAGGCCGTGAGTTCGATTCCTGCTCTATCTGGTCTGGGTGTTTGTGAGGTCGAAAAGTTTCTCATAGTTTCTGACACAAGACTTAATTGATCTTAATGTGGGTTAGGTCACGCTATGTATGTGACTTGGGTGTATTTATTTATTATTTATTTATTTGGGTATATTTGATTTCTTTTCACATAGCTTGTTTCGACACTGTCTTTATTTGCTTTCATGAATATCTTCGAAGTTTCTTGTCTATTTACTGTGCTTGTCAATATCGGATAAAAATAAGGGCTTGAGAAATGGGAATTCTACATTAAGAGTATCACTAATTAAGCTATAATTTGGTCACCATGACACCACAAATTCTAATTACTGCACAAAATAGTATCCATTTCAGATTTGTATTTCATTGTAATAATGTTTTTCATTTTTCATTGTTGCCACTTCTATAACTTAACACTCATTTATAGATATTATTTTTAGTACTTATTCACAAGTCTTATAAAATATTTTTCAATATTTTGTTAATGATATTGATTGATGATTTTTTTCGAGTATTTATAAATTGTTATAATTCAGTAATTATAAGTAATTTAGCAAATAACATATTTATGTTATGTGTGATAAAAAAGTTTAATTATTGCACAGTTAATTTTAAACCAAGGGACATAAACATTAGCTGCGTTCATTATAAGGAACATCCTATTTTAAGTAAAATTAACTAGAGGTCTAAGTCTTAGAGTTTTTAAACTTTTAATACTTTCTTACCATGAAAGGATTTAGTAAATTATTTTACTTCTTCAGTTATTAAAAAAAAAATCTAATTTAATAAGCCATGCAAAGGTACTTTAGAGGTAAAAATAGGAAACGAAACTCTAAATTGAGACAAAAATTGCCACCATAATATTTTCTTGACCAAACTCTTCTTCTTTCTTCTCTGGAAAATGTGGATTGGTGAAATCAAAAACATTATTTCTAAAAATATGTATTCATGCCGTTATCGCTGCCCATGTTCACGGCTGATCCCACATCTCACTGATCAATCTTCTATTTCATATTGAAAATAATATATTACATAGGAAATAATTACAAAGGTATTTTTCTTTTTTTGGGGACAATGCGTCTAATATATTTTAATCTTTGACTTGTAACATAAAAAATACGTAATCAGAAGAACTTCTGGAGGTCGTTTCTTCCAATTTTACTACAACCAACATTTCAAACACAATCACAATATTTTTGTATTTTCTAAATATAAGTTAACATACTCTGCAAGTAGTTTTCTAAATCTCAAAATTCACAACAAAATTAAAATTACAAAAAAAAAAAAACATTAATGCAAAGCAACCCAAAATCAAAATGGAAAGACTTTACCTTTGTTATTGTTTATATATTTAAACTTCGCATATTATGAAAAATATTTTCGCTAAGCATTTACAAGCACGTCACTTCTCATAATTTCATAACAGGTGAACATACATTCAGATGATCAGGTAAAGGTGTCGTTTAACTCAGTTACTTCAATCATATCACACGAAATTATTTTGGTAGGCCTATGTTCAGCAGTGGATTTGCTGAAGATCTGTACTGGGGTAAATAGCAATTAAAATCTAAAGTGGTTTATAAGATAAAGGGGTAAAGTCGACAATCAGAACGACTAAAAATAGTGTAAAAATGTAGTCATGTTTGCAGGTGTGGACGTGGTGGGGGAGAACAGAGACGTGGACCTCAGGGTTCTACCGGTAGACACCCCGGCGCCTGTCAGCCAGAAGAGACCTTCAACGGAAACCTTAGAAGGCAAGGCCAAGAAGAACAAACATGACAAGTTTGATATGTAAGTATACTATAACTGTTGAGTATTTAATATTAGATTTTATATAGTCTGATTTGCCCGACTGGCCTCCCTAGCGTAGTTGGTAAGACGTTCACACCGAGACAAATGTGTGATCCAAAGATGGTTTCGGCTTTGGGTGTTTGTGAGACTGAAAAGTCTATCGTAGTTTCTGATACTCACGACACAAGATTCGATCTTAGTGTGGTGGACCCACACTTGGTTGTAGGATTTATATTTCAAAATCAAAATATCTGTAATAGAAGTAATAAATAATACTAAAAATAAACTGTTCTCAAAATTAAGGAACTCCTTTGTTCACAGACTTTTCGGCAACGAAGACGTGGACCTTCGCAAACTGCCGCAAGTGGACGAGATAGGCAACGCGCCGCCGCCTCCCTCCATGAGCGACTCTCCTGAGAGGAAGGATGCTTCAGATCCTAGTCCTGCCAGCCCCGCCAGGAACTCGCCCAAGCAGAAGGACTGGAATGAAGTGAAGGAGGGCCGGGAGAAATCTGGAGACACTAGGAAATCTTTGACCAAGTTGGATTTGGTGCGTGCAAAGCTGGCGGAGGCTACGAAGGGCAAAGATAGACTAGGACGACCACTGCTGTTCAGTAAATCACCAAGTAAGTTTCTATTTTTTCGTCGTTAATTTTATGTAAATTGTAATCTCGAAATTGTCAAATGTTAACTTTTTATAACCACTTTAGTGTTTCGCATGGTTTTTATCTGATCTAGTTTAAGAGCATTATACTAAAATGAATACACCTGTATGTAATTTATTTATATGATTGTTTTCTTTCAAGGTGTGGAAAAAGAAAGACGTCGGACGCTCAGTTCCGAAGACACTGACCTTAGAAATGAAAACGGAGAAGATTTCGATGCTGAGGACCACAAGAAGACAATCTCTATCATCATGTCGCAAGCTAAGGAACAATTTAGCGATGGACAGTTGGACAAAAATCAGTATAACACTCTCATGTGCCAAGTATTACAACTAAACGAAAAACTCAAATTGAAAGAGGCGAAACAGCGGGAGTCTCTAGAACTATCCAAGAGGAGACTAAAAGCTCACATTGGTGAAGAAAATCACAAAGTCGCTTCACCCAAATCGTCGCCGAATGAACGGAATAACTTTGGTGATATCGACGAGAGAGTCACTCCATCCGTGTACTTAGATACGCCACCGGACAGCCAAGGAGGATATCTGCAGGATTCAGACATGCGCATGAATAATACTAATTCTCTAGAGGGAACAGACAAGGTCAAGTCTAAAGGACTGTTGCCACTGCCTCCCATGATGCCAATGTATGGAGGAGGAGCGTACCAACCCATGTGGAGAGGCCCGCTCCGACCAAGGATTGAGGAGTACGTACCGAGGAGGTACAGAGGTCCAGTCCCGCCATTCTTCAGAGGGAAGTTCGACAAACGACTTCCGCGACCCGGCTTCGACGTCCGACCACCTATCTTGCCTCTGCCGGCGCCGAAAATAGGAATGTGCCAGGGTGAATGCCCGCTACAGCCGTATGAACGAAGCGAGTCGCCGCCACCTCTCGGCGCTCCCGGATTTATTATCCCACCGACTGACTACAAAATCATAGAGTACGTACAACAGGACCCCGTTAAAACCATACAAATTGACGGTGTGCCTCGCGAAATCAGGTTCTATGGTGACACTGCCGTGATCATGTTGGACTGGGACGATCCCAGGGAGATCAAGTTTTTCCCTGGTTGTAGGCGCGTGACGTTCGACAACAAAGACTCTGTAGTGCTATCGTTCAACGAAGGCTACAAGCAGGTTGAGTTTGAAGAGCAAGTGTTCGACATAAAGTTCGGTGCTCCGACGAGAGAGCTGTTCATCAACGGGCGGTGGTTCGAGTGCTTCTTCGGCGGGCAGCCTCTGGGCGTCATCATCGACGGCAAGCCCAGGCTCCTGCACCTCGAGGGTCCGGTACCTCAAGTGGACATCGGCAAGACCAAGCGGACGGACCTGGTGGCCGGCAAAATCAACCTCATAGTGAACGCGACGCAAATGTGCCCCGTATACTTAGACGCTAAAGTTCAAACATTTTCAATAAACGGACAATTCTTTACAATTAGATTTGTTGATTCTTTAAGAACTGTGTTAATAAACGAACAACCATTCAAAGTTGAGTTTGGTGATTTACCTAAGCCCATAACGATTGGAAGCGAGAAATATTTCATAAGATTCTCAGCGCTGCCTAGGAACATTAAGCCCGGGTTGGTGCAGATAGCTAATATGGAGGGCGTCAGCGTGCCTGTCTTGAAGTCCATCAGCCAACCGGCCGAGGAGGCCAAGGAGGAAGACGCCGCTGATCCCGAGGCACCGCCGCGGCCTGTCAAAACACCCAGCCCTGATTTAAACAATGAAAATCAAGGTTAGGAACATTTGTAGCGTTTCTGTTTCTATCTATTTGGAGAATATAACCCTCAATTTAGGCTCTTATCGGGAGAATTATTTAATGACTCAAATTAAAAACTATACACATAAGAATTAACTGGAACACTAATGCAAATCCTCTCACAATACGATATTAACTAACATTTTTATAATTTACCACATTATCTTTCTTTACAACTAAGCAATTTACCTTATTAACATAACAAAATGTCCGTTTAGGTCTAGACATGCTAGCGAGCGTGATGCCGTCGAGCATTGCGCCAGCCTCGGCCTCAGAGTACAGCCTGGCAGAGCCTTTGTTCTCGAAGCCAAGCAGCATACCAGGTCTGGAATCGTCAGTCGAGGAGAAGCCGCCAGCGACCATTCTGCCAGGACTTGGCAACATCAACGTGAACGACCTGTTCGCCAAGCTGGTGGCCACTGGCATCGTGCAAGTGCCTGCTGGTGAAGCCGAGGAGATCAAGCCAGAACCTAAAACTGAAGTCGTTCAGAAACCGAAGGAAGACAAAAATGTCATACATAGAGTTGATTTGTTGAAGTCTGAGACATTGAGAGTGTAAGTATCTGGATTTGTCGTATTTACACATTTAAGTCAAATGAAATCTCATAGTGAAATACTGTTAACATCGATTGACCCTTACAAGTGAGAGATAACCAGATTTTCGTACACATACAATTAAATATTCTTTATTATGGAGTTAATTGCAAGATATTTTAAATCGTTAATTAAAACTACCACCGTTTTAGAAGGTGTTGTAGTGGTATATGATAAAGTGGAGAAATAATCTTCCATTCTATTGTATCAGATACGTAGATTATAAATTATTTATTTATTGCTATGAGTGGCGAGACGAGCATGTTATTCGTCTGATGGTAAGCGATACGACTGCTCATGAACAGTATTCATTCCAGTGCGCTCGCCATCCTGAGACATTCGATGTTAAGTGTCAATATGTCCAGTAGTTACTCTGGCTACAATGATGTACACGATGCTATAAGCCGTATACTGGGTGTTGGCAGCAAGCAGCCGGGGCTGGTGGCGCGGCTGTACGGCGGCATGCAGTGCTCGGGCTGCGGCGCGCGCTTCCCGCCGGAGCACACGGTGCGCTACTCGCAGCACCTGGACTGGCACTTCCGCCAGAACCGCCGCGAGCGAGACTCGGCGCGCCGCGCGCACTCGCGCCACTGGCACTACGACCTCTCCGACTGGCTGCAGTACGAGGAGCTCGAGGAACTCGACGAGAGAGGTTAGTTTTAGTCTGCTATCAAATCCAGAAAATTTACTTTTTCTTTAATGTCAAACATACTAAGAAACCATTAAATATAACATATGATTCAGAAATTTTTGGTTTCAACCTACCATGCTGGGTAGTTAGCCTAGCAATGCCTGTTTGCGAGTTTCATATACCATAGATATGTGTTTATTTGTAATGCAAATGTCTCAATTCGTCCTTATATTTATATTTACAAGAAGTCAGACGTGTGCCCCAGAATTACAATCTACGATCATTGTCTTAATTGCTTTCGGCCCCTTACCAATAATCACACACGTTACAGGTGCACGCAAAATATTACTGCAATAATAGTATATTATCCTTTATTTAGTAATTTTAATTCAAACGCCGTACATAAATTTCATTAATTAATATTGTAAACCTATTTATGTCTAATGAACTAAAGATCGACTAAAATAATGCATGCACTGTATAGAATATAGTAACAAAAACTGATTTTCAAAGCATATAATGGTAGTCTAGAAGAAATCACTTTAATCAATCAGGCCGCCCATTGTATAAGTCTTATATTTATTTGATTTTGTGACTGCCTTGTATTTGGTTTATTTATTTTAAGAAGACCAACAGATTTAATTAACAAAAAGCCAAATAAAGTTACAATAAAGAGTATTGTATAATGTTGATGTTCTGGTACGACAGAGAAGAACTGGTTCGAGAGCGGCGGCGGCGGCGCGGCGGAGGAGGGCGCGGCGGAGGGCGAGCCGGCGGGCGACGCGCCCTCCGTGCCCGCCGGCGCGCCGCGCGTGCACGCCTGCGCGCTCTGCGGGGACCCCTTCCACCAGTTCTACAACGAGGACAAGGAGGAGTGGCATCTGCGCAACTCCGTGCAGCATGGCGGACTCAACTACCATCCGCTCTGCTACGAGGACTATAAGGTACATGCACTTACAAGTTCAACAAACTGACACTAGTGATTGCAGAATTTATTTCCGTTCCAATAACACAAATGATATGCCAAGAAGAAATTACAGTAGCAATTAAAGCACGAGAAAAAACAAAATATTTGGTCCAGTTGCAATTTAAACTAATTGTAACACCCAACTTATAAATCGAACAGGTTTGCAATCTGTATAATATTATACTGTTATTAGAGCAACCAACCCCGATGTAGTGATATCATATTTACCTTTCCGTCACTTATGTGGTAATTTCTCTTATAATATTTTTTAACAATAATGAAATTTATTATTTAGGGTTTTGTATGTAAACCTTCGGATTTTCCCTAATTTTACACGTATTCTCACAGGCTTCGCTAACAAAAGAGGAGCCAAGCGAAGCAGAAGTAGAAGTGGCAGACAAAGTAGAAGTTGAAGAAGAAGCGATCGAGATCAAGGACGTGGACGACGCCGCCGACCAGTCGGACAATGAGTCGGTGGTTGAAGTCATCGAGAATGTCGAGCCTGAGGTCCCAGAGCCTTTGGAAGTAAGTTTATGTTCTGTACTTGGATATTAAATTATAGATAATAGATGCGTCCATATAGAAATCCAAAATACATAGTACTATTGTATTACTGGAACTTGTAAAATATAGTACCTATGTAAAATCAGCTTCAACATTTATTAACAATGGTCATTTAGCTTTATAAATGACGTAAAGGAAAAACAGCCTCGAAAAGACATACCTTCATGCCGTTTTCTACTAGACGGTGGTACCATCCCACTGGAATGGTCTTGTAATAACTGTATGCACATATTACACAGGTTTTAATCGAGAATTTTGTGACTTTTATTTACAAAGCCATGAAAACTAGGAGCACTATCTCTTGTTTTCATTAATAACTTCCAGATAATAGTACAATAGTAAGCATATACAGATGATTCTATACACGTTTAATGATAAACCATCCCTTCCAGATCGACGAGGGTGACGAAGACGATGTGGTGCTGAAAGCGGAGCCTATAGAGCAAGTGGTGGTGGAAGATGACGCCGACACGGACGACGAGACCGCCGCCACGCGCGCCGAGAGGGACCGGCTCGCAGAGATCGACTTCTCCAAGGTCAAGGTCAAGCAGGAACCCATCGACCCAGGTATGTGTCTACAACTCTGATCGATGTACTGTTATGTCATCATTTATTTGTTATTTCACAGAAATGTATTCTAACTATCTCTATGATTGTCTGTTCCTAAATGTCAATAAAAAATATTATTACCATCGACATACTTTCGTTAATTATTAAAAGGTTGCTTGTGACTGAATTGATGGTTTTGTAACAAAAAAGATTTGTTTAAAGCAACAAAAAAAAAAACACTATAATCAAATGTGTTTCCAAGCATTAACTCAGATAAATTAACACTTCAATATTTCTCGTTTTGTGTATTATTTTTCTTAGACACCAAATTCTTTTCTGCAGATGACGAGCCAATCATAACAACGCAGGAAAACATTCAGCCTAGTGCAGATTTGCTTCACACAACCGTCCTATCGTCAATCGACGGCAATGTCCAATTTGATGTGGCTCCAACGCCCGCCGCCACCGTGCCGCTGGGCGGAATCAGAATCAACATTTCAAAATCTATCCCTTCATTTGTGACCAATAATGATGACAAAATGCTCGAAGACATCAGCGCTGACGACGAACCGTTACCGCCAGGCGAAGAGCCCGAGCTAGAATACACATTAAAACCTTCCTTAGAAGGTGTTACTTTTAGTAAACAACCTCCAGTGCAAAGAGGAAATGAACTATCAGGGTTGTGTTCAATTATGTGAATTTATTTTAAACTTAGTTGGTTATTTAATTGGAATCTGTATAGGATTGAACATGCAGTACCTCAGTGTCAATTCCATATGAATTGGAAACTGTTGAGAGTTAGCACAACTATGTGTGTATCTTGTACCTGTTAAATTTGTGCTCAAGTATGATTCAGCAATTAAATATTGTTCTAATTATTGTCTATCTGGGTTGAGTATACATGGTATAGGTCATCATGTGTTTGCTGGAAAACTTTCAGTATAATGTGGGGTATTGAGTTATTTGCATTTGATTTGAAATCATTCAAATGTTAATATTTATAATTATTGTTTTTGTTGAGGTTGATTAAAATTTTACAAAAGCAAATTGAATTCAGAATACAATAATGCACAGATTTTGTAACTTTGTGCAATTTAATTATACTATAGAATACTTTAAAAATATAGTTGCAAAAAAATATAAAAATCTTTGAAAACCAATAAAAAAAAAAAAATTAATTTAACACTATAAAAAGTCAAATGAAATTGTACATAATTTTGTAAAGAACATTAATTGAAGAATGTTCAATTCTAGTGAAGGTTTACGGCGTGTAACTTTACCCCAATATATTTAACAAAATGTGATATTAAAGTTAAGTTTAATTAACAGCGAATATGCGTTTTGTTTGTGTGCGTATTTTGTATATTAGCGTTGTAAATATTTTGTATATAATGTATTGTAATTATATTTAGATTGTATGGAATATAGAGCACATCACAATGATTTAGTATGTAGGTGTGTAGAATCTCTAAAGGACATTGGTTCAACTGCGTAAGAAGACAGGGCTACTAATTATAATGGGCTTCTCAACTCTCTTATTATATTCTTTATGAGACTAATTTTTACTAAGCTCAATTGTTACACTGACAACCCTTGTGTATCAGAATTGTTTTACTTATTTATGTTATTTTCTTATAATAATGATCATAAGTTTGGTTTAACCAATGTTCTCTTCCATACAGTATGTCAAGCGTTTTGACAAAATACACATGAGAATAGAATAGTTATTATTTTGATTGGTTTGTTAGCATAAATAATGGTGATATTGGCATGTGAAGGTTACTAAAGGCGTTTCTTTAAATAAATCATTTTTATTTCTTTTAATCAATTTTCTTCCTCCAAATAAGCGCCAGCATCACGATAATTTGTTTAATTTTAAAGTTGAAAATAAAAAAATACAATGATCATAAAATGTTTTATTTTATTACATATCCCACTTTAATTACATATTTACATATAATTCGTAAATGCAATAACAGTAAACTGAAGACACATTTTGATTGTAAAATTGTACACTAACTTTTCTCACAAACAAAACAAGCTGACATGTATTAGAGAAATATTTTAAAGAAATGTACATCCTATTTATGTTTGAAGAATTCTTTTCATATTTTTTTTCTATAAGCATCTGAAAATAATTTCACTTGTAAGGTGTTTAGTAAATTTTTAGCTTTTGATAATACATATATTACATCTGTTTGACTAGATTTAAATATTTTTACTAGAATTTTCATTGCAGTATTTATTAACTTTCTGTAAAGTTTTCATTACACTTATATTTTAAAAGACAATCAATTTTGTCTACATGTCACAATTATGTGGCCATCTCGGGAAGGGCAGAGTATCCTTTATATTGCTCACTCCACAGAGCACTTGCAACAGCCTTTCGAGTCCGAGACCAAAGCCTCCTGTTGGTATATTACCATATTTCCTTAAATCTAGGTACCAGTTCAGTTTTTCTGAGGGCAGTTTGGCTTTTAACTTTTCATAGTTATCTTCACGAAGACTGCCACCTACTACTTCCCCTGTGATTGGTGTCAGCAGATCTAGTGCATCAACCTGGAAAAAGTTTATTTATATGAATTGAGAAGTCTTAATTTGGTTTATTCTACAATTCTATTATTCTTGTAGTAAATATTCCTGCTTAATGCACTAATATTATACAGTTAGTTACTTTAATTTTATAAACCTAATTACTACCTACCTTTGTGCAATCATTTTCACATTCTTTCATATAAAATGACTTCATGTCTTTTGGCCATCTAGTCACAAATACTGGAGCTTTGCAGTGTTCTACTAATGTCAACTCTTGCTCTTTATTAATATCATCAGTGACAGCCATGCCCTTCTTTTGTAAAATACTTTTAGCTTCATCATAAGTCAATGTTATAAACTTCTTATCCAACCATAATGGAGGTTTATTTTCCTTGTCTATTAAATACAAATCACGCTCATTTGTATTCCTTGTTTCTATGAATATATACTTTAGTAGACTTTCTATTACTGCCTGCAGTTGCTCTAATGTATCACAAAATGCCACTTCAGCTTCTAGCATGTAAAATTCAGATAAATGCAGCCTCGATCTAGAGTTCTCAGCACGGAATGTTGGTCCTAGCGTGTATACATTTCCCATTCCTCTACAAATTGCCTCCAGATGTAATTGACCAGAAACTGTCAAGAAGGTTTTAGTCCCAAAATATACAGTGTCTTTGTTTCTTCCTTCTTGCATCATAGCTTTTATTGTTTCTTCATTATCTGGCTGCACTTTGAACACTTCTCCAGCGCCCTCACAGTCATTAGAAGTTAATATTGGTGTATGAATATTGTAGAAACCATTGGCAGTAAAATAGTCATTAATATGCTTTATAACAGAGCTACGTATCCTTAACACAGCCGATATAAAGTTGGTGCGTGATCGCAAGTGCAGAAACTGTCTAGTGTACTCAGGCGGATGTGCTGTCCTGGGATTAAAGGGATATCCATCCAACACAACACATGTTCCAAGCACACTTACTTTGTCGGCGGCCAGTTCTAACTGGCCCCGCGGACTTTTCGTTAATTTACCAGTTATATGGACAGCCGAACCGTAAGTAAGTGTGTCGGGTTTCAAATTTTTCGGGATAACAATTTGGAGTTTGTTTGCAGACGAACCGTCGCTTACATCAGCAAAAATTTGTTCTTTTTGAACTCTTAAACTTCTCACCCATCCCTAAAAAGAAATTAATGTCAATAATTTCATATTTTTGCCTCACAAATACTTAATATTTACAAACGAAATTTGAATACCTTCACTTCGTCCACTTCACCGACGTTACCCTTTTCTAAAATAGAGGCAATTGCGCTATATTTCCTGTATATAGCTCCAAAATGTTGACAACATTTAATATTACTTAATACAAGATTTTTGATCAACATAATCAATTTATTATTATATAAAAATGGAAAGTTTCAAAGTTAAGAAATTATTTTAGGTTATGTTCAGGAATTGTCATAACTTGACATTTATCAAAAGTCAAAACTCAAAATAAAGCTAAAGAAACGTTCGTTGATCATATGATAAGCAATAATATTTTACGTGCAGACAGAAATATTTAGAACGCGAATGAACGATTTACCGGTTTTTCCCATCACCATGTTTGCATGGCTGGCAAGTTTTTCTATGTGTCAAATGTCATTCGGCATATCATGCATGTTCGATTCATTGCGTTGTGATTTGTGAATATATTTTGTGTAATTAATTTATTATTTAATTAAGTATCGTGTTATAATCAATTAATTGCAACTGTAAGTATTTATATAACATCTACAAGTTTTACTTAATAGCTATAATAAATAAAACTACTGTATCCAACAAAGTCAGATTGATATATAAATTCGTCAATAATTGGTGTTAAAAACTTGTCTAACAAGTATATGCGTCCTTGAATCGTACTCTTTATTCATATTTACATAAGTTTCCGTATCATTTTATAAAAGAACGAGAACTTCTTTTTTGGTATTGTAAATGATCTTTGTCAAAATTATTTCCATGGCCTACTGATCCACTTTGTAGGTTTTATGACAAAAGTTATTGCACTTTCTACTAAGATTTTAACCGTGCCCGGTAACTGCTTTCAAAATGTTTAATTCTTCAAACCATAGTGCAACAATCGGATTAATTGCAACAGAGTAAATTAAGTGTCTTATCAATCCTGTTATCTGATAAGAATGTTCACTAAAACATTAATTTTGGTTGTTCATACTACATAGCTCGATACCTCTATTTCTATGGCTGTACATAACCTAAATCTAAGTGTTATAGTTCAGTGTTAGGTTTCTTCATAACAATTTATAAATTAACAAACCCCTTTTGCTATCCTTTACTAACATATGCATGTGAATTTAAAATCTATTACATGTTAGAAGCTAGGGTATATGTCCTATATTATCTATTTTCTAAAACCTAAACCACGATTATTATTGGTTAAGGAATATTTTATCATCTATAAATTATTTCAAACATATCAATTAATTAAATTATCTGTATCCATGCATTTTACTTATGTTTTATATCACTAGTACCATCCATCCACTTTCTTAATCAATTTGATACTGTTGATCCAATTTTACCTACCAATCATGTTTTTCTATTTGTAGCATATGACCCAATCATTATAATTTTTCATGTGAGGTTTTGTAGGTTATAACTAGTACTTTCAAATATTTTCCCACAGATTATTTCTTTTCTTTTGTATAAAAAATGAAAATATTAATTGATATAACTTCACCAGATATTTTCTTTAACACTATTTTAACTGCTGAAAATATTGTCCATTGTGATTGTATATTCACATCTACTTGGATGGCAACTAGATTGCCACCAAAATGTTTAAATTCTAGTAAAGACTTGTGTTTTATCATAGTATAGACATACCTGAGAATGAGACGCATAAAGACAGATGGTTGATTTAAATTTATACAAGTAGTAATATTTTTGAGATCCTGAAGTTTCCCAAAGTAAGGGATTTTTAGCAAAGGGCTGGCATAGATAGACGAATATCCAAGAAGATATTTCTCATGGAAATAAAGTGTCCGTAATCATGTCATACAGATGAATAATCCGCTTTCACTATTGTATAAAGTGGATTAATTTTGATGTTCATAGTTCATATGTTTTAATAGTCACTCAAATTAGAGACACATTAACTATGATAAAATGAATAGTGATGATAATGAAATGTGTTGTCTAATGGTGAATGAGGATAAATGCTCACTATAACATTGTGCATGTGAGTCATGCAGCTTTATTGATCGTTTGTGTTCTGAATATAACAAACAGTTACTAAAGAGATTACATTTAATAATAATATCTAGCCACCTATTTAGTAATCTTAGTTAAGTTCACAATACATGAGTTATCACAATAAATATACTCACACCTTTTTGTGTAGAAGGGGTAGGCAGAGGTTGGCACCCACATTTCACCAATTATGTTCCTTCCCACAATATGTGTTATCACACTACTATTAAATATTTAAATAATTTATATCTGTATGGAATATTTTATTTTATTTTTTTATTTATTTATTTTATTTTGGACAACAAACAGTTGTATACATCAACAAAAAAAATAAAGATTATAATATGTTTACAACATGACTTTGAGTGCCAACACTTAAATTATAAAGCTAGATATTACATTACAAATAAAAAGGATCACAATATAAACTATGCACACATATTGTCAGTGTACTTTTATAAAATACATAGCGTTTATGTGTCTAGAACAAAATTCTTATAATTCACTCAAGAAGAACTCTTTTAATATTAAAATTTTAATTCTAAATTTTACATCATCTTCCTTTAATTTTAAAAATGTTGTAATGTTTTAGAAAAGACTGTTCTTATCATACATAACATCACATTGACAGACATTGATTTATTTGATTTTTAAAACAGTTTGATTTTTTATGTGTAGAATAACTTACCAATGGTGATCACTTCACATATATTTTTGTTTAAATTATCCAAATAATTGTTAGTTCAGATGCACTGAAGTTCATTTGCCTTGCTGTGCATTATTCTTTTTGTTAGTTTTAGTTATACTGCCATTGAAAGTATATTATGTATCAAGTATCTGTATCATGTACATTCAGTTGGATTATCTTCCTCACCTTATACAGTTTGCAGTAAAAACTCCACGTTGTTACAGAAAAATGGCAGAAACAAACCCACAAGCCGGAGATACAGGCCCACCGAAGGGAATCCCAGCACTAAAGGCCCATGTGGCAGCCAACAAAGTGGACGTGGCGCTGTGGGCCATCCGAGTCCTCACTGTACTGTGTACGATAGGATATGTCCTGCCTATATTTAACAAGTAAGTGCTATTGCACTATATCTAGTGTTGCATATGTAATTTGTCATGATTGAATAAGATGGGTATCTATAGTTCTGCTTACACCCCTGGCGAACAGACATGACTGTTATAATGTCATGTCATGAGTCTTAAGTTAGCATGTAGGTTCTATGAAGTATAAATCGTGAGGTCCTGGATTCGATCTAAGGTTGAGAAACTGTCATGGAAGTAAATTTCGCAAATGGGTAGCTTTACAAGGAAGAGAACAATAACTTAAGTCAAACTCCCCATATTCATGTCACTATTAGATCATGTCATAGGCTAGACAACATAGATATTATTAGTGAGTGGGATAGTAGAGTATCGACATATTGAAATGTCATTGACTGATTGGCCTCAATAACATTTTGAGTCAATAAGGATAGCCTGGCCGTGTAATGACCACTAAATTAAAGAGACATAATATTAATATTTGGCCAGTGCTAGGGCCTACGTTTGTATTTAATCTTCTCAAATTCGCAAGAAATTTGCGTTAATCTGATCACGAAATGATGACCATTTTACTATGAAACTTATCATCGTATCGTCATATAGTATCGTCGCGAAGATTTTTGTGGCTCAACGAAACCTACTTTTTTTGGAATAAATATATATTTTCAATTAATAAAAACATAACTGCGACCCAGGCCCAGCACGTCTTAGCCCAGGAGGTATTGCAAAAAATACCACCCGGCTTCATTTTCGGCCGCAGTCTATACCCTGTATCTGAGTTTTGAGTGTAATTGTCCAATTTTTCGTCAGTCCGGTGTCAGCGTTCCACAAGGCGTTGCTGGCCAACGCGGCCACGTCAGCGCTGCGGCTGCACCAGCGCATCCCGGCGCGCGAGATCTCCTTGTCGCGGGAGTTCGTCGCCAGGTTCTTCCTCGAGGACAGCGCGCACTACCTCTTCTACTCGCTCATATTCATGAACGTCGTGCCTAATTTGCGTATCCTTTTTAATTGGTGCTTGAGTTGAATGTTTAGGTAAGTAGTATATTATGGTTTTAATGTTATTGCGTTAAATTAAGGTAAGTGGTGTTTCGAGTGTATTGTAAAGGTTGGTTGGAGTTTGTTATGCTGGATGATTTTTTTGGGTGAGTGGATAAATCAATCATCTGTATTTTAGTGTTTGTAGACTTTTTCAATTCGTTATTACTGGACTATATTTTATATGTATTTTAGTGAATATAGAATTTTGCAATTCGCACGTATATTAAATATGGTTAGATATTAAGGTGAATGTCGTATATTTTACCACTGTAAATGATAGTTGAAAATATGTCACCGTGTCCGACATGTGTCGCGTTTTAGGTTCATTCTGTGTTTATTGCGACATTAAAAGAGCGAACACAATTGTGTTGACTGGCGAGAGGTGACCATATCTTAATTTAGTCACTATATTGTGCTCGTATAAAAAATGATAAATCTGCGCATGATAAGGACATTTACCGGCCATTATCTCGATATACGTTTATCTCACGCCATTCGTGACAAAAATGCCGGCCAGTTTCGACGCCTTGGTGTCTCCTGTCTAACAACAACAGAAATTAGCGATAAAAATGGTTGTGTCTATAACCGGATGCAAGTATATGACAGCAGCGTCACCAATTCTATATTTGGATTTGTCAATGACTATTGATTGATTTCGGCGCGCGTGTCTCATCAATTCAGTAAAAGTTTCAAATTAAAATTATAATTCAAGTGATGATTATGAGTATAATTAATAAAATAACTTGCTTACATTAACATTAAAAACATGAAAGTTGAAACTGATTTTTCTAGTGATAAACTTAAGTAAGTATGCAACATTCCTCGTGATGTTTTCCTTGACTAAAAGAAAGGTATTATTATCTAAGATTACACATAACTTCAAAAAGTCAAAGGTGTGTCTAACTTCAAAAAGTAAAAAAAAAAACAAATCTCCGACCTCTAGTTTGTTAATCCGGTTCGCTGTCACGTCATACAGTTAATAGAACCGTCAGTGTATTATGTATGGCACCGTCACTACTCACTACAGTTAATCCTATAAGTTACTTGATCAAAATTGCCAAAAAATCTTAGTTTAATAGTTAGTAGAGAACCGGCCTTGTAACGTGAAGTCGCGGGTTCGATCTCTGCAACGAACAAAGTCCCTCGTTTTTGATACATACGACGCAGACTTGATCTTAAAGGGTCAAGAGTTTATAAGTGACTCGAACGTGTAATTATTTAAATATTATAAATCAATTGTTTACTAATTAGGCAGATATAAAACGTGAGAAAATGGTGCCTGGCAGTAACCTTAACACTCAATTTTTATCACACTGAGAACTGTTTAAAATGCTATTGGAATGAGTGTTTGTATCTTACACCTTGACCGATGTTCGAGGGAATTAAGCCGCCATTTTTATGTAAACGATTTTATCTATTACTAACATTAATTAACAGAATCGCTCAAGTCTTGACGTCACACTAAGGAAGCCTTACGTCCAATAAGAAACTACTAGATTGTTTCGGTGACATAATAGCCATGCCCAAATATTTGCCTGTGTGCGGTGATCAAACTCTCTCTTTCTTGTTTTTAAAGCAACGCGGCGACAAAACCATTTGGGCTCGGAACTTGGAAATGAAAGAAATCAGTTTAAAAAATCTTTGTACTAGATTACTCTCGATTCTTGTATCGTGAGTACAATAAACATTTACAGCCACTTTCACTTTCGCAAACTGCCAAGCCATGACAAGTATGAGAATAATGTTGCAAGAGCACACAAAAAAAAAATGTCTTGAGGCATCGAACTAGCGTCCAGACATCTCTAGTTCAAAAAGACTACATTAATCATACATACATACATAAACTCATGCCTTTTTTCCAGTAGGGGTAGTCAGAAGTGCCAAGACACCCACATTTCGCTTTGATGGGATAGGGAGCGAGTCTATAGCCATATCGGGCACAAATTCCTGACTCCAGTCTGATAATGAATAGAAAAATCCAATATCACTTTACCCGACCTGGGATTTGAAAGACCTGTTTTGTAACCGCACCGTAGTACTACTATGCCACCGAGGCAGTCACTACATATATTTTTTATAATTCTTTAGATTTAATAGCTCATATATTCGGGATTACATAGTTACATACTTCAAGGTCTAAACAGTAATACAGTTAAATTCTATTTCTACACGTTTTTAAACTCGCGATCCTTTACTTGTGAACCGGCTAGGCGCCCTCTGAGCAAAGGTCGACAATAAGTAATTATGTATTAATAATACAAAGTATACGGCCTCATAAAGTTACCCAAGGTGACTGTTTAATAATAAACGCGTTTAATGGACAAACGTCTTGCTGTATGGGTGTGTGACTTTACATATTGTGAGAATGGATGAACACTTCACGCCTCGCTCTAACGGGGTAGGCAGGGATCACATTAATGCTACGCAGTACGCAGTTTCACTGATTTTCGTCTTATGTTGTAGTGACGAGCCAATCGCTATGTGCATGCAAACTTTAGTTCCGTTCACATCTAATAAGATTTTAAATAAAATGTATCGGTGGTGGATGATTGTTTAACCGGGGAATTGAACCAAGACTAATGAGCAGCCTGTCAGAATTTTGAAGACGATAATAAGGTTACTGGCTTAGTTTAATTACTAACGCCATCAATAGTAGCACCCACCGTGACTAAAAAGTGCTTTTCGAGATCACGCGTCAAATCATGTTATATCGAAATAACACGAAAAGAGCAAAGTCTCATTACAAGAAACGTAGAGAACTTAAAAAGGCCCATTTGACCCACACAAGATTCATATCTCGAAGTTTCTTCTCGGCACACAATAATGTCAAAGAAATAATGGCCGTGCATTGTGTAAACAATGTGTAATATTTTTGTTTCGTAAGGGCAAGTTTCATTCAAATTAATTATAATAAGTTAATAACAAATTCAGAACGAGCGAGTAGTACAATATATATTATATTTTTAATTTATTATATTTAATAGAAAGAAAAATAATAATAAAATTAGTCACACAAAATCAATTGCTTAGTTTGTCTGCGAGTACGTAGTGCTGTTTTATATATATTGCGAGTTTTACATTATATACATACATTAATTGTATTTTACATACATTTGCTTAATTATATTGTTGATAGCATATATTTTCTACACTGACCACATAACTTCAGCGACGCCTGTACGTTTTTAAATTAGCGTATTTTATTTTTGTCAAGACACCAACGCAAAGCGCCCGGTTTAGACACTTTGATGTTTAAAAGGACCCCTGCCCTTTATAAATAAAGACGAGAATTTATAAATATACATACGCCATATATAAAAGAGGTCATTATTCCACATTGATTTAAAAACTAAGGATAGGCCCTTCAATACATTTGTACAGTTTCAAAAAGATGACTGAAAATCGCGTTAAAAATAAATGTTAAATTAACATAATTTAATAGATCCTAAACAGTGATAAAACATATTATATTCATTTTTATTAAACTTTTCCAAAATCGTTGGGAGCGGCGAATAATTTAAGTAACACTCCACTAGAGATGTACTGGAGCGCGCGCACCACTTATGTCGGGACACTACGCACTTTTCGTTCTGTCCATATATCTATGTCAATGTTATTCCACATAAAATATATAATCGTTATATGTACCATAATAAGGTTTAGAAACGTTTTATTGGTGTAGTATTTTCCGTATGATGTTTGTGGTCGATTCGCCGGCTCACTCACGCAAGCTATCTGGAAATTAATACTCGAACACTCGCATTGATGGAATCATAATCACTTATAATATCGATCGTCATATGTATGCATGTACCAGTAGTTAACAAGCATCGATAACTTATTTTTGACAGATTTCTAATAATTTTATACGTGTTGTAAATACTAAACATGTGAGGCTTGGCTCGGATGAGCGAGGGATAAAACTTAAGCCCAAGGCTTTAGAATTGACTCGATTATTTGCTTATTCTTTTTATTTTTAAAAATCAATGGTCATAACTAGTAATGGCCATTATTGCTATTTCAAAATAACTTCACCAACTGGTGAATTTGCAAGTCGTAGCAGGTTAAACATAGCTGCTATTACTAAGTACTTAAATATTTATATGACACAAGTTTCATATCGCGACTTAGTGAGCAAACCAGCATTTATTGGACACTCGCTTAGGTAACTTTTTGTTTGTCCAAGTTAGATACATTTTTGATGTTGTAAAACAAATATCTATACGTCTATTTCATTGCTTAAGTATGTTTGTCTGGTATTTTTCATATGAGGAATGTATTACCAAAACAATACCAGTAATTTCTATTGATTGGTAAAATATAATTATTTTCAGATATCTGATATGGTTATTTGTTTATGATATCCATAGGGCCCTAGGCCTGCAGTAGCAAGCTAAATAAATAACTCAAAAATTAGAACTATATGGCAAATAAATCAATTTGCTTAATTTATTATTAATTAATTATCAGGTAACAGGCACAACTAACCAAAGAATGTTGCTTGAACTAACAATATGACTTTAGTACATACTAAGTATGAGTTTAACTGCTAAGATTTAAATTAAAGTAATTAAATTATACCATGTTTATATAGAAAATTATCTTACATTAACAAAACACTCACGATTGGTATAGCTAGCTTCAAATACTTCCAAGGATTTATGGTCAATTCAATCACCAAAATTATGTCATATTTCACCTTCGCACTCACAATTCTTATATAATAATTTAGAATAGACTTTCGTGATATACAGTAATTGAAAACAATTCAAAAGTTTAAAGAAACAAATTAGCGGTATAGAATACAGATAATAATTTGTTTTGACAACTCTAAACTCATAGCTTTTTATTACTGCACAAATGCATTTAAATTATGAGTTATCAGAATGTCACACAATACACATATTTATTTTAATTTTATTTCCATCGCCCTAAGTTAACCATTGCCACAGTTTGTTATAAAACTTATAATTTATACTGTTTATATTTGTATTTAAAACTTTTATACAACACTAACAAACATTAAACACTGTAATACACAATTTCACTATATGATTATTCTATTACAAAATAAATTACTTAAATTATTGTTTAACAACGCAAATCGCGAACGTAATGAAAGTTAGTAGAAAAAAAAACACCGCAGCAAAACACAAGTACGCGTGCCGCCCAAATCAACCAACACGCATTTATGCAATAATCGCTCTAAACGTCTATAGTCTCCGTAAAATCAAATACTATAATTGCATAACACCGGTCTTTGGGCTATCCATTTCACTCACTCTTTCATAGAACGCACGAGATAGCTTGAAAATATTAGCCGATCGGCGCGTGCTGCGTATTGTGCATCGTGCTTCACGAAATGTAATAACCAAACGGTTTACGCGATTTATTTAGCAGTTAGCAAACATAACCGTTTGTTCATAATTTGCGAAATGTTATATTTGATTTCACTTGCGTAGCTTGACGGCTACAGCTATTTATTCCATCACTAGTCATAACCATGTTTTTTTTCTGCCTATGTTCTATTTCGTGGGGGGAATGATTGGTGTCGCTGTTGGGTGTAATGTTTTCATGTGGGGCGTATTAACCGACAAAGAGGTAGGGTATCGCTAATTGATACGATAACCCACCCTTTGTCGGTTTTGTTTGTAGGTGTAGGGGGATCTTCCGGAGGGGCAGGACTTCCGCATAGCCATACTTTCATTCGCCCCGGGTTTTTAACGTTAGGCCTAAGTACATCCGTGTTTATTATTTTAATAAAGTAATGAATACTTCGATATTCAAAATAATCGATTCTAAAGCCTTGGGCTAAAGTTAATCCCTCGCTCACTTGAGTTTATTAATAGGGCCCGTCCTGTTTTAGATAATCCATAGGTGGTTTATAAATATCTACTTTGCTGGACTCGGAGTCCTGAAAATATATAATCCATTAATTTTAGTTTTTCGATTTATACATACCATTATTTATGTTATGTGTATATAGAAAAATTCAAACAGGGCACTATCTATTTTTAAAACCTGTCAGTAAGATTTTAAATGACATATCCGGATTTGAATTTATGACCGGCCACGCCATAGCTTGTTACAAACACCATGGGGCGAAACTATTGTCGAAATTAGGGTCATTGCACTTCCGACAACGGGATCAATGATACACGGTATGCGCGTTTACAAATATAACTGTATACAGCCTAATTGAGATTAGCTGCTGGGAGTTAAGTTTCGGGTTCCATCCCAGGGGACGTATTTGGTCCTTGAACTTATAGAACGCGAGTATTTAATGTTCTTTTTTGGTGAAGGAAATTTTTTTAAGTTTTTTTTTTATCTCGGATTAGGTTTAATTTTTACAGTTTTTAATTGCCCGGCGTATATGGACAAATACAGTACAGTATACTATGAGAGACAAATGTAGTTGCGTTCTTCTAATGTAAGTTACCAGGTTTGGTTGTCTGATGTTGAAAATACTTATATCTTTTCTTGATTTATACGGGATCACAAATATTTTTTTATTTCATACCAGCATTTTACACTTAACCAACTTTTAAAATTTCTTGTAGAATACTAGGGTGTCTATAATTAGTATTTCAAATGATATACAGAAACAAGTAAAGTACAATATGAAAGTTAAATGTGTGTTTTGAGAATAGTTATCCTTAGATCAGCTGACAGTGATTTTGGTGCCGATTTTCCTGTTCGCCCTGTTGCACGCAGCCTCCTACTCGCTCACCATTCTTGATGTAAGTACACCATTAAATATTTCGAAGTAACTATAATTGAAATAAAACTATAATTTAAGAATTTTATCGCGGATTTAGTTTAACATTTATTTTATACATCTTTTCAACGTCGCACTATTTCTATTACTTCACAGCTTTCGTGGTAAATAATAGTCTTATTTCAATGTGTAACATTCGCATGAATCTAAGTAACTAATTTAGAGGGATTTCCTAACATAACATTAAACAGCTTCTTGTTGTAGTAGGTTAAGACGCTGCCTGTGAAATATCCAATTTCGGGGTTTTGATCCCGAAAGAGTGGCCTAATTTTTTATGTTTTTGGGTCTGCGTCTCAACATTTGTATCTTAATTTGCACATAACTATGTCAGGGACTGCGCGTATTATGGCGGCCTTGTGTGTTTGGATAATGCTATGAAAAACAAACTGACATCCGATTTCAAAAGTGTAATTATGAAACTGTTATAAAAAATAATGTCTTAATACACCGTTTAGAATACGTTCTCTGTCAGTCTAGAGAATATTTACGTAAAAAAACTAAACGTATACAAATTAATAATTCATACTAATGACATTGATTCTGACCTTTAATTCGGCTGACTGTAGACATTACCAAAGTACTTAGTATTGTACCTTTAGGGGTCATCAAGATGTTTGTCAACTTAACATTTAATGTAAAAATAACATTAACTCGATAACTGAGAGGGAATAAACTCAGATAAACAGTGGGCAGTGCCCCTGACTAATAAGGTTGCGGTAACTACATGTCATCATTTAGGTCATTAGCTTTACCTTTATCAATAAACTCGTGAATGAGTTTGTATTTATGTTTAAATACCTGCAATCAATTGTTATTATTGTTAAGTAATTTTGGATAAAGTAACAGCTTATCAGGTTTGAAATTGCAACTATTGGACATCTACTGGAGTAATTGGACATATTGAGACTTAACATTTTATGTCTCAGGATAGCAAGCACAGTGAAATACCAAGCATTGCTTTGTAATTAATAGTGTTGTTTTGCTATTGTCCATGAGCAGTCGTATCGCTTACCATCAGGCGAATGGCGTGCTCTCGCCATGCATCGAAATAATAAAAAGATTGAACACCATGTTCCATACTTTTAAGTGGCAAAAATGGTCCAGCAAATCTGAAGAACCAACGTAGCTTTTGATTATATTTGTTAAATGTACAAAAATCCGACAATATTTCGTAATAATAGCATCGCATAGTCGCCACGAATATAATCCATTAGGTAAAGAATTGATTGACGTCACAGATCACGTGGTCGATCGTGAAGCAATGTTGTAATTAACCCTTTGTCATGCGTTGCACTTATTTTATATGCATCTGTTGTAATATGCACTAACCTTGTTTTTTAAAAATATCTGAAGGTTAGGCGATCAGTGGTAATGTATTTTATTTTAATTAAATGCATAAAAAACACATTTCGGCCCCAAACTAAAGATACGACGTGTTATGAGTATAAGAAACAGGAAAAAACTTGTTGGTTCCATAATAGCTAAGAATCTAGATTGAAACGAATTTGTCTTGATTGCACAAACAATTTCTAGTATGAGATTCCATCATAGCACACAGTTTCTCAAATCTTAATAGTAAAAAAATGACATTAGCCTCCATCAAGGCTGTAACTTGTTAGCAAACTGATAAAAACATCATAATTATTTCATTCAATTCGTCGTCGTTCTCAAAATATGTTGTCACAATTGTTACTAAGCTAAGGTTTGAGGTGGAAAACATAGAAATAGCGCAAGATGCAGGCGACCGTATTCGGATTTGTGGATTAACGAGTCTCGAGTCAAGAATATTGGAAGGCTGTCTTTAATTAATGAAATATATTTACGTATTAAAATATGAAGAATCTCACTGGTTTATCAGACTGTAATTACTAATCCAATATATTATTATAACTTTTAAGAATGTATTTATTTAACTCTTTTAAAATGTGTCATGGCAACTTTAATTCTTGGTCTTGCGCCGCCATCGGAATTATAATAAAATTGTATTCTATTTGTTTGAGATTAATCCTTGGCCCTTAGTTTAAACTAATTTGATGTATGTTTAATAACAAGACGTAAGAGCGACGCGTGAGTAATTATTAGACATTATATCCAATGATATATTATACAAATACGACGATTATATCCGCTTACAATTTAATTTTTGAACTTTGCCACCACGACAATTATGCGCATATTTTAATACGTTCTGAACTTGACAAACTTTGCTACAAACAACTCTATTTTGAATTAATAGTTATATGTTAACTTCATAAAATCTAAATAGTTAATATAGATTATAGAACCACATAGGTGGCTAATTTGGGATAAGCAGATTCGATGGGTGCCGGTGCAAATGCTGTAAATTACAAAGTTCCCACATAAAATTATGGCTGTTCAATTTTTTCCGATGAACAAGGTATCTCGACGATGCGTATTGGTATATATTTTTTTCGCTAGGAGATATAATCAAATTACATTAAGAAATTATATTGGACTTTAATACTCATATCGATTATGAATCTTGTCATAAAAAGATGGATATTTAGAAGGTGGCTGATTTAATAACTAAAACCTAAGCATCGAACAAGGAAGGTAGGAAGACGTAAATAACTCTAAACTTCCACGGGCGTAGAATATATTCAAATATGCAAAATATACCAAAAATAAATTGAAATTATATACAAAGCCGTTTTTTTCGTGCAATGAATGGCGAGACGAGCATGCTGTTCGCCTGATGGTAAGCGATACGACAGCTCATAAACAGTAGGAAAACTAACAGCACCTTAAATTACAAAGCAATGCTCGGCATTCCACTGCGTTCGCCATCCTTAGACATAAGATGTTAAGTCTCAATATATCCAGTAGTTACTGTGGCTACAATGTCTTTCAATCCGAAATACAACAGTGCATTTACACTGCTGTTTGACGGGAGAAATAGACATTGCGATGGTATCTACCTAGATGTCCTCAAGTATGAGAGACCTACCACCGGTACCAGCCTGTATTTAATGAAAGCGATTTCTTCACCACAGCACATGTGTCATATTAATGACAATATGAATGAGTTTTTGAGGCAGTTTGTAGGATGCCTAATTTTCCTAGCCTATCTTTGCTACTAGTTGTATTTCTTGTATATGTGTGTATGTTGATAGACGCTCAGTCATGAGTGAATGTGTTTGTTTGTAGACCCTGGGGCAGAACTCGATGTGGGTGGCCCGCCTGCTGATCTCGCTGGTGGAGTTCCAGTCGCGCAACATCCTGCGCGCCGCCGCGCTCGCTGAGATCGTGTTGTTCCCGCTTGTAGTCGTGCTGGCGCTCACGTGAGTCTATCTCTCTGTGGTAAAGCTATCGTGCTTATTCATAGACAGTTTATAAACTTATGTATGTTATCGAATGTGTTGTTTCTTTCATACGATATTTGAGTTTAATTTGAGAGGGTAAGACAAAACTTTCAATAAAATAAATATGATTCTAAGCTGACTATGAATAAGATTGATATGTGATGTATTATTGAGTCTGTCTACAAAATATGTGTTAGAGATGTAATTATTGTAAATATTGCTTATTTTTTAATTTATGTAGGGTAAGTAGGGGTTAGTAATGGGAAATGGCCTTGTTATTTTTGAAGCCTTAGCATGCTCTTTATTTCTGCTATTGCTAATTGCCACCCACAGAATTTGTAAACTAAAAACTGACGCCATATTTTTCACATCTAAATTGATTGTTAAGTTTCTTCTTTAGATGGGTTTGTAAAAAAACTCACTCCTTCATAGATTAAACGGGATACTATAAAAATATTAGCCGATCGGCTTTGTGAATCACAATCGCAAATCACGAAATTTAGTTTATATAACTTGTGAAATGTTATTATTGAGTTCACTTGCTATTTGTGATTGCTTTAATTATTTATTCCAACAATAAGGGACTAAAACACGAACTTTAGTAATATTGTTGCCTCGCTGTACTTGCAGCATATGTAAATAATTAAATTTGTGTTACAAAGCATATACACAAACAGGAATTTTTAATGATTTTTTTGTTGCATGTGCAGCGGCTACTGCGGTCTGATGACACCGTTCGTGTACTACTACTTCGTGACGTGGCGCTACGCGTCCCGCCGCAACCCGTACACGCGCAACACGTTCCGCGAGCTGCGCGTGTTCGCGGAGAGCGCGGCCGCGCGGCCCGCCACGCCGGCGCCGCTCGCCGCCGCGGTCGCGTCGCTCGTCGCGCTCGTGTGCCGCATGGCGCCGCCCGTCGAGGTCGCGCAGCAGTGAGTACACACTACCTATCAATACATGACCACCAGCTCAGAGGATCTTGACATGTCACTTGTCTGTTGGCGTGAACGCCTACGGAAAGATCAAATGTATGGATATGGAATTTGGCAGTCACGTGACTCATACATATACGTAGTCATTTCAATACATTTGATCATTTAACCCCCTCGCCGGTTCGCGGCATCTTTTATGTTTCTTTGAGAAGCCGCAATACGGCTCCTCTCACAGTCCACGGGTTAAGCTTTCGCGCCAACAGAAAAGTGACACTCGTCTAGGCCCCCAGGTTACGCTAGAACCCACTAAAAGTCCGAACTCGTTTCGGATGTCCACTGAAATCCTCCATAGAAAACAATCTCATACTCGTTTTCCGCATTTGTCTTATTATTATCGTTGCAGAATGTGATACTGCACTTGTCTATCGAATATTGCGTGTACAAATTCCATTAGATTTTGCTCGACTTGGGTCTCGAAACCAGGATGTCACATTTATGACACATACCCGTTTATCTTCTGCCAAAGAAACCCCCTGATGAACATAGGTAATTGTTTTGTTAATGAATATGCTTATTTATTTGCAGATAACGTGGTGAAGGTAGTCGTGGGTGATGTAAGAACAACATTTTTGTACATTTGTCGCGGTCTCGACGTATCACGTGTTATTCACAATCACTGACCGAAACAAGCGCATATCGTCAACGTTCGCCCTCCGTCCTTCTCACACAGATCTACCTTCCGCAAAGGGTTCTCGTGCCGGCAAAATTGTTTAAGTACAAAATCTTAGTACATTCATATTGAGATAATCACTTCGACATGTGTTTTTAAGACACAGTTTTAAGTTGACTATTTGTACAATCGTGACGAACGAAATTAATTTTCTTTTCGACAAATAAAATAGTAGAAGGACATTAAAATCACTTTTTTAACGATTATGTACTGTTTTAAAAACATGGCAGTTTTGAATTTACTGTCGAGTAATAAATAAAGTTGCCAACAAAAACAATAAAAAAATCTTCGTGACAATTTTACATACCTACAAGAACTCTTTATATCGTATTATTTACATTAAGAAGTTTTAATCGATGTATTACTTTTGCACAGCACTCTGCATTTCTAGATTTTAAAGCATAATACCTAGGGTTTAATTTGCAATTTTCGAATGGACGTTAAGTTACGTGGTGTAAGTATTAAATATTATGTTCTCCAATGTTGCATTTTAGTTTCACATATTGTGACTTGTTTTGTAACAGATATACAAATATAAATTCAGACTTAGTACCTGAATATTGCAATGACTCAACGGTATTTTACGGGAAGGATATGTTCAGAACCAATTTATTTTTTACATAAGTGATGTGTTTTTGTTTGATCGTGACTACAGTCGAGGTATGCATGAGAAAGGCAATATTGGTCCAATTTATATAAAATGCAATTAAGTATAAATATTTTTAAGTTAGACTGATAAGCATGTATTGTTTCGAGGTTGTTGCAAATAGGTAAAATAATGTTTTTAGTTCAATTAACGAATATTAAGGTCCACGTATAGTATTGGCTATTTGGGACAAGACTAATATGTGGGTACCCGTAACTACTACACCGATTCCTTGTCACAATACGACATGTCTCGAGCATTCCGTTAGCAGTCTCATTGTTCAAGAGAAGGTTCCGTTAGATGTCTCTCATTGTCAAAGAGAAGGTACTCTGCAAGAACTTCTTAGCTTAAAGCACTTATTTATGTTACAGACAGCACTGAGAATATTTATCGAAATTATTTTTAATGTAAATCATTGATCCTTCGGCGTTGTGTTTATTCTACTGTAATTATAATATTGCACTTGGTTTGGGGTGAATGTAGTCAGGTTTTTGAATAAAATGTTGGTAATAAATATTGGTGTTTTATTTCATTAATACCTTTTGTATTTTATTTACTTCAGTGTTTTTATTGATTCTTAGTTGAAACTATTGGGATTTGCAGACGATTGCTAAAATGAATACTGAACGAGTACATTTTCGTAATCCCATTCAAAGACTTAGCAAAATTATTAATATTTACGCTTGACGTTGACATTTAATAAAATTATTGCGTGGGTAGGAAGATTATTATTTATTTTACTTATACCCACACATTTTCTTTTATCAAACATCTTACCCACATTACGATTATCATTGTAAACATTTTAACCTCCTACCAATTTCTGCTGCCCTAGTACTTTTCTGCTAAAATTGTGACTAACAAACTGCTTAAAATCAGAGCGACTGGCGACATCTTGTGTTGAGAAATACAATGATGTCTTCCATTTTATGTTATCCTGGTAGTTATTGGTCAAATAACAGAACTGAAACAAGTAAGTACTAGGGCTACATAGAAAACTATGACCCACGAAAAAATATCTTATAGTTCTTATTTGTATCAAAAAGTAAGGCTCCATCCAAAGTACTAGGGCTACATTCTCTGAAAGTTTCTTTTGATTACCAGCAGGGCACTTTTGCATTTCAGTTTAAACTTCATAAGCGGTTTTTGACAAGCTAGCCTCCTCTGCCATATTGAAGTAATATCCCGTTGCGTAGAGTTCATGAGAATACCAGGATCTATCACCATCAGTATGCAATTTCTTTAGAAATTCACATTTGTCTTAAGTGCAGTTCTAACTTCAAAACAACTAGACTAAACAATATATGATATACAACAATTTCAATTTGCCGTAGCCCTCTTAAACCCAAAAACACGCTTAAGAGCTGTTATGCAGGGGCAAGATACCTAGTCAGCCCTATATTTAGTTTTCTAGTGTTTTTCAAGCGTATCTTCAGTTTTGCTCTCTGCTGGGGTTGGCAACACATAAGATAAAACACGTGTTAGTTTTTATATATTTTTATTAGAGTCTTAAGATCTATGCGACGGCGGCGACGGGTTGCGGCAGCGGCGCGGGCGCGAGCGAGCGGATGTCGCTGGTGGGCTCGAGCGGCACGGGCTCGTCCTTGGGCTCCGTCACCAGGATGTGGTCGGGCTGCGGCTTCTTGGGGCCGTTCTTGCCTTGTTGGTCCCATGGCAACATGATTTTGACCTGTACGATGAAATATTCAAATTAACACATTGTTTTCGGGAGACGAGTAATCTCGTCATATACATTTTTATTGTAAACCGCGTATATTTTGCTAAGTAAATTATTCATATCGCAAGATATGAATAATTTACGGAAGGTCTAATTTGGGCGCAAAAATTTGAAAAAACACTCGCTCTGGGCAGCGAATTGCGGCGAAAATGACCCGACTACATAGTGTTAACATTACTTCCAGTCAACTTTATTCAGCTATAGAAAATCCATTGAAAACAGGCCACCTTCAAGAATTTCCATAGAGAAATAGTCAAAGTGACATGCATTCAGCTTTATAAGTATCCGTAATTTGCTCATGAATGATGAACTAATGGAGATCTATCTCACATTTGGTGTGATATAAAGGTAATGTTTGACTTGCACCGTACAAAAGCCTGTATATGACAGACCTTCCAATAAACAAGCCATGTTACTATACCACTGATAATTAGATCACAAGTCATGGAGACTTGCGACCCCTGAATAGTGGATATTAGAGCTATAATTTTGTAAATAAAAAATATTCAAAGCATATTTTTCACCCATTATTTCAAAGAATAAAATAATACATTTTTCGAAATGGGAACCATTTTCAAAAAAGGTCAGTTATTTTACAAGCTGATCACATTTCTTTGTCGATTTTATGCACATGAAAGTGTGAATAGAAGACTCGATATAAAATTACACATTTTAAACATTAACTATAATATAATAGGCAAAAATAAATGATATGATTCTCACCTTAATACCAAGCACTCCTTGCCTCAACAGCACGTGCCTAGTCGCGGTGTTGACGTAGTCATTGCAAGGGTCACCAGAGTGAATCATGAGTCCATCGACAAACTTCATGGACTTGGCTCTCTGTCCTCTGAGCTTGCCGGAGACCACCACCTCGCAACCGCGGGCGCCAGACTCCATGATGAACCGAAGCACACCATAGCACGCACGACGGACGGCCAGACCTGGCGACAAACACATTCATTATAAACAAAATTAAAACTATTTGGTGATACCAGAGTAAAATTAAACCTAACAAAATTTTTACTGCGGCTTGCACACATGTTTTTAAACACAACATGTTTGTAACTATAATACAACAAAGGTGAACTGACAATTATGTTCTTTAATCATAAATATTAGTTCTTAGTATGTTAGTCTATAAAAATTACAACAAAAGGTTGTTAGTCAAGATGTTGCAACTTATTTATAAACTTGAATTTGGCATGGGTAAAATTATTGGCTGTAAATATTGTCCTGCATTTGATAACAGGTGTTACAAAGCAGCATAAAATGTAATGCTATTTGAAATATTGAGCTGTTTTTATAGTATTCTCTCATTAACCAAGGTTTTCCCGGTGGTAGGTCTCTCATATGTGAGAGGCCATTTGGGTGGGTACCACTTCAATGTCTATTTCTTCTGTCAAACAGCAGTGTAAATGCATTGTTGTGTTTCGGATTCAAAGGCATTGTAGCCAGAGTAACTACTGGAGGTATTGAGACTTAATATCTTATGTCTCAGGATGGCGAGGGCAGTGGAATGCCAAGCATTACTTTGTTATTCAAGGTGTTGCTTGCTTGGTTTTGCTACTGTGTATGAGTGGTTGTATCATTTACCATCAGGCGAATGGCATGTTCGTTTCGCCATTCAATGCAATAAAAAAAAGTGTTTTGGTCTTCTCATATTCAGGATCAAGTTGGCATAAATATGGTACTAAGTGAAGAGATAAACCATTCCCAAAAGGTTGATGCCTCGTATGAATTGTACTGTACTCACAGTCAAGTTCATTGTAGCCACTTGGCTAAGCCAGTATTAAGAGTTACTTAAAAATATTAGTATTGCAAACAACTTTGAAAATCAATTAAATGTTGCAAATACTGTTATTTTCGGAACTGTAATTTACTTTGCATAATGCTTATTTTAGCAACTTATTTGAGGTTATTAATCTAAAGACATTGTTAGTTTTTAAGTCAGTCTATTCAATTCATTTTTTATATTGAAATACATGAGTAATAAGCCACTCATAGTATTGAGTTTGAAATGTATTAAATAAGAACTTTTAAAACTTTCTATTTATTATGTAAAATAGGAGAAAATGCACCCACCAATCATATGCGGGATGCATATGAATTTTGATCTATCAAAACTAAATGATGGTCTACTATTGAATGCTAAAACTAAATTTGATTGACAGCTTAACATGCAAACCAAGACTGGATATCATATAATTAATTATATTTTATTTAAACTATATTCATTTTAGTATCAACCAAGAACTTGTTTGAAAGCTTAGACCAATGCATTTTTTTTCAGTTATCATATTTATATTTAATGATTATACTTTATCAAAGTCAAGACAAATTTTTCCACTCGAATGGGCCATGTGAATGATTGACAGCAGTTAACATATCAAGCTTCTTTAGGTCTGGTTGGCTTACTACCAGAATCATTTATGCAGGCAGTGATTTTCACTTTTATACTTTTGAACACATTATTTAAATATTGTATTTTGTTGTAATTATAGTTTAGGTTAGTAATGAAATCAAGTCAACATACATTCAAGTGAGTTCTTACATCAACTTTTATTCATATTACAACATGACCTATCATTTCACTGTACTTAATGGTATTGAAATCTTAGATTTACCACATAATTAATGAACTATTAAAGAAACCACTTAAATATTGTATAGTTAAGCCTTTAAGGTTGGAGTACTTACCACCAATGAGTTTGTATCTCAAAGATTCAGCCTGTGCGATGGCGCAGAGACCGCGGGTAGCGACCTTCTCAGCGTACAGCTCCACCGACTGTTCCGGGATGTTGAATCGCTTCTGAACCACTGAGGTCAGCTCACGAATACGGCGGCCCTTCTCTCCGAGCACGCTCTGTGTTCTGGTGGCCATGATGATGATCTCCGAGCGGGTGGGCGTGACGCGCACCTCCACGCCGGAGTACCCATCCTCGGCCAGCTCCCGAGTAAGGAACTCATTCAGTTCCGCCTTGAACACTCCGTCACCGACGAACTGAAAGTACACGAGAGGTTATGTTATTGTCACGCACTTATCTCACCTGATTTTGGCTTCAAATTGTTTTCCGTGTGCCGTAGATAGTATATGCCACGTGCTTAATTCATACTGTTTAGTTTAACGTGCAATATAACTACAAAACAATTGTGTACAGATCACAATGTTCAAAACATCCACTGACATCACAAGTTTCACACAACGAATTATACCACTTTCAGTATTTCTGCACTCGTAAGGAGTTAAAAAATGGAATCCAAACTGTATTTTATTTGATATAACACGTAATAAAACATACTTTTCGCTTTTTGGAAATATTGTTCACCGCCATGATTGCAAAGGGAGCGGAGAAAAGACCGGAAACAGTCAAATGTCAGTGTCAAAACAAATTTCGTTCAGAAATCGACTTGTAGAAAAAAGCGAGTCTGAGAGTGGTATTCTAGCAACTGCGACCGATAAGCAAATTAATTCAAATATACCGGTTTTTGATAAAATAAAGACTAGTGATTTAATAAAATAAAAAAATATTTAGAATGTTATATTTACTCAGAGTAATTAGAATGTTTGCAGATATAATACTAATCTATGGTTTGCAGTTTGGTTTACAGATTGTCGCATGAGTACAAGCCGCTGTTGATTGTTATTTTTAGGCAAGTTCTTAGAGTATTTATAATATAGAGGGAGCGGTGGTACTTCAAAAACGTAAAAACATGATGGTGCCGGACCGTAGACGGAGAAACTAATAGACGGAGTCACATGTTCTATCCCTTTTACACAAAACGAAAGGGATTTATACATAACGTTCATGTAAGAAAGAGATGCAAGCTTTTGTAGCCTGTCCTTATCGGCGTAACCGCTTGACTCCAGGAAATTTGACGTTTTGGAGGCAAATATTTACATTATTTGGGGTGGCCAGCGGTCCGATGGTTGATATTCCCTAAAACAAAAGATATTCAAGATTTAAATTACATATTAAAAAACAAACCTCATTAATTATCGTTTATTTATTAAACTTTTTCTTTATATGTATTGAACTGTATATAGTTGCGCAGTAGGTATTGTTTTTGAAATAAAACTATTATTTACGGATTTTATCGCGGATTTGGTTTAAGTTTTGCTTTTTTTAACTTCTCCACGCGACGTTTCGATTACTTTACAAATTTCGTGGTCACGGGGCGGACTAGATATTATTTTATTATTAGCTTTTATTACAATAGTTTTTGTTTTCGGAACTAGCTATTTACTTAAATTATGTTTATGTTATACAGTGTTTTTATTAGTTCTGGGTGATGGCTGGTGACCCAGGCATGTATGTGCTCTGTAGTTCCACTCAGAGTTAAAATATCTATATTTTAGCAATCATATTTTTTAAAGAGCCGTCAAAGTTTCCCGATATCTTAGGAAAAACGTGTCAACCTGGCCACACTCCCACAAATATCGCTATCTCATACTAGGTAACACAGTGGCTACCCCTGTGTCCGGCACACAGGGGTAGCCACCGTGTAACCTAGTATGAGATAGCGATATTTGTGGGAGTGTGGCCAGGTTGACACGTTTTTCCTAAGATATCGGGAAACTTTGACCACTCTTTAAAAAAATATTATTGCTAAAATATCAATATTTTCACTTTGAGTGGAACTACAGTGCACATACATGCCTGGGTTACCAGCCATCACCCAGAACTAATAAAAACACTGTATAACATAAACATAATTTATGTAAATAGCTAGTCCTGAAAATAAAAACTATTGTAATAAAAGCTAATAACAAAATAATATCTAGTCCGCCCCGTGACCACGAAATTTGTAAAGTAATCGAAACGTCGCGTGGAGAAGTTAAAAAAAGCAAAACTTAAACCAAATCCGCGATAGAATCCGTAAATAATAGTTTTATTTCAAAAACAATATTTACTGCGCAACCATATATAGTTCAATACATATAAGGAAAAAGTTTAAAAAATAAGAGATAATTAATGTGGTTTGTTTTTTAATATGTAATTTAAATCTTTAATATCTTTTGTTTTAGGGAATATCCACCGTCGGACCGCTGGCCGCCCCAAATAATGTAAATATTTGCCGGACTTTTTGGCGGGAAGTCAAACAAGGCGGACTATTTAAAATTTTTAATTTTATAAAATATTTTATATACTTGAATTATCCGGAGTAATGGGGACCCATAGCGATGGAGACCCCATAAAAGATAATAAGAAGAGAAAGTATGATCGGATTGCTAGTACTTCTACTAGTAATCCAGCAGAAGAGATTTTGGCGCCAAAAACATTCTACAAACCTGGCTACAAGAGGCAATATACCGATAACTGTAACAATAACAACTTCCCAGTATTTATTGAAAGTACTGAAAATGAATTTATTGGAAACAAAGATCCGATATTCATATTAAATATTTTAGGAGAATTCATTAAAGGACAGTATGAAATTAGTAGAGTAAATGCTCATAAAATTCAAATTGTTTTTAAGCAAGCCAGTTCAGCCAATGATTTTCTGAACAACAATTCCAAATTAGAAGCTCATAATATAAAAGCATACATTCCAGCATCTTCAGTGGAAGTCATCGGTGTAATCCAGTTTGTTCCCTTCGACATCTCCAATGAAGAACTCTACAGAAAACTCACATGTGAATATGAAATGGTGGCGGTAAGAAGGTTCACCAAAAAGGACAGTAATGGAGTAAGACAAGCCTTGAAGACGGTAGCTATAACATTTGTTAGTAACACCTTGCCTGAATTTGTTTTCTTGGATCACTGGCGCTTCAAAGTTAAACCATATATTAAACCTTTATTACAATGTTTTAAATGTTTAAAATTCAATCACTCAGCCAGAATATGTAAAAATAAACAAGTATGCTCGATCTGTGCTGGTGAGCATTCCTACAAAGAATGCATTAATGAGGAGGAAATTAAATGTGTTAACTGTGGGGGTCCTCATCTGGCTATTGCCAGAACATGCCCAATGAAGGAAGCCAAATTGAAACAGAAAAAACTTTCCTATGCTGCTACAACGGCCACTTCTGTTAATAATGCAAGTAGTAATAGGAATTTCCCTCCACTTCCCTTACCTAAACATGATACATTAAAATTCCAAAATTCAGGACTGAACAAATTTAAACATATTTCTTCCATTAAAGAAACCAGTGACATAATTAATAATGATAGGATAATAAATGCATTAGTAAAAACTCTAATTTCATTAGGAAACAATAAAGACGCTCCTAAGACTACAATTAAAATTAAAGAGATTTTACTGAAACACTTACATAATGGATAGATTTATAAGAATAGTACATCATAATATTCAGAGTATTAATAACAAACGGCCACTTGTAATGTCTTTATTAACAGAATTTAACATTGATATTTTGCTGCTTAATGAAACTTGGTTAAAAACTAACAATTGTCATAATCTGAAATTTCCAGGGTATAATTTTATCTATAAAAATGCTAAAAATGATCATGGTGGTGTTGGTATTTTGATTAGAAATAATATTAAATATGAAAACATACAGCTCCCATTCTACCAGGATATTCAATCAGTTGCAATTTCAGTTCAAACTCACACTGGTCCTTTATCCATTTTGACTGTGTATTGTCCACCTAAAAGTAGTAGATTTAAAATAAATAAATTAAGAAATATATTTAATTCCTTACCTAGACCCTGTTTAATATCAGGAGATTTTAATGCGCACCACATAGCTTTTGGGTGTGCAACAACAAAGTCAAGGGGTACTCAACTATTTAACCTACTGGATGAAACTGATCTGTGCTTGTTAAATGATGGCAAGGCCACAACAGTCCAGGCCCCAAACAGAAATCCATCAGCAATAGATCTCACCTGTGTTAGCCCAGACATAGCTCCACTATGTGAATGGAGTGTTGGTGAAGATCCATTAGGAAGTTACCACCTCCCGATCTTTACTGACATCCTGATCTCCCCCTGTAAATACCAAATAAATTATAACATACAAAAATATCTATTTCATAAAACTGATTGGATTAAATTTGAGATTGAGGCTGAGAAATTATTTGGTGAATTTATTCCTTCAGACTCTGACCCTCTTTCACAATATAATAAATTTTGTGAATTATTATACAATTTAAGGGACCAATGTACACCTATCTTCAAATGTAATATATCATCAAACCATAGGAAAATCCCAGCACCATGGTGGAACGATGAATGTGCAGAAGCTGTACTAAAATCAAAAATGGCTTTGTTAGCATATAGATCATCAATGACAATGGAACTGTTTATTGAATATAAAAAACTGGATGCAAAAAAGAAAAAAATTATCAGTGAGCAAAAACGTAATAGTTGGAAAACCCTATGTTCATCCTTAGATAGATACACTCCTGTTTCAAAAATTTGGAATTACATCCGTAGATTTAAAAGGATTAATGTTATGACTAAACCTAAACAAGACGAATGGTTACCTGATTTTATTAATAAAATTAGGAATGGATCAAACAGTAGTTTAGTGGGTAATGATATATTTTTCGATAAAAATAATGACAATGAAGTTAATACTTTTTTGTTAAGAGAATTTACATATAAGGAACTTTGTATAGCTTTAGATTCAAGAAAGGATTCGGCTCCTGGACTAGACAATATTCCTTATATCCTTTTACGAAAACTTCCTATCAACTGTAAAAAGAAATTATTAATAGTCTTAAATTCACTATGGCTTAATCAAATTATTCCTGAATCTTGGAAAACTCAGTGCATTATTCCAATTCTGAAACCTGAGAAACCTCCTAAAGATTACAATTCATATAGACCCATATCACTAACCTCTTGCATAGGTAAAGTAACAGAACAAATTATCAAATTAAGACTTGATTATTATGTAGAGCATTACAATATTTTACCAGATATCCAATTTGGTTTCAGAAAAGGTAAAAGTGCTCCAGAAAGCTTCGTCACTTTTATCACAGACATGAAAAAATGTCTACTTTCAAAATCTGTTGCAGTTTGTGCCTTCCTTGATGTTCAGGGTGCATATGATAATGTAGATATTAATCAACTGATACTGGTATTATATGAATTAGGTTTACCCGGAAAATTGTTAAAATGGATACATAATTTCCTGAACGATCGGTCGTTTCATGTTAAATTTAATGGGATATTACACGGCCCACATTCTGTTTGTAAAGGTCTAATGCAAGGAGCATCTCTGTCACCTATCTTGTACAACCTGTATACTTCTCAGATTTCACAATATCTTACAAAAAACGTTAAAGTGTTACAATTCGCAGATGACATTGTTGTTTACTCAATTGACAGAAATATTTCGGTTGCTCAACAAAATTGAAATCTAGCTTTATGTCAGTTAAATTCATATTACAGTAATAAGTTAAAATTAAATATTAATACGGAAAAAAGTTCTCTTGTTGTATTTGGTACTGATGATTTGATCAATATACAATATAATAATTTATCCATTCCTCAAGTGAAAGAAAAGAAATTTTTAGGAGTAATAATAGATAATCAGGCTGTTTAAACTTAGAACATTTTACCATGGAATGGTGGGGGTAATAATGATACCAAATTAAAAGCTCATTGTAATATAGAAACAGTTCCGTCTTATAATGTCTTTTTAATTTAGGCGTATTTTACGTGCTTCTAGCATAAAAACATAGATGTCGCCTGATGGCGTATACGAAATATGCGAATCTTTTCTTATTGGTCTGTGAAGTTATCAAACAGTCAATGGCGGCGCGGCGTCATGGCGTCATTTTTTCCGGTTGTTCTTGTTAATTAATTCATATTCAGCCATTGATTTATAAACTAAGGATAGGCCCTTCAGTACATTGGGTACGTCAAAAATATGCCTGTGAAAATCGCGCCATCTGTCAGATTTTTACGTCAATGGCGGCCATGAAATCGTTTTTAAATAATGCTAAAATAAATGTTATATTTACTTAAAGTAATATAATTTTTACTTAGCGGTGATAAGAAATATTATCTTTTTTTTTGTTAACTTTCGGTCATCTTTATTGCACCCACGCACGATAAATTAGGCATTTGTCAACGACTTACAAACCGGTGCGCTGTGACGTCACAACCGCTGCACTGGTGACACACACCACTTTCGTGACAACACTTTTCCCGCTCTCCGCCCCGTCCATATATTTTACGTCAATGTATTCAGCCTATTTCTAGTTCTGGTAATTGATTCAATGTGCTGTGTGTGAAGTGCTCTATATTTTGTGTTTGTAACTGTGTAAACATGTGATTGGTGTTCTGTTTTTGTTCTCTATTGTATTTTGTAACTCTGTACTTAAAATAAATGGTCATGATTAGAATATTGTGAGTTTTATTGTGGTTTTAATTCCTTAATTAATGCATTTACGTTTAGTACCTACTATTAATTAGTACTAAGTGTATTAAAAAAGGAACCTTATAGTAGAAATTGTAGGTAATGTAAGTGCATACATCTAATTATATACATAACAGAATAGTTGCATGTTTAAAAAACCAGACGGTGCCACTAAGCGCTTTCCCCCCGAACCCCTCGAGTTAAGCCTCTATTCCTATATAACAAAGTACTCTGTGATAGATAATAAGCTTAAATTTCAAAGTCATATAAATTACATATGTAAAAATGCAACAAGAAATTTAAATATCTTGAGAAGTTTGGCAGGAACATTCTGGGGTTCAGACCCTAAAACCTTATTAATGCTCTATAAAAGTATCATTAGAAGTCATTTTGATTATAGTTATTTAGCTTATATGTATGCCGGCTCTTCATTGTTAAAAAAATTAGATGTTATTCAAAATATTGCATTGAGAATAATAAGTGGTGCAATGAGAACTACGCCTATACATGCACTTGAGGCTGAGGTCTGCGTACCTCCTCTGGCTATTAGAAGGTTACACTTTGCGGAAAAGTTTTGTTTAAAAGCTTTATGCAAAACCAGCTCAATATTATTAGATACTGTTAAATTGCCTGAAAATTTATGCGATGCCTCATTAGACGATTACATTCGTCCTTCTGATATAATGTATAACAAAATTCCTGAATTGTGTACTATAATGGCTCATATGAATGAGCTTAGTGTAAATATGAATAAATTTAGTATTTACCCTGTATATAATTGTAAATACGATGCTCTGTTAGATTCAACTCAAGGAAGGGATAGCGTAGATGACATACATAATGTGCTCTGGTATAAAATATACACTGATGGCTCAAAGACCCTAGATCGTGTATGTGCTGCTTTCTATGACTCGTATAAGAAAATAAGTAAAAATTATAGAATTAATAACGAGAGTAGTATTTTCACAGCAGAAGCATACGCAATTTATAGAGCCTTAATGTACACGAAAGATTTAGGTAAAGTTGACAGAATACTTATTCTATCAGACGCTCAAAGTGTTATTAAAACAATATATGGTTCAACTTTGGCTTATAAAACCAACTATATAATTTATAATATAAAAGAATTGTTGTATAATTTGAACAAGAGCAAGGTGGTTAGGATTGAATGGGTACCCGGACATTCGGGAATCCTGGGTAATGAATTAGCTGATAAAGCAGCTAATTCTCATTGGGATGAAGACCATAATGATGCACTGAAAATACCCTACACAGATTATTTTCTGACATTAAAAGAAAAAACTAGATTAAGATGGGAGTGCTACTGGAAGGAAAAAAATAAAAGTAAAGGAAAATGGTATGCATCAATACAAGAGAACCTACCCGCCCGCCCATGGTTTAATAATAATAAAATGCAATTTGAAGAAAGGAAATGTATAACTATAATAAATAGATTAAGATTTGGACATTGTCAGACTCCAGCACATCTGTTTAGGATGAAAATATTAGCATCTGATCATTGCCAATATTGTGGCGTACAAACAGCAGACTTAGATCATATTGTTTTATCTTGCCCTAAATTTTATTTATTACGTTTAATTTTAATTTCGGATTTATTAGAAATATCAACATATAAGCCTTCGTCAGTTAAAGAAATGTTAAAGAATCCATTAATGTATAAACCGTTATATAAATATATATGTAGTACAGTAGAAAAATTGTAAAGGTTGTTGATGTTGTAAATGTATATAGATTTATGAGTGTATATAATTCGAACAGACGATTTGTAATAGTTAAGAATTGGCTAAAAGGACTTGTTTCCAAGGCCGTAAAATTTTAAATAAAAAAAAAAAAAAATAAATATTTGCCGGACTTTTTGGCGGGAAGTCAATCAAGGCGGACTATTTAAAATTTTTAATTTTATAAAATATTTTATATACTTGAATTATCCGGAGTAATGGGGACCCATAGCGATGGAGACCCAATAAAAGATAATAAGAAGAGAAAGTATGATCGGATTGCTAGTACTTCTACTAGTAATCCAGCAGAAGAGATTTTGGCGCCAAAAACATTCTACAAACCTGGCTACAAGAGGCAATATACCGATAACTGTAACAATAACAACTTCCCAGTATTTATTGAAAGTACTGAAAATGAATTTATAGGAAACAAAGATCCGATATTCATATTAAATATTTTAGGAGAATTCATTAAAGGACAGTATGAAATTAGTAGAGTAAATGCTCATAAAATTCAAATTGTTTTTAAGCAAGCCAGTTCAGCCAATGATTTTCTGAACAACAATTCCAAATTAGAAGCTCATAATATAAAAGCATACATTCCAGCATCTTCAGTGGAAGTCATCGGTGTAATCCAGTTTGTTCCCTTCGACATCTCCAATGAAGAACTCTACAGAAAACTCACATGTGAATATGAAATGGTGGCGGTAAGAAGGTTCACCAAAAAGGACAGTAATGGAGTAAGACAAGCCTTGAAGACGGTAGCTATAACATTTGTTAGTAACACCTTGCCTGAATTTGTTTTCTTGGATCACTGGCGCTTCAAAGTTAAACCATATATTAAACCTTTATTACAATGTTTTAAATGTTTAAAATTCAATCACTCAGCCAGAATATGTAAAAATAAACAAGTATGCTCGATCTGTGCTGGTGAGCATTCCTACAAAGAATGCATTAATGAGGAGGAAATTAAATGTGTTAACTGTGGGGGTCCTCATCTGGCTATTGCCAGAACATGCCCAATGAAGGAAGCCAAATTGAAACAGAAAAAACTTTCCTATGCTGCTACAACGGCCACTTCTGTTAATAATGCAAGTAGTAATAGGAATTTCCCTCCACTTCCCTTACCTAAACATGATACATTAAAATTCCAAAATTCAGGACTTAACAAATTTAAACATATTTCTTCCATTAAAGAAACCAGTGACATAATTAATAATGATAGGATAATAAATGCATTAGTAAAAACTCTAATTTCATTAGGAAATAATAAAGACGCTCCTAAGACTACAATTAAAATTAAAGAGATTTTATTGAAACACTTACATAATGGATAGATTTATAAGAATAGTACATCATAATATTCAGAGTATTAATAACAAACGGCCACTTGTAATGTCTTTATTAACAGAATTTAACATTGATATTTTGCTGCTTAATGAAACTTGGTTAAAAACTAACAATTGTCATAATCTAAAATTTCCAGGGTATAATTTTATCTATAAAAATGCTAAAAATGATCATGGTGGTGTTGGTATTTTGATTAGAAATAATATTAAATATGAAAACATACAGCTCCCATTCTACCAGGATATTCAATCAGTTGCAATTTCAGTTCAAACTCACACTGGTCCTTTATCCATTTTGACTGTGTATTGTCCACCTAAAAGTAGTAGATTTAAAATAAATAAATTAAGAAATATATTTAATTCCTTACCTAGACCCTGCTTAATATCAGGAGATTTTAATGCGCACCACATAGCTTTTGGGTGTGCAACAACAAAGTCAAGGGGTACTCAACTATTTAACCTACTGGATGAAACTGATCTGTGCTTGTTAAATGATGGCAAGGCCACAACAGTCCAGGCCCCAAACAGAAATCCATCAGCAATAGATCTCACCTGTGTTAGCCCAGACATAGCTCCACTATGTGAATGGAGTGTTGGTGAAGATCCATTAGGAAGTTACCACCTCCCGATCTTTACTGACATCCTGATCTCCCCCTGTAAATACCAAATAAATTATAACATACAAAAATATCTATTTCATAAAACTGATTGGATTAAATTTGAGATTGAGGCTGAGAAATTATTTGGTGAATTTATTCCTTCAGACTCTGACCCTCTTTCACAATATAATAAATTTTGTGAATTATTATACAATTTAAGGGACCAATGTACACCTATCTTCAAATGTAATATATCATCAAACCATAGGAAAATCCCAGCACCATGGTGGAACGATGAATGTGCAGAAGCTGTACTAAAATCAAAAATGGCTTTGTTAGCATATAGATCATCAATGACAATGGAACTGTTTATTGAATATAAAAAACTGGATGCAAAAAAGAAAAAAATTATCAGTGAGCAAAAACGTAATAGTTGGAAAACCCTATGTTCATCCTTAGATAGATACACTCCTGTTTCAAAAATTTGGAATTACATCCGTAGATTTAAAAGGATTAATGTTATGACTAAACCTAAACAAGACGAATGGTTACCTGATTTTATTAATAAAATTAGGAATGGATCAAACAGTAGTTTAGTGGGTAATGATATATTTTTCGATAAAAATAATGACAATGAAGTTAATACTTTTTTGTTAAGAGAATTTACATATAAGGAACTTTGTATAGCTTTAGATTCAAGAAAGGATTCGGCTCCTGGACTAGACAATATTCCTTATATCCTTTTACGAAAACTTCCTATCAACTGTAAAAAGAAATTATTAATAGTCTTAAATTCACTATGGCTTAATCAAATTATTCCTGAATCTTGGAAAACTCAGTGCATTATTCCAATTCTGAAACCTGAGAAACCTCCTAAAGATTACAATTCATATAGACCCATATCACTAACCTCTTGCATAGGTAAAGTAACAGAACAAATTATCAAATTAAGACTTGATTATTATGTAGAGCATTACAATATTTTACCAGATATCCAATTTGGTTTCAGAAAAGGTAAAAGTGCTCCAGAAAGCTTTGTCACTTTTATCACAGACATGAAAAAATGTCTACTTTCAAAATCTGTTGCAGTTTGTGCCTTCCTTGATGTTCAGGGTGCATATGATAATGTAGATATTAATCAACTGATACTGGTATTATATGAATTAGGTTTACCCGGAAAATTGTTAAAATGGATACATAATTTCCTGAACGATCGGTCGTTTCATGTTAAATTTAATGGGATATTACACGGCCCACATTCTGTTTGTAAAGGTCTAATGCAAGGAGCATCTCTGTCACCTATCTTGTACAACCTGTATACTTCTCAGATTTCACAATATCTTACAAAAAACGTTAAAGTGTTACAATTCGCAGATGACATTGTTGTTTACTCAATTGACAGAAATATTTCGGTTGCTCAACAAAATTTAAATCTAGCTTTATGTCAGTTAAATTCATATTACAGTAATAAGTTAAAATTAAATATTAATACGGAAAAAAGTTCTCTTGTTGTATTTGGTACTGATGATTTGATCAATATACAATATAATAATTTATCCATTCCTCAAGTGAAAGAAAAGAAATTTTTAGGAGTAATAATAGATAATCAGGCTGTTTAAACTTAGAACATTTTACCATGGAATGGTGGGGGTAATAATGATACCAAATTAAAAGCTCATTGTAATATAGAAACAGTTCCGTCTTATAATGTCTTTTTAATTTAGGCGTATTTTACGTGCTTCTAGCATAAAAACATAGATGTCGCCTGATGGCGTATACGAAATATGCGAATCTTTTCTTATTGGTCTGTGAAGTTATCAAACAGTCAATGGCGGCGCGGCGTCATGGCGTCATTTTTTCCGGTTGTTCTTGTTAATTAATTCATATTCAGCCATTGATTTATAAACTAAGGATAGGCCCTTCAGTACATTGGGTACGTCAAAAATATGCCTGTGAAAATCGCGCCATCTGTCAGATTTTTACGTCAATGGCGGCCATGAAATCGTTTTTAAATAATGCTAAAATAAATGTTATATTTACTTAAAGTAATATAATTTTTACTTAGCGGTGATAAGAAATATTATCTTTTTTTTTGTTAACTTTCGGTCATCTTTATTGCACCCACGCACGATAAATTAGGCATTTGTCAACGACTTACAAACCGGTGCGCTGTGACGTCACAACCGCTGCACTGGTGACACACACCACTTTCGTGACAACACTTTTCCCGCTCTCCGCCCCGTCCATATATTTTACGTCAATGTATTCAGCCTATTTCTAGTTCTGGTAATTGATTCAATGTGCTGTGTGTGAAGTGCTCTATATTTTGTGTTTGTAACTGTGTAAACATGTGATTGGTGTTCTGTTTTTGTTCTCTATTGTATTTTGTAACTCTGTACTTAAAATAAATGGTCATGATTAGAATATTGTGAGTTTTATTGTGGTTTTAATTCCTTAATTAATGCATTTACGTTTAGTACCTACTATTAATTAGTACTAAGTGTATTAAAAAAGGAACCTTATAGTAGAAATTGTAGGTAATGTAAGTGCATACATCTAATTATATACATAACAGAATAGTTGCATGTTTAAAAAACCAGACGGTGCCACTAAGCGCTTTCCCCCCGAACCCCTCGAGTTAAGCCTCTATTCCTATATAACAAAGTACTCTGTGATAGATAATAAGCTTAAATTTCAAAGTCATATAAATTACATATGTAAAAATGCAACAAGAAATTTAAATATCTTGAGAAGTTTGGCAGGAACATTCTGGGGTTCAGACCCTAAAACCTTATTAATGCTCTATAAAAGTATCATTAGAAGTCATTTTGATTATAGTTATTTAGCTTATATGTATGCCGGCTCTTCATTGTTAAAAAAATTAGATGTTATTCAAAATATTGCATTGAGAATAATAAGTGGTGCAATGAGAACTACGCCTATACATGCACTTGAGGCTGAGGTCTGCGTACCTCCTCTGGCTATTAGAAGGTTACACTTTGCGGAAAAGTTTTGTTTAAAAGCTTTATGCAAAACCAGCTCAATATTATTAGATACTGTTAAATTGCCTGAAAATTTATGCGATGCCTCATTAGACGATTACATTCGTCCTTCTGATATAATGTATAACAAAATTCCTGAATTGTGTACTATAATGGCTCATATGAATGAGCTTAGTGTAAATATGAATAAATTTAGTATTTACCCTGTATATAATTGTAAATACGATGCTCTGTTAGATTCAACTCAAGGAAGGGATAGCGTAGATGACATACATAATGTGCTCTGGTATAAAATATACACTGATGGCTCAAAGACCCTAGATCGTGTATGTGCTGCTTTCTATGACTCGTATAAGAAAATAAGTAAAAATTATAGAATTAATAACGAGAGTAGTATTTTCACAGCAGAAGCATACGCAATTTATAGAGCCTTAATGTACACGAAAGATTTAGGTAAAGTTGACAGAATACTTATTCTATCAGACGCTCAAAGTGTTATTAAAACAATATATGGTTCAACTTTGGCTTATAAAACCAACTATATAATTTATAATATAAAAGAATTGTTGTATAATTTGAACAAGAGCAAGGTGGTTAGGATTGAATGGGTACCCGGACATTCGGGAATCCTGGGTAATGAATTAGCTGATAAAGCAGCTAATTCTCATTGGGATGAAGACCATAATGATGCACTGAAAATACCCTACACAGATTATTTTCTGACATTAAAAGAAAAAACTAGATTAAGATGGGAGTGCTACTGGAAGGAAAAAAATAAAAGTAAAGGAAAATGGTATGCATCAATACAAGAGAACCTACCCGCCCGCCCATGGTTTAATAATAATAAAATGCAATTTGAAGAAAGGAAATGTATAACTATAATAAATAGATTAAGATTTGGACATTGTCAGACTCCAGCACATCTGTTTAGGATGAAAATATTAGCATCTGATCATTGCCAATATTGTGGCGTACAAACAGCAGACTTAGATCATATTGTTTTATCTTGCCCTAAATTTTATTTATTACGTTTAATTTTAATTTCGGATTTATTAGAAATATCAACATATAAGCCTTCGTCAGTTAAAGAAATGTTAAAGAATCCATTAATGTATAAACCGTTATATAAATATATATGTAGTACAGTAGAAAAATTGTAAAGGTTGTTGATGTTGTAAATGTATATAGATTTATGAGTGTATATAATTCGAACAGACGATTTGTAATAGTTAAGAATTGGCTAAAAGGACTTGTTTCCAAGGCCGTAAAATTTTAAATAAAAAAAAAAAAAAATAAATATTTGCCGGACTTTTTGGCGGGAAGTCAATCAAGGCGGACTATTTAAAATTTTTAATTTTATAAAATATTTTATATACTTGAATTATCCGGAGTAATGGGGACCCATAGCGATGGAGACCCAATAAAAGATAATAAGAAGAGAAAGTATGATCGGATTGCTAGTACTTCTACTAGTAATCCAGCAGAAGAGATTTTGGCGCCAAAAACATTCTACAAACCTGGCTACAAGAGGCAATATACCGATAACTGTAACAATAACAACTTCCCAGTATTTATTGAAAGTACTGAAAATGAATTTATAGGAAACAAAGATCCGATATTCATATTAAATATTTTAGGAGAATTCATTAAAGGACAGTATGAAATTAGTAGAGTAAATGCTCATAAAATTCAAATTGTTTTTAAGCAAGCCAGTTCAGCCAATGATTTTCTGAACAACAATTCCAAATTAGAAGCTCATAATATAAAAGCATACATTCCAGCATCTTCAGTGGAAGTCATCGGTGTAATCCAGTTTGTTCCCTTCGACATCTCCAATGAAGAACTCTACAGAAAACTCACATGTGAATATGAAATGGTGGCGGTAAGAAGGTTCACCAAAAAGGACAGTAATGGAGTAAGACAAGCCTTGAAGACGGTAGCTATAACATTTGTTAGTAACACCTTGCCTGAATTTGTTTTCTTGGATCACTGGCGCTTCAAAGTTAAACCATATATTAAACCTTTATTACAATGTTTTAAATGTTTAAAATTCAATCACTCAGCCAGAATATGTAAAAATAAACAAGTATGCTCGATCTGTGCTGGTGAGCATTCCTACAAAGAATGCATTAATGAGGAGGAAATTAAATGTGTTAACTGTGGGGGTCCTCATCTGGCTATTGCCAGAACATGCCCAATGAAGGAAGCCAAATTGAAACAGAAAAAACTTTCCTATGCTGCTACAACGGCCACTTCTGTTAATAATGCAAGTAGTAATAGGAATTTCCCTCCACTTCCCTTACCTAAACATGATACATTAAAATTCCAAAATTCAGGACTTAACAAATTTAAACATATTTCTTCCATTAAAGAAACCAGTGACATAATTAATAATGATAGGATAATAAATGCATTAGTAAAAACTCTAATTTCATTAGGAAATAATAAAGACGCTCCTAAGACTACAATTAAAATTAAAGAGATTTTATTGAAACACTTACATAATGGATAGATTTATAAGAATAGTACATCATAATATTCAGAGTATTAATAACAAACGGCCACTTGTAATGTCTTTATTAACAGAATTTAACATTGATATTTTGCTGCTTAATGAAACTTGGTTAAAAACTAACAATTGTCATAATCTAAAATTTCCAGGGTATAATTTTATCTATAAAAATGCTAAAAATGATCATGGTGGTGTTGGTATTTTGATTAGAAATAATATTAAATATGAAAACATACAGCTCCCATTCTACCAGGATATTCAATCAGTTGCAATTTCAGTTCAAACTCACACTGGTCCTTTATCCATTTTGACTGTGTATTGTCCACCTAAAAGTAGTAGATTTAAAATAAATAAATTAAGAAATATATTTAATTCCTTACCTAGACCCTGCTTAATATCAGGAGATTTTAATGCGCACCACATAGCTTTTGGGTGTGCAACAACAAAGTCAAGGGGTACTCAACTATTTAACCTACTGGATGAAACTGATCTGTGCTTGTTAAATGATGGCAAGGCCACAACAGTCCAGGCCCCAAACAGAAATCCATCAGCAATAGATCTCACCTGTGTTAGCCCAGACATAGCTCCACTATGTGAATGGAGTGTTGGTGAAGATCCATTAGGAAGTTACCACCTCCCGATCTTTACTGACATCCTGATCTCCCCCTGTAAATACCAAATAAATTATAACATACAAAAATATCTATTTCATAAAACTGATTGGATTAAATTTGAGATTGAGGCTGAGAAATTATTTGGTGAATTTATTCCTTCAGACTCTGACCCTCTTTCACAATATAATAAATTTTGTGAATTATTATACAATTTAAGGGACCAATGTACACCTATCTTCAAATGTAATATATCATCAAACCATAGGAAAATCCCAGCACCATGGTGGAACGATGAATGTGCAGAAGCTGTACTAAAATCAAAAATGGCTTTGTTAGCATATAGATCATCAATGACAATGGAACTGTTTATTGAATATAAAAAACTGGATGCAAAAAAGAAAAAAATTATCAGTGAGCAAAAACGTAATAGTTGGAAAACCCTATGTTCATCCTTAGATAGATACACTCCTGTTTCAAAAATTTGGAATTACATCCGTAGATTTAAAAGGATTAATGTTATGACTAAACCTAAACAAGACGAATGGTTACCTGATTTTATTAATAAAATTAGGAATGGATCAAACAGTAGTTTAGTGGGTAATGATATATTTTTCGATAAAAATAATGACAATGAAGTTAATACTTTTTTGTTAAGAGAATTTACATATAAGGAACTTTGTATAGCTTTAGATTCAAGAAAGGATTCGGCTCCTGGACTAGACAATATTCCTTATATCCTTTTACGAAAACTTCCTATCAACTGTAAAAAGAAATTATTAATAGTCTTAAATTCACTATGGCTTAATCAAATTATTCCTGAATCTTGGAAAACTCAGTGCATTATTCCAATTCTGAAACCTGAGAAACCTCCTAAAGATTACAATTCATATAGACCCATATCACTAACCTCTTGCATAGGTAAAGTAACAGAACAAATTATCAAATTAAGACTTGATTATTATGTAGAGCATTACAATATTTTACCAGATATCCAATTTGGTTTCAGAAAAGGTAAAAGTGCTCCAGAAAGCTTTGTCACTTTTATCACAGACATGAAAAAATGTCTACTTTCAAAATCTGTTGCAGTTTGTGCCTTCCTTGATGTTCAGGGTGCATATGATAATGTAGATATTAATCAACTGATACTGGTATTATATGAATTAGGTTTACCCGGAAAATTGTTAAAATGGATACATAATTTCCTGAACGATCGGTCGTTTCATGTTAAATTTAATGGGATATTACACGGCCCACATTCTGTTTGTAAAGGTCTAATGCAAGGAGCATCTCTGTCACCTATCTTGTACAACCTGTATACTTCTCAGATTTCACAATATCTTACAAAAAACGTTAAAGTGTTACAATTCGCAGATGACATTGTTGTTTACTCAATTGACAGAAATATTTCGGTTGCTCAACAAAATTTAAATCTAGCTTTATGTCAGTTAAATTCATATTACAGTAATAAGTTAAAATTAAATATTAATACGGAAAAAAGTTCTCTTGTTGTATTTGGTACTGATGATTTGATCAATATACAATATAATAATTTATCCATTCCTCAAGTGAAAGAAAAGAAATTTTTAGGAGTAATAATAGATAATCAGGCTGTTTAAACTTAGAACATTTTACCATGGAATGGTGGGGGTAATAATGATACCAAATTAAAAGCTCATTGTAATATAGAAACAGTTCCGTCTTATAATGTCTTTTTAATTTAGGCGTATTTTACGTGCTTCTAGCATAAAAACATAGATGTCGCCTGATGGCGTATACGAAATATGCGAATCTTTTCTTATTGGTCTGTGAAGTTATCAAACAGTCAATGGCGGCGCGGCGTCATGGCGTCATTTTTTCCGGTTGTTCTTGTTAATTAATTCATATTCAGCCATTGATTTATAAACTAAGGATAGGCCCTTCAGTACATTGGGTACGTCAAAAATATGCCTGTGAAAATCGCGCCATCTGTCAGATTTTTACGTCAATGGCGGCCATGAAATCGTTTTTAAATAATGCTAAAATAAATGTTATATTTACTTAAAGTAATATAATTTTTACTTAGCGGTGATAAGAAATATTATCTTTTTTTTTGTTAACTTTCGGTCATCTTTATTGCACCCACGCACGATAAATTAGGCATTTGTCAACGACTTACAAACCGGTGCGCTGTGACGTCACAACCGCTGCACTGGTGACACACACCACTTTCGTGACAACACTTTTCCCGCTCTCCGCCCCGTCCATATATTTTACGTCAATGTATTCAGCCTATTTCTAGTTCTGGTAATTGATTCAATGTGCTGTGTGTGAAGTGCTCTATATTTTGTGTTTGTAACTGTGTAAACATGTGATTGGTGTTCTGTTTTTGTTCTCTATTGTATTTTGTAACTCTGTACTTAAAATAAATGGTCATGATTAGAATATTGTGAGTTTTATTGTGGTTTTAATTCCTTAATTAATGCATTTACGTTTAGTACCTACTATTAATTAGTACTAAGTGTATTAAAAAAGGAACCTTATAGTAGAAATTGTAGGTAATGTAAGTGCATACATCTAATTATATACATAACAGAATAGTTGCATGTTTAAAAAACCAGACGGTGCCACTAAGCGCTTTCCCCCCGAACCCCTCGAGTTAAGCCTCTATTCCTATATAACAAAGTACTCTGTGATAGATAATAAGCTTAAATTTCAAAGTCATATAAATTACATATGTAAAAATGCAACAAGAAATTTAAATATCTTGAGAAGTTTGGCAGGAACATTCTGGGGTTCAGACCCTAAAACCTTATTAATGCTCTATAAAAGTATCATTAGAAGTCATTTTGATTATAGTTATTTAGCTTATATGTATGCCGGCTCTTCATTGTTAAAAAAATTAGATGTTATTCAAAATATTGCATTGAGAATAATAAGTGGTGCAATGAGAACTACGCCTATACATGCACTTGAGGCTGAGGTCTGCGTACCTCCTCTGGCTATTAGAAGGTTACACTTTGCGGAAAAGTTTTGTTTAAAAGCTTTATGCAAAACCAGCTCAATATTATTAGATACTGTTAAATTGCCTGAAAATTTATGCGATGCCTCATTAGACGATTACATTCGTCCTTCTGATATAATGTATAACAAAATTCCTGAATTGTGTACTATAATGGCTCATATGAATGAGCTTAGTGTAAATATGAATAAATTTAGTATTTACCCTGTATATAATTGTAAATACGATGCTCTGTTAGATTCAACTCAAGGAAGGGATAGCGTAGATGACATACATAATGTGCTCTGGTATAAAATATACACTGATGGCTCAAAGACCCTAGATCGTGTATGTGCTGCTTTCTATGACTCGTATAAGAAAATAAGTAAAAATTATAGAATTAATAACGAGAGTAGTATTTTCACAGCAGAAGCATACGCAATTTATAGAGCCTTAATGTACACGAAAGATTTAGGTAAAGTTGACAGAATACTTATTCTATCAGACGCTCAAAGTGTTATTAAAACAATATATGGTTCAACTTTGGCTTATAAAACCAACTATATAATTTATAATATAAAAGAATTGTTGTATAATTTGAACAAGAGCAAGGTGGTTAGGATTGAATGGGTACCCGGACATTCGGGAATCCTGGGTAATGAATTAGCTGATAAAGCAGCTAATTCTCATTGGGATGAAGACCATAATGATGCACTGAAAATACCCTACACAGATTATTTTCTGACATTAAAAGAAAAAACTAGATTAAGATGGGAGTGCTACTGGAAGGAAAAAAATAAAAGTAAAGGAAAATGGTATGCATCAATACAAGAGAACCTACCCGCCCGCCCATGGTTTAATAATAATAAAATGCAATTTGAAGAAAGGAAATGTATAACTATAATAAATAGATTAAGATTTGGACATTGTCAGACTCCAGCACATCTGTTTAGGATGAAAATATTAGCATCTGATCATTGCCAATATTGTGGCGTACAAACAGCAGACTTAGATCATATTGTTTTATCTTGCCCTAAATTTTATTTATTACGTTTAATTTTAATTTCGGATTTATTAGAAATATCAACATATAAGCCTTCGTCAGTTAAAGAAATGTTAAAGAATCCATTAATGTATAAACCGTTATATAAATATATATGTAGTACAGTAGAAAAATTGTAAAGGTTGTTGATGTTGTAAATGTATATAGATTTATGATTGTATATAATTCGAACAGACGATTTGTAATAGTTAAGAATTGGCTAAAAGGACTTGTTTCCAAGGCCGTAAAATTTTAAATAAATAAAAAAAAAAAAAATATTTGCCTCCAAAACGTCAAATTTCCTGGAGTCAAGCGGTTACGCCGATAAGGACAGGCTACAAAAGCTTGCATCTCTTTCTCACATGAACGTTATCTATAAATCTCTTTCGTTTTGTGTAAAAGGGATAGAACATGTGACTCCGTCTATTAGTTTCTCCGTCTACGGTGCCGGACCACCTTTTTCTGCCCTCCTATTGGCTGATATTTGACAGGTTGGACAACATGTAGGAATTACTTAGGAAAGTAAAAATAAATTAGTTTTAAACGGATAATAGATAAATATACTTTCGGTTATCAAAATAATTTATAGCAATTTAGTCCTAAATAATTTATTTAACTTTCACGAATACAGGAACGATACCATCATTACGAACAAGAAAATATATACGTTTTTCAAGAAGCCTTCCCTCTATATTATAAATACTATAAGGGCAAGTCATATAAGCGTATGATGATTATGGTACTGATTATTTAAAAACTAAGGATAGGCCCATCAGTACATTTGGAGTTGCAAAAAGCTGACCGTGAAAATCGTGCTAAAATAAATATTAAATTCATCATCATGATGTCAGCCATAGGAAGTCCATTGCTGAACATAGGCCTCCCCCAAGGATTTCCTGATCGACCTGTGGGAAGTGGCCTGCATCCAGCGACTTCCTGCAACTCAAGCCAGGTCGTCCTTCCACCGGGTTTCGGACATTTCGCTTGCCTATACATATTATTAAGTTAATTTATATTAATTAATTAATATCATATTACTATATTTCGTCTTATAAATGGCAATAAGAATTGATCTTTATTTTTATTAAACTTGCTGTCATAATACAAGCAAGCATTTTCAAAATCGTTACGAGCGACGACCAATTTCAATAATGATCCTCTAGAGATGCACTGGAGCGCGTGCACCACTTACGTCGGAATACTTTACGCGCTTTCCGCCCTTTTCTTATATTTGTGAATGGAATTAATGTATCTTTAAGAATAAGTATATTGTTTTACAGAGTTTGCTTATTAAGCCCTCATCTTCTGTGTTCGACTGTTAAATTATATTACTAATATTTTGTCGATTAAAACATAAGTATTCGATGCCTGGGAATAAATAATTTTAGTTTAATCAAGATACGTGTAATCATTGCTAGGTAGAGAAAAACATTGTTTTATTCAATGCAATTTATTTATTACTCAAGACTTTTTCATTACATACAAACGCACCATATACTTAGCATAACAATAACTTATTCGCGGGCATTGTTGCCCCATGTGTAAAATACAAGAAAGTGGTTATACATATTGCAAAATATATCTACGGCTTAAATAGCAACTTAAAAAGAAACTGTTGAGATATAAGGTTGCGTACAAGATTGATTAGACTGTGGATTTAACAAGCACGTGCATTTATTGAATTACTATATCGTTTAGTAAAATTTTACATCGCCTTAAGAGAAATATTTAAACAACACTAACAAACTTAGTGCGCAAAGTCGAATCAATCATTCATTAAAATTGTGGAAATAGTCGATTTTCATCTATAAACCTAAACATCGGAAACAAGTAACAGCTTCAACTTTACCCAATTAAACTATCAAAAAACAACTGGGAAAATAACTTCACGCTATACATCGTTAGAACAACAAAAGACTAATTATTTTCACTACAGATGTATTAACTATTAATTATTTTACTATCAAATCAATTACTACCGATCTTTAAATAATACCTAATATATTGAAAATGAATAGAGCACCACACATGAATACGAAATGAGACAATATGTATGCCCTAAAATCCCACAGAAAAAATACTTTCATAGGAATTTCACATTACCAGGAATTGGTTGTTATTACTTCGTAAATATAGCGGTTACTACAATTACAGATTTTCTCAGTATTTACTCACATATTACAACGGACACACTGATGTAGTTTTTAAAATTAAAATACACTTTGTTTTTAATAAAACGAACATCATTTAATGAACGTCTAAACACTACTGGTTCTAAGTAACTACCCACCTATGCTATTTATAAACTAGATGCTCAACAACATTTGGTATAAGGTAATCGTTTAGGCGATTTTTCAACTAAGCGCGTTTTTGTATTGGGCGAAGGCGGTATCGATACATACAGCCAGCATCGTTTGCCACCATGTTCTTTTAGGTATGGCTTTTACATTTACCTTGAGTCAAACTATTTTCAGGCAAGTTAATTTTCTGCATATAATAGTCATCAACTCACACTCAAATCAAACATCAAACACATCCGAAAGATCTCATATATGTGGGTGGCTATAGGCCAAGGCAGGACAAATATTAGACTAAATAGAGTTTTATTTGTAAAGCTGTTAGTAGCTAGAAGGTTTAGCCTACATAATAAAATACCAGATGACTAGGGTGCAGATGAGTTGAGTCAAAAATGCAACGATGCTGACTGTTTAGCTTTCGTACTTAACATTTGCGTGAAAAGCAAGGCTGTGATTTAGAGGCAATTAACGATTTACACTAAATATATCCTTAATACAATTCTTACAATTGAATTTCGCTTAACATTAAATGGACAGTGATCGTTCTATACAAGGTGTGCCTTATAGCTATTAAATAAAAACGTTATTTTTTCATTTTCTATACCAACATTCACGACCTATAACTATAAATTCTTATTAATTAATGGACAGATTTGCGTGTAGCGTGTTGATCGAAATGTGAGGCGTATGCGAGGGTGGGGATGTGTTACAGATAGAGTGCACTTAGTGTATAACCAAGCTTTGCGAACGGGGAAAAATAATTTTAATTTACATAAGAATTTACGTACAGATTTCTCATTTTTACAGTTTGAGATTACATTACAATTTATGCAAAATAGATTTTAGAAAACAACCTCTGTCAAAAAGCGCTCTTTACTTATCGATAATCGCCTACGAGTGGCTAAACAGTACGCAAAAGAATCGATTAAATGTATAGCCTCTATTCCTACGTTAAGTAGAAGGTACTAACTATAAACCGTTGGTTCTACGATAGACACTACAGTGGGACGTGAGAATAAGGGTTCCGAGATTTATTTGTACAATTTATCTATTAGAAATAACTACGTGGAATAAAATTCGTACTATAGAATTACCTAGAAAACAAATCTATCTAGAACTACACCCGACGCGGCCAACTCTTCGCGTAGCGCCGCGCGGGCGAAGAATAGCGTACAAGCTTACATGAACAATTTATATGTACTGTTGTATATGTATATGTTTTGGCACAGAGATAGGAAAAGTCGAGAAGAATATGTCTAGGTGCGTTTTAAGCCTAAATCACAGAACGGAAGTAGCAGTGCGGGTGTAGTGATGCAAAAATATAGTATATAACATGTTAGTCACGCGTAAAAAACTATTTCTTGGAACGAGACGCGACGTTCGCAGTACAACGCTCCTCAGCGCTCCTTCACTCTTTATACCTAGAGCTACACCACTAATGCTTATTGACGTACGACTTTATTAGCGAAAATGACTACATTATTGGCACTTTCGCGCTTTATACGAATTGTTTGCTAATTAATTAAGTACACACATTTAATGCTTTCTTGATAATTCCAAATATTGCGGCCTATCTTGATGAATTTATGATTGAAAATGAAAATGTATGATTCCATTATCACATCCACTCATTCCTTCGGAACATTTTGAAAAAAAAACGAATAAAGCATAAAAAGCAATTTCGACTCATGGCTTTTTCATAAAAAATGGTCATGTTAAAAATTAATTGCGCTACTGTACAAAAAGGTAAAAATAAAAGAAAATCAAAATTCGATATAACCATTTAATAAAAACCAAAAATTAATTACAACAACTTCAATTCATAATGATAAAAATTAAGTACTTGTTTACCCACCACCACAGATTAAGGAAAAATAATAAGAAAATAGGAATGTTTTAAACTAACACCAAATAAAACTCTGAGTAGAACGGAATGGTATAAAGCAGATTTTTTAAAATAAAGTATTGCACTTGATCAATATAATTGTCAACTATTTTAAAACATTTTAATAAATCTCAAAATAATACATTCGATAATAAACTGGACGTCGAATACGAGATCTTAAATTAAGAATACTTTTAAGGAAATTAAGAGCAGTCAATATATTATCCCTATGGCACTACCATAAATAAAATCCATTTTAAAATATTAATTAACTGAATAGAAATATATCTTATTTAATAAAATCTCTCGCTGATAAATGTGTGACTTCTTGCTGCCAATTTACACATGTTTTTTTACATTTTCATAAAAGGTAAAAATCATATTTAAACTTATACATACATTTAAAAAGATAATACATAAAAGCAATTTGCCAAAATTGAACAATCAATATATAGTTGAATACGCATACAAATTGGTAGCTTTTAAGATTCCTACCAATCTTAAATTATTCATAAGATTGCCACACAGAAAAAAATATGTATAAAATATGAAAATGAAATTACAATTAGAATTTAAATATTTCGAATTTGTAAATTTAAATTTTCAACAGTCAATCTAGCACAATATCGATTCGTACACAAACTGGAATGTTAATTTTAACTTATGATTAAGTACACAACGCAGATGTCTGCTTTAGAATTATCAATGAAGCATCAACGATTTTACAACCTCGACGTTTCTGCACTTTATGCGAGAGTGGCTATTTTTTATCTCAGTTACACATTCGATTATTTGGTATTTATATTGCAAACTAGATAAAAATATACCACATCGCATGTGGGTAATGCACCGTTCCTTATATTTTATGATTTTAACAGCTTATTGGATACAGGCACCGACGGAGCGCCTTTTTACACCTATCTTTGGATGTACTAAACTTTCAATGGAAAACATTATTGAATCAAGCTTGATAATGTTATTTAATTGAAATTACAAAATAATTGTACAATATTACAACAATAGCCAGAAGAAGGTATGTACTAATTTTTATTGAATTGTATAGATTGTGGAAGTTAAAAGATGGATTTGCTTACGGAACTCATTAACAGATGGCGCTGTTTCATTTTCCTACTATTCATAAAATCTTAAAGAACGGTGAAAGCGATTCATTTACAACGAAACTGTCTTGCCATTAACACTATGATCTATTTATTATACTAATCGCGACGGCGACGCGCATCGATCCGTTACTATAGACGAACTTTTAATTGAATATTTGTTTAATAATTAATTAGAAACTAGTGTAACGCAAGCCTCAGTACCGCTGCTGGTACTCGTGGTGCCATCTGTTGAAGTCTATGTGGAACACGACCAGCGAACCGTTCTCTAGACCCGCCAACAGGAATCTGAAATAGTTTTGTATTATTATTAATTTGAGGTATTTTAATACATAAATAAGTTCACACGTGTATTTCTGGAAGGGAAGGTAAGGGTGGGTTTAATGCACAAATAACAACAAGAATTAAGATGTCATATGGGATTTTTTAAAAGTAAAACTTAACGCAACCTTAGGCATGAAGTTATTGTAATATAGTGAGATGTCTATATAGTCTATATCTCTCTATATAGTGAGCTTTTAAATGAGTGCAAATCGTATTTAAACTAGTGGTAATGTAGTAGATGCTGATGTAACATCTCTACTAAATGATTTTAACTGTCGCGACTGTATGTGTGTGGAGTGCTGGTGTCTGTGTGTGGAGTGGTAGTGTCTGTGTGTGGTGTGGTAGTGTATGTGTGTGGAGTGGTAGTGTATGTGTGTGGAGTGGTAGTGTATGTGTGTGGAGTGGTAGTGTATGTGTGTGGAGTGGTAGTGTATGTGTGTGGAGTGGTAGTGTATGTGTGTGGAGTGGTAGTGTATGTGTGTGGAGTGGTAGTGTATGTGTGTGGAGTGGTAGTGTATGTGTGTGGAGTGGTAGTGTATGTGTGTGGAGTGGTAGTGTATGTGTGTGGAGTGGTAGTGTATGTGTGTGGAGTGGTAGTGTATGTGTGTGGAGTGGTAGTGTATGTGTGTGGAGTGGTAGTGTATGTGTGTGGAGTGGTAGTGTATGTGTGTGGAGTGGTAGTGTATGTGTGTGGAGTGGTAGTGTATGTGTGTGGAGTGGTAGTGTATGTGTGTGGAGTGGTAGTGTATGTGTGTGGAGTGGTAGTGTATGTGTGTGGAGTGGTAGTGTATGTGTGTGGAGTGGTAGTGTATGTGTGTGGAGTGGTAGTGTATGTGTGTGGAGTGGTAGTGTATGTGTGTGGAGTGGTAGTGTATGTGTGTGGAGTGGTAGTGTATGTGTGTGGAGTGGTAGTGTATGTGTGTGGTGGTGGTGTGGCGGTAGTGCGGGCGCGTACTTCTGGTCGTGCGAGAGCGCCAGCGAGCAGACGGGCGCGCCGGCGGGCGGGAAGGCGTAGAGCGGCGCCAGCGTGAAGGCGCGCCACACCTCCACCACGCCCGCGTCGCCGCCGCACACCAGGTACTCGCCGCAGCGGGACAGCGCCAGGCACTACGCACGTATACATAATCAATAACACCTTTGCCATTAGTTAGGCCAGGGCGGAAAATGGAAACAATCAAGTAACCTATTTGTACTTATGCTGGACCTATTCAATAATAAAAAAGTGTCTTGGACCGATTGGAGATGTTCTGAAACTTTCAGAATGTTGATTTTAGTGATTTGGTTACTGTCTATAATATTCAAATTGTCAAGTATACCAGTAGTATATTTGACAATTTATTAGTATGCCAAATATACAAAACTTAAAACGAAATTTAGGAAGAATAAAGTAGGCGTCATTAATGGATTTAGCATTGGCAGGGATAAAAACATTTTGTGTCTATGCTTGATGTCATTCTTCGTTTTATTGAAGTAGGAGTGGTCAGTTATTTTTCCTAAATCACTCTTATTTGATTTTTTATTTTTGATTAATTTTGATACGGAGTAAATACGAGCTAGTATCCAAGAAACTCGCTGAGCTATCAATTTCTACTTTTTACGTGCCACTGTTAATCCTGGCTGACATGAGATGCAGTAGATGACGAGTGGACGGCAAAGTGTCCACAATTTATTCAAAGCTCATTTCTCTGGATAATTCTGCTGCGCCGGAGTACCAACCTGGAAGTGATCTATTATAATATATCTATCTAATCCAACTACACCGCAGTGGTACCTGGAAGTTATCGTTGTGCGTCTCGTGGCGCAGGCGGCGTCCGTTGAGCGTGTAGGCGGCGAGGTGTCCGCGCGCGTAGGCCACGACGAGCACGCCCTCGCGGGACAGCGCCAGCTGCTGCGGCGCCAGCACGCCCTCCGCCGCCGGCAGCGCGCGCAGCACCTCGCCGAACGTCGTGTGCACCAGCACCGGACCGTCTGCGGCAAGGGGTAACAAGTTACAACATGTATTCATTATACAACATTCATAGCTTATAACCGTCTGCAACGTAGCAAGCTTACAACATGTACTCATATGTAGTAACATATTCAAATATATTTATTATACTAGATTCATATCTTATAACTGTCTGCAATACATGCGTATTATAATTGTACGGCAAATATGTTCATTATACAAGATGCATTTTACAGATATAGTTGGAGATAAATAAGACAAACATCTGGCTTACAGGCTGAAATTGATTTATTGATAAACGATCGTTAGACATCTCTAATGTATGAATATTTGTATGAAATATTGATTTTTATCCCAATGTAAGAATCTACCCCCTCCCCCTCCCCATACCGTTCACAAACAATTCTTTACTTCGTACTAGCTAAGTAAAGCCTGTAACGTACAGCTATTTTCGAGCGTCGAGCTATTTTACCTGAAGTCGGGTCGCTGTAAGTGAACTCATAGCTTGACCCATCACTCAAGTATTGTTATGTATTGTCTATATCATAGTATTGCTAGTGAATACGGGTATTAATATGTGAACTTTATGTTTAAACGCATTATTGACACAAGAGTAATCCTAATGTTATCCAAAATTAAACATAATACAAAATAGGGTGACGATACTCACTGACAGAGGAGGAAATGACGAGTCCAAGTTCAGCGGAGACGAGCACGCCGTTGATGGGCGCGTCGTGGCCCGTGAGCGACACGCGCGGCGCCGGCGTGTCGCCCTCGCCCACGATGCCGCCGTGCCGCGCGGACCTGCCGATATCACACAAATTACACACGTTCAATGATTAACGAGGGAAGTATTTTAATTTGGTAAATAATCTTTGAATAATTACTTTATGGTCCTGATTTCTATAAAGATTTGTTAATGTAATATCAACTTAATTTACAAGTACAAGTGGCGGCCTTATCATACTAGGTAATTTCTTGCAGGCACTCATGGGATAGACATATTAACTTAATGTGAGTTTTATTAAGGTGACTGTCAATATCAATGCATAAACAGCCTTAATGTTATTAGAAATATGTAAATAAAAAATATGACATTTGCAGCCCACCGGTAGGTGGATGTTCCAGTAGATAATCCTTAAAATAATAATATTACAAAGGGAACATTAGTGTTTTTATTCTTAATAGTTAGGTAAACACTAGATAAGCAGTAGTGGTCACTAATAATCTCAAATCTACTGTTATCTAGTTACGAAATATGGTAATAAACATTTCGCCTACCATCCTAAAATTACAAAACCTTTAAAATATCCGTCTAATACATACTAGTTTTTTTATGTTTTGTTAATAAGTATTGGTAGGAAACATCATTTATACATTTATTTGTTAAGCTGGAAATATAATGCCTTTTTATTTTACTTTATTTTACATACCAGTGCCACAGCAGCACGGTGCAGTCCTCCGAGCCGGACGCGATGTAGCAGTCCGACGTGATGTTGCACTCGGAGCGACACACGCACGTCACCACGCCGTAGTGACCGAATATTATTTGTACTATTTTAGCTAGAATATAGAAATAGAAAATAGATTAGTGACATTTTAAAAATATTTTATTTAAAAATTCAACTAGCGCCATCTGTTATCAAAGACAATTAATGTGTCTTATTTAATGTGGGCAATCTATGAAAATTGTCATCTTGCTAAAGATGATGCTGCAGTAGGAATGATTTATGGAATTACTACGTTCTATCGAACAACTTTAATTTAATAGACATAACCATTATAATTGGTGGGGTATCGTTTCTCTTGACAAAGATGAGCAACTTTTGACAAAGTGACTTTACTATAATGCGTAGGGGTTTCGTTGTTTCTTTAGAATGTTGTCCAAGAATAGTAGTAGTGTATATTGTATACGGACCGGTCTCAGTGGAGAAGACGCGGAAGCTGTTGTCCCAGAAGCCGGCGGCGATGAGGAAGCGCGAGTCGACGGTGGTGACGAAGCAGTTGCTGCGCGCCTTCACGCGCTGGCTGAAGTTGTCGCCCAGCTGCCGCCGCGACAGCGCCGCCGCGCCGCCCGCCGCTGCACATACACATGCACATTAGATACGACCCACTGCAGGGCACGGGCCTCCGACATAACTGAGAGCACGATTAAGAGGGTTTACGTCATATAGTCCACCACGCCAAGTTCGTGTTGGCGAACTTTACATGCAGCATTTCTCAGGATGTTTTCCTTCACCGTTTAATGGTATGTAGATTTATGTCAATCACGAAATAAATAGCTTGAAGAATAATAATAACATCGTACTGTATCCCAATTGAATGTATCAGGCATTGACATAAATATATGGACAGGGCAAAACGTGCGTAAAATGTTCCGACGTAAGTGGTGTACGCGCTCCGGTAAATCTCTAGTGAAACGTTACTGAAATTAGTTATTTTGAAAATGCTTACTTGCATTATGACAAAAAGTTTAATAAAAAAAAAATATATATATAATAATTTCTATCACCGTTGAGACGAAATCTAGTAAATTAAGTTAATTTAATATTTATTTTAGCGCGCTTTTCCCAGTCATCTTTTTGAAACTTAAAATGTACAATAGGGCCAATCCTTAGTTTTTAAATCAATTGTATGTGGCTAAATATTTTGAAGTGTATGTGTAGTGTATGTATAGTCTATTGTGCAGTGTGCAGTGTGTAGTACTCACCCCACACGGGGTCCATGATGATGGGATGCGGATGGTGCGCGTGGTGCGGCGGGTCGGGCGGGCGCGCCGCGTGTGCGCATGCGCCGCCCGCCCACCGGTGCGCCGCGAACGCACGCGCGCCGCTCACCTGCACGACGCAACATTATAACAATTAACACTTTAGTCAGTCTCAAAGTAACTGGAGGACAAAGTTCTCTTGACTAATCAAATACTTCAACGAAACATTAAAAATTCCTTAACTTCTTTATACACATTGATTAATAGAAATTGAGTGAGAGAGTGTTAATAGAAATTTATAAGTTCGCTACGAGTTAATCAAAATACTCAATTATTTAATCAGCTCAATTATTATAATAAAATCTGCATGTATGTAAATATATTGATACCTATTATTTAAATGAGAAAATATTGTATTCTATAAAATCTTTTTAGTAAAAAATATCCAGTGTCTAGAAGTTTCACGAAAGACTCTGAACGTAATTTCAAGTAAAGTTATATCTGCACCATTCAGTATATAAAAATTTATATACATTATACCTTTACTTTCTTTACCTTTGAAAATGTCATCGATAGCGATGACATTAAATTTGACTAATGTATAGACATTAGAGACGTTTTTGACATTGCATGTATGGGATAAAGTTAGTTTGTGCAATTGAGCCTAAAACATGTTGTAATCCAAAGAAAACTCACAGTAACAGCAGCAGGGTGCGCCAATTGAGGGTACGTATTCGCCGAGACGTGGACCACGGGTGCATTGGAGGGTAGTTTCAGCCTGACACAGACATCGTCAGGCGCGGCGGCGAACATGAGCGGCGCGAGGTGTAGGGGCGAAGCCCGGGGCGCGTGGGGCTCCGACAGCAGCTGCGCGGGCGTCTGGCCGAACGACCTGATCTGGTCTTCCACTGCGGCTCGCGTCACTCCCTCCGCAATTTGCTCCAACCGCACACCACCTTCGTAAGTCAGGTAGTAGAACACGTTCGTCGCGCGGACTGCTTCGGGTCCTGAATGAGATGATAATTTGCTTGGTATTTGTGTATGGCATAGTTTTACTCCACTGTAAGTATAAAGCAGTCAAGATAATGACAGTTGGGAACAGGCAGATCCTTATGGGAAGCCATGGGCTTCAGTAAATAAAATAAATAACACAAAACAGACAACAGTTACATACATAGTCCTAACCCCACACAAAGATCGAGTCTTGTGTCGTGGGTATCAGGAACTACGAGAGACTTTTTGGTCTCACAAACACCCAGAGCTGCAAGAAATATTTGTGGTCCGCAGAAACATGGCTCTCGGTGCGGGGATCGAACCCGCAGCCTCTCGTTTCACAGGCGGCGTCTAACCGACTGCGCTACGGAGAATGTCAAATGGTTGAAGAGACAGAGAGAGAACATTGTATCTTGCGGTTCGAGGCGATTATAACAATCTACTTAAGTCTCAAGCTTATAGGAATAAAGAAGAAGAAAATATATAAAAATACGAAACTATTGCGTTTGAAATTATTTTAGTCTTCAGTTAGTAATTATATAACATCTAATCTTACGGTGTTTTCTAAAGCGTTACATTATTCAAATTGTGTTTAATTTGATTATTTTTAATAAAATTGTTATAGTAGTTTGGTATAGTAAAATTGGTACTTAGGTGCAGAGTTCGCATAGTTATAGTATTTTAGACCGTACATAATGTATATTTACTTTAATTAATTTTATTTTAATGGTAATAATGTTCTTTTGTGTATATTTTGTGATTTTAATTTAACTATTGTTCGGTGTTGCGAATAATTTATATTCATTTTTGTTTTATTTTATTGTTACGAATTATTGTACGCGATACGACCGCTCATAAACAGTAGGAAAACCAAACAACACTTTGAATAACAAAGCAATGTTTGTCATTCCATTGCGCTCGCCATCCTGAGACATAAGATGTTAAGTACTCAATATGTGAAGTAGTTACTGATACTGGCATACAAGAATTGCAGCGGTGGAATGGCATTACCAACCTCTCTGTTTATATCCGAATATAAGATCGATCCATTGATGCAGCTGGCAGCTGACGAATTCTGATTCTAGTGCCATACGGTTGATCCTGATGAACTCCTCGGCCGACGAGGCCCACGGCGGCAGGATCACGTCTCCCGAGGGAGACTCCGGGATGCCCAGCTTGTAGCCGGAGCTGTTGATCAGCATCTCCGGCAGGAAGAACAGTTCCGGGATCAGTTCCTGTGGGGTGAAGAGGTGAATTTAGATGTATGTATGATATAAGGTTGTGTTGGTCCGGATACTGATTAAAGGTTATAAGGTTTAACAATGCATCAATTGTAGCCATATTGCCTTTTTGAGTCGTGTTTCCAATTTCATTTTTTGTGATTGTTGCATTTAGATCAGCTAGTTCTTAATGTTATTTTAAGTTTTTATATTCTTTTTTTTCATAAAATTACCCCATCATTTTTGATTCACCATTTTTATCCCACTGCTGGGCAAAGGTCTCCCCAATCTTTCCACAATTCGCGCTCTAAGGATATTTCAGGCCACAAGGGCTCGAAAGCATCTAGGTCGTCTCGCCAGCGTTTTTTAAGTCTGCCGCGGCGTCGTTTTATTTCTTAATCTATTTGATTCAAGATGTAAAATATTCAGCAGTCTAGAACGAGTAGATTACCTTAACATCGGAGGTGTCTCGCTGGCAGTTCTTCCAGGAGAGCGCGATGGATGAGAACAGCCTGTTGGGGTGGTCGAACTTGCCACCCTGCAGAGCCAGGAACATCGTCGTCATCGGTTCCTGAAAACGGAGACAGGACAACGTCAAATACAATTATAGAACTATGGTTGATGGTGAAATATGTGAGAGGAATGAAAGACAGAAGCAATGAGTGTCTCTGAAATTCTCAATTTAAAACAAATTATATAAGTAAAGTTGTAAACCAACGAAAGCATTTTAAAAAAGCCTAATGTACATCATATCATTTTTATTCTACATTTGCAGCCCGACCCAGCATCCCCCGGGTGCAGATAGATTTCTCTACAATAATATGTATATATGATACACATAAACTTTCCTCTGGAATCACTCTATTAAAGAAAACCGCATCAACGCATCAAATCCGTTGTGTAGTTTAAAGATCTAAGCATACATAGGGATAGACAGCAAGAAGCGACTTTGTTTATACTATATAGTAATAAGTATGCGAAGATTATCTTTTGAAATCCAAATATGGCGTTTTCTCGGCAGAGTCATCAAACCAAGTGTTACCAACAAACCTCTAATACTATGCATCAATTAGTACAGTGCAATGAACAGTACAAATAAGACATTCACGAATCGCCGCAGTTCACAAATCTGTATAAATCTCATTCTGTTAGTCGTTTTTGATTTTGTCGTATTTCGCATCTGTTCTCGTGTGTTAGTCGGTTTAATTCCGATTGTTTTGACACGAGTACGATGCAAAACGTTGACTTTAATGTACAGTGACGGTAAGTAAGTGTAAAAAAGACTGATGGCTTCTTTACACAAAATATAATAAAGGAAAACATACAACCATACATACATAAACTCACGCCTTTTTCCCAGAAGGGGTAGGCAGAGGTGCCAAGACACCCACAATTCGCCTTGTATGTTCTGTCCAACAATGTGATAGGTGGCGAGCTTATCGCCAAATCGGGCACAAATTCCTGACTCTGGGCTGATAATGAATAGAAAAATCCAATATCACTTTGCCAAACCCGGGATTCGAACCCGAGACCTCAGCTTTGTGACCGTACCGAAGTACAACTACGCCACCGAGGCAGTCGAGGCAATAAAGGAAAACACGAAACAAAATACTAATAATACTTTGCGGTGTAGAGCTAAATTAGAAGATGTGCGGACCGACAGCAAAGTGAATGGTTCAAATTTGCCAAGCAATTACTTTGTTTGTTTTGTTGCTTACATTACCTTATTTTTCATTTGTTATAACAGATGACATTTTGTTATGGTGGGTAAAATTAAGACAATTCCGGTGATTGTAAAAAAATATAATTTATGTAGAATGTTCGCTCCTAGACTCCAAAGCTATTAAGGCAATACATCAATTCAAGTTAATATATTCTGGACGTATAGACCTAAATATGTCTATTTATATTGATATTTGTTAAGCCGGGTACTCACTAGTGAGCCGTAACCTTATGTGGCCATGTAGGGCACACCTGTGACTTTAATTTATTTATTTACATTTTATAGGAATGATGTATAGTTAGACTTAATACCTGAGGCATTCTCTACCAGTCGAACCTATACCAGAGATGATAAAAGGTAGTTGCGGAAATACAAAATTGAAAAAATACTTTAACTTTTAAAAATTGCTAACTTGTCTTTACTTATTTTTAACATTTAAAATAAATTTTCGGAGTAATGTGTGTATTGATAGCTAGTCAATCACCACGAAATAAAAATAGCGATTCGTATGAATTTCTATGGTATGTAAAGTGGTGGTGGACTATATGGCCTAACCTCTCTTAATCGTACTTTCGGTCGTAGAGGAGGCTCATGCCCTGCAGAGGGACGTATATGGGTTCATAAAGGTTCATGCAAATTAGTTACAGCTCGCTAGTGAATACTCGGCTTTAGATTGCAAGGTGCACGCAATTTATAAATTTTACAACAATAGAAATAAACGTTGTTTGTGGAGTCATGATCTTTGGTTGGTGATAATTGGGAAATTATTGCTGATTATATTTATAAATAGAAGGCACAATGCCTAGTTGTTATTTGTAATTAATTATACTATTAACTATAACAGAAATGTAAATTCGAAATTTGGAATTTTGAAATTTCAAATTTACATTTAATGTAGTAAGTATAAATGATATAATATCCCAGTATCACGTGGGCGTGTTCTCTCCTTCCTGTGATCCCGGGTCCTTCCGCCGTAGTGTATTTTCCGAACTCATGCAATAAGAATAATTGCTCCTTGTTTCCTTTTTTTTACACTGGCCCGGCATAATGACTACACTGCGCCTGACGGTAAGTGCAAGTGCCGTGCAAGTGATTAGCATCTGACGGCAGTCTCATATTAATCGATACAATTATGCCGGCCTGCTAAGATGCCTCTTCACATTACTGCGGAAGGATCCCGGATTAGGAAATAAACAAATAAATACACCCAATAGTCACATATATAGTCCTGACCTCACACTAAGCTCGCGTCTTGTGTCGTGGTTTTTTTTTTAATTTTTATTGCCATGTAGGCAGACGAGCTAGCGTCCCACCTGATGGTAAGCGGCCACCGCTGCTCATGAACCTCCGCAGTGCCAGGGGACCAGCACAACAAAGTCGCTGTCCACCTTAAGGAGAGTACTCTCTTTAAACCTTGTTTGAAGAAGGATGGGTCATAGCGCTGAGGAAACACTGATGCAGGGAGTTCATTCCAGAGCTTACACGTACGTGGTAGGAAAGAGCGCTGGAAGCATATCGTTTGGGAACGGTACGCTTCCAGGTAATGGGAATGAACTGCGGTGACGTGTGGTGCGATGGTAAAAAGGAGACGGTGTTACCACCTCAAACAACTCTTCGGAGCACTCCCCGTGGAACAGACGATAGAACACACAGAGAGATCCAAAGTCTCTCCGCAGTCCTAACGGTTCCAATTTGTCCTTGAGATTGGTATCATCGACTATCGTCCTGACTTGTGTCGTGGGTATCAGTAAACGGCAATCAATGTTGTTACTCACAATGCGCACGAGCCAGTTGAGCACGAAGGCAGCGGTGGAGTAGTGGGTGCCGTAATGGAAGGGCGGCGTGGACTCGTGCTCCCACGTGTTGTAGCGCTCCTCGAAGTACGCGCGTCGGCTCGGGTTCAACGCGCCGATCGGCTGCAATACACACAACAAGCATTTAATATAGCACATTGCATTACATTTCCTGCGGGCGGTAGTGATGATAAGAACTTTTATGTATCAACTGTATTGTATCAGTCTATATACGTCCGACTTCAGGGCACGGGTCTCCTCTACAATCGAGAGTACGATTCAGAGTGGTTCGGCCATATAGTTCACCACGCTGCCCTAATGTGGTTTGGCAGACTTTACACACCATAGAAATTCTTACAAATCGCTATGGTATGCAGGTTTCCTCACGATGTTTTCATTCGCCGTTTAAGTGCGTGGTGATTGACTATCAATACATACATGATTCCAACAAGTCAGTGGTGTGGCCTGGGATTTGAACCCGTAACCACCGTGAACATGTTGGCAGCCACGTTTGGTTCGTTTACCAACAGGCTATAACGCACTCACTAAGATGAGAAGTTGACAAGGTATTTACTGCTAAATGAATGTGATGCAGATTTTCAATGCAATTCGTTTGACTAGAAATCTTTCATCCAGTAATCAGTATGCAACAATTTCCTATTGACGACCCCGTTTGTCCTCTTATAGCTCAATTTCTTAAACTCCTTATTTTGAAAGGCCATCGGTCTATTGAGAAATACCAAATCATAGATGGTAAACTATTTGTGTCTAAAGTAAACCAATCATTGGGTTGGACTGTAGATTTGATTTATGAATTAGTGACAAATACTATTCATTATCCCAATAAGGTTTATGACGGTACCTTGGAGAGATCTCTGAAGTTGGAAGGCTGGCTGAGGTCTAGCTCTTCGCTTTCGTAGTTGGTGAGGATCCATGGGAACACCGGGTACTGGTTCAAATCGTTGTATGTTCGACCTGTGGACGATAGAACACCATTTGAAACATAGCACATAATTGAAGCTTTTGTTAGTCGACATGGTCTATTGATAATACATAGATTTTAACATGAGATTTTATTTAGGATTTTCAGGTCACGGTTTAGCTATCAGCTCGGTCAGCGATCACCGTAGACAAGATATATAACTCTCTATACAGCCTCACGCAAGAGTGTTACACTTTCGGATCGGCCATTGCACACCAAGTAACCAATTTTATTCGGAAAAAAATTGTTTGCCACGCTCAAGCCCATTATTATCTGAGTAAAAGTTATACTACTCAGTTATCGCATGTTACAAGGACAAATCAATGAACGCGCTTTTTCTTTTATAGCATTAGTATAATAACCAACAAGTACACTTATTTAACGCAACATTGCCTTGTTGGTTACGCTTAATTCAATTTTACATTCACTACTTTCGAAATGTTGATATTATTTTGTCTTTTAATTAAAAAGATTATCAAATATAGCGTGTTTTACATTGTGTTAAATATTATTGCAGCCGCAGTATTTTGAAGCAATTATTTAGAATGTTTTTATAGTTTTTATTCAAGATTGTAAAACCAACTAAACAATTGTTCTATATGTTGAGTATCAGTCTGAAAAGGCTCAGAAAATTCTGACCATTGATAGCCTTACATCCTCGGGTAAGGAGTTAGGACTATTACTATCGACTTCAAATAATACACCTCTCCATTTCTCCAGTAGTTATAGACCTTCAAAATTAAGCATAGAAATATCGTTTTCTGCTAAAATCACCGCACCGCGCAATTTCTGAATCAGGTCAATATTTCTCACGAACTTTTCAATTATCCGTAAAACCACGACGCTGGCATGATTTCGCAAACACTTTCTGCGTTTTCGCGAGCTATAGGCCGAGTTTCCCTTTATTTGACAATGAGTTTGTACAATGTTAATGTTACACCATGCTGTGACCTCGACAGGCAGTGGTTACTTGCGAAACTGTTGATACATCCTTCTAGTGCCCGAATAGAGTAGTCTGTAGACGAAAATGGAGAAGGTGCGGGGTGTGGGAGGGGGGAAAACGTGAATCTAAATAAGCCCGGCTTCAATTGATCATATTATGTTTCTACCTTTTAGCATTAGTGACGATAGGGTATTTGACTCCATTTTTCCATATCTAAAATCTAACAAACAAATTATTTTGTGAACCCATACAGAATTAATCAAGTTAGAAACGTTTTAAATCTTGTAGGGGGAGTAAAAGAAAAGGGATTTAAAACAAAACTAGTGACGTCACTAGGCTTGACATGAATTACACTGTCCGTGTGTGAAAGAGACGGCACGATTTCCCATTACACTCCCACTCTTTTTAAAAATAATAATATTTGCGTTTTGTTACAAACTATTTGAAAACTGTTTTGACATAAATGTTTTGAGTGGTATTTGTATTTGTACGCAAAATAAAACAAAAAAACGATCATAGACAAAATACCTTAAGACGACCTTTTCCGAAATAAATTAGGATATGTCTATGAATTCCTAATGACTTATTTATCTTAGTGTGGAATATAAAACATTAATCTTGGGGATATTCCATTTAAAATTAGCAGGTGTAATCTAAATGCCTTAATTAACAAATGGTTATCGTAGTATTCAGTCGCTTAATCAATGTATTTATATTCTGTGCAGCATAATGGAAATAATCTAAAGGCTAAAAATGCTTATCAGTAATTTGTAAGTCATATATTTTATATGATTTAAATATAGCTAGCCCTAAACCCCCAGTAAGAAAAGTATCTAGTCTTGTGCTTTACCACAATATCCATTCCCGAATTATGTTTTTTTTATTGTAAAGATCCGACAACCAAGCAAACAGTTCACCTGGTAAGTGATCACTGCGGCCCATGAACATCCACAGCGGTCGGATGAATATGTTGCTGGCACATGAAATCGGGAGGATATCAGGAAGGACAAAGGATGGGAAGAGGAAAGGGGTATTTTCTTAACCCATGTGGATTTATGATCGAGAAAGTTACCATCCACCGAATATTCTATCTAGAATTCACAGAATTTACGATCGCGTGCAGTGTAATTCTTTTTTCGTGCCATTTTTTTTTTTATAAAAGATAATAGTTTGTGGGAAAAATGAGTGTAATGGAATTTTACAATGTCATTAATATACATTTTACTCAGAGTTTCCGGTATTAGTTTATTGACGTAGTAATTGCTATTTATTTAATGAGAGTATCAATGGGACGTATATGGAACATTTACAATCAGCTAATGTTATCACTTTATCAGGGTAACTTGGATGACGTCAAAAAGAATAGTGCATAGTTTAAAACACGGAAATATACATATATGCCTATAGTATATTCTAATACATAATGCTCAATTGATCCTTTTATTTTGAGGTTTAAGACTTAGTTTATTATGATTCTAATAATAACCATTTTTGTTTTAGAATTCATTGCATTTGCAGCTTTAAACGTAACTATTTTCTAAACCATTAGGATATATGTCTTTTCTATATTTCCTCTTACAACAAGCACGTTATTACATGCTCAACATTAATACTTTCTTAGTATCTCCTATTTCACAATATTTACGCATAATATACCCGAGGTTAATGACAATTATAAAGTAATAAAACTAATTGAACATTAGCATTGACACATTACGTAGATATTTATCGAATAGACGTTGCAGAGAGCATGCAAACACCAGATGCTTGGACTTATCGACCGTTATTTATATCGATATCAGTTGGGTACGTTCATTCCGCCATTATTGTACATAGAAACATAGGTACTTTGATATAGTTTAGATCATATTTTCTCCACATATCGTATGGATTTTACTAATTACGAAAGCAAAAATAATCTAAAATTTAATTGACCGAATAATTCTTATTTCAACGTTATCGGTCATTCAACATTTCAATTTTTCAAAAATCCTTCCATAATTCAGTTAGACGCCGGCTGTGATAAGAGAGGTCACATGTTCGATCCCCGTACCGAAACAAATATTTGTGTGAACCACAGGTATTAGAGGTATTACAGGTAAGACCGAAAAGTTTCTCGTAGTTCCTGATACCCACGACCAAAGAATCGATGTTAGTGTGGGGTCAGGACTATGTATGCGACTGATGGGTGTATTTATTTATGTGTATAATTTGCACAATATATAATTCGAAACAAAAATCCTAGCATCATGGAAAATTTAATATATATGACACTTGTGTATATGTTATGTCTTGCGACCTTATTCACAGAAATATTTTAAATTTTTAATCCTATTTTATTTATCGAATTTTTTGCCCCTTGAGAACGCCTCTTGAATTCAGTACGAGCGCAGAATACAAAACATTCGATAACTAAAATAGGTGTTAAAATTCTCTATGAATAAGCCCAAACGTGTTAAGTAAATACTCAAAGATTAAAAAGTTCACCTAGTTAAAAAGGGATTATTACTATTTCCTTGGCATCTTTAAAAACAAATTGTCCGAACATTGCGAACAAGGTGATAATACGGTGGAATTTCTAATCTAAATTACTCTTATAAGGGTCAAGGCGGATAATTCCGCATATTATAGGCCTTGTGAGAACTTTGGATGTGTCATAATAAATTCATGCCCAACAGTCACATACATAGTCCTGAGTCCTCACCCCATACTTAATATAGGTACAAGTATTGTGTGAAAGATATAAGAAACTGCTAAGGAGTTTTCGGTCTGATAACACCCAGTAATATTTTTGCATTTCGCAAACATTTTTCTGGGTGCGGAAATCGGACCCGCAACTTCTTGTATTGCTTGCTTCGCCATGTACGATGTAAATAAGTTGTGCTGATGTTTGTTTATTTTACTAAAATATTATCTTAAAAGTGCTAAATGTAAGACAACCTTATTTTTTATACTTAACTATTTTTTATGGATGACGTATGTTATTATAATCATTATCTAAACACGCAGATGATTTTAAATATGTCACTCTTGGAGAATGACGCCACAACAACACAATGTACAATCACAAGGAGGCGCAAATTGCGTTATCACAAAGCATAATATTTGCGCAAATCGTCCAAAACAGACATTATTTTGAAGTGTTTGTTAATCGTCTCAGATTTAAGGAAATGAGATTCACACTTTTTTCAATAACAATAATCAACCCATAATATGTACAGAACACGAGACGGCTCGGCCACGTGCAAGTCGCAAATTTCCGAGATTTTCGCATCTTACAATACATACACAAACTCACACTTTTTTACCAGAAGGGGCTGAAAGAAGTGCTATCAGGATACCCACGTTTCGCCTTGTATTTTCCGTCCCAAGATGTAATAGGGAGTGAGCATATCGTCATATCTGACACAAATTCCTGACTCCAGGCCGATATTGAATAGTAAAATCCAATGTCATTTTGCCCGACAGTGAATGGAACTACTGAGAATAAACCCCCGGAAAACGAACCCGAGACCTCAGCTTTATAATCAATCCGTAGTACAATTGAGCCACCGAGCCAGTCTTACAATACTCAGATATTAAAAAAATATTCATGGGACTCAGAAACATTTATTTCGGTTAGGGGATCGAATCCACGCCCTCTCATTTTGCACTTGTTCTCAACCAACTATGCCACGAAGTCTCTCACACATAATACATAAATCATCAGCATAGTAATTTAACCACGCATTTACTCTTAAGTGAATAAATCTATTTATTATAAGCATAATATTGAAAATATTAGATCATTAGCGATGGACGAGGAAGTATGGGCTTAGCCGCGAACACAGCCTGATTATTGTAATACAAGGGAAGATTGTTCTCTATAATAGACCTTTACGTCAAGATTGATTATAATCACGTGTTTGCAGAACAGCGTTCATTGAGTAAGATAGGTTAACCTTAGGCATTTGACTTAGGGTAAGGCAGCTATAGATTATTTCAGAAGATAATACTATATTTAGATAGCTCGTTATAGAGGCCCATGTAAGTGCATTGCGTTTTGTGTTAAGCTTAGTGTATCCAGTTTTGATCAGGCCAACAAAAACATTAATCTTCCGAAAAAATAACATATTCACAAAATAATAATACTGTAGATTATGGCAACCCGGCTTTAATGGGATATAAATTATTCCAGCCAATTTCAGTCCTTAGGCACACATGAGTTTTTAGAACCGAAATAATTCCTAATCGGAAAACCAAACAGGGCCCTAGGATCCACAGCCAATACACACTGCCAGGAGACCAAATATGCATCATTTACATTGACTATTGTAAATTTGGTAGAACAGTTTCAAGTTAAAATTAAATTAGTTCTTCATAAATATTACATAATTCGTCGACTGAACTACAGTCTACAAGTTGTATTCAGTAAAAAGCCTGCGTTCAGGCATTGCGAATGTGTACAATGGTGTGAGAGTTGGTGAGTGAAAGTCATCTTCACAACTAGAGCGCGACGGTGTCTTTAACTGTGGACAAACTACGCGACGCGTTATGAAACTTGAGTCCATGTTTATCATAGATCAAGAGCCTGTGGCCGCTAGACTTAACTCATTTTATAAAAGCTGGCAAAATTACATTTCATTAAAGTTTGAAGATATCGTAATATTTAATAACATGTTTAATAAAAATGTTGCGTTATAGTATAAAAGCTGAATTTCATATATGTTATTAAGGCAACTATCTAAAAATGATCTTTTGATGGTTCTTCCATCTTGCCAGATACATTGAAGCTGATAACTTCCAAAGCAACCACGATCGGAACTTCATAATAACTGATTGTGTGATGCCTATGACAGAGGCATGCGCAGACAAACTTTCAGCTTTTATAAAATGACGAAAGTCCGTCGGCCACCGGCTCTTGCTCTATGAGGCTATAAATCACAGAGCTGTCGTCTGATTGTCTTGTAGCATTGTATTATTATTTATGAACCATGACAATGTGGGTTTGATTTTCAGGTTAGGCAGTTAGTTTTGTACAAGTTTTCGGTTTAAAGTTACGATTTTGTTGCAAAACTAAATGTTTCAAGAGAATCTTTTCAGAGGGATTTGAAGTCTGTTATATCCTCTGAATCATATGTTTCAAGATTTTTGTTTTACATTGATATCATGTTACTCTTTCATTATGTAAGTATGGGATGGAAGCAGCTAAATAATATAGATATTTTGTTCATGGCTAAGTAACGTTCACAAGTCTTGAATATTAGCATTATTGTGGGATAGATTTTATAAAATTAGTTCTAAATCCTTCACCAACAAATTACAATACAGTTAAAAGCTTTGTTGCCGGATAAACGTATTTTGCGAGAATTATCATTATTCATTTTTGACACATTTTTATGTCTATAATTGGCTTCTATCTAATTGTGCACGCATTTCGCACGTATCGTAGAAGGTCACACAAGCTGAATTAGATGTGTAATACTTCATGTCAAATGCATTTACATTAATTTGCAATTCGATATGAGTGGTCTTGAATTGGAGATATCAGAAAGGATATGGTTCATAGAACTGAATGTTAAGAAGGATAGCAATGCCTTTATAGCATCTGATGTTGAATGATAACAATTAACCTCTATGTTTTCTCACAAACTGCACGTCACCAGCCACGCGGTCTCAAGTGTGCCGATGTTTATCCACATCGCATCGCCCTTTGACCTCCTGATACGATGTTGACAGTCACAATATCTCGGTCATTACTATCGCTAGTACTAAGGCGACAGAAGCGAGGCGGTCTATTGTAGTCGCTTTTACCGCGGCTGCCGGCCGTCTGTCAAACTACATTCCACTTTCGTGCTGATCGCGTCGGGGTCCGCGAGAAAAATAATCGATTTAAAAACTCTGTCGAATAAATATCGATTAATTGCGCGGTGATTAAATGTTGTGCTAGTGAGTCATAGTGTTGCGGTAAATTACGAGTGTTGGATCGTTCTAATTTTGAATTGATCGATATTTTATTGACTGTTTTTTACGTAATGTGTTCACATTTATACACAAGTGTTTAGAGTTGATGGTAATTTTAAATTTATTTGTAAAATTTTACATCAACGTTGTAGTGCAATACAGAGATGATAACGTAGTATTTAATAAATAGTCCAAACGAATAAAAACATTATACAGAGGAAGTATAAAACGGCGGAAATTACAATTTGAATGCAGATAACAGTTAACATTTCGATTCTCATTCATCGCAGTTGGAAACGAGACGAACACAGAGTGATATAACTAAACGTTTTGTGTGAAGTAAAAGTGAGATTGGCAGTAATTTGCCAGTAATCTGCCAGTCATTGACCTGGCACGCTGTTGCCAACTGAAAAGAACAAGAGCACAGCCAGTATGAACACAAAAGCAGTTGAATTGTTGAAAAGGTTTGTATATTGTCACCAATGTTTTCAGGTATTTTTAGCGTATATTTTGTGTATTTTTCTGCAAATTAAGTGCTTTACTAAATATAGCAAGCATGACTATTATAAGTGTACCTGTCACATGAAGTATTTTTTAATTTTTTTTATTATGGAGCATTACCGGCCTGTATCAGAACGATCTGATATGCATGTTCCATTGTAATTCATGCAAAGAGTATGTCCTGTCTGATACGTTCATATCACGGTCATAATATGCTAAATTGCAAAAGACTCGAAGTGATGATTTATGTTTATTTAATAATTTTCGACTATAATCAGGAATTCACAGTACTTATGTTTACAAAATATGTATGCAGGTTATGCCAAGAATATTAAGTGTGCGTGTTCATTTAATTAGAGCTCCCATGCACGCATTTAGAATTACTAAACTAAATAAATATCAATATTATTTACATGAGGTTAGCACACATCTTCACCATATTTTTAGAGGTGGCTGGCCTATCACAGTTCGATTTCGTAGATAGGAACTGTATCTAGACTATTTATTTAAATATTCCCGACTGCTAGAATTATTGAATGGTAAACAAGAAGATTTAGAGAGGGGTTACCACGCTGGCCTAGTGCGGTTTGGCGGACTCTTAATCGTATCCTCGATTGTAGAGGAGGCCAGTACCCTTTAAAAGCACGTAAATGGGCTGATGACATAACAGCTGAGGCCATAGATGGGATAGTAGGTCTTGAGAGGTCAATAGAGATTTTCGGGTGGAATGTTGACATATTTTTATGTTTATATATAAGCTTTCCAACTTGTTGTTTGGAAATTGTTCGTAAAGCCTAACTATGTTTAGAAGTGAGAGCCAAAGATGACTATCGTGGTGAAAAATAATGTTGGATTTAACACGAGGTTTCCTTGCTTGAGTGGAGCTGCGTAATTTATGATTACCACTAGGCCTTATAATCGCTATAACAAATAATTATAATTAATAATTTATTGATAGTTTTTTGCCCCTTTCGAATGACTTTTGAATTCAATTTGAGTGAGGAAGACAAAGCATTCAATAGGTAAAATATATTTTAAAATGGTCTACAAATAAAGGCCGAAAGTATATATATTTTACAATAGGTACTAAAAGACTAGTACATAAAAGTAAAACTGGGCCATCGGAGATAGATTTCAATATTTATAACATTACGTGTGCTACAGGTGTTGTGTTACCGCGCGATCTAATTAATAACCGCGCCAATTGTGCGGTTAACTGATCCGGTTAAACTGATACCACGCATTTCAATTTTATTTTGTCCACTTACGTTTTATTTTTGGTTCATCCTTGAGTTTATCAGAAGTGACGTTAGGTTTTAAGTTGTTTTGGATAAATTTAATTAGTATCAAATAACGAGTATTTAAATTATTTTTGATAGTGCCTGCCTAGCTCTTAATAATTTCACAAACAGGTTTTTAAAGAATTTTGAAAGCCTCGGTGAGACTTGGTTTAGAGTCCGTCTTCGATTCCCGTCGAGAGCAAAGTCGGTATGATTTAATTATATGTTTAAAAGTGATAGAGACAAACTGTTGTCATTCCCAGCATGAATGGGCAGGCTCGTCCGGGGCGGTGCCACTGTCTCACGGGAAATTGTACGTGAAGCGATATCTTTGCTGTCGCGTTTCGATCGGTGAGTGACATTGCTGGATGCCCAACACCCCTTCCCTTTTCCCATTCTTTATCCTTCCCGCTCCACTCCATATTCGTTGGGCCGGCAAAACATCCATGATCCAAGCGTTATGGATGTTCATGGGCGGCAGTGATCACTTACCATCAGGTTACTTGTTTGCTAGTTAGTCAGACCTATACAGTAAAAAAAAATATTTTCGGAAATAGGTATTGTGGGAAAGCACAAGACTGTACTTACTTTTCTTACGGGGTTAAGGGTTTTGATATTTAACTTCTGGTGTGCCTCCTATGGAAAATCATGTATAATATATGACGTAAAACAAAATTATTTAATAGTTTCAATTATGACTTAAATAACAGTGTTCTTGAAGGAGAAAGGCGAGCAGTATTGCCAAACATCATTGCATCACCTAACGATCGCTTGAAACTTTATTATCGTGACACATGCTATTTTAGAGTTTAATCATTGAAATATTTTACTGGTGGTAGAGAGAGGTCTCTCATATGTGAGAAGCCGCCTGGGTACCACCGCAATGTTTATTTCTCCAGCCAACCAGTAGTGTAAAGGACTGTTTTGTTTCGGTTTGAAGGACATTGTAGCTAGAGTAACTAGGATGGCGAGCGCAATGGAATGCCAAGCATTGCTTTATAGTTCGTCGTACAGTCGTATCGCTGACCATCAGGCGAATCGCTTGCTCGCCTAGTTTGCTCGCTTAATTCTCCGTGACGCTTTCTATTTATTTTTGCAAGTTAAATAGTAAAAACTAAATAATTACTAAGGCTACGTTATTATCAAATATCAATTGTTACATCGCCAGTGGTTTCATCAGATTGTAAAAAATATCTAGATCAGGTCAATTACTTGTTATTACGCGGTCTCTAAAGAACGACAAAATCAAATGTAAACAAAGGGTTTTTTCATTTGAAATAATTCTATTGTTTTATGGCTTCAGTTTTTCTTCGATAAAAACAAAATAAAAATGAAAAATACTTATTATCATATACAAATTAAGGCTTATACAGTAAGAGATCATAAAATTTGATTAAGTTTGCACATTAGTTCTTTGCTTTTAAACATTTTAACATTATCCCCCACTAGGCATGCCTGGATCGGAGGAATTGAAATAATAATTCTATTGTTTTGATTCGTCATTTATATTTACCACAAAAAAAAATCTCAGAAAATTCACTGAATGAGATTCGCCGATTAACAGCCTGGGTAAATTATAATATATGATGTTGAGTAAAACTGATTGTCGAGGCGGCTCGTGCTCGGCAGTGGGACATAAATGGGCTGATACAGTACAATGCAGTACGGACTAAAAACACACTAATAGGTTTGCTACTTTCAGTTTTAGAAATCAAAGCACTTTTCCAATGTAAGTTACGTAATGTAATATATATTTAAAAATTACAACAGTTCACAGCCAGTGCCATTATTTACATTTAGCAACAAGGAATATGCAAACATCAACACGCACAATTCTCGTTACAGAAGAAACTGTAATGGTTAAATCTATTACAGACATGCATGAAGTTATTTAATATTTATGGACGACTAGTGGTGCTAAAATGGCTCAAGAGGATTAAGCATCTACTTTATAATATTTCCTTTCTTTGTTTCTATTTCGCGCCATCTTAGTCTTAGCCAATGTTTGCCTGCTTAATCTTCTCAGTTCCGCCCAACCTCTAGCATCCCTAATTGTCTCTAATTTTCTAAACCTTGATGATGTCAAGCTAGTTCTTTTTCAGTTGAATACAAGCCTGCTATAAGTCTATCACTTTTCCATATATTATTTGTGGAAAAAAAAACTGTTTGTTCATTTACCTAAGAAGGTTAGTGTACCAAATAAAATCCCAAGCCCAACTCACAGTAGGACATACAGCCCAGTACGGGATTAGAGTACGGAAATGAACAACACTATGACATTGAAGTATCGCATGTCATTATTTTATATCGTCTGCTCCGTGATGGGTGCCCGGGCGTGAATACTGCAAGTTGCATAACATATAATATATACATCGTGATTGCGTCTCGTTGCTACTACTTCTAGCGTTATTACTGCTACGGACTTGCTTGCGTCATGATTTCTTTAAGCCAAATAGGAGGTGTTTAGGCGATTCAGATAGAGATTGAATTACAAACATAAACTTGAGATGGCAAGCCAACAGCAGAAAAACGAAAATCAGTTTGCAGAAGAACATTATGCAACGGAATTAATTCAAATATTGAGGAAACAGGCTCGTATTTAGCAAGTGCTGGTTGACTTAAGATCACGTATAATTTGACAAGCCTTTAAAGACTTACTGTGAAAGGACTTTGCCTTTCAAAGTTCCTTTCAAATTCAACGTTTATCCAACATGTGATCCAACATCAATACCATACATTATTACGAAATACCTCTCTGCATCGATTGATGAAAGTCGAAGAAGCTGAAAAGCGGAGAACCACCGTCTTTCCTGACCACTGAGGGATGCAGGCAGTATTATTAATGTATGGATCTTCAATCATTTAAGTACAAAAGCATGTTCCCAAAATTACATCAATACTGTGGCGTGTCACTCGACGCAGAATGAGGAATTCCTGATCAAGCAAACCGATGAGGCCGCTACCGTCTGATTGTATGCTAATTTAACAGAACCTGTCTTTAATTATGATACGTTATAGAACCTAGTTAGGCATTTTACTAAATGATGTTAGTCATTAACATTAGTTTTTAAACGATTTCAAAACAAGAGGAGGTTCTCAATTTGACTGTATTTTTTTTATTAACTTTGGCTTCTGGTCTCGTTTGCGTGCTTAACATACGTCGGGAAAAAATTGAACCCACTTTCACATTCAAATTTTGTAATGATACTTACGTTCTTAAGTTTTATTTAGTTAACTTGTCAAGATACAGTCCAAATTTGTTTTAATACTTTATTAAGAAAATTAGGATATGAGTAAGCCGCTTGCCCAATGATATAGTCACGCCTGATCGTAAACAAGAGCAACAAAACTTAGAACTTAAAATTATGAAGCACTACAAGGCACTTTACTGCGCCCGTCATATTGTTAGGTACTTGGCGGCAAACGCAGACAACGCCTAATACCTTCTTAAACTACCACTGGCTTAGTAAGGACCTAAAATATTGGAAGTAAGATAACTATTAAAAAGTTGTTGCATTCTTGGAGGAAAAAATTAATGTGGTATTGTATATATGATTGATCGTCAAATTTCAGTATTGTTATTTCCCAAAAAAAAAAATTTTTCTTTGTATATTCTTTACTGTCACGTCATTTCAGCTAGTTATCCAAAGAGCTAATAAATACTCTATATGTTTTTATTTTGTACAATGTTCTTTTCTCTAAGGCTTCTTCTTGTGGCCAACTGCCACATCTCAGGTGATCTATTAAAACATGAGTCCATCACATGGTTTTATAAATTACATAAGGGTTAGTTAAACGGAGTAGGCAGTGCCCGTCAGTGTCGTCAGTTTAATTGGCCGACATAATGATGATCGCCGACGACAGCCAGCGACCTTCCACTTGATTGTTGTTATTAAACACACTGAGTTTGCTGTTTGTAATCGAGCCTTATGTGGAACTCTCGAATTATATCAATTATCATAGTGATACATTTCATTAAATTAAATTGTAATATACTTAAAGTTCTATAACTGTTGCCTCATAAGTGGCTGTATGCACTTGCTTTGAATTTTAAGGTTCCATTCTGATTCCCCGACTTTAGATGTGATTGTTATGTCAAAAGTTTTCGCGCAGTTATTTTTATTAGTTTTGAAGAAAATAACTCGCCCTCCTGTATATGTTACCAGAACCATCCCTATTTACCGACGATGTATCTATGTTGACTTTTAACCTCAATTCGCACAGAGCCAATTTTCGCAAAACCGTCAATTTTCTTGGAACCTTGTTTACCCATTAACAGAATAATGTGATTGCCACTAATCTTTACAAAGTAGGTCGGGATGAGGACATCACGAGGAGGAATACCCGCCTGAATCATATAGACGCACGTGTGATGTGACCGAATTGATGGGTATGATTGCATCGCTTATTTTCTAATAAAATGTCCTCTTGCGCAAGTGTCTGGGTAATGGCATAGGCTGTTGGGTATATTCCATGAGTTTGTTCCCACCGTTGTTTACATTGCATTGTTGTTAGGGGTGATTTTTGTTTGGCAAATTTAGACAGCTTACGTTATGAACTATGCCTGTATCAGGCTTGAAAGTTATGGAAGGTTTCATCACAACAAGAATGTCGTAATTTTTCGAGTAATTTGTTCTTCATAGCATTTCCTTACAATACCTCCTAAGATGTGTTGAGGACTATAAAAATTTAAAAGCAAATTGAAATTGTATTTTGGTATTATTTACTGCAGTATTTACACTTTGCCACCGCGTGTTATCGTCAACAGCATTAACTTTCTTTACGGTTTACCAGTTCTAAATCAATCTTAATAACATATTTACATGGTAACATTACATCATGTCAATTGAAAAACATATTATCATCACTTAACTCGTTTACATAAATACCCAATAGGCATAATTATGCCTTTTAACGACCACGATTTTGCATCGATCTTTCCATTTTCTTGGAATAATAAATGCTCCTTATTTTGCGTTGTGTAAATTGTATGCAAGTCATTGTTTAGTTTTGATTTCGTGCCTGATCATTTTAGAATTGTTATTTCTACATTGTTTAACTACTCTTTAATTGCAAATTAATCTATGATTCCAATAAGTCTCTAGCCGTGTATTTTTTCGGTATAACAATTGAATTGTGGTGTGCAAAAGTAATCAATCACACAGTACCATTTCATAGATGAGTAAAATTTTCTGACAGTTTACAGTGATAAAATATTTTTTTTACAAATTTACATCAATACTTTAGTTCTAGCGTTTGATAGTCCTTCTATGGCAGTACATATTCCGTAAACTATTTCAATTTAGAAAATTAATGTCTCTTCATTATCGAGAAATAACAAAGTAACAAACGCACACATTTTATATATTATGAGCGATAGAAGGTTACAACAGTAGATGAAAATACGTGAGATTAATGTGTTCTATAGAAGACAAATTGCTTAATATTTATGTAAGAGGGTGATAATTACCCACAAAGACACATTCCTAGCCTGGGTACCGCTGTATAATTTATAATGACATATCGACCTACATACTTCGTGCGGGAGTCTTCTTTACAATAGGACAGCCTCCGTGGCACAGTTGGTTAGACGCCGGCTGTAAAACGTGAGGTCGCGGGTTCGATCCCTGTACCGAGAGAAATGTTTGTGCGGCCCGCAAATATTACTTTCGGGTCTGGGTGTTTGTGAGATCGAAAAGTCTCTCGTAGTTCCTGATACCCACGACACAAGACCCGATATTATTGTGGGGTCAAGACTATGAATGTGATATTTGGGTGTATTTATTTATTTACTTAAGAGATTTTAGTGCGGATAGACTTTTCATATTTAAATTCTTGTGAAGATTTCTTAGGTATCAAATTTCTATCACGATGTTTTCTTTGCTTCTAAGTGTGCTATAATAGTAGACTTGTACATTCTAAAATTAAGAGATGTCGGTCTAGACAGTTGCTGAATAAGCTGTAATTTTTTATGCCTAGATCTTGGGGTTACAGAAGTAAACTACGTGAAAATAATTTCCCTTTTTTATCCTTGCCATGATATTCTTTATTTCTCAATCCCTAGTAGATTCGTCATAACATATATAGATTTTTATTACTTTTAGTGTCTACAATTCGTAGGAAAATCCATGACATAATGTTCACTTGCATCACAGATACAACAATGAAATGCGCCGAAACCAGTAGTCTGCAACTACGGTTTGTAAATATTTTAAATAAACGAATAAAATTAGCACGTCCACTTGAGTTTTTTGTTACAAAACTCCAAATTACTTATTTACATAGTAGATAATTTATTGAGCGTATTATGGTAATTGTATCAAGATATAAACTGTAGTTTAAGAAGTATTTCATTTATGTTAGGTTAAAAAAAACTGTTTCAAAATACACCTAACAGGTATTGAATAAATAACTTAAGTTATTATACTATTATATTTTTGCTAATAACAAACGATAAAATTTTTAACAAAACATGAAAAATATTTTGTCAAATTAATTTTTACATGTCGCTAACTTTACCAACATCACTTCTGTCAAGTGCCATAAATATATCACAATTCCTAAGTGTTAGTGTACATAGGAAATACAAGTGTTATGTGACTGAAATGTACGTCCACCGGTTACATAAGCATATCATTGAATTACAATCATTACATAAGTTTTGCTCAACATATACGCGCCGTGCACTCGTGATAATTGCCTCTAAGAGGAGCTAGTTCTGTGAAACATCCTCCTATTTATGAAACGATGTGGTTAACTTCGATTCTGTTATGAGATACGTAACTATTATTTGCGCATTAGGATATTTGTCGTGTACGCTCTTGACCTGACTTGTCCTGGTATTTAAGTATGCTTTTATGATACGTAATAACTGAACGATATTATGAAAAATATTTTTTTGTATTTTCTTTTGCAATTAATGGCGAGACGAGTATGCCATGCCATGCGTCTGATGGTAACTGTTCATGGAAGCAGTTTCAAAATCGTTGCGAGCGACGACTAATTTCAGTAACGTTTTAGTTTAGAGAGATAACGGAATGGTACTTCATATAGAAAGGCTTGTGTCTAGCAATGGAGTGGTTTAGTCTGGTGATAATTATAAAACTAGCGGTAATAAACAAAAGTATGATTGTATAACAGTAAATTTATGATGGCCTGTTGGTTAACGGACCAGACGCGACTGCCAATATGCTCATGGTGGTCGTGGGTTCAAATCCCAGGGCACACCTCTGACTTGTTGCACTCATGTGTATTGATAGTCAATCAAGCACTATAACGGTGAAGAAAAACATTGTGTGGAAACCTGCATAGCGATTTGTAAGAATTTCTATGGTGTGTATAGTCCGCCAACCCGCACTAGGCTAGCTTGGTGGACTATATGGCCTAACCACTCCCAATCATACTGTTGATTGTAGAGGAAGGCCGTGCCCTGTAGTGAGACATGTGTGGACTGACACAGATGGTCGTATAATAAAGAGAAATATTTTTTAAGCTTAAGTATATTTGCCCCTTAATAAGACAAGTTAGCGTGAATCATAAAAGTGTTATTTGTCATTTAATTTCTTTACTTCTTGAAGCTTCCTGATGCCACTTAATACATCGTTAAAACTTCTTCATAATTACTTAACTTCCTCATATATAACGTGGAATGCTAAACATAAAAGAAATAAGACATACTTATATACATATGTATATTTTTCTAAGGGTCGTGTATCTTCCTTGTTAGTAATTGACTTAATCATATGGGTATTTTATCTTTATGTTATATTTATTGCTCGATTGATCGAGTAAACATATTGTAAATATCATAAATATGTTTAATTTAGGAAATAAATTTTATGTTTACTAATAGTGTCGTATTTCTTGATAGGAAGTAAAAACCCTTTGTATTAGATAAAATTTAATATGCCATTGAATGAAGCACATACTCATTCGCATTTTCTTTAGACGTTCTTGCATACTTTAATAACGAAAATTGCTCTGCTAATGAGAGGCCTCGGGTTCGATTCCCGCACCAAAAAAAAAAATTACTGTGTAATCTACGGGTATTTGTTTCGGGTCTGGCTCACACACACTGAAAAGTTTCTCGAAGTTTCTGATATCCACGTCACAAGACTCGATATTGTTGGGTGTAATAGGCGTTACGACAGTATCAAAATACCAAATATTTTATGATGTCAGGGGGAAAACATATTAGAAGGGTTTAAAACGATGTTTTAGTTTTAATCCAGAATTGGAGGTTAACAAGATTTTCAATAAAATAAAAGTATAAAATATAGCAATCGGCCATTTTGACAGAAACGCTAGTCAAGACGCATGACGCCACGCCTATGTAAACATGCCGAAAACATTACCAAATTCTTTAGAAATTCTTGAAATATAGATTATTTCGTATATGATAAATGTGTATCCATATTATAAAACATGATTTTAAAATAATTCGTCATGACTATTATCTTGTTATATACATTCCTAAATGTATTTTAAACATTGGTACTTACAATTTAATGAATGTTTATCACAGAACACCTTACAATCGGAAGTTCGATTGAAAAGGCTTAGGCAGTCGTTAACTAGCCCATTTTAATTCAAGTGAGTGTTAATCTTGATTTTTAGCAAATAAAACGCATTAACGCAAGTCCTTCGCGACATAAATTGGGTTAGTAGACCGTGTCGGAACAATGTTTGTGTTGGTTATGGACGCAGATTAGCGTAGATATCTGTTTTAATACATAAAGGTGATAAAGTTTATGTGGCTGTTAAGATTAACTAACAAATTAATGTAACTCGACTCGCGAAGATGTTAAAGCAATGCACTTGCTTGTTGAGTGCAGTCCATGTAGCGACATTTCTCGCTGCTTGTATAATTATATATTAACGGTACGGTTACAAAGCTGAGGTTCCGGGTTTGAATCCCGGGTCAGGAAAAGTAACATTGGATTTTTCTATTCATTATCAGTCCGGAGTCAGGAATTTATGCCACCTATGACATCGTGGGACGGAACATACATGGCGAAACATCTTGGCACCTCTACTTACCCTTTCTGGGTAAAAGGCGTGAGTTTATGTATGTATATAAGTATACCCGTTTTCTCAAATCTAGATAAATAAAGATTAAACCCGTGAAGCGTTTTATAATGGCATGTGTTTAAGGGCCAGCCATGTTACTACCATCAGAAATCATTTGCTCGTAAAATCATTTTAATATCAAATGGATACAACATCATTAGACAGCTCAAATAGCTGACGCATTATAATCACTAACATTCCGACATGGCAAGCAAAATATATCGCCACCAGATATGGTAATGTCATAAGCTTTTCTCTATTTTGGAAACACAGAAATATTACATACTGAGACTTGGAAATACCCTGGCTAAAACCTGAACGCAACATTTTAACTTCCAGGAAATTAGATATGTTATTTCTTCCACTGAACCCAGTATCAAATTACTCACCTGCAATAGTATTGAGGAACATGAGGTACTCGAAGTTGGATATCTCTCGTCTCTGCCACTTCTGAGTCATGTTGGAGTTGCGCATCAGCTGCCGGGGAGACATCATGGAGGCGCGTCTGTAACAACAGAGCAGTGACGTCACTTGTGTTGTCTCATGACATTGACAAAGCACATAATTATGCTTAAACATAGAGGGTGGGTTGAACAGTTTCTTGAAGATATCGATAAAAAAATACTCCTAGAAGCAGTTATTTGTTTCGTGGTTTTCTTAGGGACATCGTTATATATCTTTTAGTAGAACGTTTTTATTTTAATTCGAGAGAGCTTATTAGCTCTCCACTCCACTGCGCTCTAGCATTTTTTTGTACTTCCTAGTGTTGTATGGCCTAGTTACTGTCCATAAGCGGTCGTATCGCTTACCATGAGGCAATTCTCTATTTCGCCATTAATCACAATAAAAAAATCATAATTGTGTCGGCCCGCTTAAAGCCAAATAGTTTTGCTTATTTATATTTGCTTAGTTCCAAATATCTTACTTAAGCTACAATAATATCAATCTCGATGATTTAGGGTCCTTTTATTTCCTCTGTTTGGTTAACTAAACGAAATTGCTAATGCGCACCCACATAAACTTAAACTGAAGGCAACAATTATTATACTTTAGTTGACTGACATATTAATTACTAAAACATAATAAAAAATACCTAAATTTGTTGATGTGCACATTCTAGAATGGAAAATTTTCGGTCTAGTAAACCGGTTTAGTTCTTATTTATTCAAGTTGCTCTTGCACATCAGTTTTTATAGTAACATTTAGTCAAATACAAACACACCCAATTTAAGTGCTTTATAAACAAAAAACTAACCTTGTGCAGGACATTATAATTAAGAATAAAAGTATTTCTTAAACTGTAGCATCATGTTCACGTAGTTTCATGGTTTATACAATTATTATACCTTCATTGTTAAATGATTTTATTCCAAAAACAACTTAACTTATAAATTAATTGACTTTTTGGAGAATATATTTCCTAACTCGGAGAAATATTTGTAAAAGGAGCTCCCAAATTGTTTTTTACATCGGACTTCTTTACCAATTGTACGTCGAATTAAGAAAGAAAATGAATACATCAAAACCGCCCCAAATAGTAACACATCCGTACAACTGTTAAATTTACAAAAGTAATGGTCGCAAGAAAATATTATTCCGTTACAAAATTAAAAGAAATGAGTCGGCGAATTAAATAAATGATCTTTCATTTATTGCGTTTCATAAAGCTGTCAATCTGCTATCGTGATCTGGGTTAGGTTATTGTATTCATGTAAATTACAACTTGATTCTAAGAATATTCAATAGATATAAGAAAACAATTGTGTTATCAGTCGAGTGAAAGAGATTTACTGCAACCTTCTCAGAACGTTTACTGATAAGCAATACTTGAGTTACTTTCTCAATGCTGATAATTGCAATGTCTTTTTTTTTACTGGTGGTCGGTCTGTCATATGTGAGAGGCCATCTGGGTAGGCACCACCGCAATGTTTATTTCTTCCGTAAAACAGTAGTGTAAATGCACTGTTGTGACATAACTTCTTATGCCTCAGGAAGGAGAGCGAAGTAGAATGCCAAGCATTGCTTTGTAAGACAAGGTGTTGTTTGGTTTTGCTACTGTTTATGAGCGGTTTTATCGCTTACCATCAGTCGAACGGCATGCTCGTCTCGCCATTCATTGCAATAAAAAATAAATAAATATATAAGTGGTAGATTAAATATGAATTTGAAAAGGTTTTTTAATGGAGTAAAAGTTCTGTGGAGCAATTGGTTGAGAGCAGATAGTGGTATGAGAGATCGGGGATTCTGGGCCTAGGTGTGTGACATGACAAAACTTTCACGTACATAGTGATATCCACTACATAAATCATGGTATCCCAACGTAGGGTTATGATTGTATAGTTAAAACTCACGACCCTTAATCACGAGATTTTTATAATAAAGATATTGATACTACTACCGTAATCTGACTTGAATTTAAAGAAACCGAAACTTATGAGATTAAATTACCTAAGTTTAGCAAGTACATGACCTTGTACTAGCATTTCCTATTTACTCAAGTCATCATGTCGGTTAAGACGAAAAAACCAAATGAGCCGTGTCGGTGTCTGACACACATTTTTACCACCAGGTCATCGGTACAAGGTCACTGCCGAATTGAGTGCACTGTCAGGACGATGTGGCCTTGCAACGACGTCATTCGTCAATATTATTCAATTATTACATTCATCTCGTTGACAGTTAGAGAAATTCCTTTTGGTTGTTGAAATTTTGGTGCAAAAGTTAAGTTAGGAATTTTACTAGGAAAACATAAACACATGGTACAATATTTCTTTTGTGATTGACAATATTACTACAGTACCTAAGTGTAACTTTTATCTTATTGACACTCAATTGGCTCGTCCTTAAGATTCCTATCGCCCTAGTACAAAGTTTGACGGAGTTACCAGGGATTGTACAAGGAGGACATAGACGAACAGATCTTATTTTTTTACCGATAAGGTGACTTCAGCAATTACAATGTAATCCAGTGACCTCTAACCGATCGAGCCTATTTATTAGACACTTCAACTCTTCTCCAACTAGATTATGAGTCCCTGATACTTCTTTAAGAAATAAGAACGTTGGAAGTAGATAACATTGAATTGCTGGCAATCGGTAATATTCATCTATTATTGATCTTTTATAGCGAAGCGGGCTGATTATGTTCTTCATATAAATGACATGTTATTACATACTTGACATGACCTACTGGCCTAATGCGGGTTACTAGATCGCTGGGCATTTACCACCACGGTTGCCACGTTCTATACAAACATGGCAACCGTAGTTATATGAATCAAGGATGTTATAAAACAAAGTAGTCGTCATGAAAGATATGGTAATTGGGAATTTAAAACCATCCAAAACGGAAATTGGATATAAGAGTTTGTGACGCCTGCAGGTAGTGCATTTAACATGTTACTAAATTGTAAGTGTATTAGATATAAGAAATAATGTAATTACCATTGGATGTCCTTAAATAAATAAATAAAAATAAAATAAAATAAACATTTTCCGACAGGTTCTAATAAGACATACAGTTACTACTTGATGTTTAAATCCTCTTGCCTGCCTGACATCAAGCCTTTAGGAAATAGGTCTCTTTAGTCCATCAGCAGTAACTTTCCGTAAAATTGATATGTAGATTTTAAATTCAAAATTAGTCCTAAATTAACGAATGATTTATTGAGTCAAACAAAGAATTTCCCCATTTATTGAATTTGATAAAAAAATAATAATTTAATAACCACTGTCTTAAAACATATAGCTATAAAATAGCTTAAAACATTGTTCAGTATAATGACTTTATTATTTAACCATTTTGGGATATTTTCAAGTAAAGAGATGCAATTACCAGAATGCATTAATCTTCGATAATAATGCATGACCGACCATCACCTATCTCATGGTTTTGAATTTGGGAAGTGCGCAGTACGTTCAACTTGAGTACAATAACCGTATATTTACACGGTGCTTTACAATATAAATAACTTTATGAAGTTACTTTCATTGCGTTTGTTTCCGTGAAGATTACTAGAGGATAGTCTTGGTGTTCGTTGGTTTATTTAACTTGGGTCAAGATGGAACCAGCTTCTTTGGAGTAAAATAGATGTTAGAATTTTTTATCATTACTTTTCATTTGGTTGTCAAGTATGTATTTTTTTTACAAGGATTCTAATTTAATGTCTATTTTGAAACAGTGTCTTTGTAATTCAATTTTAATCGAATTACCTTAAATGGCCATTGCTCAAAAACAAATCAGAGTTCTATAATAATTGTGGTGGTAATAATTTAAAGTTTTTTACGCCGGTTCCTTAAGCATTCATACACAGAAATATCTATTGAAAATATCAGTTTCTAAATCGCGTTAGAAACCTTTTGCCTGCTTTAAAAATTCTAAATATAAGTGCGCAAGTTGAAGCTCATAAGTTACTCACATTTATTGGTCTTAAAGAAATATTGAATTACGATCAAATTATACCCAGCGGTAAGATTCAATAAGATGAACAAATTATTAAAATATACATCAAAATCATTATAAGTTCTTCTAGTACGTCAAGTAAAACCGCGTGCGAGAGTGTTATTCGCAGTATGTGTGTCAGGGTCGCGGGTCGTCGACCGGCCGCCACCCCGCGAGTCACTCGCACTTCGCACCGACCAAGGCTCTCGTGACTTGCTCTCGTATCCATTCACACTTGTAGGCTTTTCGCGATATTTCTAGGAGTTCTAGTATTGAATTATGTGTCTATTAGGAATATTGGGCTCATTCAAAATCTTTTTTTTTTATTGAATGAAGGGCGAGACGAGCATGCCGTTCGCCTGGTGGTAAGCGATACGACCGCTCATAAACAGTAGGAAAACCAAACATCTTGAATTACAATGCAACGCTTGGCATTCCACTGCGCTCGCCTTCCTGAGACATAAGATGTTAAGTGTCAATATGTTCAGTAGTTTCTCTGGCTGCTATGTCCTGCAATCCGAAACACAAGAGTGCATTTACACTGCTGTTAGACTGGAGAAATAGACATTGTGGTGGTACCTAGCCAGGCGGCCTCTCACATATGAGAGACCTGCTACCAGTAAAAAAAATCAAAATGAATTCAAAATCGTTTCCATGAGAGCAACTTTTTCTTGACAATTTTTTTAAGGAATGAAATATCTTTATTGCATAGTATATGTATTAGTCAAAGATTTAGAATGGTATTATGCAGGAGACGCGTGGGTAGATACAATATGTCATTAGAATAGCGCCATCTCTGTACCGTGTTCGCCTATGCCTTATTTTTTTTTCTTTTGCTTGGTAGGTGGCGTGATTTCACAATATATGAATAACGTCAGGATAACACTACAAGTTTAAAGGTTTTGTGGTTTACCTCTTTAACACTCATATTACTCAAAAGTGCTTTACATATATGGAAAGTATATTTGGTAATGTGATGCACAATTTCCTGTTTATTCGCAAAACTTTCAACACAGATTTTCCAAGTTGATTTATGACTAATTAACGTGTAATAAAAACTGTAACCGATCGAAATTGTAGGTTTAAAATTGTACCTAATTTGAAATGTAGCCTATGGATTATTTACAATTTCGAGTAACCATATTACTGGATATTGACCACCTGCACATGATGCGGAAAACAAATAACCACTTCAAAACAATATGCGTTTATTTCAAATAAACGATCTTGTTAATGCTATCGACCTTTCTCAATGAAACGAAATCGCCAAGAATTGCCAAAAAAGAAGCAATGTCACCGCGTGGGCACGCGAAGGGCTCGCGAGGTTGCGCGATACTTCCCAGATTTTCGTAAACAACAAGACGCCAGGTGTGATAGGTTGGAAGTAGGCTGTCCAACGAAAGGTCGCGAGTACGATCCTCGCACCCAGACAAATGTTCACCGTGGAAATCATTGGGAGAGGCCTATGTTCGCCAGTGGACTTCCCTTGGCTGATGGATGGATAGACCCAGATAAATGTGTGGCCCACAAATATTTCCGTCATATATATGTAGCTTGAAATATCTTTAGAGCGCAATTGTGGAGGGATAAGACCTTTTCCCAGCAGTGGGATGAAGTAGATTAAATAAAAAAAACTTGGGTTTCCTTTTCTCGTAATGTAAAGAAGCAGTTATGTAAGCAGGTATAATTGTGTCCAATACCAGAAGATCGTTTTTTGCTGCTAATGCATACTCTACCTGTGCAAGAAAGTAATTTTGTGGAGCCAGAATTAAAAAAACGGGTCCGGCTGTTGTGAAATCAAAAATCTTTCGAAATTATCTTATCGACGACGTAACTTTTAGCACATTACTGTGGGATTACACATTATAGGACTATGATATGTCTGTTTAAAAAAAGTGGTTGTTATTGTTTTGATTCAAATATAATGAATTATGTATGTGAACGAAAAACAATATTATGTTAGTTCCTAGTACATAATTGGTTGTGAACGAGATAAGGTCCGATGACCTCTGTGTGTTTCCGGAGTTATTTATTGTATGTGTTAGTATGTATATCACTGCTGTCAAGTTTTTGGGTTGAGTCATATGAGAGTTTGTATAAACCACAGAAAAACCACCGGTTAATTTAATAAATACTTGGAGATGTGTCTTTTCTGAGTAAAAGTTCGTCGAATAAAACAATGCGAAAGAATGTGTATTTTTTTGGGGAAGAAAAGTATGTAAACAATGATTTCTTATAAGTTAAGAACAAAATAGTTTTACAATTATAAGTAGGTAAATTGAAATGAATTCTTGCAAGATATCAATTTTAATTGCCCTATTTGAAATCATGATAATATTTAATCGGCGAACTTGTATACTCGTATACCATAGAAATTTGTACAAATCGCTATGGTATGCAGGTTTCCTTACGATGTTTTCCTTTATCGTATATTTTTAATAGTAACTATAATATGTATAACATTGAGACCAATACAACAATGAAACTATAAAAAAATCCAACATATATTCCAGACCTCAGTAATACGTGTTTTGTATCAGAAATGACAAGGGATTTTTCACGTTTTACAACGACACAAAAGCTATTAAACATATTCAACTACTTATATTGTGGTATATTATTTATTACTGCATACTATTTTGCACAATGTCAACAGCAAAACGGACTTAAATGCTGAAAAACAGCATTGTTTTCAATATAAATAACGATTACTTAAACGCGGAAACGTATCTCCATTAAAAAGGATAATTTTTGTCCAATAACATCTGAGAGTTATTGCTCCTCTTGTTTGCGAAGATGATGTATTGTACCAGAAGTGATATCGACGTATATAATGTACAACGGAGTTTAATAAATTGATCCTCTTATAGCCGTTCTCAATAATCTATCTGTCTTTAACTGCAGATTTCATTAGATATTTAGATGCATTTTATGTTTCAGTTGACAAAGATGGAGAGGTATAGATATGGCGTATATATTTATAGATAGCTAGGAAGGTAAATATATATGTATACCTTCGTTTAATGAAGCGTAGGGTTGTACTGACATAGTAATGGTAGCTATTTTAGCTTCTTGTTAAAGATAGATAGGATATAGATAACGGCTGTTAGTCCGCAGTCATATGGTTCTCCTTATGTTGCATTAAGTAAGATGGGTCTTGCTTCATTCTTGAGCTATGAGATAAGGGATTTGGTTACTGGTGGGAGGTACATATGAAGAGTCAAAATCCTGCTCTAAACTAGACTTCGCGGTTTCATTCTGCACCGATACAAACATTTGTGTCTGCAGTAAATATTTACTTCCGTTCTGGATGTGATAACATAATCAGTGACGTAACTATATTTCTATTTTCATATATTTTTATGTTTACATGTCTTTCGTAGCTGTTGTTTACCTAGTGTCATGCACACTTACACAAAAAGTCCATGTACACATATATTGCTTGTGAAATGCGTACTTAATTTTTATATGATTTGTGGCAATTTATGTTAATAGAGCACTCAACAATTTCCATATAAATTGAACATCCAAACAATGATGCTGAGGACGTTAGACTTTACTATTGGTACTTGATAGGTTAATCACCATAAAGTTACAAAATTACATACATACATAAACTCACGCTTTTTTCAGAAGGGGTAGGCAGAGGTGCTACCAGGTAGTACCAGCAGGTAGCAAGTACATATACATTTCGCCTTCTGTGTTCTGTCCTGCGATGTGATAGGGGCGAGCCTATCGCCATATACAACGAATAACGTCGAACTTACTGATACATACAACCATCAGTCATATGGGCCTGACCACACTCGAAGATCAATCAATTCCTGTGTTGGTTTCACAAAATTAAGGCGACTGTTCGTTCGTTCGTTTCTGTTACACAAATATTTATAGATGCGGGTATGGAACCAGTGGCCTGTAATTTCACAGCGACTAACCGACTGCACAACGGAGGCTGTAATATTTCTAAAATTAAAATCAACATTACAAAAACAGGATTAATTTATGGCAGTCTTATAAAACACATGAAAATATCAAATCTATAAGAGCTTGCCTTATATAACGCGTGTAAATAGCCATAGAGATAATAAAGGTGGGCGGGGCGAGCTATTAACGTCTATAATAGAGCAGGTTGAACTATTAATAATGTAATAAACAACATATATGAACACTAGGAAGTGAGCCACTTCCTATCGAAAAGCATTCTCGGCTTCCGAGCGGAAGTTTGAAAGCTCGAGTTGGTGCAGACGCGCGATAAAAAGTCGCAGCTGGGTGCGATTTTAGTTTCTGTCGGAAGACTTTTATTTTTCGTGCAATGGCTTTTTTATCAACAAGACTAAGCCATAAAAAGTTAATTCGATGCAATTAATTTGTATATATGGTCGAAAGATTTTATGTCGTATTATCTTCTGCAATAAAAATATTGTTACTGAACCCTGTTAAATATAGTCATTTAGATAATAAATTAAAACAGCCAATATGTTATGAGCGGTTAATTAAATCAGTAAAGTAAACAAAGGCGGTAGTAATTATTTAATTTACATTGATTACTCGTGTGTTTGCTGGTTTACATAGATAATGGAATATAACAATATAAATAGTACAAGGTGAACGATAATGAGTAAAAAGTATTGTTTTAAAATAAATTATGATGTTTACGTGTAAATATGAATAATAGCGTGGGCCGTGAGGTTACTGATGAGATAATGTAAATAATATAAATTTTATATAAATAATCAAAATTTTTATTTTTTTCTTTAATTTGTTTAGAGTAAGTCATATAACAATAGCGATATTCGTCCATTTGATTGAGATTCCCAAGATAATAATATTCACTGAGTGCGAAGATTCAGATTAAAAAGACGCATTTTTTGGTAATTGGTAACTATTTTCCAGTTAGAGGAAAGTATGTGGTCGCAGAATTAAAAGTGAATTTATTCAAAATTTATTAAAAAAAAAAACCAGCTGTGAACCAGTAACAACATTATTATAAACTGCATTTATTTCATTTATTCTGGTAACAAAGATATTTAATTTTCAGTCTATCTTTAATTTCGTCAAACAATCAACAATATTGTTTAGCAGTTTCACATGGTACATTGTCTCGTCGAAGAATTCGATAATTGGTCCCAATAACCTATTTCATAGACTTTAACCTGCCGCAGTAAGATATGCGACAAAAAGTCTCACAAAAACAATGACAAGTCGTCGTTAGTCGCCAGTGTGTACAACCTCACGCTCGACATATTTACATGCTCACGAACCACACGACATGTGGCGAATGTCCGGCAAACATTGAACTTGAAGCTCGGTACTATTGTGCACATACGTGTAAGCATTGTCAAGGTTAGAAATGCATTTTTGTTATACTTTATTAATATAGCAAAGAGGAAAGATTTGATTTTTTGTTTGCATTGAATAGGCTCTGAAACTACTGGACCGATTTTAAAAATTATTTCACCATTAGAATTCTATTGTAAACCTGATGAAAATAGGCGATAGAATATTAAGAAAAATGTATCTGTATCCGAGCGTATGCGGGTCTGGCCGTTACTTTATAGATTGATGAAAGTTTCAATCCTGCAGTTTTTTATTATACACACTTGTAAAGCTATGGGTGTTAAGATAATCTAGTATGGCTGTAATAGTAATAGTATTTTGTACTCTTTGATTGGTATGTAGTTTATTCTTTGGCACACCTATTGCATATTAAAATTCAAGTTAAATGGTATAGTAGTGATTGCATTTAAAAGCTTTGGATTATTCTAGAAACAAATATTTTATGAAAAATAATTTTGATACTTTTGTGCATGTTTTAATACCTTAAATATTAGTTACTGTTAATACATATTAATGAGGTCTCCTACATTCTCTTTATTAAATTTTATATAAATCGCATGACGCAACATATTATTATTGTAACATCAAATTGAACTTTCGAACTAGTTACAACTGGTATTATTGCTGACATGTTTTATCCCTTGTAGTACCGGCACAGGGCAAAAGATCTCTACGGGTACAAATTAAATTATAATATAGGATAAGCTATTTTTTATTTATAGTCCCTAGATTATACACTACATTTTCACTGATGAAAGTTATTATAATAATGCCTTGAATTGGCTAATGAAACGCACCAATAAAATTAATAATGAGACACGTCGACATTTTTAAATAAATAAAATAAAATTTAAGATTTTATTTAATCCCTTTTCAGCGTGCATGTACAAGTAATGCCATTTAAATAAGCGTGATTTAAAACTAGTTCATTCACACGACATGTTTTGACAGACATGTTCCGAGAATATTGCTAATGTTTTTTATTAAAGTTTATTATTCATGTCATATTATGTATAATCTTTAGATATATGCATCTTTCAGATAGCCTTCAAAGGGTCAGTCCCCTACAAAGATCAATTCTTTTTTATTGAGAGTGGTTAGGCCATATAGTCTACCGCGCTGGCCTAGTGCGGGTTGGCGGACTTACATACCATAGATATTCTAACAAGTTCGCTGTAGTATGCAAGGTTTCCTCACGATGTTTTCCTTCGCCGTTATAGTGCGTGGTGATTGACTATCAATACACACATTACTCCGAAAAGTCAGAGGTGTGCCCTGGGATTTGAACCCGCGACCACCATAAGCATATTGGCGTCAGTTTACTAACAGGCCACCACGCACTTTTGTTCGAGATTCTTCTCAAGCAATTAACATAAAATAAACAACTTAAAACCACTTGTTTATTTCAAATATTTTAATGTTTTCAAAACCGGTTCACTGTTCGCATAAAAACATAACAAATAACTGTTACGTATTGACATTACAATTACGATATTGTATGTAATTCGACAGTCTTTTAATTTATGCACAAGAAGATTTATGTAATTATGAATTATTTACCTTTTTGGAAGTGTGTAATTTTGAAGGACGACAGACGTTTTGTATTTACTTTTCCAAACAAGTATAACAATTATTTACTAACAAAAACAGATGAACATCGGATGTTGTCAAATGTAATTTTATTTTTATTTTAGAAGGCTAAAACGCAATATAGTTAAATCTGAAAAATCTTCTTCAGTGCGTCGGCGCAGTTACGACTACAATCAAGCGGTACGATTACAATACTGAGATCACGTATTCGAATCCCGGGTAGGGCAGAGTGTATTGGATTTTTCTATCCATGATCAATGCGGAGTTAGAAACTTGTGACCGATAAGACGATTGGCTTTATCATATCGTGGGACGGAACACACAAGTCGAAACGTGGGTGTCTTGGTGGTAGTCGAAATGAACGATTCAAAAGATCTTGTGAAAGACTATTTGAATAAAGAATATTTTGATTTTTGGTAGCACATCTTCTTAGCCCTTCGGGGAAAATGTGTGTACATATGTATATATTTATGTATATACATAATCTGGAAAACGCCCCATTTGATTTTTTATATTCGCCTAAAATATCAGGTGACAATTGATTTGTCGCCTAACAATATTTTTTTGTAGAAACACAACTTGTCTAAAAACTTATGACGTAAATAATTTTCTGATTGTCATCGGTCATAAATTTTGTAAACTTGTTTGTTTTCAGTAAAGTTGAGTTTTCCCACCAAATTACGAATTACGTCGCACGCGCTCCACAAAAGCCACTAATTGCGCGATAATGTATTTAGTAAATGTTTTCTATTTAGCGCGGGGTTTCATTTGGCAAATATAACCATTCGTAGTATTTTATTCGTCATCGGATTTCTGGATTTCCTTATTAATGGGTAAATATCTAGATTTCAGTTACTTATAACTAAGGTATTAAAAGAGTAAAAATCAAATTAAATACTTTGAAAATTACTTTTTTTTCATTCAATGAATTGAAACTTAAGGAAGGTAAAAAAATGTAAAAATTATACGAAATCCGCGATAAAATATGGTTAGAATTTTTCTAGACGTGTCCAAATATTTCAACTTTTTGGACTGTATGAAACTAATTAACAAGTTTTATATGGTATTATTTTCGAGTAGCAAATTAATCAAAATGCCAACAGCAGTAACAAAACGAGTCATCAGTACATCGATACTTTATTGCCAATAACGTTCTACGTATGAAGTTAACATTAATATGCACCTCGGACGACAAAACTATAATCTGACGACAGAACATGACTTTACATAAAATTGTATACGTTTGTATCGTTTAAAAGATACAATGATTTCCATTTAAGGAAAACCGATAGCTTTGTCAGACGCGGACTCAGGAGTAATACAATTGTCATAACTGTTTTGAGTATTCTTCAATAAACCATCATGTTCTTATATAGCTATAAGCTTATATAGCCAAAAGCCAAAAAAAATAATTTAATTAATTAAACAAAAATTTTTTTTAAAAAGAAGCAGGTATGGTTTGTTATAAAAATATATTAGGACACTTGTGCGAGTGGTTTAAAATAATGGCATATTCTAGCGACATTTTTTTCTCTGTAATTAAAACGTATACGTCAGAAAATAAAAAGTTACTAATATTTTAATTGAAAACTCAAATTCTAGCGATTTCTTTCTTAAACACGCCTCGATCCATACCTGCAGCTCGCAATTCCGTATGCATTGTAAGTAAAATTCTGTTTAAAAAATAAACATCCTTATCTACCACAACTCGTCAGTCACCCTCAATGAAATGACTAATAAGTAACGATTGATTCACGACCGATGTCACAGCTTGCAGTGGTTCGTAGAAAAAGTTGCACTTAATGTTAGTGGGAAAACCCAAAGGACCGCGTTTATTTTATCTAGGGCGCCCTTGTATCTATCTTGTTATGGCAGTGCTTTTTTCCTGGTAGAAATTAAAAGCTTTGAAGTGTATGTGTTACTAATGTCTCCTTTATTATGGTTTGTAAGTTAATTGCAAAGACATTTTAACCAGAGTGACTACTGGATATCATGAGACTTAACATCTTATAATTAAAGCTGAGAATTACTTTGTAATTCATGGTGTTGTTTGGTTTGGTTACTCTCCATGAGATATCTTACCGCTTACCATCAGGCGATTGGCAAGCTAGTCTCACCAGTCATCGAAATAAAAAATAACCTGTATGGTCCATTGTCAGTACTTTTTATTAAAAATAAGCTTAGATACTAAGAGCCATTGTTTAGTTGCAAGATTAAATAATAATGGTAACATTTATTTCTGCCCATAAAAGTCAGAAACACCACTGAAAAACTTATAATGACCTGATGATGTGTGGGAATTTTGTAATTAGTTAATAAAATAATACCTTTATTATAGTATTTTTTCGAACACTTGAGAATTTATATTAAGTAAATCGGAACTGCCAACCCGCACTAGGCCAGCGTGGTGGACTATATGGCCTAACCACTCTCAATCGTACTCTCGATTGTAGAGTAGGCCCGTGCCCTGCAGTGGGACGTATATGGGCTGATACAGATACAGATACAGAAATCGGAACTGAAGAACAATCGTCCAATTCAATAGCCTTTATTGTTACGTAAGCAGTGGAAAGTAACTGATACTGGTAATATTTTTATGACATTGTAAATAGTAATTGTCTGATTGTGAGATAACGGCGTGTAATCACAACCACTTGCCAAGTTGTCATTGATGTCGCGATCGACACGTGCTCACAAGAGTAGAACTTTCTTTACTTTATAATCTGCGTCATTTGTTTATTTATCATATTTTAATAAGAGACAGATACGGGATGTATTTCTTGTAATATTTTCCGCTAAATCATACGATATTATACGATAGTTCTTCGTAATTATAAGTTTGCTAAGGCTCAGTTTTATGACTAACTTTGCCTTTGAATATGCAAAAATGTCAAAGTTGGCATAGCCAATTTTATGATTCATATATTTCCTATTGGCGTGTGGCGGAATTTGGAATAAAAAATAAAATTAAAAAAATATCTATAAAACGCTTTGTTTAAGATTTGTTTTCCTGATGTTCACAACAAACATTTATATTCGGAAGTCAACATTGTAGACTATCTATATAGTCAATATTACTTGAAGCAATTTAGCCAAGTATAAGAGTTAAATAGGAAAATTTGAAAGAACAAAATTCCCCGAAATATTGTGTTGAAACGTCACAATTCCTAGGTACTGGTTGCAAATAAATTTTACTCTTATAAATAAACAAAGATTGCAATATCCATTATCCTCGATACAGTAAAAGTATGATTCCAAAACGGGAAAAATGTAAGCGATTGGCAAGTAAACAGAGAATATTATACCACTGGTAATGGAAGTAATTACTATTGTGAGTGTTCGTATGTAGGGCGACGCGGCCTCTGCTTCCGATTTCCGCCTATATACTGTCATTATGTGCTATATTGGTATATAATGTAATATATTATTTTAAAAGGTAAACAAAACCAACAATCTCAAACATAGTCCTTGATCCTACACTAAATAAATCGCCCGTGGATATCAGGAACTAGGTCTCTTGCAGTTTCGGTCTCAACTTTGGTCTCACAATAACAACTCTCGAAACAAAAGATTGTGGGTCATTCAAACTTTTGTTTTGGTCGGAAAATGGAAGCCACAGCCTCAGGTTTCACACACAATCTCTAATCATCTGCGCTACAGACGCATTCGTAATTAAAAACTTATTTAGGAGTTGGGACTTTTAAAATGATGATTCTGATGCATACTTTGATTCATCATACATAAACTCACGCCTTTTTTATCCCAGAAGGGGTAGGCAGAGGTGCATCAGGACATTTACGTTTTGCCGTGTATTTTCCGTTCTACTCGTACTATGTGATAAGGGGCGAGCAGAAATCCCAAGTCTCCGGACTGATAGTGAATAGAAAAATCCATTATCTCTATGCCCGACCTGAGATTGGACCCTTACACTTTGCAATTAAAATGTGCGATTTATCATAAAATACAAATACTACTTATGTACTTGTTTACTGCCTCGGTGGCGTAGTTGTACTACGGTACGCTTACAAAGCTGAGGTCTCGGGTTCGAATCCCGGGTTAGGCAAAGTGATATTTGATTTTACTATTCATTATCAGCCCAGAGTCAGGAATTTGTGCCCGATATGGCGAGAGGCTCGCCATTTATCACATTGTGGGACGGAACATACAAGGCGAAATGTGGGTGCCCTGGCACCTCTGCCTACCCCATCTGGGAAAAAGGCGTGAGTATATGTATGTATGAACTTGTTTACTTCTGAAGTGACGTCACGATACACTAATCCAATATTTACAAATATGTGACAAAACGTACGCGTATGCCGAAATTCCCAATAAGTACACATACGAGTACAAGTAATTGGGTGTTAATAAGAATTATTCCTTAACTGTATCACTATATTAGCGACAACGCTCCGTGACAATGTGTCACACGTGGATTACATAGCGGAAATTTTGATTTTTATTTACTTTTAATACGTATGAGAATTTCTGTCATTCTAATTAGTATCGAAGACGTAGTGTACAAACAAAAAAAAATATCTTTACTCATTGAGTCGTTTTGGAGTTCGTATTTATTTGATTTTTTCATAAATTGTAAAATAGTTGTATAGCTTGTTAAATGCCGATACATATATAGGTGTGTTGGCGGTAGTGTTGCCAGGTTTATTGGTTGAAAATTCAGGACAAGAGATTAAAATAAGCGGGATTTTTAGTTCCTCAGCGGGACGCCTATATTAGAATAGAGTAAATATTTTTTTGTCATACATATCTTATTAGTACTCCTTCTCTTTCTAACAGCATATAAATTTCACATTAAAAAAAGTCGCCAGATACAATAACCATTTTTGTTTATTGTTAAAATAATGGAAGCACAGCTCAACTAGATCAAGTCCCATCGATGCGAATAAGTTATGGTCAGAAAGGGCAAGGTCTAGTGAGTACCCCCTGTATTCACAACCAGCACAGAACACATAGCATAGAACATCCCATTTAGCCTTCTCACTAAGGTATTCACGGATTTTCCCAAATCTTTACCGTTTTCCAAGAAGTACCATTTACCTCTCTAGACTTCAATTCGTAAGGGTTTTTAGCTTGCCCGAAAACTTTTTTAAAAATTTGTTTCATGAACTCGCAACGATTTTGAATGTTCCTTTAGCGTATACGTATCTCAGATTTTAAGTATTTGGATTTACCATAGTGGTCAAAATTTTTTATAAGAATGAAATAAAATAAATCATTATGAAATGAAATAAATCATTATTTCCTAGTATCTAAACCAGTCTGTGCACTTACATAGATTCTGACAAATAATGCTGGCTATAATGCTCGATAAGAAATTAGTAAAGTTTAGATGCGTATTTATTTTAAATAAAATCTTCAGATACAAATCTTGTAATATGTAAATATACCCACAAATAATAAAAAAATACGCCGTCCGAAACTTGAAATTGTTACGTAGGAAAGAAAAGTTCTATTCATTGGCTCAAATCAAATCTTAGACTAAAGCTCACTAACAGTATTTACTTGCATACTTGCAAAATAAGAATCGTAAGTAAAGGAGCACGTGAAAAATACCTCGGGAACTTATTCAAAGTCCAATTTTATTTTTGGAATCAGCCTTTGGAAACCAGTTTAGAAGCGAATTAGATATATATGTAGGTAAATATTTGTAGGAAATCGGGAAACACAGTGATAAAAGTGTAATATTTAATTTTTATTCGTACTCTAGAGGGGTGGTCAAAAAGCGGGACATTTGGCGTCCCGCCGAAGGTTCAATCGGGACGCGTCACCGAAGCCCTGAAAAGCGGGACGTCCCGCGTAAAGCGGGACACCTGGCAACACTAGTTGGCGGGCTGGTCGGCGCCCTTACTCATTGCAATTCGGAAAACTTTTTTGGCGACGTTGTTGACTTCATTGAAGTTATGAAAAGCAGAACGTTTTCGTCGTCGTCATGCCAACATATCGGCGGGCAACATGTGCGGGCGCTTGTCGCCGAAATGATTCTTTTCTTATAGGCGGCCGGGTTGTGACGGCGGGCTGCGTCGCCGGGCCGGCGGCTTTAGTGTGCAGTGCGCTTAAGACAAGCGGCCTTATTCATAGACAGTTTGTAAAACCTATTTTAGCTAGGAAATGTTTTGTGTTCTTTGCTCAAACTGAATTCAAAAGTCGTTCGAAAGGGACAAAACATTCGATAAAAAAGGTTTTATAACTGTCTATTAACAAGACGGAAAGTGTATAAAATGCACCTGATGGTTGGCGCAATCCAGATAGTATCCAGATAAATAAAGAGAGTAAGTAGTGTGAGATTTACATTTTTCGTCGGTTAATACAATTACTTCACAAAACTACTCGCAAATATCATATGACACTCAAAAAATCCGTATCAATGACACTTGCAGAAATATCAGTCGCTACTTTGTAAGCCGGCTTCTTCATATGTCAGATAACAGCCACCCAATAAGATGTTATCATTGGCGCGACAAAACACTCATTGTGAATCGTATCATGCGAACATAATAGTGCTTATTACAATGTCTGTTTAGATTTTCGTGCGTGAGTTACTGTTTAATAACATCGGTGTTTAGTTTAATTACTATTGTTATAGGAAGAGGCACGTTTGTTGTCTTGACGACAATTTATCAGGGGTGACACTTAAGATAAATTATGTTAAATATTTTGGCTGTTAGGTTGGTGAGGTATCCGGAAATTTAATAACCCTATCTCGTATTATTTGGTGAGGAATTTACGATAGTTCAAGTATTGTGAGTGCGTATGGACAGCGATGGTGAAGTTTTTATCAGGTGAGCCAAAATTAATTTAAACAACTTGTTTCTAAGCACCCCGTTAGTCAATTTTAAAAAATGCCTGGTAGTTTTGTCAAAAATTGTATATGTGCTAGTCTTTTAATCGCTCAGGTAAGTTTCTGAACAGAACCGATGTTAAACTGAGCAGTATAAATATTAAATACTCGTATCTATACGGGGTGTCCAAAAATATAATGTTAGATGTTCACGTTAGATATTCAATTTTCGAGCGTCATTGTTGTAATTAATCATGTCTATATTTTCATTATTTTATTTTGCTTTTGCTTCTTACAAGTGCCTGATGGATTATTGGTAACGGACTAGAATTGAACCCACACCCCTGATTTTTGCAAATCACTTGTATATTGCTAGTTAATTCATAACGGTGATTGAAAACACCACGAGACAATCTGCATACCATAAGCATGTGATGTGAATAATATCTATGGTATGTAAAGTCCGGCAACCCGCAAGGAGCTAGCACGGTGACAATGACCTAAGCATTATATATTTACAATTTATTAAAAAAAAAAATCTATAATATTATTGATATACTGTCCTGAATATCCACTGTGTGCCTATTCACGTAAATATGTAAACTGAGTGTCCTGGTTGCAAACCCGCCCAACCCTTCTTGGAAAAAGGCGTAAGTTTATGTATGTAATTTATTCCCAGCGTTAGCAATGCTTGTTATTTGAAATTAAGTCGCCTAAGGTTTTGTAGTTAAAGCGAAGGACCGTGAATGCACCCGCATGTCATTGGAACGGTAGTTTCTAATTCAGTATGCTAATCTGTTCAAGGCGCACTAGTAATTTGTCACATTCAGGAACTACTGGTCATGTGGACAAATTCTTTGGTAAAAGTAATTGTATTGCCTTTTATTGTTATCTCATAAAAATTTTTTGTTTGGCTTAATACGTCGGACACAGCATTGGACTCAAAATCATAATATTAACTTTCTGCAATAATTCCTTCCTTTTCATTTTTGCATAATTTTCGTCACCAAATTAAGTTGGTGATACTTAATGGTGTACTTAATGTTGTTATACTTAAGTATATGAAGTACAACACAAAAAAGATTTTCGCATATTCGTATTTAAAAAAGAATTGTGCGGAAGAGATTCGTTAAAGTTGATATGAATAGAGTTCTATTTTCAGCAATTTTTTTACCAATTCAAGGTATGCATTCTTTAAAACTATTGATTTCGAATTTACATTAATAAAAAACAGAACATAGATGTATGAAACCAAGCTAGGACAAAACGCGTGATTAACGTATATTCCAAAATAGTAATTTAAAAACAATACGTGACTTTTTCTCACTGCGCTTACGATAACCACGGCAGAACTTCAATAAGGTCTCTATGGTGGTGAAATAAAAAACACCCTTCTTATAGTCTTTTCTAGGTACTATTAAATCTATGTGGTGATGTTCTGACATATCGAGAATATATAATATATTTTAACACGAGTTCTCGCGCACGGCGTTGGATTCGCGACCTATCACGGCTTCACACTAAATAGGTCGAAGTAAAAAGTGGGTGACCTCAGAAAACTTCCACAACATCACAAAAACATAATATATATGTGCTTCTTCTTGCCATCCTGTTGGTCTAAACTTGTGACTAATGCAGCGCGCCTAGGTTTTGGGATAATCGTTTTGATACCCTGAGTCAGTCAATCGTTTGGTCAAAAAATTCATGCGTTGTAAATCTTTTACTGCATGGTACTGATACTGATAATATACTAATATATAATATTATGAAATAAGTCAAGAAACATATCTTAAAATTGTGGCATACGGGAAAATAGCAGAAATTCAGTACTAAGCTACTGATGAAAACATTTTATATAATCAATATGTCGTGAAATTAAATATTTTTAAAATAAATATTATGTAATAAACTTGGTAATAACTAATGATGAATTGTTATATTTATCAGAGTAATAAGACTAATGAACCACCTCCTCCAATCACCTTATGAATTATTGTACAAAATTCAAACATACAATTGAAAAAATATTTTTTTCTCGCGTCGGGATTAAACAAATTACTTTATACTATTATTTAAATTTGGTAGATAGTCGTCAAAATTTTACAAGTCGTTTTTTAAACACAGCGTATGCAGCTGTTGTGGACAAGATAAAAGTTTAATTTAGTTTAATTTAGCCTCTTATTGTTTTCGAAATTTTCTTGCAGGAAAAATCCATTAAAAATATGCTCTACTTTAAACGAATGAATGCACGATTTTAAACGAGCATAGCGAAAAACAAATTATATGTGTTGCACCACAATTTGTAAACTTAATATCATATGTTGGAGACTAGTTTCCCGACTATTAGCTTCTTTTGGGTTCCGATGACCTTAACATCTTATCTCTGTATACTGCTAATAAAACCTTTTCTATTTTTAGACAAACGTAGCTAAATAATTCGTGACGTCTATAAAACACCAGATAAAAGTACATACAAGTGACATGTTGGCATTCTTAAATTACTTTTGATTGCGTAATAATTAGGCTATGTATAATACTCGTATACCCCATCGTCAGGAAGCTTAGGGATTTTCAAGACGTGGTAAGTAAAGTCCGCCATCCTATCCTGGGCAAGCGCGGTGGACTGGCCTAACCCTTCTTAATTGATTTTTCGATCGAGGAAACTCATGCCTGCAGTGGTACGTACATAGGCCAGATTATGGACATAATATTATGGTCAAATCGTATTATGGTCATACGTAATATCGTAACATAAGATAGGTCTAGCAAGTTATTAGCGCACATGTGTCCATAATTTATGACATTTTAAAAATATTTTTTAAGTTTTCTCTGTCATTAATAAATATTTTTAACATGCTTGTTATTATAAGCTTTGCCTATTTGTATGTATTTGCATATGTAATGGAATATTTGAAGTCGATTTTCGACCATTTCCAAACTTCGGATGTATTAAAAATAGTTTAAAAATCTCATTTCATCTCATTATCATTACAAGGACTTTCAGGATTTGCCTTTTTTTATTACTATTTTTGTGTATTATTTGCGTGCCTGGTGCTTTCCTTAGATATGATAGCTATTTTACTAAAAATAAGTAATAAATAAAAAAGCACGCTTAAGCAAAATAACCAGGTTTTGATGGCATCAATAAGCCCGCCATTTCCCTTAAACATAGAGAGAATAGAACCTAGAATTTCATACGTTTTGTACAAAATTAACGAGTGTATACTCGTTAATGTTAATGTTGTTTAAGTATTTAAATACAATGTTTTTCTTTGAGTAAGTGAAAAACCAACCCGCACTAGGCCAGCGTGGTGGACTATATGGCCTAACCACTCTCAATCGTACTGTCGATTGTAGAGTAGGCCCGTGCCCTGCAGTGGGACGTATATGGGCTGATACATACATACATACAAGTGAAAAACACATTAGACGTGCCAAATGACTAATACGCCGAAAATATGTGATGTATTAAAAAGAAATATGTAACCTAAGTTCATTACTCTTACTTTATGAATAACTAAAATTTCCATGTTGTTGTGGAAATTTGGCTAATTTGCATAACACACAGTTATAGTAATTAATCTACCGACTGCCTTGGTGGCGTAGTAGTACTACGGTACGATTACAAAGCTGAGGTCTCGGCTTCAAATCCCGGGTCGGGCAAAGTTATATTGGATTTGTATTAACAATGGATTAGGAACCATTCTAGCGATAGCACGTGAGATGGATCTAGAATGTTAGGTCTTTGATACTAGAAGATAACATCTTATGTCTCAGTATAGCGAGCGCAGTGGAATGCCAAGCATTGCTTTGTAATTCATAGTGTTTGGTTTTGCTACTGCCCATGAGCGGTCGTATCGCTTACTATCAGACGAACGACATGCTCGTCTCACCAATCATTGTACCAGGATTCATTTAAATTTGATGACATACGAGTATAAGGCGAATCTAAATAAACAAACCTAAAAGAACATAACACTTCAGTATATGGTATTACGTGATACGTATGGATACAATTATGAACATCTACTGGACGCGCATAAATTCTTTAATAACAACAAATGATAGAAAAACGGAGTAAAAAACACGGAATAATGGAATAATATTTTTTTTACTGAATTATATTTATTTTATCCACGTTTTCCTGCGTGCCTTATCGCGGTAAAGTTAAAAAATAAAAACATTTGAAGAACGTCACGAGTGACGCGCGGTGTAGGAGCATGATGACTTCTCGACCCACAATTTCTGTGTGTCAAATATTTCTTTATTATTTTTATTGCGGATTTAGAATAATAATGTTTGATATGACTAATAAATTAAAATGATGAGATGTTTTGAGAGAGTGACTTTGATGGAGATGATGCCAATGATGAAAATCGCCTTAAAAACTAAAGATGTTAAAGAAAGGAAAAGATACGAAACAAAGCGGAGGTAGCAACTGTTCTGTTGAGTGAGCAAATTTTCTTTGTTTAAGACTTGAACAAAGAATATTTTCGTTGTTGATTGTGCATGATATAAGAAATAATAACACTTTCGCATTTATATCATTAGTATCATAAACCCGTGAACGTCTGTATATAAATGTATTCAATTATTAAAATAAAATAATAACTTTAATGTCACATGGGACTCTTCAGTTGTGCGTGCTGTAAAACAATTGTTTGAGCAGAGAGATGCGGCGTAAGACTGAAGCGAGGTGGGCCGCGGCCTCACAGTTATAATCTCGACGTTGTTTTCTTTAACTTAAAAAATAAATCCTAAATTTGCGCATATAGCGTAATCACATAGGATATTTTATGGGTATCCAAAACTTGGGCAGGCTTTCTAGTGTTGCAACACAACAGCCCAAAGTAATTACTTGTGGTTTAGACAAACATTTGTATCAGTTTGAAATTCGCCATATTTGGTTCTACAGCCTTTCTAATTAACTGGATCACTAAGGTTGTCATGATCAGACATGTCCACACAACTTAATTTGCTCATATTGAAAAGTGATCCTCATATTTAAATTATTATGAGAAAATGATTGAACAGATTTTTCTATTAATTATCAGCCTGGAGTCAGCAATTTGTGTTCGATATGATAGGCTCGTCGCTTATCACATCGTGGGACGGTACACACAAGGCAAAACATGGGTGTCCTGGTTGTTACCAAGAAAACCTCTGCTTATCCCTTCTGGGGAGAACAGTGAGTTTATGCAGAGGGAATCAAGTTCGTTGACATACATACAGAGACGCTTATGACCATTAGTAAACTTTTATAAGCTAATAACGATATACAATTCAGTTCTTGCTACGCCACTGTCTTTGAAGGGGTATAGTAAGGGGGGGGGGGGGGAGGGGTCAGTAATTGAAGACGGCACATAATGACAGTCGCAGTAGGAAGTGCATGCAGTCACGTTCTTAGTAATTCGGTGTATTTTTGCGTTATGTAACACTCTACATTACAGCGGGGAACATGATTCTGCTCGTCATTTAGTTGTTTGCCTGATAGCAAGAGATTAGTATCCATGACCACAGACAATAGTTGACGATATTTCAATTGTTATTTTTTTTTAATTATCTGTTTACATGTAGAAATAAACAGTACCAAAACCAAAACACACCTTGAATTATAAAGCAATGCTTGGTATTTCACTGCGCTCGACATCTTAAGACAATCTCAATATGTCCAGTAGTTACTTTGGTTACAATGTCCTGTTTTGACAGGAGAAAATCTCATGTGAGTTCTCTGGATTGGAAGTGAAGCTTGCCATTACGATATACTCGTTCGCATCACATCAGACCACAAAAAAAATAAGAATAAAAATCTCGGCAAACTGGTTGCACTAGTGTTATGCTTACCCTTTACGACATACCCTTTAAATTTACATTTACTGGTGGTAGGTTTATCTTATGTGAGAGGCCGGCTGGGTAGGTACCACCGCAATTTCTATTTCTCCCGCCAAACATCAGTGCTGTATTTCAGTTTAAAGGATATGTTAGCAAGAGTAAGTACTGGACATATTGAGACTTAACAAGTCTGAACGCAGTGGAATGCCAAGCATTGATTTGCAATTCAAGGTGTTGTTTGGTTTTGTTACTGTTCATAAGCAGGCGTATAGCTTGCCATCAGGTGAACGGCATGCTCGTCTCGCTCGTTCTTTTTTTTTTGGTCCATTCATTGGACCAAAAAAAAAAGAAACAGATATGACACATACACATGTACACATAAACAGATATACACATTCATTATGCACTAAAATATGGTACAACTTCGCATAATTACAATATTATCAATATTTATATCATAGTCGGTAACAAAACAAAAAAAATATAATTTATGAGTAATATGTTTGCGTTAGTAGTCACATAATTAATAGGAACACGGTGCAATTGTACAAATAATGAATGACAAAGCAAAGGCTTATTGTTAGGAAGGAAAGGAGTGCAAAATACTGTACTTGATTCAATTTATATGGTGATAATTTTAATATTCAAAGAAAGGTGATTGTTACTTTTTAGGTGTTTACCGAGACTACGATGCATTTGATTGTAAGAGCAGTGCTTTAAAAATAAATTAATTAAATGAGTTAAAAGCTGTCGAAGACATTGAGAATTTACATTTATATTTTCACCCCTTCTTCACCCCTACTCCTTCTCGTCCACCCCACTATAGTTTAACTTTAATACTGAACCTATTGCAAAAAGAACCATTGGAATCCTACTCAATTTTGAGGAGTTCTACTCTCTAGGTCCAAATATATTCATCAGGTCTTCACCATTTTTTATGGGACCACCTGTACGGGATAGAGATGGTTATCTGTTGTCGTATTGCTTTAATTTATAAAAATAAAGGGATGTGTTTATGGAGAACAGAACGTCATTCAATTATTACATGGCTGTAAATGATCTTATTGTGACAAGATTTAACGAATAACTACAAATATGGCATTCATACCATACAGAGAGTTATTGTGCTGTAACTATGTACAAAATATAAACATAACATATACGTTTCTCGATGGTAAGCTTCTAGAATTAATCAATTAGCAAAATATGTTTTCAAATGTCTTATTGCAGAGTATTCTCCCGAAGGCATTTTGGAGGATTATTGATTTGTAAATTCTTTTTAAATTAAAAGTGTAATTGTTAAAATGATCTCGAAGCAGACGTACGACATTTAAGATCATACTCTTAGAATTAAAAAAAATAACCCGTAAGGGAAGATTAAAAGATGGACGGAAACCATCGCCGCCTCCTACTTATCCAGCCTGCTTTTATATTCTTCTCTTACGCTTTCTTTTCAAATTCTTTTATTTCCAGGTGTTGTGGTTGCTTTAGTTACAGACTTTTTACTATCAGATGAGATGTTGCTCTTATAACCACGCATGAGAATTTGTGTTTCAAAAAAAGTAGTTCACTTTTCTTTATAACACAAAATACTTTATTTCGAGATGCCTTCTCTAAATTCCAGACTTTTCTGACGTAGATGTTACGTGATGATAATAAATATCCTAAATGTACTATATGTAATGTACATCCATACATAAACTCATGTCAATTCAATGCAAATGCAAATTCCTGAAAAATCCAATAAACCTCAGTTGTAGTGGCACCGTAGTACAACTGCACCACTGAGGTATCCCAATTTACTCGTCTAAAAATTAATAACTGTGGTGATTTGTAGTCGTTTTTTGCACGTATTTGGTATGTTTTTTTTTTTTATTGCTATGAATGGCGAGACGAGCATGCCGTTCGCCTGATGGTAAGCGATACGACCGCTCATGAACAGTAGCAAAACCAAACAACACCTTGAATTACAAAGCAATGCTTGGCATTCCACTGCGCTCGCCATCCTGAGACATAAGATGTTAAGTCTCAATATGTCCAGTAGTTACTCTGGCTACAATGCCCTTCGACCCGAAACACAACAGTGCGTTTACACTGCTGTTTGACGGGAGAAATAGACACTGCGGTGGTACCCACCCAGATGGCCTCTCACATATGAGAGACCTACCACCAGTAAAATACAGTATATGTGAAGACAATTTGAGCACATTTTACCATAATATAATCTGTATTTTTATTGCATTGTGTGGATTTAATATCATTTACTTAATATTAAATTAAAACATCACGTGGTATGTTCTAGTAACTACAATGCACGTGAATATAATTTAGCTAGCGCCCAACAATCAGAACCACCAACGTGAGAAAATTGTCTCTTAGGAAAATCTCATATAATTAACAAATTAAATTGTTACGTTCTCGAGGTTTTTAAACAGATCAATAAACATTCCTATTCATAGATTCCAATTTCATATTTTTGTAGCATACACAGAAAAATGTTTCCATAGAACAAAACTTTTTTTGGCATTGTTACCAAAATACATGCAGTCCCTTAATTTTCTAGGTAGGTACACAATTTTTTATCAGGGCAACTGTACACAGAAGAGAAGTTCTACATCTTGTTTGAATTTCGAACGCCCCGGTAATGTTGCCAAACCAATCAAAATTTTTCCCGCGTAATTTTCCCGCGCCGCGTGCGCTGAAATCTCGCCGCGAGCTAAACTTATGACAACAATAATGCGTTATAAAACGGCACACGCCGAGCAAAGTCGGCTTCAGTGTGCCGGCACACAAGGTCAAGAGCACATGCGACGCTTTCGTACTCAAACAAACACGCCGAGGAGCAGTCGCCCGCCGGGCTGAAACGCGATGTGACATAGTCCATACAATTTATATAAAAACAATAGAAGCTGTATTGAGATTTAAAAATATTTGTCGCGTGTGACCGACGCACGTGCGACGACCGGAATAGACTTGAGACGCGCTTTCGCACGTTACAGTGATACTTTTTGGTGTATTTCAGATTTGCGAATTTGATTTTTTTTCTTTTGGTGTTCATAATTTGTCGCTGGTTTATACCAGTCAAGTTGGGCGATTACGGAGATATTGATTCAGAGTGAGTACTATCGATATGATTATTGTGATTTACTAAAGCCGGCATATTTGTGTCGAGTGGCGATAGATAACGCTACACTTACCACAAGGTGTAGTTTACTCATTTTTTCATGTCAGAAATTGGGGCCATTTTTAGTTTAAAAAAATATATAGGTTTAATTTGGCATTTTTAATGACGTATCCTGTATACTTTTTAAATTATTTTAAGAAAGAAAGAAATAGAATATTTTTGCTACGCTATGCTATATTTTTTTTAATGTTACATTATAATATTAAAGTGTAATTAAAGTCAATTTATTAATACTGAGAATAATCTCAAAATTAAATATAATTATTGAAATAATTAAACAATAGATTCACAATTCTTTAGCTTGTTTTGTTGGTGTTCTATCACCGATTAGTTAATTATTTTAATTGTATATAAATTATTTTATATTTTATCATAATGAATGACGCACTTGCATTCTTTGATAAAACATCGGCAATTAATGAAAGGCTGTATTTACTTTTAAACAATACGAACACTTTATTGTTTCAATAAGGATAATTGTGAAATGGAAAAATGGCCTTAAAATCGACATTGACGCACAATATTATTTATTTATTTAATTTACACACCTCTGACTTTTCGGAGTCATGTGGGCATTGATAGTCAATCACCACGCACTAAAACGGTGAAGGAAAACATCGTGAGGAAACCTGCATACCATAGCGATTTGTAAGAATTTCTATGGTATGTAAGTCCGACAACCCGCACTAGGCCAGCGTGGTGGACTATATTGCTTTACCACTCTCAATAGTACTCTCGATTGTAGAGTAGGCCCGTGCCCTGCAGTGGGACGTATATGGGCTGATACAGATTTAATTAATTATTGCCTGAGTAATATCGAAAATAATGGCAGTCCACATCTATAACTTTAAAAGTTGTCGATATTTAATATCGATGTTACACTGGGACACGAGACACGTGAGCTCAGAATATTATTTATTAAACTTTAAAATTCGTAAAATCAAAAACAATTAACATACAATTCAAATCTCAATTTTCTCTTGGAAGGCCTTAGCCAAAATACTATAAGCACTCGATCGTAATATTATAAGACAATATTTTTTGCAAGAAGGCAATAGATTATTATTATTATTGCACCGATCCTAAGTAAGTGTGGTAGTAAAGCTGGTAGAAAAATAAATTTAATATTTACAGCAAAACTTATATATTAGATTGTTCTGTTCGCCAATGTACTGGCGGTTACATGCAATTTCATATTATTATTTATTTTGTACATCACTTGTAGCAAAGGTTTACTAACCGTGATATTAAGCAAATAACAAGCAAATGAACATATTAAGTATATACATATGTACATACATACATACATACGGTACAAACATTGCAGTGATATCTTCGAGACACTATCAATTATTATCTGAAAGTGATGTAAATAAAATATGTTATATGCAGTGCAAGAGGAAAACAGTGATATGTACTAACTGCAATTACTGATCCTTCTAAATTTGTATGACGTATTGACAATTACTTATATAATGAACATCATATATTTATTTATTTACTGCTTTATATACAAAAAAAATATAAAGGCGGAGTTAATGCCTGAGGCATTCTCTGCCAGTCTACCTTTGGGTGGTGCAGAGGGAGCATGATAAGCGCATAAAATGAAAAAAAAATAGTATATAGTAGTAGAGGTGTCACCAATTTTTGAGTAGATGGTGCCAGCTCTCGGACTATTATTAATTATTAACATTTAAGGTCCACAAATAAGATACTAATAATACATTGATGAAAATTTAAATATTAATGTCCAAGTCCTATAAGTGTGCAAATTATATACAGAAACGGATATACGATTGAGAGTGGTTAGGCCATATAGTCCAGCACGTTGGCCTAATGCGGGTTGGAAACGGATATAGTTACATCAAATGCTTAGAGATTGATCATAAGAATTTTTTAAAAATGAATTTTCTGTATTTATTTTTTATATTTCATAAGAGTTTATGTAATATGTGTATTTACTTGCCATAAGGCTATTTAATTGCCTACATGATAAAAATAGATTATACAATCCATTGATGGTAAGATCAGTGAAGCTCAAACATAATATCCACCAGTGGTTGCTTATTCACGTGTGTGCGAGACGAGCATGCCGTTCGCCTGATGGTAAGCGACACGACCGCTCAAAAAACCAAAACAAAACCAAACAACACCTTGAATTACAAAGCAATGCTTGGCATTCCACTGCACTTGCCATCCTGAGACATAAGATTTTAAGTCTCAATATGTCCAGTAGTTACTCTGGCTACAATGCCCTTCAACCCGAAACACAACAGTGCGTTTACACTGCTGTTTGACGTGTAGTCTAAATACTAATTCAAAACTTATTTCCATCCATTCATATTTATAAATCACGATTTTTTTATCGAAAAATAAAATCACATTTCTTTAATTACATTGACCACAAAGTCCTTAATATATCTGTAAATATTTTCCGTTAATTGCCGCGTCCTCGTTTTAATCTAATTTCCAAGGTGCAGTGGGTCTCTTGAATAAGGATGGGCAGAGAACACCAGCAGAATACCAAAACGACGATATTCTTCATCAATCACTTCTTGTAGACCAAAATTGACAATGACCCCATTAGGATTCGCATTTTAGCTTGAATGTCGATAAGAAGATGTAAGCATCATTGGAAAAGTAATAGTGTATGGATTGGCAATCTTGAGGCCCCAGGATCGATTCCCAGTTGCGGCACATATTTTGAATAATCTCATGTGAGATACACGTAACTGAAATTTATGCATGGGATGACGATACGTTCGTTCTCTATTACATCCTGATATGGAAAGTAAGTTAGGCGAAAGCTGTTAGTACTAATATCACTTCTGCTTACCTCTTTGTTGTATACATGATCTTATTTTTTAGGGGTTCTAAGAACCAATTTGGTGGTGCAACGTGGGTTGAAATTGACAATGGGACAATATCTCGTTTAGTCACAATGGTGCAATCTAATTTCTCGAGAGCTTCATTGTTTCATGTGGTGATTCTTTGGAAATATTAACATGCATGAGACTTTCTGTTTATAATATTCAGGCTACGACCCATTTTTATATCCATTAGTCAACTCAACTGTATTGGGTCAATACCATGGACGAATATAAATTGTACTGTATCAGCCCATGTAGGTTTAACTGCAGGGCACGAGCCTCCTCTATAATCGAGAGTACGATTGAGAGCGGTTAGGCCATATAGTCCACCACGCTGGCCTAGTGCGGGTTGGCGAACTTACGTACCATAAAAATTCTTACAAATGGCTATGGTATGCAGGCTTTCTCACCACGTTTTCCTTCACCGTTATAGTGCGTGGTGATTGACTATCAATACACACATTACTCCGAAATGTCAGAGGTGTGCCCTGGGATTCGAACCCGCGACCACCATGAACATGTCGGCAGCCAGATCATAATCTTCCTAAAATAAACTTTTTTTTTGTCGGGTAGATAACCAAGAATATAGAGCAGACGATTAACCATTCAAACTTTCTATACGTAATATATACATTTTATTGTATATTAACATTTAAATAAATTAATTATTTGTAATCGATCATAGTATTTTTAGTGACTATAAACATTTTACAGCATTAGATTTTTGTGAATTAAGTATGTAAATTTAATGTACCTAGGTTTTAAGCTTCCTATATTCAAAAATATATTTGAAGTGTAACATTAGATGTAGTTATATTAGAATCACAACTGCTTAGTCAGGGTTGTCGATATTGATTCAGCTTATTGTACTTTTCAGATCAAATTGTTTAACAAATAGAAATTCAAATATTTTTGATATATGAAAAAAAAAATACATGTTTGATTGTCATACATTTACACCTACTTGTCTCATTTAGGTGAGTAGAGAATAGTAAATGAGAGACTAGAGTGCTAAGTGCTACGGGTTAGATATGTTTCTTGCCGTGCAACAATTGTCATTAGTTTGATTTTATTTAGTTTTTTTTTCTCAATCCTGAAATGCTCTTGTGTAAATAATTACCACAGTGGCTTCTTACATTTACGCGAATGTTACACATTGAAATAAAACTATTATTCATTTTATAACTTCCTGACGTTTCAATTACTTTACAACTTTCGTGGCCGTGAGTCCGCCCCATGAACTAAATTTGCGGTAAAATCCGTAAATAATAGTTTTATCACAATAGTTACCATAGTAATATACTATTTCTAATGTACGTTTGACAACCCGAACTACATCTGAAGCCGTGATTTATGTAACGTGTCTCTTACTTCTTCCTGAACAAATTACATATACATTGCCGCATTACTGAACGGGTTTTTTGAGTACTAGACTCGAGTTTACGTTCTAATCTATCAAAATTCTCTCACAAACATGATCTTATAACCTTGTAGTAAACTTGGCTTGCAGACTTAATCCAAAGTACTTACATTCTAAATTCTAATAAAGCTAAAGAGAATGAAAAAATATAAAATTAAAATCATAAATTTCTTATAAAACTAGCAACATGAATTTACACGCTAAAACAAATTAAATTATAGTTAAGTGAATGTGCACTTCTAGTTACTATTAGTCGACATAGTGTGTGAAGCTGAATGCCGTGACGAAATAACAAAGGGGAATCGTTGCGTTGATGCTCGGAGTTCGATATTATTATCGCACAAATTATATAAATAGAAAAGCATTATGATTAACGAAGATATCCTTTGATCATCACCGTGTAATGTGTAAGACACTGTACATTCAGTGGAAACTGCAGTCTCTTTGAGGAGTTTAATAATAATAAACATTGAAAAGAAACATACAGTCGAATTGAGATCCTCCTCCGTTTTTGAAGTCGGTTAAAAATAAATGCATTTTATAGCTAGTGAATATAATACGATCGTATACTAATTTGGAGAATTGTTCTATTTCCAAATTTCTGAAGAGATACATTTTACGACACTTCAAAAATCTGGGGGCGCGGCCGAGCCCCCTCCAAGTCGAGCTATAGGCCGTAACATCCTTTTCTCGAAGCAATTCAGACCATTTTCAACCCCCTATAACTTCGTTGTGGCTAAAGCATGAAGCCTGAATTTTTAGTTACTAAGCAGGCATTGTGTAAACACGGTATATTCAATTAACTTTTCCTGAAAGATCTGCATGCAATACAGCTATGATTCCACTGGTAGCATAACTTTTATATGCAAGAGGAGTCAAGGAATGGTTCTTTGTGTTTTCTCCCTTCTCTCCTCAGCTATAAAAACTAAATATAATAAGTATATTTATTTAGCTACGGAGACGGTGGCATCGGGCACGCTTCACGCCACATCGACGGCTGAGTGCTAACGATGTGAGCCGTTGATAAGGCATCTTGTTTGACATGCGCTAATATGGCAACTCGGGACGTTTGAAAGGCAATTCGTGATTAAATGATAAATAAATATATATCAGATGCGTAATTTGTATTTCAAATAGTCAATAAATATTAGCGTTATTTGGGTACGCATCATTAAGACCGAAACAGAAATTCTATCATTATAAAAGTGTTATATCATTATCATTATAAATATGCGAATTTGTGTTAAAAATGCTAATTATCCGACTTCTCTGAATACATTAAAAAAAAAAACTGAGTGACCCTCTAGTCGCACCTAAAGACATATTACTTCAGGAACAAAAGTGGTATTGTATGATAATAACTTATTTAAGAAAATTGGTCATCTCTGGAGAAATATTATCTTACTTGAGTAAGGGACTTTGATAAATTAAGGAAAGATTTTTATTGTCGTAACATGGGTTTAATCATGAATAATGATTTTTATTGAATATCACTTAAGCTGTGAGTTTTATATTACTATTAAAATCTTATCTACGTATTGAAATAAATATATGGACATGGTGATACCGCGTAAATTGTTCCCACGAAAGAGGTGCGGCGCAGCAGTGCTTCTCTAGTCGAGCGCTATGGAAATTATTCCTCCATCGTTAAGATTTTGGAAATATTGGCATGTATTGACAGAAAGCTTAATAAAAAGAAAAATAATTCTAATTGTCGCGCTCTTGAGAAGAAATCTATTTAATTATGTTACTTTAGTATTTATTATAGCGCAATATTCACGGTCATATTTTTGAATCAACACAATTACTGACGGGCCTATCCTTAGTTTTGAAATCAATGCCTGTACGCAATACTACGATTCTGAAAGCTCATTTCGTCAATGAGAAACCAGCCCATATTAGAATTCGGCCTCTGACCACTCCGCGTATGGTATTATCCGCATATTGAATTGATATATGTTTGACGATCGCTCAGGCACGTATATGGCCCCAACCACTTTAGTGTACAGGAAACTATCGTGAATGTTTACGTTCCGGTTTACGCTAGGACGCTTATTATTATTATTTTTATATCTGTATCAGCCCATATACGTCCCAATGCAGGGCACGGGCCTTCTATACAATCGAGAGTACGATTGACAGTGATTTTTATATTATAGGAGGCAAACGAGCATACGGTTCACCTGATTATAAATGATCACCGCCACCCGTGAACATTTGCAATACATGGGCATAGTGTAGCTATTTGCCATTTGTTCTGCTGAAAGATTGTGGCCTTCTTGTTAACGTGTAGCTGCTCGGGTGTATTATAAGTAAATAAACACATTCAACTACATGGTCCTGATTGCCGAATATAGGTATTGAGGTAAAAAATCCATGTAAGACTTTTCTGTCTCCCAAACATCCGAAACAAATACTTGGAGATCACGCAAACATTTGTCTCGGCGCGGGAATCGAACCCGCGGCCTCTTATTTTACGGCAAGCGGTTGACCAAGTAGCAAGCAGTGAAACGGAAAATGTTGATGAGCGTATTGGGTAGTTGCTCAATGTCGCTGAGGAACCCATTGATGAGATAAATAAGATCAACGACTTTAAAATATTTTACATAACAAATATGCTAAATTTTATATTTTTATACTTTGCAGTGTATTATTTGTTTTGTTTACAAATTTGTTTTGACGTTATCTTGTCCACATTGAGATAAGTAGGAAGAAACATTAGTAATGGCGGCTTGTTTTAAAATGAACAAGATGTGACGTATATAGAATAATAAAATCGAATAGACGTACGTTAGACTCGCTGTAAATACACTGAGCAACAAAATAACAGCTTTGTTGTCCCACCTAATGAAAACATGTATATTTTAAATCTTCGTAACCAAGGTATAAATGCACAGTAAATAAAAAGTCGGAGTTGGTGCTTGTTTTTTTTAAACATATATATTCATGGTTTATAACAAATAAAATGAATATTTACAAGTAATTATATTTATAGTGGTTTAAAAGGTACCGATTTCTTTGATTTTTTTGGCTTTTCTGGTGTAGGACGACTCTGGCGTTTCTCGAACGATGGACCAACAATAATCGGCAAGCATAGAGGGTTCCCATTTGCCTTGGTAGCGTTTTTCAAATGACGCGATGTCTTGATGGAATCGCTCTCCATGCTCGTCACTTACGGCTCCCATATTTTGAGGAAAGAATTCAAGATGTGATTGCAAAAAATGTATTTTTAAGGACATTTTGCATCCCATTTTTTGATAAGCTTGTAACATGGTTTTGACGATTTCTACGTACTGTGGGGATTTATGATTTCCAAGAAAATTTTTGGTCACTTCTACAAATGACAACCAGGCTTCCTTTTCGACGTCATTCAGTGCTGCCAGAAACTCAGGATCGTGAACAAGTTTCCTTATGTCGGTTCCAACAAATATGCCTTCTTTTATCTTGGCATAGCTAATAGACGGAATTTTTTTTTTCAGGTATTGAAACCCAGGACCATTTTCATCCATGGCCTTTACGAAATTTTTTATTAGTCCTAACTTTATATGTAAAGGTGGCAATATAATTTTTTTAGGGTCGACTAAAGGTACATTTTTCACATTTTTCTGGCCAGGTATATAAGCTGTTCGTTCAGGCCAGTGCTCTCGAGTGTAATGTTCCAAACGATTCCTACTATCCCATTCACACAAGAAACAGCAAAATTTGGTGTAGCCAGTTTGAAGTCCCAGAATTAAAGCAACTACCTTTAAATCGGCACAGATAGCCCACTGAAAGTCTTTGTAGTTTATTTTGTTTAAAACAAGTCTCATCACGTCATATGTTTCTTTTAAATTTGCACTGTATGCTACAGGAATGGATGGAAGCTTGTTACCATTATGTAGAAGCACGGCTTTTAAACTTGTCTTAGAAGAGTCGATGAAAAGTCGCCATTCGGAAGGAACATGTTCATGGCCTAATTTAACTAACAAACCGTTAACATCATTACAAAAAACTAGGCCTTCCTCTTTCGAAAAACAACCAACAACAAAACTGTGACGTTTGCGATATTTACTTATAACGACTCCGGGTTCCAGCAAATTCCACTGTTTAAGTCGTGATCCTAAAAGTTCAGCCTTTTCTTTCGTCAGATTCAGATCCCTGGCTAGATCATCGAGTCGCTCTTGGCTCACTAACACTGGAGCATTGCTAGTAGAAGGCGCATCAAACTCAGGATCCGAGGACGAATTTTCCTGACTGTCTGATGATGTCTTGTTGTCTGCTGATGAATGCGTTGGCAAATCCTCACGTAGGTAAACAGGTTTGTCAACAGAACTTACGTCGGGATACTTTAGAGTATGTTTCTTTTTCCTGTTTAGCCCTTTGAGATCAGTGAGACAAAAATAGCAATCACTAATGAGATCTTTTTGTTCACGCCAAATGACCGGTTTCGTAAAGGGCAGCGTCACGATTTTCTTATGAGCCCAATCGGATAGATTTTTATAGCATGTTGTACAGCACACATGGGGCACCCACGATTTATCTAGATTGGCAACTTTAATTTTAAAATAGTTAAAATAACAATCTTGAATATACGGAGTAAAATTCTTTTTTTGGCTATCGGTTGTGAACTTTCCACACACGTAACAAAACTGATCCGGAGAATTTATGCAACTGCGCGACATTTTTGTACCTTACTGTATCCCGTTTCGAACAAGACTGAACTTGTGTCGGTAGTTTGCTTATTTTACGAACTACCGCCGTGATTAAAATGTAAAAATGGAGAATACTCGCAAGTCGTTTATTTCAATAACGGTAGCTAAGCGAACGTAAGTATTACTACTTTTGTGGTTAGGTGTACGGTGCCTAACAGAAACAATATAAATCACTTAGGTGGGAGAACCACTGTTGACTAGTGATATTTATAATGTACTAACAACGAATACTAATTAATTGCTTCGAAACTTACTATGGACATACTATCAACAGCCGAGAATGCAATTTGTAAATTATAGTTTTTGTAGTTCATTCATAAGTCACACATCTGATGAGGTCTTATTTATGTGACCCAACATTTAAAATCAAAATAAATTGCTCAGTATAGACTGTGTCTAGAATAACATTTGTAGAGAGAATAATAATAATAATAATCATCATCACCTTCATCTAGCTCATCTTCACCTTTCGCTAACATCCCATCACCCGACTCAACTAATTACTCGCCCGTCTCATTGTCATCATATTCATCAACATCTTCTTTCTCTACCCGAACGTCATCGACGTTAACTCACCATAAATACGACCTGCGAGTGTTACAAAGAAAGCGACGTGGTGTACCTAATACTGATGGTAAAAGCACGGGTAATAAAACTGTTAATGTCCAAGCATCATGTAAGCGAAATCTCCTTGAAAAAATAACCAGTACCAATGAACCCACCTTATCAACTATAACATCGAAAAATGCTTCAGATGATGCACAGACGGCAAATTCTGTCGTGAATTCTGTGCCCACTGTAAGCTCGCAAAACAAGCGCATGAAATGGTCCAAAGAAATGAACGAGTTTATTCTGCGCACCTACCTTGAAATCACCTGTTTAGAAACCGACAACAAGGCTTATCTGGAACCGCTGTACAGTAAATTTATTGAAAACTTCCCACAAATTAATGTAAGTAGGCAACGTATAGGCGACCAAAGAAGGGCTATAATCCGTAATAAATTATTACCAGAAAATCGTATCACAGAGATATATAATGAAATACAAACACAGTTAACATCAGCACATAACCCAACTTCATTAAAACAACCCCCAACCATGACATCTGCAATACATAGATCAGAAAAACAACGCATGAAGTGGACAAATGAACAAAATGAAATAATTGTTCGCAGCTACCTAAAAGTTACACACTTAGAAACAAATATAACTTCATATAGGAGACAAATGCATAGTGAGTTTATTTCATTTTTTCCGCACCTTGAGCATATATCGGAACAAAGACTAGCTGATCAAAGACGAGCCATAATGAACAATAGATATATTACTGAAGAAAGAATGAAACAAATAAGAAAAGAAGTAGCTGAAGAATTAAATTTAAATATAGATATTGAAAATCTACATCACAAAATTAACCAAAACGTACTTGTACCACTTCACAACGATGATGTAGAAACACAAAGTTTAAATTTTGATAATAGCTTGCGAAACCCTGCAATATTAACTAATATAGACTGTTTTCATAGCCCAAATAGTGCACTAACTATGGCTCCTGAACAGATACTGGAAAATACTGAATCTGACGATATAATTGTCTCAATACCTTTAAATAATACTAGCCCCGATTTAGAAACCGAACAAATACAAAATAATAATAGTAGGGAAAGAAACAATACAATCGATTTAATTTTTAGTGAATGTTTCAAAATATATTCAAACTCTGAGCCTACCAATCGGCCATACATTCCAAAACAGCGCGCCTCTAGAAAATTAGCCATAGTTTTAAAATATATTAATAATGTAATTCTGCCTGAAAATATACAAGATAATACAGACTTCTCTACATTTCAAACGCTTATTTATTGCAGTGCCGTCACAGCAGCGAAATTCAATGGTTCCAAAATAATAAACCAAACACTGGATAAACCCACGTTTTTCCAGAAAGACCGAAAACCAGCATGGCAAAGAAGAATAGAAAAAAGAATAGAGAGTCTAAGAGCGGATATAGGAAGATTAACGCAATTCATGAACGGAAATAGAAGTAGTAGAGTTATAACAGAATCAAATAGAATACTGAACCATTATACTAAACATGCCACCCATGAACCCGATAACCGCCAACCTTCCCACGTCTTAGACACACTAAAGCAGAAACTTGCTGTTGCAAGCCATAGGCTAAAACGGTATAAGGAATGTACTCTCCGTAAGACTCAAAATTCTATATTTTCTTGCAATGAAAGACAATTCTATCGCAGTTTAAATAGCACACACCCTAACACACCCCATAATATTATACCACCGAAAGATGAATTACGCCGTTTCTGGGCTAATATTTGGGAAAATCCGATAGAACATAACGACCAAACTGAATGGATAGCCCAAGAAGAAAATAAATATAATGACGTAGCAGATATGAACTTTACGAACATCAGTTTAGAAACATTGCAATATATTTTAAGTAAATTACAAAATTGGAAAGCACCTGGTTCCGATAATATTCACAATTATTGGTACAAGAAACTATCATTTACACATCCCTTTTTACTTAAATTTATAAATAATTTCATCATAGAGCCTAGTTCAGTACCAAAATATATTTCAGAAGGAATCACGCACATGTTGCCGAAAGACTCAAATGATCGTTTAAATCCCGCAAAATACAGACCGATCACTTGTCTTCAAACATTTTACAAAATTATTACATCATGTATAGCCCATTCCATTTATAACCATATAGATTCTAATAATATTTTAAGTGAAGAACAGAAAGGATGCAGAAAATTTAGTCAAGGGTGTAAAGAACAGTTAACGATTGATTCAGTTATATTAAAACAAGTTTCAAATAAAAAGAAGGATATTTTTACGATGTATATAGATTATAAGAAAGCTTATGACTCTGTACCGCATTCCTGGTTATTTAAAATTTTGAAAGTCTATAAAATAGATCCAATTTTGATAAATTACTTACAAACTACCTCACAAAACTGGTCCACTAGGTTAAAAATAAAGACAAATGATGGAAGTATACAAACCGATTCCATAAAAATTCAACGTGGAATTTTCCAGGGAGACGCGCTCAGTCCCCTGTGGTTCTGTTTAGCCCTAAACCCCCTGTCAAACATATTAAACACCACAGATGCCGGATACAATCTGAATTATAATACGAACCTCAACTCACAAAATATAATTAACAGTAGGAAACTAACGCACTTATTGTACATGGACGACATAAAATTATATGCGTCCACAGAAACTGAATTGAACCAATTAGCTACGTTAACTGAAATTTTTTCCAAAGATATTTGTATGGAATTTGGCATTGAGAAATGCAAAATTAACTCAATTAAGGCAGGAAAAACCCATAAACATCTTTATACCCTAACTACAGGAGAACAGATCGATCCCTTAGACGAGGACAGTACATACAAATACTTAGGATATAATCAATCAAAACAAATACTTATTAAAGAGACTAAAACTACATTAATCCAAAAGTTTAAAAGCCGAATCAACTTAATCCTCAAAACACAACTAAATTCTAGAAATATAATAAAAGCAGTTAATACTTTTGCCATCCCTGTTTTAACTTATTCGTTTGGTATCATAAAGTGGACTAAAGCAGACCTCAAAAATTCCCAACGAATTATTAACGTATTAATGACGAAATATAGAAAGCATCACCCAAGATCTTGCTTACAGAGAACCACTTTACCGAGAGCTGATGGAGGACGAGGAATCATAGATATTTTTAATTTACACAATAAGCAGATAACCTCTCTCAGAACATATTTCCACCATAAATCATTAACATCGACTCTACATAGTGCCATAGTTCAAAATGATACCAAATACACGCCACTAAACCTATCTGACCAAACAGTCCAACCCAACGAATTATTAATAGACAGACAGACTAAACTCACAGCATGGTCGCAGAAATCACTTCATGGAAGACATCTCCAAGACCTGAGCAAACCAGACGTCGACAGGATAGCGTCGAACGAGTGGCTCAGGCGAGGAGAACTCTTCCCTGAAACAGAAGGTTTCATGCTGGCCATCCAGGACCAAGTTATCGAAACCAGGAACTACCAAAAATATATTATAAAAAATGTAACTTCTGATATATGCAGGAAATGTAATAGTGCACCCGAGACCATCCAACACATTACAGGCGCATGTAAAGCAATAGTGCAGACAGACTACAAACATAGACACGACCAAATTGCAAATATTATACACCAAAAACTTGCCTATAAGTACAAATTAATAATAAATAGTGTCATACAACCATATTATAAATATATACCGGAAATTGTATTAGAAAATAGCACCCATAAACTATACTATGATAGAACAATATTGACAGATAAAACAGTTCATTACAATAGACCAGACATTACTCTTATAGACAAAATTAATAAAAAAGCACTTATAATAGACATAGCCATACCGAACACCCACAATCTACAAACTACAATATCTGAAAAGCTAACGAAATACATAGATTTAAGAGACGAAATAGCCCGGATGTGGAAACTACAAGAGGTAGCAATAGTTCCAATAGTTCTTTCAACCACAGGAGTAGTACCTAAGCACTTACTTAAAGCCATAGAGAAATTAGACCTACCACAAAGCATTTACCGTATTCTACAAAAAGCTGTCATCTTAAACACTTGCAGATTAGTTCGGAAATTTTTAAAAACAGATAGTAACGGACAGGCAGCTCTAAATTTCCCATGACCAGGGAATAATAACGCATAGTACACACTTGGTCCAGGCCCGTGTGTATTTAATTTTCCCAGCCTATGAGGCTGAGTATTCTAATAAGAAAAAAAAAATAATAATAATAATAATCTTTATTTCAGACCTTTTTTTTTTTTACATCAGTCCATATTCTCTACGAATTACATAAATTTCTAAATAAACTATACATGAAAACAAAAAACAAAACACTATTATAATGACGCTTAATCCAATACTAGATACTAATTATTAATTAATAGATCTCAGATGCAGTTTCAGCCATTGTTGCATGAGAAGACTATCGGAATCCATTTTATCTGCAATAAGATTCAAATAACTGTTGGTACTAGTTCGGAGTCGTTGCATCATGGATGCTGTTCTCTTGCGCATAACGGCAGCAAAACCATCCACTCCCGCCACCAGAAACATTTGTGATGCGCTACAGTGCCGCGGTAGTTTTAGTAGCACCCGGAATGCATTATTATACTGAATGCGTAAACTATTCCACGCTCGCTGTGTATGCTTGGCCCATAGAGAACATGTATAAAATGATTGACAGTATGCCTTAAATAAAGTTAATTTAACGTCTGTGGAGCACCGCGAAAACCTACGTGCCAGCATATTAGCCCTAACTGATATTGCCCTACGTTCTCTTTCTAGATCAACATCATCAACAAGAGTATCTGTCAGCCAGTGACCCAGATACTTAAATTTTGATACTAATTTAAGCTTACTATCGTTAAGCAAGACTGGGGGAACAGTATTATATGTTTTGGTGCCTGCCTTAAATATCATTAACTCGCTTTTCTCTGCATTGTATCTGAGTCCATAGTCTTCCGCATAGGTCTCACATAATTTCAATAATTTCCTTATGGCTCCGATTAAGCGATCCATTGTTAACGCTTGTCATATTAAATTATTTTTATTTTATTTTTGTATAATATTATTTGGATTTCATTAAATTTCTACATGTCAAATACCCTATTCTGTATTTACAACTATTACATTGTGTATGGAATTATTAATAAAGGGACAAAAAGTTCACGAATACGAGTTGCCTCGTAAAATATATTTATTTACTGTGGGACTACGAAAAAAAGTATTTAAAACAGATTATCTTCAACCCGTATGCTCTTTGTTTTGGGTAATCGTTTTGAGCGAAGCAAAAGCTACACTAATAATTTGACGGAGTATGCACTATACTCCGTCAAATTAGACCTCAAAGTGGTTTAGTCAGAAATTCAGCAATAACTCGAGTGCGTAGGTGAATTGTTCAATTGTGTTCATTAACGATTCATTAATTGACAACAGTTTGCTAACTGCCTTCCGTTCATCAATAAATTGCTGAATCGTTTATTCCTCACAGAGAGATACACGTGTATAGGCCATAACAACATTTTCGGCATTAGGATGCACGGAATGACTAATAAAATAGTGTCCTTAAATGCCGTGGTTTCAAGTCTGATTTGCGAATCGAGCGATTTGGTTGCAAAAATAGTGGTAGTAATTCGGTTATATATTTAGGTTGGGCAGATGTTATATCCTAAGCATTATGAAACTCGTGTCGTAAATACAAGTACACTAAGTAAGATCAAAAGTTACATAGATATTTGTGAAAGTATTTGGGAAAGTAGAAAAAAACAACGGAAAAAAACAAACAAGCATCATAATTTCATAGTGCCTATTTATGTTCTAGAACGATTGCCATCAAACCAGAAAAAGTTTCATAAATAAATAAATTAACCATTGGACGAAAACATACAAATAATAATAAAAACTCTAGAAGCTACAGTGATTTAGCAACAGTAGGTAATAATAAATACCATTTTATTCCTCATTAAAACTGTATCTAGCATGAATCACCATTATTTATGCTTACAAGTTGGACACATCTATAACACATTTGCATAATTATATATTCTTTTGATTATTATTAGATAATTCTAATGATGTTGACCCACTGCTGTTTTCTATTTAAAAAGAGAAAAATATTTTTTTATGATATTTAAATATGATTTATTTACAGTACTTTATGAGATCGCTTAAATGAAAGTAATACTACTGCTTAGAAACATGATACAACTAAATATGAAACTAAGACAAGAATTATATTAGCAACACCACGTGTCCTCCTATATTTGTTTAAGTACGGTGACAAGAATGCTATTATCAGGTACTCCATACACTTCTAAATATCTATTCTTTCTATCCTTGATCCTCACTTGGTCATTGTTTTTTTGAGGTTTTAGGGGCATTCAAGGAGTCATTAGTTGTAAATTCTCGAAGGTTTTCTTATCCTGAGTGATACATCTAACTATATATGTTGTATATATTCATTGATACGTGGGAGACTATTGATTAATATGCAAATAATGTATTGAGTGGCATTGTCATCGAATTATGGGAAATACAAAAATAGCGCCTAAATTGAAATAATGTTGGGGAATGATGCTTGCGAAACGTTGTAAGTGTGGTTTGTTTTAAAAAAAACACACACACAATAATGAAAAGTAATTATTACGTTTAATTACGTTAATAAATCAGATTTAATCAACAACTATTAGTTTTGAAAAGAATTAAATCAATATTAAAAGTGTTACGAATTATAATTAAAAAATACTTTTGTAAAAAGAATATTACCATTAAATAATGATTACATATTATTATGCATAATGAACTTAATTTTGACGTGACAACGTCTTAAATTAGGTTGCGGCTGGGAGTCACTTATGAAAAAGTGTAACGCCCGGTAACGTTACGATGAGTCACCGAACGAGAGAGAGGCCCGCCGAATGCCTTGCGTCTCTCTCCCACTCAACTATGATCTAATTATAGTTGAGTGATTAATTTAATTATATTCATATCAATAAATATTCTACCGAGAAAAAGACGTTGTCACGTAAAATCTTCGCCCGTAAAACCGACTTTACAGGCAATTTCGAGTAATGAGTGTATTTAAAATAATTATAATAACGATGAACAGCGACATCTGTTCCTAATTAAAAGTACTAAGTGAACAGCCTATTTATACTTATTTTTCTTGCTGGTGGTAGGTTTCTCATATGTGAAAGGCCGCCTGGGTAGGTACCACCATATTGTCTATTTCTCCCGCCAAACAGCAGTGTAAATACACTGTTGTGTTTCGGTTTAAAGGACACTATAGCCAGAGTAACTACTGGTCATATAGAGACTTAACATCTTATGTCTTAAGATGGCGAGCGCAGTGGAATGCCAAGCATTGCTTTGTAATGCATGGTGTTATTTGAAATTGCTACTATCAAGCGCGGTCATGCCATTCGCTTATCATCAAGCGAATGGCATGCTCGTCTCGCTATAAATTTAAATTAAAACAAAATACAAACCTCCCTAACCGAATCGGTCTATGTTTACTCATTGCTGTAACCAAAACTACCTGCTTTATACATGGTCCTTTTTATTTAAAATATTATGATTGCTCTATATATTGAATTTGCACCCACATAATTTATTTTCTTTAACATCGTCACATCCGGACGGAGCTCACGTACAATGCGATGAGAAATAATTTGTCGTATATTAATAAGAAAAGTCGCATCGGCGCAGCCACTCATACACGTTGTTGAAACGTCTTTGTGTCGGTCACAACGCATGTAAACACACTTCGACAATACAATAATACGTTGCGCAGACGCATGGTTCGTAGAAAATAACTGCTTTTTGTACAGGCTCATCAATATGGCTAAAATGCACCTGGAAAATGCAATCAAAATGAGAGTATGTATCGGTGAGAGATTGGTTATGAAGGTTCTAAATATTATGGATTCCTATCCGTGGTATGGCGGATACGAATGTCCATCAACTGTTACCGGCGGGAATTTACTTTTATTTATCAAAGAGGCCTTTCAATATCTGCCGCAGGAAAGACAGTGATTTATCTTGAATACATCTTCAATTTCTTTTTCGAAACTCATAATTCAATTCGTTGTAAATTTGGAAAATAAGGAACTCGTTTCTATCTCAAATTACATCCTGTCTTGTGATGCGTTCTGGTCACGCACTTCATTGACGTCACAGTACGTAGCTGGTCACTTGCTTGTACACCGATAAGATCATGTAATGTCATGATATCCTAGTACTTAATGTATCACCTTCTCTTGTTTCACGTCTTGTTATCCACACTGCTGGTGGAATATTGACAATTCCTTTGTACTTATGAATTCCCGTTACTTTTCAGTCTTTTGCGTTTACATTTCTTTGTGTTATTTTATTATAATATGCGATATTGTTGACAATAACAATAAGAATTCAGACTAAAATTAGTCTGAGTATGACGCCGTGGCCAAAGTGACCGCGTTGTGCATACGAAAGTGTCTTACAAAGGCATCATTTACTCATACCTGCTTAAAAGAGTCATCAATGCAGGAGCTGTCGCAAACAAAACTAACTGTTTATTGGCTCTTGCAGACATTTAAAATATAAAAGGTTTTTAAAATCTTTTATATTCCTAGAATATATATATATATAGTTTATTTGAAAAATATATCCTACTCTTAGTTGAAATTTATCGATTGTCAAAATTTTCCTAAATGTGTGGATATAAGCATACATATCATGTTGGCTCATTGTGGTAAATTCTAGAAGCCACTTGCATTTCTTAACGACGCGACGTTTGATTCGATTGTCAAGATAATTTACATATTCGAGATACATATTACGATAATTCAAAAAAGTACTCAATCAACTGATTTAACGTTCATTGAACCTGGCAAACGTATTTCATAATATTTTATTCATACAATGTGGTAGTATACTGACGTTATTAAACTATAAAATTATATTTAATTAAATGTATGTAGTATTAACATGCCCTGTATATAAAATTTAAAAAGAGAAAAAAAATCTAATATTTTGAAAACAGCATGATAACGCATTTGGACGCCAAAAGATCGTAGACGATCTTTATCATTTCAATTGTGGGCTAAAATAGCAACAAACTGTCACAAATAATGCATCGTGAATGTATATCAAGTATATATATGACGTCACATTTGTTTTCTCTGATATCACATCTCTCCACGTGGATACACAGAGACATCTGTTATCATCAGCTTACATCGACAGATAACAATATTTTGTCATAATATTCATTCAGTTTACAAGTCCGGTTGTCAAGCTAAATAGTATTTTTTATTGCGTATTATGGCCAGACCAGCATGCCAGTTGCCTGATGGTAAGTGATACCACAGCTCATTGAAAGTATCAAAACCAAAAACGCCATGAATAACAAAGAAATGCTTGGAATCCCACTGCGCTCGGTAACCTGGGATATGGTTACAATGTTATTCATTGTATTGGAGACTGTGTGAAAATGAGTAATATAATGCGAGAAAATTTAGTTCAAGAACCAGTGTAGAATGTTATCTTATTATGTCCTTATTTTGATAGTTCTTTTAGTGAAAGATAGATACAATAGTGCGTAGTCGTAGATAATATTTCAGATAATTGTTCTCAGTATTTTGCAATAATAATTTGGCTTTTGAAGCTATGTTTATGTTTTGACGAACACAGGACTCAATTGACATTTTGAAATCTCTTATTTTGATGTCTTACGAAGATCTGTATATTTACTTTATAATACTGCATATCAAAAGATTATCGGTAATAACTAAATAATAATCAGTTTTAAGATTATTTTGTCGGAAGTACGAATTATTGTTATGTTTGATGGCTCGGTTACCATTACGCCGGAGACAACTGTTATGAGTTGCAAAAACTACGTAATATGAGAGCACTTTAGCGCTGCGAAAAAACGTAAATGCGTATTTAGTATCTATTTGAAAAAAGTCAAGATTTACAGCATTAATGTAAAAAAAGCGTTTATTGTTTACTTTGCTTTGTTTTGGATTATTTACATTCCTTTGTCTATTGAATTGCTTCAAATTAGAAACAAAAAAACAGTTTATTATATTATTTTGCATGAATTGTCTATAAGCAACGAGCTATGTAACTATGCCATGTAAATTCACAAATTTTTAAGAAAATCCCTCAGTTTTATAATAATTAAAAAAAAAAACATTGTATAAAAAATTGCATAGGTATTTTGTTTTTTTTTTATATTAACATTTAATACTTTTTATAAACACGGCTTTCAACGCACCTTTTTTATTGTTATAAATTGCGAGTCGAGCATGCCATACGCCTGATGGTAAGCGGTACGACCGCTCATGGACAGAAGCAATGCTTAACATTCCACTGCGTTCTGCCTTATTGCCATTCTGAGGCATAAGATGTTAAGACAATTATTAATAAATAAAATTTTATCACCATTAATATGTACATTTGTTTGGTTACAGGGGCGCCCGTAGCGTTCGCGCGGCGGCGTCGGGTGTACGCGGGGCGGTGTGCGGGGAGCGGAGGGCACGCAACATGCTTGCCAGCATTAAGGGCTTCTGGAAGGTCTGCCGATATGGCGACCTGTATATGGTACGTTACAGGCCAGTATTAAGGATGTATGTAGGGATTAGGAGTTTGACAACCCTGCTAGCCTAATAGCATTAGGATCTAGTATCGGTCTTATAATTATTAAAAGAATCATGTAATGATAAATGAATACCGTTAACCATAAACATATACATTAATTACGATTTGTCTTTTAGGCCTTTGAAAGTTTATAGGGTAAATAACAGGTGAGAGAAGAGTTTGAACTCCTAGCTTAAAAAGTCCCCGGCCGTAAAATGTTAGTTCACATCTAGTATCAAGACAGTGATACCACCTTGATCAGCCACAGCCTAACACTTACTAGAATCTTAATAAAACCTAATGTGACTTAACAATTATAGTTTATATATTATGATATATTCATTATAAATTTATTTTTCTTTCTCTACAATTTTAAATATTTAATAGAAGCAAAGATTTAAATAGATATTTTATTATTATAATGTTACTGCGCCGGCAACGTGTATGTCAAGGCGAAGGCCGACAGTTCACAATCGAATCTGAATGCATTCGATACTCGGCAACAGTTTCGACTATTTGGCATTGTGCGGCTCCATTTCAGGCTTTGTTTAGTATATCCATTGCACTAAATATATGAACAAAGCAATAGTTTGTGACTTATTGTGATACATTGCTAAACAGCATTTTAAAGGGACTGAATTGTTAGCAAACATTTCAATGATCAACAGTCACTCGTGAATGTGAAATGTATGTATTAGATGGTGTATACAACTCTTGATATATAATGTTTATACCGTTTAGTTTTGTTTATTAGTATGTCTATTAAAATAGAAATAGAATATACAGATCTGACAGTCACATACTACAGAGCTTAGTTACGATTCTGCGTAATGTATTTGTCTTATCAGCAATAATTTAAAGCCCCCAAAATATTCAAGCGTTAGATTGCATGAAGAATTGCTTAATTTATCACACAAAATTACTTATGAGACTTCGCGTCATACGGAGCTGCTAAATTATGCAAGTGAAAATGATTTTCTGCAACACCTTTATTAAAATACAAACCATTTCAAAAATTGTCCATGAAATCAGTAATGATATTGAATCTAACCACATGACGTCACAAAAAACCATTTACTATTCGTAATAACAGCAGGTCTAATGCGGAAGGCCCATAAAATTTTATTTCAAGCATCAACATTTAGAAGCTGATAAACAGACTAGCTAGGTACCAAGTGGTATTTACAAGTATTGACTTCAAATTGATTTATTAATCTATTAATTCTTCATCCACAGAAACCAAAATTATAGCTTCGGTATCTTAAATAGCAATTGCTTTTTATGTTCCCTTCGCCAGCAATGTTATTTTAAAAAAACATTTTTTTTCATTAATAAGGTCAAATTTTATAAAGCTGCAAAAAGAAAACAAATAAGCGACCTGAACGATAAAGTATGACGTCCTTTCCCATAGACAGTACTAATAAAATACATTAAAATAATCCGCAACATCATATCAGATTTCAGATAAAGTTGCAATGTGATGTAACCAAGGTTGTAACACAAAAACATGGTAAACAGATGGCGCAAAATAAAATAAAACAAACATCCAAGTTGCGTTATAAATATGACACACCATAAATGTTTTTGAAAATACACCGCATATAAGGCAACATATGATTTAAGCCGAGTGCACATATTTCGTACCAATCGATTTATCGGAATCATGATATTATTCGTCATATCGTATTCGTAACATACTTTGTATTTGGCTGTTGTCTTGCACCAAATTATATATCTATTATCTATGATATCTTAAAAAATATCATGCTAAATTGTCTATAACCGGGCCAAATTAAATTCGACATGTACCATTATTTCGAATTATACCATAGCAATCTCTTACTGTTTATCACGATTTGTATCATCCGTTCGCATTTGTGAGTATGATACGTGTCGGCATCTCATTTGAAGATCGAATATGGAAAATATGTATACCCGGCCTAAGATGTAGTAACAATCAAGAACAAAAAATTGCATAACGTTACATAAGGTATATATAAATATCGGAGTCCTCACGAGACTGCGGACCGGTTCCATTATTACGATGTTTTAGTGTATGCATCTAGAAGTACGTGGATCTTTTTTTATCCTATAAATAAATCGGAAATCGTGGTGCAATGTGGAATTTTTATTTATTTATTTTATTTACGCAAAACAGGTTTCAATTTTAAAGCCGTTACAATTATTACAAATAAGCTTATTTCTATCTTAACTATAACCCAAAACTTAACTAAACGAGAATACAACTATTGTAATATTATGAAAAAGTAAAACTATAAATAAAAAAATAAGATATCCAAAGAACCAAAAAAAGTACAAAAATATTTCCAACTAGCGAATATTATTTCACATGATTTGATTTACATTTTGAACTTACATAGAATTGTTTATTTTATAATTATTTTTTTTTATTTATCAATTTTGCTTATATTTCCAAATTGTACATAAATGCTATCAATCACACATCTTAAATTCACTTTATGATAAGTGTCGTTTTGTTGAACGGCCTCGATCGTATCGAAGAAAAAACATCCAAATTAAAAAAATACTTTTGCTGTAGTGGCACGGTCAGTTACTTTTAAACAGCTTCATAGAATACCGCAATTAATTCGGAGTATACACATGCCCCTAGGGACCAATAATTCTCGAATATTTGTGATCTATAGTCAGCTAGAATTCCGTGGGTTCTAACTAAGAATAATAACCGTGAGATGCCCTTAAACTTTAAGAATTATTTAGCAGCGACGTAATAGATAATGGAAAATTTATACAAACTTTCAGAAATGCCAAACGATGTCGGTGTGAGAATCTGAGTATCAATAAGTTTTAAGATTATATGAGTTGAATAGAAAAAACAAATGTCATGAGAGGTTCGTCATATATAAACCGGTAAATATAATTACTGAAATTGGTCATTATGCAAGAATTTATATTGTGTTTTAAGACCTATAAAATCATATTACCACTTGTTAACATATGTTCATACATAAATTGGTGCAAGGTAATTATATAAATAAATGCCACGGATAATTAATATGAGTATGTTAGTTGGGACAAATAAATATAATTGATTTCGTAGCGAACGTTTCGTAGCTGGTTAGTACGATCTGTGCCACACCAATTGCTACGCCGTAGCAAACGTAACCACGTCGATTTATTCAGCATTTCTGTTTCTATTCAACAACAACAAAATACTTATGATATTTATATTAATAATAAGTTTGTTATTGTGTTTTACTAGTCTGAACCTACACAATCTAAAGTAATTAAATATACACCACGTACAGTAAACAACGGTATTTAAAATCGATATAAAAACGCCTATTACAAGTGCAAAGTATATAACAATACATAATTCGGATAACATCTAACGCGGTAATTACGTGTACAAAAAACGGTTATGCAAGCGGGCTGGCATTGAGCGCGCGGTCACAGCTCGTCCGCGCGCGTTCAAGTTCAATACCGCGCCGCCGCCGCCCGCTACCACGGGTACGCGTAGTTAACTAACTACATATTAATTTATGTTAATTATTTGGATATTCATGTGGATACGTACGGGTTAACAAAACGGGGTGTCACATTAGAAATGGCTTATACGAAATGAACTTTGATTAAAACACACATTACTTATAAATTATCACAAATTATTAATTATTATTAATGAACAGCTCTGTTTTAAACCGACTTGTAATTTTTGTAATAATCAATATATTGTCAACTGGTTTTGAAAAGAGCAACACTAGTTTCTTGCCCGTTCTTCACTAGTGAAAACCGCTTTCCCAACCGGGTGGTAGATTAAAAAATTACTGAATCTAAATAATGTTGAAGATTTTCTATCTTCCATCCTAAAAATATTTTCATTTTCATTAGATTTATTTATATATCTATTAATTCATAATGCTAAATCGGTTTTGGTAAACAACTAAATTGTTGGATGATAGCACCGTTGATATGTATTCACATTTGATATTATATACAAAATAATAATAGGTGCATGAATATGCAAATTCGAAATGATTTCTAAAGCGACAAATATTTTTTTTTACCATTCCACGAATTGGTCACACGCTTCAAAGTATAAATACAAATTTTGTAAAAATTGTTCGAACATTTAAAATAATGACTTGTTTTGTTACACTATCTAAAATATATACAAATTATCTCAATAATTTAATAGTTACTATATATCTACTTCCTTTCACAGTATTAACGTAATTAAGTCTAGTTTTTATTTGGCACTAATTCAGGTTCAAAGTTCTATTTCTATGAAATGGTAGTAGTCGGCCTCGCACACATTGACTTGACGTGTAAAATTCAACTTAACAGTAATTCTATATAAAATAAGCTTTAGTCTAATGTAGGAATAGTAAAGAGGATAATCTTCTCTTAAAGATTCTAATGGAAACATCCGGTGAATACAAATTTTGTTACAGATATGTCTTTTTTTATTGCAAAGAATAGCAAAACCTAAGAATACCATGAAGCACAAAGAAATGCTTGACATTCTACGGCACTCGCCATCCTGAGACAAGGTGTTAAGTATATAAGTCCAGTAGTCACTCTGGATAGTGTCCTTCAAACCGGAACATAACGGTACATTTACACGCTGGTATGCTCTAACAAAAAAAGCTGTACAATGCAAGAGGGAGGTATTGTAATTTTTTTTAAATTTGCTTTGAATAGCGAGACGAGCATGCCGTTCACCTGATAATAAGCGATACGACCGCTCATAAACAGTAGCAAAACCAAACAACACCTTGAATTACAAAGCAATGCTTGGCATTCCACTGCGCTCGCCATCCTGAGACATAAGATGTTAAGTCTCAATATGTCCAGTAGTTACTCTGATTATAATGCCCTTCAATCCGAAACACAACAGTGCATTTACACTGATGTTTGACGGGAGAAATAGACACTGCGGTGGTACCCACCCAGATGGCCTCTCACATATGAGAGACCTACCACCACCAATTTAATGGATCTCAAATCGCGTAACAGAAAGCATTATGATATGACCGAAAAGTGGATTTTAGTGTGCTCTTAATTAATATGGTGCCTTTAAATCACCTATCGTAATTGTATGACGCAGAGAGAATTACAATGGTAGGGGTCGGTCATAGTTAGATGGTGGCGCAATGTTAAGGTCATTTATTTTCACTGAACGGGGTGAAGACATTTTTGGAGTGGATAACGAAAAAGCGGTCCATTAATGGGATATTATCGACACCTGACCAATGACCAAAAAGGTCAATAATAAAGTCAAACCCCACATGGGTTACTGACCTTTACAATAAAGAATAATAGGGTCAGGGCTAGTGTTGCCAGGTTTAGTTTTTGAAAATTCGGGACAGGATATTAAAATAAGCGGGATTATGAGTTCTTCAGCGGGACGCCTATTAAAGAAGAGGGCATTATTTATATTTCTTTGCTTTCATACATTATTACTTTCCCTCTTTCTAGCAGCATATACTTATCACATCGAAAAACGTCGCATCTCTAGAGGCTCTCAAAGACAATAGCCGTTTTTGGTTATTATTATAATAATGGAAGCGCAGCTCAACCACACTAAGTACCATATCTCTCGAGGCTTCAATTCATGAGGCGCCATGGTTTCATACCATGCATACATACATAAATTGACGCCTTTTTTCCAGAAGGGATAGGCAATGGTTTCTTAACTTACTCCAAATATTTCAAAACTTTTGCATTTTCCTGTAGCGTTTGCTGTTGCGTTCATCGAGTCATTCCTTAAATTCTCTTAAATCTTTATTTCCAAGATGAAAATTGATATTTTCCGACACGCCTTTGCACATGAATTCTGACAAATTATGCTCGCTATAATGCTCGTAGAGAATTAAGTGAAGTTAAGATGCGTTTTTCTTTTAAATTACACCTCAATGTACATATCGTAAAGTAAAATTCATTAGAGCTAGCTAATATTCACGAAGACATAAGTTCACTAACAAAATAGAAAACCTTGGAATTCGTGAACAAACCGCGAGAACTTATTCAAAGTCCTGTATTTTTTTTGGAATCAGCCTATGGAAACAACTTTAGAATCGAATTAGATACTAAGTAGGTTCATAATTGTAGGAAAATACGAAATACAGAACGGATTATAAATAAAAGTGTGTAATATTTAGTTTTTTATTCGTTATAAGAGGGGTGGTCAAAAAGCGGGACATTTGGCGTCCCGCCGAAGGTTCAATCGGGACGCGTCACCAAACCCCTGAAAATCGGGACGTCCCGCGTAAAGCGGGACACCTGGCAACACTAGTCAGGGCCCAGGCGTATAAATACAGATTGAATCTGGCCATCTGTTATTTAAAATAATTGTTAAGTAAGGCCTTTCCTTACCAGTGGAAAATTGTTGTAATTTATGGTTTGAATGATGTATCAAAATTAAAAAAATAAAGTATTGTCTTTGTTCTGTTTCCGACTTTCACGTGTTTTATTAGAGGTTATGGGCTTATCCCGAAATATTATCAGTTATTTTAGTTTAAAATAGATAATTAGTGGAATTGCGGAAACATGAGTACGAACTATATTGCCAGTGTTCCTAAACTAAAAGGAAGAGAAAATTATAGTGAGTGGAGCTTCGCGGCTGAGAATTTGTTGGTGCTCGAAGGGATGGACAATTACATCAAACCGACGCCAGATTCAGAAATTAAGCCGACTGACGATGCAAAAACAAAGGCAAAGCTAGTATTGACGATAGACCCGTCATTGTACGTGCATGTGAAGAACACCAAGACTTCAGCAGAATTATGGTCTACATTGAAGACTATGTATGATGATTCTGGGTTCTCTAGAAAAATAACCTTGCTGCGACATTTGATATCTATACGACTAGACAACTGTAATTCTATGGCGTCTTATGTGACTCAAATGGTCGAGACAGCACAGCGGTTGAATGGCACGGGATTTACAATCACAGACGAATGGGTTGGCTCATTACTGTTAGCAGGTTTGTCTGATCGCTATACACCTATGATCATGGCAATAGAACATTCTGGGATTTCGATAACGGCAGATGTCATAAAGTCGAAATTACTTGACATGGAAGAGACCAGTGACAATGACAGCATGGAAACCGGAGCTGCATTTGCCGCTCGAAATAAATTAAACTCTGGCAGCATTAATAAGCAAAAAAAGAATGGCGGTCTCTCAACGTCAAATAAGAAAATGGTGACAGCAATGACAAACTCATCTACGAAAGCAATTACATGCTATAAATGTAAAGAAGATGGTCATTATCGAAATCAGTGCCCGTTATTAAAGAAAAATAATAACAAATATGTATTTAATGTCGTTTTCCTGAATGGAAAGTTTAACAAAACAGAGTGGTACGTGGATTCTGGCGCGAGCGCTCACATGACGGCGAATGAATCTTGGATAAAAAATACGAACAATACACCAAGTTTACCTGAAATTGTGGTAGCAAATGAATCAAAAGTACAAGTTGTTTGTTCCGGAGACGTCGACATTGTGTCTGATTTAAATTTCGACATTACTGTGAAAGATGTGTTATGCGTGCCTAGTTTAACAACAAACTTATTATCAGTTAGTGAACTTATTAAAAATGGCAATAATGTCAGTTTTGATGAAAAACACTGCTATATACGAAACAAAAGCAATGTTTTGGTAGCCACAGCTGATTTGTCAGATGGTGTATATAAGCTTAGACTGCACACACGAAGTTCTATGTTGGCTGCACCCGCAGTAACTGGTAAACTATGGCACAGAAGGCTGGCACACATGAATAGCCAGGACATGAATAAAATGAGAAATATGGTGGAAGGTATGTCATATGAAAACAATTTTGACATAACCAAGTCTCAGTGTATAACTTGTTGCGAAGGGAAGCAGGAAAGATTACCTTTTACACATGTAGGTGAAAGAAGTACAGAGACGCTACATAGAATCCATACAGACATTTGTGGTCCGATGGAAACCCGTTCATTGAGTGGTGCTAAATATTTTATACTATTTGTCGATGATTTTAGCAGGATGACATTTATATACTTTCTTCGGAAGAAAAGTGAAGCATTTACTCATTTCAAGATATTTAAAACAATGGTTGAAAATCAGTTAAATAAGAAAATTAAAATATTAAGGTCAGATAATGGACTAGAGTACACAAACAAAGAGTTTGAGGATTATTTAAAGCAAGAGGGCATAATTCATCAAAAATCGAATAGTTATACACCTGAACAGAATGGCCTGTGTGAGCGAGCAAACCGTACTGTGGTTGAGAAGGCTAGATGTCTACTGTATGATGCAAAGCTGGAAAAAACATTTTGGGCGGAAGCAGCAAACACTGCTGTCTATTTAAAAAATAGATCCATTGCATCGGGACTTCAGAAAACTCCATATGAATTGTGGTATGGAAGAAAACCAGACCTAAGCCACATACGTTTGTTCGGATGTAAAGTCATGGTACATATTCCTAAGGAACGTCGTTTGAAATGGGATAAGAAGTCTGCAGAGCACATATTAGTTGGCTATAGTGAAAATGTTAAAGGCTACAGGCTGTACAATCCTGTGAAGAAGAATCTTGTTACCAGCAGGGATGTTATCTTTATGGAAGAAGAATTAGATAGTAAAGAAAACAATCAGGAGCTAGCTATCTGGATTCCTAATGAAGAGACACCTGCAGTTGGCATACAGGAGGAGCTTATTACAGATTCAGTGGGGGAAACATCACAGAATGTTTTAGACCCCGATGACTATCATTCAGATTCTTCTGTATATGAGGATGGGAGTGAAACACTGACTAAATCTCCAACTACAGATGACTTGACACAAGAAGTTCAGATAACATCAACCCCAGAGCAGGAGTCAGTATTGCCTAGAAAGCGTATGAGAAAACAACCTGATCGATATGGTTATATATGTGTTTCTAGTACTGTTCCAGCTTCTGAAGAAATTGTGTTCTCAGAGGCTCTCGCAGGGCCTGAAAGTGCGCAGTGGATGCTTGGGAGCTTGTTGACAACCCAGGTGATGTGACAATTGTGAAGTGCAGGTGGGTGCTTAATAAAAAATATGATGTGGACAATAATGTTCGGTTCCGGGCAAGACTTGTGGCTAAAGGTTTTTCGCAAAAACCTGGCATTGACTACACTGACACTTTCTCGCCAGTAGTTAGACACTCTACACTAAGATTATTATTTGCCCTTAGTGTTAAGTTGAATATGTCTATTCATCACTTAGATGTGACTACAGCTTTTTTAAATGGTTTTTTGAAAGAGGACATTTACATGTCAGTACCTGATGGCTTTGTGAACAAAAGTGGGGGAAAGGTTTTGAAATTAAAACGAGCAATTTATGGCTTAAAACAATCTTCTCTTGCATGGTATGAGAGAGTTAAAGATTTACTTTGTAAATTGAATTTTAAAAATAGTCAATATGAGCCTTGTTTGTTCACAAAAACAAAGGGTAAAATTAGAATTATTGTGGCCTTATATGTAGATGATTTTTTAATTTTCTCTAATAGTTCTGTTGAAATTGATAATTTGAAACATGTTTTGGGTGCAGAATTTAAATTAAAAGATTTAGGACCTGTGAGACAATATTTAGGCATGAGAATAAATGTTAATAAAAATAAAAATGTTATAACTGTAGATCAACAACAGTATATTGAAAGGTTAGCTTCTAGATTCAATATTTCAGATTGTAAAACTTATAAAACCCCAATTGAATGTAAGTTAAATGTTAAGAAAGCTGATGAATGTGTATCTGATCTTCCATATCAAAAGTTAATTGGATCATTAATGTATTTGGCAGTACTAACTAGACCAGACATTTCCTATTCTGTTAGTTTTCTAAGCCAATTTAATAATTGTTACAATCATACACATTGGCATTATGCTAAACGCATTTTAAAATATTTGTTAGGTACAAAAACATATTGTTTAACATTTTGTAAAGATAGTAGCAAGTTACAGGGTTTCGTGGATAGTGATTGGGCTAGTGACGCCTTAGACAGAAAGTCCTATACAGGATTTTGTTTTACAATGTCTGGATCTGCTATTTCATGGCAAAGCAGGAAGCAAAGGACTGTATCTCTCTCTAGTACAGAGGCTGAATATACTGCTCTGTCTGAGGCAGCTCGGGAAGCAGTATATCTTAGAAACCTTCTTCAAGAAATTATAGGTAGTTTTAGTATGATTGAGCTCTATTGTGACAATCAAAGTGCATTAAAATTGTCAGAAAGCAATCAAAGTCACAATAGATCGAAACACATTGATGTAAAATATCACTATGTAAGAGATGTTGTTAATAATAATTATATAAAAATTCTATATTTATGTAGTGAAGAAATGACAGCTGATATTTTCACCAAAGGTTTATGTCCTGTTAAACATTATAAGTTTCTGCATAAATTGGGAATTATACCCAAATAATTTATTTTTTGTTTATTTTGATAAGTGGGGGTGTTGTAATTTATGGTTTGAATGATGTATCAAAATTAAAAAAATAAAGTATTGTCTTTGTTCTGTTTCCGACTTTCACGTGTTTTATTAGAAAAATACATGTAATTTATTGTATCTAGCATTATTCTGACTGATTTCAGAGATCAGATGCTTTGTAAATATTCTACAGCAGATCTTCGGCATCCTCAATCGCATGACATTAGAAACAAGTAAAACGGAAAAATGTAGTTCCGAGCGATTGTCGTAAATTATACGAAATTATGTGAACATTACTACGTTTTTGTGCGACTAACTCGAATACAATTGTAATTACGTTCGCGGAGTTAAAAAACATCGGAAATTGGCGGTTCAGTTGCGCGGGGAAAACCTGAAAATTTATTATAATTGTAGTATTTTTTATTTTACAACACCATATAGAGCTGGGAATTAGAAGAGATAAAACATATGTACATAGAATTATTTTTATTATTAATTATGGCTTTTCTTGCAATAGCTTGAGGTCATTCGGGATTTTAGATGTGAAAAAAATGAAGATGAAATTAAAAGACTCAAAAAAAGTAAAACCTACTTGTTTAAAATCAACCATAAACTTAAAGAGTGGAAGTTAACTATCAGAGTTCATCTATCAAAGAGTGTAATGTTTATCAAACTACTTTTTATGGTAAAATGAGTTTAAGTAAAAAGATACCGACTCGGCTATACTTCATTTATTAAAATTAATGTTAATATTGTATAATAATAACGCGGTCGTGAAGTTTTAGTTACGAAAACCTGAAATTGTTAATGTTCAGTTTTAGCGGACTTACAAAAGAAGTGAGTATTATGAAATTTAAGAAGAAAACAATATAAATACCAATTTCCAACTAAGATATACAACAAAGTAAGAAGGTATTGTTTTTTTTGGACTACGTTTTTATTCTTTATATCTTATTTATATATCGCACGCGGCAAAATCATACCTTACAGAATAATTCCATTAGCATTAATTATATTATGATCTTGGAAACGAGTAATACAATATTTTATCAATTCAATCTTAAGCAAATTCAGACTGAGTAACAAAAACAAATAAACAAACTTGTCTGAATGCAGTCAATCTTCATATGAAATCAAATCTCAGTCAAAATACGAAGTTGCGATTTAAATTTTTAATCCACGATATTAGTCTAATTAATTTATTACTCGATAAGGACAAGGACGCCTCGGCGAGCGTAGTGTAGGACGCCCTCTAACAAGGTGGAGTGACATTCTGAAGATGGCTGGTAGCAGCTGGAGACGATAGGCTGCAGATCGAGCCCAGTGGCGTGCCATACGAGAGGCCTATATCCAGCAGTGACGGGGATCGGTTGATAATGATGATGATGACGATAAGAAACAGTAGTAGTGCTAGTGTTGGCGAAAGCGCTGTTGTTAAAATAATAATAATGGTTTTTCTCTGTTCACATTTTATTAGATTGGAAAAGTCTATACTATTAGGTTACGAGTTTTAATCTCTGTTGTTTATATATAAAACACATCTCAAAAAATGCGTTAAATGTATATTTTGTGAAATTTTATATTTAGTTCCAATTTTCGCCACACGCCTATATATTTTATATCGGTCGTATCGATCCGTATCTTAAATATCAGTGACATTAATTAAGTGCTATCAAAGATTATTTTCGGAAACCTGTCCATTCTATTTGCATACGAAACTTGTATTATTAACTCGTTTTTCAAGTGTTGTGTAATGAAAGCAGAATAAAATCAAGGATAAATTATTTTGTATGCGTGAAATTTGCGGAAGCGGATATTGCGTGTTAACTTATTGTCAGATGTGGGGTTCGGTTCCTGACGCTGATTTTTTGTTTAGTTTTTTCCTTAATTATTTGTCTAATGAATGGTTATAGAATTACGACTAGTCAAAAAGTGACTACACAGAAATAAAAAAAAAAATACAATTTTAGTAAGAAAATGGTACAAGTCTGCCTTAAGTAATTCATAAGCAATTTTTCTGTAATAATCTTCTATATTACATCAATTAAAGTATAATAAACCCAGGTAGCGTCTGAAGCATTGTACCAAGCTATTTAAAATTAAACAATTGAATGCATGTTTGATGATACAGGTGTATTATCTCATTTTACATATAGTAGTTTATGTAATTTATAAGCATTATGGGCAAATAAAATTACAATTGTAATCAATTTAATGTAATGCTTGGATGGCATCAGCAATTGATAGGGATAAGTGGAAGGAGTTGAGGGAGACTTGCCCAGCGGTGGGACAGAATAGGTTATTAAAAAAATATTATATTATATTAGTAGATAAACAAAACAATTGTGTAATTTCCTAAATATTACAGTTCGTTTGATGTAATTTATTTAATTGTGTTTTCCTATACTGATAATTTAAAAACGTAAATATTGATTGTGTAAATGAATTACATAAAGGGAAATAAGGTGGTCAACACAGTAAGCGAGAAACGTTTGTTTTCTTATACGCTTACAAATAAAAAAATATAACCAGGTATTCAAATGAATGGTAAATAACGAATAAATAAAGACACCCAACAGTCACATACATAGTCCTGGCCCTACACTAAGGTCGCGGCCTCGTGGGTGTCAGGAACTACGAGAGACTTTTCGGTCTGGCAAACACTCAGACCCGAAACAAATACCTGTGGTTCACACAAATATCTCTTTCGGTGCGGGGATTGAACCCGCGGCCTCTCGTTTCATAGCGTCTTACCAACTGCACTACGGAGGCTGTCATAATAAATAATTTCTATGTGTTGCTATGGGTATAAACCTGTAAGGTATATTTCGCACGCTTAGAATTAAAGAGACCTAACTAAAATATCTTATTTTTTGGGAAACGTTCTTTAAAGATTTCTAACATAAGATCTATTCTATCTAATATTTTTTTTGGATTCGGTCAGTTTAATTCTAAATGTGCGATTTAATGAATACAGAACGAGGTACGAGATCTTATCTCTATACAATTGTATTTGCGTCCATATTACTCCAATTAACGATCATTTAAGTATATAATTGTTTTATACTACAGTACTAAAAATATCGCGCGCATTTGATTTTATCACTGATTTTTTATGATATACATGAATATTTTTTACTGGATGTTAATGAGGACGATATGTATGCTGTATACATCCCATATGAGAGCGTTTTTGTTATGTAATTAATTTACATAATTTATAAATAGAACGAAGAGTATTACATAACTTAGTAATAAATTTAATAGTCGGTTTATTGTTAGAGCGATGTTGATACGAATTTAAGTTAAAGAGTTATTACGTCTAATAGCTTATTATTTATGACTTCGTGAATAACAAAAGAAATATAATAATAAAGTATACAAATATGTACTGTAATAAATCTGTAATCAGAGAAGTAAACGTGGTTAACTTTATTTGAGTATTTTTTGGTAAGTAAAAGATTTATGATCGAAGTTGAAAAATATTATGGCCAATTTTGATTTGATGCCAAGGATTTTAAATAATACGCGTTAGTTTAAATCGATTTTAGATATAGATTGCTATGTTGTGCAATATTTGTCCATCAAACGAATATGGCCGATTTAATTACAATATCAAGAACATTTTATACAAAATTGGAAATTAGAGTAAGGTTTGAGGAGTTAGACTTGAAAAGTTAAGACGCAATTGATGCTTGACAGTTTGCACAACTTCAAAGTATAAGTTACAGTGAGTGTACTGTTGGAACTTATGTTTGAGATGGCAATAGGATAATATCAGTTTTACTCATAAAATAAGTTACCTTTGCAATATTTCTAGACTTTTACGAGGCGTGACCTTCAAAGTTATAGCTTTTTTTTATGGTATGCTAATTGTCGTCATCTGGTGTTGGATGGCGGTGACCACTTACCATCAGACTGTCCGCCTACTCATGTACCACCTACTCCATAACTGCAGCGTCATAAATGCTGTTTATGTGTACCATCAATCAGCGATTAAGATGTGACGCGCGTGTTTCGAATAACGTTTATCGAATTCTCCGCAGTCACGGCAGGTTTACACGGCCGATCTTATTAATGAAAATGCTACCAATGACTCACTTATACGTGGGCAAATGTCAAATAAACTATAAATCAGTAAGCCGATAAATATGTCAACGTATTTATGGACACACGTGCATGATTTGATAAATTAAAGTTTTTGCTGGTCGTAGATTCTCATGTGTGAGAGGCCGCTTGGGTAAAGTAACCGTGATATCTATTTCTCCCGCCAAACAGCAGTGTAAATGCACTGGTGTGTTTCAGTTTGAAGGACATTGCAGCCAGAGTAACTACTGGGCATATTCATCTAATGTCTCAAGATGGCGAGCGCAGTGAAATGCTTAGCAATGCTTTGTAATTAATGGTGCTGTTTAGTGTTTGGTCTTGCTACGTCTAAGGTTGTATCGGGCTATAGATAAAATTGAATCCATAGGAATTTTATTAAGGGAATCAAACGTGACATATACAGATAAAAATATAAGTACAAGTACATCGATCGGGTATATTTCCATTCAAAAGGCACACGACAACCAAGTCTTATAGTACAAAAAGTAATAAATCGATTAATTTGCAGAGATCCGATTTCGTGCCATGTTCAATGTAATTTGTGACGGTTTACATTGTTTTATGGGGTCATCTCGATATCTGATTTAGTTCTAGATTAGTATTCAATGATTTAGAACGTGTGCATTATGTTCGTAATACTGTGACGAGGTGAATCTATAACGGTTTCTTAGATTTACGCGAATTTTACATTTGGAAATAAAACTATCATTTACGGATTTCATCGCAGATTTGGTTTAATTTTTACATTTTTTAACTTCCCATTGTTTCGATTACCTTAAGCAAAGATTAAAGTAATTTATGTAAAAATTTAATCAAAGCCGCGATAAATCCGTAAATAATAGTTTTATTTCGAGGTGAATCTATGATGCGAACATTGGAACGCTATTATCTTTGTCTCTTCGTACCTTTTTAACAAAATTTAATTATGCATAATTTACATCCATTCCACGAATATAAACTGCTTCCAGAAAAATAGGTAACAGAATATATAAATAATAATTACGCATTGCCACAGAATTCTATGACACCACTTTAGATTAGAGTATACCTGTTTAATTGTTTATACCTACTGGAAACAAATTGCGTCTTAAATGAAATTCTTTAATACTTCTATTGTAATCCGGCAAAATCTGAATAACAATGGTCAATTGGTATATTTATATATTTATAAAAAACATACTTAAATTTAAAAAAAAAACCTGATATATTACATTAAAATAACAATTTGCCATTAACCATATAAATTACACGGTCCTTAATCAGTTAAACAAAAAAAAGTAATAAAAAGTATTAAAACATAAAAGTGCATGTAAAAGTCAATTTGTATGATTAATGTTAAGTATCTCGGTCACACTGTCATTAAGTTTTTGCATGACTTTTCAACAAATTAAAATACTTTTTGCTTAACCTGATAAGTGACCCAAAAATCATTCGTTTCATATTTTGGTATCATACATAATACATACATAAACTCTCGCCTTTTTCCCAGAAGGGGTAGACAGCGGTGCTAGCAGCAACTATTATAATCACGTTTCGCCTTGTGTGTTCCGTCCCACGATGTGATACGGGGCGAGCCTATAGTCATATCGGGCATAAATTCTTGACTCTGGGCGGATAATGAATTGAAACATCGTCTATCACTTCGCCCGATCCAGGATTCGAACCTGAGACTCCAGCTTTGTAATCACACCGTAGTATTACCACGTCACAAACGCACTCTTGGTCCTATTTTGGTATCATAATACGAGTATATACTCTATTCGTTTGTACAAAACGAACAGAGATTGATTCGATTAGAGAATTCGAGAATCACTAGGTTTATTTACAACTTTTTTTTATACAGTAATATATGAGATCTAGCCAGGGTTTAGTATACATTTGGTTATGGTTGTTTTACTAACAATGTATTAAAAGTATTCATTTTAGTTAATCGTATGAAATGCGAGCGGTAGTGTGGGGGCGGATGACGCTGATGTGAAATGTACTCTCTGTCTAATAAATCTTCAGTAATCGATGTGAAAATATATATCGACGTAGGCAAAACCGGATCTGAATGCTAGTTTGGAAATATGATAATATAAAAAAAGTAACATGAATATTATTTCCACTCGTCAACACTCCCACTGCATTAGAACAAAAACTGATTAACATAATGGACACGAGACAGTCGACGGTCGCGCGATCTGGAACCTTCTATAGTTTTTATGTGTTAATTGATACACCTGTGCATTAACATATTATCGAATATCGGTACATGTGTAATAATAGCCGCGGTACTGACTCTCGGCCAAGACTTTAATGTCGCTGACCCGACTGACGCTTTGGCAAAACATTGTCGTTTGTCGCGTGTAAAACGTTTTTATTAACTACGCAATAGACTTTTATGGGACTTGTTTGGAATTCAGTGCATTTTAAATATAGGTGAAGCTTTCTCCTCTGTAACAGACAAATAAAACTAAAATTAATTTATCGATCTCTTCATATTGCGCTGACAAAACAGCAAAGAATAGCATCCGACGATGTAATAAAGACCTTATGAAAATCCTCGTGGTAGGCTTTAGTTTAATATTAGATTTCCTGTGGCTGAATTAATTGCAATTCGTAATACGTTTTTTTACTCTCATAATAGTCCATTAAAAGACAATAACATTGAATCTTAATAGTTTTATATAATATTACTTAACCTGCTAAAAATACTGTTCTGTTACCTCTAGATCAGGTTTTTTATTAAACAAAAACCGTGCGAACGTATCGTGTCTTAGTAACCTGTCTATTTACAGCCGAATTATATTAATTCATATTAAAATGTCAGCTCCAACGATTTTATTATCAACACGGTTGAAATCGATAAAAAATTATATAATAGATAATAAATAAATCGTCTAATTACAAAAAATCATCTTATTACTTTTTCATATTTACATAGCCACTTGTCAAATAAATCAATAGACAAACGATATAGAACAGAAAGAAAAAAATAAAGCTTCGAAACAAACAAAAGCTTTCGACAATGATCTCGGGCGAGTACTAGGCTCGCATGACTCGCGCGGAGTTCGAATGCGGCCGAGTGAAGGCAACAACGCACGGTCAAGGCTGTCCCGCTCTCGATCACCGCTCGCATATCCTTCCGACTCATGAGAGCTTGGTACTGCGATGTATTTAACCGTACCGATCGTTTCCGTTGTTTTTGTTTCCGGTGTTTTTATGAATTATATTGAAAGCTCCTTTAATAATATAATTAATTGTCTATGGCTCTAGTCTGCATGGAGGTTGTTTTTTGTTTTGCCGGTAAAACATGAAGGCAAGGAACATGGCTGAGTAAATATTGCCCACAATGATAACAGGTGGATATAAACAATGTAACGGGACGGTATTGTCGGGCGATAGGAGCGCGCGGGTGCGACACGCGTGGAAAACACTGGCGGCCTTACGTTCACTGCACGGCGCAGACTGCGGTGCACTGTGTACCACGGGTTGTTAACCGCTAGATGAGACACGTATTCATTATAATCTATTAAATTATTTTGTTTTTTTTTAATTATAATTATAACAAAATATTATAAAGTAATTTCTTTTCGTTTTGTTTTTATTGAGTTGCAATTAGTCGCCAGACTTTTATCAGCTGAGTTATGGCAATAAATAAATAAATAATAAATGTAAAAATATGATAACATATACCGTGAATTCTAATAAAATACACAGAATAAACATTAAGATTAGCGATAATATATAATGATATTGTTTACGTAACAATGTTTAAGCACTTATAACGCCAAAATCATTACTTTAAAGAAACATATTATGTAAACGTTGTTTCACCAATATTCAAAACAATGCCTTGAACCGAGAAGAAGTTCACTGAACCTTAATTCTAATTTTATCATGATGAACTGAGTCATTGAACATAGCATTATGCAATAATTTAAAATAAATACTATTTGTAACAAGATTACTAGGAGTTAAGGCCATTTATTAACAAACTCCCGTTTATGACTATGGCGTGAAGATACAGTACTAGATTACAGTTTTAGAACGAGGTGTGTCTAGAATTAAAATTGAGCGCTGCATTCACAGCCTACCTCGACGGAACAAAACAACTTAATAAAATATACATAATATGATTTAATATTTTTAAATGATAATTCCGGATATATCGATATAGCTCGACAATTTCACGTGGACAAGTGGCTATTTTCCCGCACGACGGGTCCGCGCACGATGGGGCGCGGTCCTGAGCCGCTTCCGTCACAGCTTTATTTCCGTATGTGCACCAATAAATAATATAAAATCGGCGCGCCCGCCACCGCCGCCGCCCAGTGTCCGTTGCAATCCACACAAAACAACGTTGGGATGTATAATTACAAATATATAGAGAAGTATTTCGACTCGATTGGCGCCAATTTGACTGTGAGTATTTGTGTCTTATTAATCAATGTAGGCTTTTGTATGTCAACGTTTGTTTCAATTGCAAAGTTTGTGCGTATTACTCAATCATCTCATAGTGTATTATTTGTATAATATTGCTATTTTTTTAAATATTTTCTAGTTATCTTACTTTAAATAAGTAAAGAATAATATTATTCTCAAATCTTAATACTATAACATGCGTTTCAGTTTCAGCAATTCATTTGGCATTTTACTTGCGAAATGCGAAGTTTATTCAAAAGCTTATTCAGTTGTTCAAATTTTCATACTCTTAGAAGCTCTAAAGTAATTCAATATCGCGACACTAGCCATAACCTGTAAAGCAAACATACTTTTTCCTGTAACCTATTTCCGCCTCCACTATCTTTTTAAACAAAACATTACCTGTCCTGGTCCATCTCACCCCATTAAATAATGTGTATAATCCGTACAAACCAATGATAAATAAAAAGGATTACAATCGCGATCAACCTTTGTGATACGTGGTAAAGTTCAACGTGTGTGTCGGTCGCGAGTCGCGCACGCAAGGATAACGAGTAGGTCTCGATATTACTGGCTGAACTCTTATGATATATGATCGCATATACTGTTCGGAAACATGTTGATATGTGTATTAGAAGATTTAAAAAAAAGAATAGACTTTGATGTAGATTGGTTATGGCAATTGGTCGGCTATAGCCTACTATAATTGATTACCATTGGTATAATTAAGGTTGTTGGGCTTAAGATACTATTGACATATTTGTAAATGGTTTGTTAAATCCCTGCCTACGTCAACAAAGCTTTTTTTTTTTATGTTATAGGGGGATATGTTATAGCTAGACAATTTGCTGAAACAAAGCAATATTCAGCAAGATAAATAGACTTTCTCTTATTATATTAGTTCCCTCTTCATCAAAAGTTTCGGGTTGATGTGTGTCGAAGTTTATAAATTTAAGTTGTAAATACGCTGTTATTTATACATTCATTTTATGGAAAATATTTAAACGATTTTTTAAGGTTGATGTACTTTTTGCCTTCAATAGAACAAGTCATTAACACACAGCAATATATAATTAGTAATTGCGACACTTACTACACAATTTGCGTTGTATAAACCGTTTATGATTGATTTCCGGTGATTTCGCATCACAAGCTTTTTATCACACAAGAAAATTGTTATTTAATTTTTTGCACGTTCACGCTTATTCACGAAGAGGTAGGCAGAGGGATAATGATCCTACAGTTAATATAGAGTCAATTTCCCAAGGTATCACAGTTATTTTTATCGTCATGACTGTATCAGCCCATATACGTCCCACTGCAGGACACGGGCCTCCTGTTCAATCAAGAGTACGACTGAGAGTGGTTAGGCCTTATAATCCAGCACGCTGGCTCAATGCGAGTTGGCGCCAAATAAAATTTCCAAACCCGAACACCTCGATATGAGTCGTTAAGCTAAACAAAACAATTGAATATTTTTTCCATTGTCATAAAAAATCTTGTCGCAAAGTTAATGGCGTCAATTTGTGCAGGTTTTAATTGTGATCAATTTGCTTGTCATCCGAGCAAATAGCATGCCATATTTATAATGTAATTATTTTATAGACATAGTAAATTTGTCGCTGTGTTGGATCACTAAGGCAATATGTTAGCAACATCGGACTTTTGAGTCCATTTCACATTATTTATTTTTATCCTTTAATGTATACTATATGTACATTTTAAAATAAAACATTATATTACATAGGAGTACAAAAGGCGGTCGTATCTACTTGGGAATTTTGATGGACATAAGAGATAGAAAATAAATAGCAGGAAAGAGTAACAAACACCCATACTTACAAACTTTCGCGTTTATGTTATTAGTAGGTAAGGAAGTAAGGATGTGTTGAGACAACGTTCGATGACTCAAGTTTATATTTATTTCTAATATCAGATAATATTGTTTGAGTATTTTTTACCATCAAATGAATTATTAGATCTATAATTAATGACAATTATTTAATTAAAATCGTGTTTAAAACTGAGCTTGTTGGAGAAGGAGAAATAATAAGATAATATCACTGTTTTATATTAAAAGTTTATAAAAGTTATGTTTTTGGACTTAAAGCTAAGTCCGCAAATATTTTTTTTTGTCTTTTTAAATCAAGATATCAAAGTGGTTATATATCATCACGATGGGGGTTTGTACCCTTATTTTAACCAACTCGAGTGCTGCAAGATTCAGCAACTAGTTCGAAATAATGACAATCGTTCCGCTAGTTGAGCGCCATTACAACATGGGCGGCCACTTACACAAACTGCTTTGCAAGTGCAAAATTATTTAGTTTTCAGCAAAAAACAACATCAAAACAACACACGTGCTCCGACATGTGCGAACCTATATATAATTAGGATTTCTAATATTATTTGGGCAAAAGTAAGAAATCTATAATATTATCATAATCATATTTGCAAACAAATGGATATTTTTAATGCACGCGTTCGGATGAAATGTCGGTAAACATCTTCCTCTTGTTCATGTTGTTTTAGTTCTAGTATATTTTTATGTAAATTGTTTCGTGGAATTGTCTTTACAAAAGGTTCATTCACGTCATTTGTATTCGTTTTCTTTTCCTCGTGATAAATAATATAAATTATTTTGTTTTTAACCAAAATTTTCCAAATCTTAAATTTGTCATTTTACACCTTAGGCAAGTTTAGTTACCGCGAAAAATTAGGCGTATTACCATCGTTATTACGAATATTCCGATATCATCGTGTACTCGATAGTCATATATTGTTTTTAACTGTGATGATTTTTAACATTGATGATGATGATGCATTTCTCTATAAAAACACCTAGAGTTACCAGCATGGCATGAAGGCATTAGAGGTATAGCAGATTTTACGATCAGAAATTTTACACGCGTATACGTCACGTGGGAAAAGAGAAGAAAGAGAGGGTAGATATCGTGAATGCGTATGAATGACTGAAATAGAAACAAAAATTTTGCTACGGTACTTTTTTGTAAACATGTAGGCGATGTACAATCAGAGCAACTTTAGTTGAAGAAAGCCGTCAAACTCAATAAAATTTCATTTCATTCTCAATCGTCGCAGATGAAAGCTGTTGTTGCATTGGCAACTTTTATCATAAGTTGGTAAAATGTTGATAATTACATTTGACAGAATTTGTTTAGTGTACATAGCGCCATAGTTACCGGTGTCCCTACCATATCTCATGGGGTTAATCTGGGTCCTAGGCAATCTTCAGAAGTCTATCGACAATTAAACTGTACATCTCGTCATGCGACACGATGACAGTGTTGCATGGGGGCGCCACGTGCGCGATGTTTTGTCGCCGGACACGTTTCGAGATAAACATCGGGGCATTCACATGTTTGTCCGACATTACACAATGTTGCTGAATTTCTAACGTTAACTCTCGTGATACAAAGGCCTGAGGTTTGCGCTTGTGGGGTTATCAGGAGAGTCCCAAGTGTTATTATTATGTTGTTTTCAGTCTATCAAACTTGCAATGTAAAAGCTGATTGCGTAGAATATAAACTGTATAATGAGTAATATTAAATTGAGACGATGGATTATCTGGTTTAATAAATCCTACTACCATTTTGTGGGGTTAAATGGATTTGTAGCTCTTTCAATGAATGGTAATAAAAAAAGATAATGAAACGCATCAGCTTACAAACCCGTGGTCTAATCTCGAAGTTAAGGAAATTACTTTTTTAGAATCAGCATCACTCTAATTGACATCTAAGTCATTGTTTAGCTCCCAAGTCACGTTGCTAGCAGTAGAGCAAGTCATCCCGGCGTAATGTCAGCTAGATATAACTCACACCGCCCAACAAAGTGGCGGTTACATCCACCACAACCTGCATCGCTGAATGATTACACTTATCATTTGTGCGCGCAACGAGCCGAAGCGTCCGCGCAGACATGTGACGGAAAGTCTGAATGTACGCTCTTTGGTAGATAAGAATAGTAATGACTCTCTGTGACGCAGTTGGTTAGGCGCCGATTGTGAAGCGAAATGCCGCGGGTTTGATTCCCGAACGAAGACAAATGTTTGTGTGGCCCACAAGTATTGTCCCCGTGACAATACTTGTGGGTGTTTGTGAGAATGAAAGTCTCTTGTAGTTTCTGGTAAACATGATATAAGACTTAATTGATCTGAATTTGGTTGTCAGGATTATGCATGTGACTGTTGGGTGTTAATTACTATTATTAAAACTCAGGCATGACAAGTTCGCTAGTTAAAATCAGCCACCATAACATATTTAAAAGACTTAGACTGTGTCTCACAATTTTATGGGACTTCCAACTTTCTTTAAAATTACTATTCTTTCAATGTCTAATTTAAGTAAAAAAATCGATAAAAAGTACACTTTGCTCGTCTTAGAATATTTTGCATCCTTTAGATTAGTCCTGATTGATTGGAGAGCGTACATCAAAGTATTTGTATCGAATTGATACTCATTGTAATACGAAGGCTGTCATGTCATATTATTGTTGATACAGATTAAAAAGCAGTTTCTAGTGAACTAAGTACATAGTAATCTCTTAAACAGGTTGTCACTGTTGCGTGTGTTTAATAGGAATTATTAAGGCTTAAGTGACCGTTATGTTAACGGATTTCGCGATTAATCGACGACAAAAAACTAAATGAAATAGAATCATGAATGCATGTACAAAATACTTTGAATGGCAGCGGCCAATGACCAAAAAGTTTGATAAAAAGCTATTTAAATAAAAAATAGATCACTCGAGATATAATGCGATTATCTGGCACACGATTTAAATCAAATACTGACGACAGTAAAATTCGTGTTTCGTTTCTTTGACACTCAAAATTATGAGTTTAATTTCTGTTGTGCAAAAGGTAGTATCGCTTCTTAAATAATTGTTCTTTGAACTAATAAATTGGCCTTAAGCAGTGATACACAAGGCGACCTGTTATTTCACAGTAATAGTCGTTTAAATTTTACTAGTATATATAGGTCCCATTTAAATATTCTGTCCCTTTTTATGCTCTACATTAGTAGGTGTAAATATTCTTATCAATTAGTGCAAACAAATTCAATATTTTATCATACACTACCAAAATGGTATCCAATATTTGCTACAATGTTAAAACTTCAAATTAAAAACCTAGATGGTAGATTCCTGGTACGAATATTTAATATTTATTTAGCCATATGCTACGTATCCACTTGTTATTTGCTCAAACGAAGTCCATTAAAGATAAATCATTTAATTTAATCGCTCTCGGCATATAATATCATAGTTAAGTCTATGCATCGACTAGACTAGTGTCCAAAAATAGATCATTAAAATATTGGGATGGGAACGTGCAATATTCAAAGTTAGATTAGTGCTTTAATTTATGAATCATCTTATTATTTGACACATTTATATCTTCCTAGTTATTAATTTATAGTTTGTATCTGTTGACAGTAGTTTGACCAGGGTATAATGAATGTTCACAGGTGCTGGCGGCCCTGGCCGCGCAGTCCATCAACATATCGGTGGGTTTCTGTCAAGGCTTCTCGGCAGTTCTGCTGCCCCAGTACTCGCACGAACATCCGACCATCTCGTACGAACAGAGCTCATGGATCGGTGAGTTTACTATTATTTATTATCTACATAATTAAAATTAAGTTCACTTAGTATCAATACAACAATAGGAAAAACTGTGGATTTTCACATTACTTGATTCTTACATACCAATTTCACTTCATCCTCTTTCATCAATTTCTTCAAGCATTCTCATCCTCCTTTTGTACTTAACATTTATAGTATTATATGTTATTTAAAAATAGACTCACGCGCATAATTTCACAGCCGTGAGATTTTTCGCGATCTACCTTCCAAAATTGTTAACACTTACTCTGTATACCCTTAAGTATACTACGACATTACAAATATTTGAAATACTTATCACGTTTAACCCCCTAAACTTCCGTTCCAATTCTTAAACGTAATCATTACAACGATTAAAGTTGCATTGTCATTATAGTCTTTAACAATAACCTTCATTGTGAACTCATAGGCGTTGTTTCAACTCTGCGTCACTATGTTTTCCTGGTACATGTTCAGAAAGTTAAACAGAACATTTAGATTGTCTTCATTCAAAATATATTCAAGACCTCTTTGTTACCAACATTACGACAGACAAGACAACAACTGATTTGTTAAGTAATATTGTGTGCCAGTCAAATGATTTATTTATTACCACTTTATTTCATATTTTATGCAAAAGTTGTCTAATGTCTGAGGGATTATCTGGTCGAAGATAAGTACATACATAATTGTCACGCCTGTACCCCATAGAGATTAGACAGAGACTATAGACCGCCACTTTGCTCGATCCTGACATATTACTTTCGCTTCATCCATTTTCATCAACGTCTTCATGCATTCTCTTCGGTTCAGGGTACTTTTGGCCTGACCCTTGTTGAGGGTATCACCGATTTGGGTGGTGTATGTTTGGTGAGGTCGACCCCTACCGACTCTTCCATCCACACTCGCATTATAAATTAGTGGCTTGTTAATTTGGCAGTAAAGTACTTATAAATCTTTATAATCATCCCAGAAAACGGGTTGTATAAAGCTGGAATAATACTGCTAGAAGAATAATAGGTATTGAGGTTCGTAACGGCGTAATCAATAGATACACTATGATACTATGCATTTTTGCAATTACTAGATCCGGATCCGTATAAAAGTTTATATGATATCGTTACAAAAAGTTATTCGGACAGACTTGTTGATTACAATTTGGTGCCGGATGAAAGCACTACGTCACAGCTCGGTGAAAATCATAAACAGAACGTGTTTACACGCTATTTTTACAGCCGCCCACATTCGGGAGCGGTGCCAACGTGATGTGTGGAAATTTCACGTTTTTTATACGCGCAATGTATATAGGAATGTCTTATAAAAATAGTATGAACTATAAACCATATACACCAATTTTGACCAAATTATTCCATTAGCTATAGAGATCAAGTAAAATCTCTCAAAATTGTTGGCCAAAATTAATATTGATAGCTTTAAAATGAAGATAAATATCATTATGATTTCCTACCGACGTTTTCCTTCACCCTAAATATGAGTTTAATAAGTTCCCCAAGCGCCTCCGTGATAGTATATATGTTTTGGTATATCATTTTAAAACTAGATTCGTCTGTCGTAAATTAAAAATAATTAAGGCGTAAAATACTGCAAAAATAATGTACAAAACAAACATATTTGCAATTGCATACATTTCTTCGCGTATTTTTATACATTTATTGACCCACACTCGAGCATTGAATGACACTGACTACAGACAAGTGGAAATATCAATATTTGTTAGCAAACACAGTGTGTACACGAGATAAGGCTGTGTGCACACTGGAGCTGTCACAATGCAGCGGCTGTGAGCACTTGCCTGATAACGGGATGGCGGGAGGTCAGCTACAGCAGCGCATGTTATGTGACGTCACGTACTTGCAATAAATATGCGACTGTTGACAGATTGTTAAGTAGCTTTTTGTTTAGATGGGAATAATTTTGTGGAGTGGAAAATTATGTTGAAATGTAATATGAGGGAAATGCCACAACTTGCTCTGACCCTAAAACATAATTGATTAGTAAAATGTAGACATAAAGCGGAAAACGTTATATTTCTACTCATAAATGCGGTTGATTCTTTTTTTAAATTTGTAATTCGGCAAGTTGATCAAAAATCAGTTCCTCGTAGGGCCAAAGTGTACCCATAAGAACGAATAAGACACGACAAAATATAGAGCCCATTAAAGGCACTTCTGCCTATCCCTTGGTATTCCAGGCGAAACAGCGTACCCATGCGATTACAAATTACCGACCTCTCACTACAGCTTCTATACCATTTTTGATACGCTTAAGCTAATTTGTCTCTTTGTTTCCTTTACAGCGAGTCTAGGAGTGATCTCCAACCCGATCGGGGCGCTGCTGGGCGGCATGATGGTGGACGCCGTGGGCAGAAAGCTTCTGCTGCAGTCCATCGTGCTGCCAAACCTCATCGGCTGGCTCGTCATCGCCTTCTCCGAGACCTACATATTCCTCTGCGTGGGACGGTTCATCACCGGATTTACTATAGGTGAGACTAATGGCACTCTTCTAAAAGATAACGTCACGTCTTAGGACTGTCGGGGTCGGGCAGATACAAATTTTACAACTGATATTAACCGTTTTGGGAGAGGCTTTTTAGTCTACTACGTTAGCTATATGTGAGTTAAAAGTAATTAGTACTTTTTGTACTGTTTCGTGTGCCTTGTATATTTTGATAAAACCTGCAATCTGCAAATACATTTATCTGCATGCGCAAATGGAAATAGTTGTATTTTTTGTAGAGAAAGTCAGCTGTGAAAATAAAGGCCGCGAGTTCGATCATCGCACCGAAACAAATGTTCATGTGATCAGAAAATATTTGCTTTGGCTCTGGTTACTATGGCAGCCAAAAGTTTTTTTAACCATCTGATACAACATGTGTATCTTATAATAATTATGACAGCTGGTTACAAAAAAATTATAATTCATAAGGTTTTCTCTCATTGCAGGCATGTCAACAGTCTCCTACATATACGTGGCGGAGATCACGACACCAGATAAACGTGGTGTGTTGAGCGCGTTGGGACCAGGACTGGTGTCCACGGGCATATTCATCGTCTACTCTCTCGGAGCATTCGTGCACTGGCGTAAAGTCGCTGCTATCTGCGCGGGAGTATCTCTGCTGACCCCATTCCTGATGTACTTTGTTCCTGAATCACCACTGTGGCTGGCATCAAAAGGACAGATGAAAGAAGCTTATAACGCAATGTTCTGGCTCAGGCAAAACAACAGCACAGCGCAACAAGAACTAATGGAGTTCACCAAAGACCGTAAAACAGACGAATCTATGACTTTCAAGCAAAAACTCGGTCTATTCAAGAGGAAAAACGTGCTGAAGCCGTTCGCTTTGCTAATCGTATTCTTTATATTCCAAGAGATGTCTGGTATCTACATCATTTTGTACTACGCCGTGGACTTCTTCAAGTCTGTGGGTACCAGTGTCAATGAATTCACTGCTTCGATCATCGTCGGCGGTGTCAGAGTCTTCATGGGTGCTGTTGGAGCTTGCCTCATCAACAGCTTTAGAAGAAAGACCTTGGCTGCCACTTCTGGTCTCTTACTGGGAGTGGCGATGCTCGGAGCCGCGGTATGCGACAGTCTTAACGGACCACCACTGGTGAAACTTGCCTGCGTCCTCCTACACGTGTCTTTCAGTATGGTGGGCTTTCTACAGCTACCTTGGATCATGTCCGGTGAACTATACCCTCAAGATATTAGAGGAGTCATGTCGGGAGCCACATCTTGTTGTGCCTACGTTCTTATCTTCTTCAACATCAAGACCTACCCTCAACTAGAGAAGCTTTTGACCAGTAATGGCACACTGTATCTGTTCGGTATTTGCGCTTTGTTGGGCGCTGCTTATTGTTTACTATTCTTGCCTGAGACGAAGGGAAAGACCCTCACAGAGATCATGCGGCAGTTTGATGAAGACAAAAAGGATGTAGATCCTGAAGCAGGGTACTCTAAAGAGAAACGGTGTAGTATAGAAGGCAGGCCGGTCCAGAGGCGACATAGCGCGGGAGCGGCCGTGTCTTTAGAGAAGAACGAATTCAAACCACAGTGGATGCAAGAGGAAGAAGCGAGGAGAGCTCAAAACCACTGCGAATAAACTCTGTACTGATTCTACTTTCCTAGTACTTGACTGTTGAAACTACATTGAACACGTTCGCAGTTTTAATTATACAATTGTGGGGGCATTGAGGCCTTTCTCAACTGAAGATCATTCGAATCAGAACTGACTTCTTAAATTTTTACTTACAAAATGATTCAATGAAATATATTTGAGACTGAGAACGTGTCAATTCCTGGGTATTTCATGATGGCCTAGTATTTGACGATACAAAATAATATTATCGTTTAGAAAATCTTAATTTTAATGAGTTATTTTTACCAATGAATGTTGTAATTAAGTATATTTTTTTAATATTATTATGTGGTTGTTTGTGAATTTTGTGATCAGTATTATAGGTATGATGAGTATGTGTACAATTTAATTTATAGACGATCCTTAGTACATTCCATAAATTAAGTTACCACTAGTTTTAATGTTGTACAAGGTGACGTTATATACTATATCCATTTGTATTTAAGTACAAATTTATCCTATGTATTAATCGATATTAGTTACCCTGAACGAGCAAGAAAAAGTTTTAGTGCTAATGTAATTTTTAATTTGGATTAATATTTTTCACTAATTGTGTGCCGTGTGTCTCACGAGGGTTTGGGTCGTATGTATATAAACGTAATATACACCCGCTAAATTAATGAAATATTTTGAAAATTGTTTTGTGTGAAAAAATACATTGTAAGTCTAATAAAAAGCAATATCGATTATTAAAAATATAGGTTATATATTTAAATATTAACAGGGTGTTTTAAATGGATGTAAATATTGAATGTTTATAATATGTTAAAGCGGTAATTAATTATGTTCCTTATAACCCAACACCGTAAAATTTCACAGCAGAATATTTTGATAATTATAAAATCAATGATTTAATTTGAACTACACAAATGTATTGCGATGTTAAGTATTATGGAATTACGAAGCATATGTGCAATTGTTATGAAATAAATTAAGCATATTGATATGTATTTGTTGAAATAATTTAGCGGTGTTGTCTTAATCATATTTTAGTACTGCTGTGATGACTGAATGAATAAAATATGTTGTTTTCTATTACACTTTTGTTTTACTGCCCTTGAACCCTTTTAACGGGAGATTTATTTTAGATAGATAGATAGATTTATTAAAATCTCTTGTGCTGCAATGTGGCTTGACAGAAGTATACCAGGTTAACTAATAACTGCACATCATCACTTTATTAATACAAAGATTCACCTGAAATCTTCAAATGGATGATCTAGATATGTTAGTAAGCACAATGAATTAAACATATTACAAAAATCCTATACTTAATATGGATCGTCAAATTCCCTCTTATGTTTGAGGGTTACGTATTCGGCGTGAATTACACCATGATGATAAAAACTTTAGACATAAATTTATCATCCTCATTATACCATATAAACGGATTTATATTTACTTATCACGTATAGTTATTAAAACATGGATAAACAAATTAATTATATTTTTGAGTGCACATAATACATGTTTAAATAAGTGTGTAGTAACGCCATCTGTTCGATTATGTAAGAATTACTTGCGATCAAACTTTTGCTCTGCGCTTCACGTGCTGGCTATTGAAACTTTTTGTTAGTTCGCATCGAAATCGATAGGGGGCAGTATACGTATATAGTAATAAGTAATTTATGGTGCTTATGCTACCACTGACCTGGTCTGCGGGATGCCGTACTTGATGCCCACTCCGACCCTGGGCAGCGCCTTGATCACCTTCTTCACCGTCGCCTGGTCCGGGAACGCGAAGAATATTGATGCTGGAACATCAATTATTGTGCTGTTAGTTTATTATAATGATTTAATAAATAATAAATAACTATTACATACAAGTAAAATAATATAAAACCTAATATAAACTTTTTGTGCCCACAACACCTAAGCTCTTAAGAAATAACTACTAGAACAAAAATATGTCTTATCTATAATATAGAAGTAAAAAAATATCTATCCTCATTATAACACCCAACAGTCACATACATAGTCCTGACCCCAGACTAAGATCGAGTCTTGTGTTGCGGATATCAGGAACTACGAGAGATTTCTCGGTCTCACTAACACCCAGACTCGAAGGAAATATTTGTAGGCCGCACAAACATTTCTCTCGGTGCGGGGATCGAACCCGCGGCCTCCCGTTTCACAGGCGGCGTCTAACCGCCTGTGCCACGGACGCTGGTTTGGTTAAGTTATTGCATTGGACCTGATTGTGAGAGTAATGTCGTCCTGATAGTTTGATACATGTGTTACTCTTGACACTGAAAAAAATATGCCGATATAATAGAAGAAGTATACCTAAGTATACCTAATGGCTTCTTTTCGGTTTGACGACGATACCGAAAAGTAAAAAGTTACAAAACAGTTGTAAATATTTTAGTTCCTTGCACATGCACTCTATGTGGAAGTATATCGATTTATCAGCAACGAGTCAAACACTGCTACATGTAGGCTCCACTTAAAAAAATCTAGTTTAGTAAATCTGTTAGAACCAGCACGGCTAAATCCTGGTACTTACTGACGTGCGGATTATCCCAGCAAGTACAAATAATTGGTGGTATGAAAGGTATAATGGATTGAATTTGATTAAGTTTGAGTATTTAACCTCAAGCCTGACGTATTTTACATTTTGCCATTTTGGAAAAGTGGACCCGCGCCCGGGTGGAGCCAGGCCAGACCCCTAGTTTACTTAATATAACAGCAATAAACAGCTTGGTACCAGGAGCACATAACAACAAAGTAGAATACTTACTTCTGCTGGCTAGGAAGAGTTCTATCGCGACGTTCTGCAGCAGGTACCGGCGCGAGAAGATCGCGCGGATCTCGCTGAAGTACCATTTGCCGTGCAAGTGCTCGCAGTACTTCAACACCTGGAAAGAGCAGATAAATACTTTGTGAGTTGGTATGACAATGAGAAGGAAAATGGATGCATCTTGTGCATGCCATATGCTTTAAATTAAAGCTTTTTGAATCCAGTTAATTTCATTCTTGGACAGATGTTAATCCAAAAATTTATGATTTAATCTAAATATTATACGATATAATTTAATAATAGCTTGCATATGAATACTGCTGCTAATAGCAGGAATTTTAAATAATATTAATGATCAGCTTTGTTTCAGTAGCATTATTAATTTGAAATAATAATTGGTACCCAAAGGAAATAGAAGCTCGCTACTAACACTCCACGTTCCTGACATTAAAAATGATACGGATTTCTTTTATTCGCGTGCGAACTTAATAACGCTTGTGGTATTTCGTCGCCTGGCATAAAGCTGGAAAGGTTAAAACATTGAAATTTAAGTAAAAATACGGTAAACGACCAATAAAAACCTTAAATTATGCCCTCTTTAATGCGTTCCAATTGCGAAATGTTAAGGACTAACATATTATTGACCTCAAGATGGATCCTTATAAAGGATCAGATACGACGTGACAAAATTCACATTTTTATTATACGACATCCAAAAACAGCGCAATAAATAAGGAAATGGCGGCAATAAAATACAAACATAATTAAATATTTTGGACAACATTAATCGTGTTTGGAGGCATCGAGCAGCTGACTATTGGCGATACCAACAACCATAAAGAGAATGGCACTAATGAATATGACGTGTTACTAATTTGTCATGTTAATTCTATTAATTCGGAAAGCGTACAAGCCAACAAACACGACGACAGTAAAATTTTAAATAAACACGAGTTTTGGTCAAATACTGCTCGTCGTAAAAGTGGCGACAGTGATCGTAAAAAGTTCGTTAGCGTGCCTAATTTACAGGCGCAATGGTATTGTAAATCAGCAGCTCCGGCGGGATCATTTTATAATTGTTTTAGTGTCTCGAGCGGACGGCAGGCTCTAAATAATGTCGCTGACATGACGCCTCGTTACTACCACTTCGGTAAATACACTCGATTCCGGAGAAAGTGACGTACGTGGAATTTTATTATGATTTCCATGAATGCATTTGGATGCGGCTATGTGCAGTTGCGGGTTCTATCTTAAAAAGGTTTAATAATTCTATGGCCAACTGATATCAGCAATCTCGGTGTTGCGAACGTGAAATGCTTGGAATTCACATTGGATACACAAATGTATGGCTAAGTATGTGAAAACATGAACCCTTGCATTATAACTTTCTATAAGTAGTGGCATAAATAAAACCTACACAGAGTTTGATGACGGTCAGTGATCGCAATTGCCGATAAATAATCATCTGCTTGTCTATGGGAATAGACCGTTCATAAATGAATCCACAAATTTCTTCAAAGTTTCTAAATCCTATACGTTGCTTTACTGGTATGTCTCACATAATATGTGAGAAGCCGTCTGGGCAGGTACCACTACAATTTCAATTTCTCCCGCCAAACAGCAGTTTAAATGCACTGTTGTCATCCGGTTTGAAGGACATTGTAGCGACTAGCTAGGGAAACTACTGGACATATTGAGACTTAACATGTTTTGTCTCAGGATGTCGAGCGCAATGGAATGCCAAGCATTGCTTTGTAATTCATGATGTTACTTGGTTTTGATACTATCCATAAGCGTTCGTGTCGCTTACCATCAGGCGAATTGTCTCACACGCTTGCCATACAACGCAATAAAAAAAAAATAAGAAAAAACAAAACATGAAAATTGATTGATAAGAATACAATTATACGATTCATAGCATTTGGCATAATACCTTGTATCTATATAACAATATTTTTTTTTACCACCACACCTTTAAATAGCAGCTGTAACTGCAACAAAACTCTCGCTTACAGAATCATCAAAACATCTTCTTAATTAGACATAAATGAAACAAAAAGCGCATCGCGTCACGTGTCCACTCCCACAGCCCAGCGCTGGGGGCGCGACACTGATTCGTAGTGCTGTGATTTGTATGAACCATTGTTGTATATTTGGTACTTTGTTTAGGGTGGCGAGGGATGATGAGAAAATGCATGTGGCTCTAATGGGGTGCGCTTGATGGATTTCAAAATCGGATTTGGAGTGTGTGCTTTTTGCAGTTCTCTAGTAGAACATGTATTTGAAGAATTCTGTAGGGATGGGCTTGAATAGCATCGAAGAGATAGAATGCAACACTGGATGGATTCTGTCAGCATAAAATGCTACGAACGGTTGAATTTCTTGCAATTCTTAAGACATTAATATCGGTATGAATTTTAAGGTAAAGATTTTAAAATTTATTTAGGAACTCGGATATAAAGTAAACAAAGAAGTATAAGATTTTCTGGGCTTGATAAATATGATAAGAAAGTGAAATTCTATATTCAAGAAAATAGACGTAGCAAAGAATCTATAATAATAATAATTTCTTTATTCGCCAAAAATGTTTAACATACACTTACAAATAACATACATTGATAAAATGCAGTAACTTATAATAGTGTTATTGAACACTGGTACCCAAAGTAAGATTGAACTTGTGTTATGAGTACCAGAATGCTCACTCAGGTTACATTATATTATTACACATGAGACCTCATTTACATCTAAACCTCATTTCAAGAAGAAACATTATACCAACTTCATAATTTTTAAAACGAATAATGAAAATTGCACAGAAACAAACAATAACAACAAATCTACTAACCAATTATCGTGCACAACACCATAGATTTATCTTTGTTATTCAAAAGCTTATAGCAAACATATTAGTGCACCCCTGCAGGTCAGATAAGTGCTCGGGGGTGCCATCAAGGGGTTGGATGACAAATTGTGTTACAATTGAACTAGACGTGCACACCCCCTGTACCAACACCCTCGTAATACAAGATTAGAGATGTATAGGATTCAAACGTATAAAAATATTTTCAGATAAAATTCAATTTAATAAATATTATTTTCACAACATAGTGTTTTTTGGCAAAAAAAACTACGCAGAGTGATGAATACTTTGAGTCTATAATGTCAATTACTTAATTTTTTTTCCAATGCAGATTTATTTGCTATTTTTAAAACTTAGAGCTGTCCCGAACCAGCATCAGGGTATCGTAGAGTGTATTTCAAACTCCTCTCAGGACAATACCTTGTACGAGTATGAGCGCATTTACTTATTTATTGACCTAAGTAATCTACCCTCACTTTCCCACTGTTTTTTTACAATCACAACCACATACCAGTGCGCTAATACCGCTACACTATGCATAGGTGCATTCAAGGCACGTGACTACACCGAGGCAGGGTCACGAGCCACGTGTCTCTATTCCGAGGCAGATTTGTGTCGTGCCTCGACCGAGATACAGCACGGGAGACGCTGGGACGCAGTAGTTTAACAGCTAATGAGACATAGTCACGAAACATCGTGGTTCCGTCCATTCTGGGGTGGGATGGCGATAAATTAATAGCAAAACATTTGTGTTAATTTTTATTGATTGTTATCGTGGAATTGTTTTTGTTCTCCTTTGACGTGTTAGATCTATTGTGCTGTTCCGAATAACAATGAAGTTTTGTGCGTCAATAAGGGTGATTAAATAATAGACGATTTTGTATTGCAAAACATGGATGTTGTGAATTTTAAATGACAACAATGGGAGTCTATGACTACCGATATTATGTGATTTAGACAATAGCTTTAATCACATACATTACACGGAATCTACACTTCTCAAGTCAAATCAAATCAAATCTAAAATCGTCAAGAACAAATATAGATTACGACGAGGAACAATTTTAAATAAATTACTTCTAAAGACGAACTTTGAATAAATGCAATCCTCAACTGAGATTGCACACATTGCCTTATGTCTACCTAACTGGACAGCCTCCGTGGCGCAGTTGGTGAGACGCCGCCTGTAAAACGAGAGGCTCCGGGGTTCGATCCCCGCACCGAGAGAAATGTTTGTGTGGCCCACAAATATTTCTTCCGGGTCTGGGTGTTTGTGAGACCGAAAAGTCTCTAGTAGTTCCTGATACCTACGACACAAGACTCGATCTTAGTGTAGGGTCAGGACTATGTATGTGACTGTTGGGTGTTATTTATTTATTATTTATTACTAGTTCCCTTACTTATGCACCAAATTCTGTACTGTATCAGCCCATACACGTCCCACTGCATCCTCCACCTCTACAATCGAGACTACGATTGAGAGTATATATGAGTATCAAGTATGCACTCAATAGAACTCCAAAGAAATCAATTAACCATCCTGAAACTTTGAGGTCGCGTCGACACATTTTTTTTATAAATTCAAATGTATGTATGTCGGTGGGGAGGGGAGGGGTATAAGAGGGGGGGTTGTTTCGGCCGGTGCGCGAGTGAAGATGCTTATCGGGCCAGTAAATAAGGCTGGTACCGTGACAAGAGCGCCCATTAGGAGCTGCGGTGACGGCGCTGCGGATGCGTGCACAAAAAAAAATGCGCCCCGACCGTGGTGTAAGGTCGGCAGGGAAACGGTAGTGCTGATGGTAGGTACTGGGTATATACTACTTATCTTTGGACTTTCTATTATCAAAGGCTTTCCGAATAAACAAGTAATATTTTCGGGAACAATTCGCTTGCTCTACCTGTAAAAGAAAATGTTGCATACCTCAGAACTATCAACACAACAATTTAAAAGCATGTGATGTGTATAGAAAAAAGCCAGTTTCTTGTAGTGAGAAGATATTATTGGCAAATCTTTGATACTTTATTTAGTATTGGTCGTGTTAGTCAATTTCCGTCTTATTAATTGTTTAGTGGTTTTGAAATACCATTTCGCCTATTTCTTGTCATTTAGAATATTTTGTTGACGGTTAAAGGGGGAGAGAAAATACTCAATAGCTGATAAGATGAATGAGATTTCCTGTTGTTGGCACAATTAGTAAGAGAAAATATTCTTATCAGTAATTATTGTAGGTATTACGTATTATTGTCTAATATTTTCTATAAAACGGAAGTTTTCTTTTTTTCTGTTGTTTCAATTATTTGATTTGTTATTTTACGCCATAAAAATAGGAACACTTCTCTGCAAACCCTACCGCAAACAAGGTGTGTGTCAAAACACGAGATATTCAAATAACGGTCGGCTTGTCACCGCGGCGCTCGTCTGCGCGGCCGCGTCACACGCACAAAGCTGCAGCGTGGAATACGCTTAGCTTCTACTTTTATTCCCTTTTATGGTGCCAATTAAGACGATCGGAATTACAAGTTTTGGGGTTCTTTGGGATGGTTTTTTAATATAAAATTGATGTGTATTTAAGTGGTACAAAATCAACGTTAAATTACAGCGTTTTAGTTGCATCTTTTCCAGTAATTGATGTTGCAGTAAGCCTCAATGTATCCTTTTAAAGAGATTTTTCCTCTAAAATAGCTATAATTCCTACAGTAGCAGTATACCGCTTCCTACGTACTACTGAACTTGAACAATTATTTGAATAAAATTGTAAATCAGAATATTCTAGGAACGGCTGGGTATTTAAAAATAGAATCGTCTCATTTGATTCCAATCAATCAACACGTATAATTCCTGAAAATACGCTTTAATTATTATGTTGATTATCACAAAATATTTTATATTTGCTGATCAAATAATCCTACAACTTTCCAACTACTTTAGCTTCAAAGACAAGTCGTAAATTCTATTCTTGAAGTACTCTGACGGACAAATATACAGACGGAATCAAAACTTGTTATCAATTATTTCTGTTCATTTAATTATCAGCAGCTAACCACGAGTATTTTATTCAATTTTATTGTGACAATAAAACGTGTAATGTTTTTGATTAAGAAATGTATATGCTAATAGAACAACAAACATTGTTTTTATATGAATAAATTTACTTCTGTTGATTTCTAAAACTTTTAGTTATTTCATATTCATATTATTATCTTGGGGTTTACAACTATTTCTCCGCCCGCTGGTCTTACAATTGGCTTAATTTAGTTATTCATAACGTTGAGATTTTGTTAGCTATCGGTAATTCTATTGCTCCTATCAAATAAAAAATAATACATTATTATATTCGTAACCCTATGTGTTATTTTTAAGGTAAAGTATTTAATATTAAGGGCAGAATAGTGGTATTTGCCACTGTTAGACCAGGGTAGAAGCCTTTAAAAATAATAAAAAGTGAAAAAAAATTATAGTAGGATGAAACCCATTAGAAAAGGAGGGGGATAGTATAAAAATGAAAGGAAAAATAATTTACGGGCGATCTGAGGTCGGGAAGGGGATGGGGGTGGGTTTTTAAGGGTAAAAAACGGTTTTTCTCGATTTCCGGCAAAACTAAAAGTCCTATCGAAAAAAGTCAAATGGCAAAGTTGTTGGTAATAAAAAGATCTAAAACTTTTATATTCACACTTTTTTCACAAAACCTCAAAGTTTATGTGAAAAATTCAAAAAACCAAGTTTTTGGTTTTTTATTTTTATCTTTTACAAAAAAAATATTTTTTTAACGAAATTTGGTGAAAACTTACCTTTTTATGTCCCAAATACGCTGTAATTTATTTGATTAAAAATATTTATTTTTTCGCCTTATTTTGAATTAATATCGAAAAAGCACCCTAATTTTCAATCGAAAAATCACCTGTCAAAATATCAGCTTTTTTCAAAAAATTGGTATGTTTTCTGTTTGTTGAAATCTCTTCTTTCCGATGGTGAAAAAATATATATATGTTATTATAGTAAATCTTCTCAGAAAATGCAAAGCAAAGCTGCTTTTTTTAATATATTCATAATATATTTTTTATACATTTTGACATTTATTTCTTTAATATATTTTTTTTCATGGGTATATACTCACCATAACATAGTGAAGGCATTATTAATTCGATTTTGTGTTTCAGATTATCAGTATGGATGAATCTGTTTGTATCATCTGCAATAAGGCAGATGATAAGCAAGTGTATGAAATAAAAAAGCAGCTTTGCTTTGCATTTTCTGAGAAGATTTACTATAGTAACATATATATATTTTTTCACCATCGGAAAGTAGAGATTTCAACGAACAGAAAACATACCAATTTTTTGAAAAAAGCTGATATTTTGACAGGTGAATTTTCGATTGAAAATTAGGGTGCTTTTTCGATATTAATTCAAAATAAGGCGAAAAAATAAATATTTTTAATCAAATAAATTACAACGTATTTGGGACATAAAAAGGTAAGTTTTCACCAAATTTCGTTTAAAAAAATATTTTTTTTGTAAAAGATAAAAATAAAAACCCAAAAACTTGGTTTTTTGAATTTTTCACATAAACTTTGAGGTTTTGTGAAAAAAGTGTAAAAACAAAAGTTTTAGATCTTTTTATTACCTACAACTTTGCCATTTGACTTTTTTCGATAGGACTTTTAGTTTTGCCGGAAATCGAGAAAAACCGTTTTTTACCCTTAAAAAAATAAAGAAAATAAAAATAAAATAAAATATTTCCAATATTGTATAAGGATATTGTAGCTATTGGACATATTGAGACTTACATCTTGTGTCTTATGATGGCGAGCGCAGTGGAATGCTAAGCGTTGGTTTGTGGTTGAAGGTTATTGATTTTGCTACTGTTCATGAGCCGTCGTATCGCTTACCATCAGGCGAATGGCATGCTCGTCACGCCATTCATAGCAATTTAAAAAAATGAATACAGAACCAACAGCCTATACTTGTCTCTCACAAACAGCTAATCAAGTGCGAGCATATTCAAAAGGCTATAAAATTTTAATTTAATTAGTGCGCGTTCAATTCGTCGTATCTATTTTGTTTGTTTGACGTGTATTTATGAGGTGTTGATAAGCGGAGGCACAGGTGCATGGGCCGACACCTGTACCGCTTCCTTATCGAATAATCAAGAGACAAAAGTTATATGTTATTACGAACCAAGATGCGTTATTCAAATGTTTTTCTTGCTATTGAATCAATGTGACGATCATGCATGATATTACGCTTTTTTAGTTTTCTTTTTTTATTGCCCTGAATAGCGAGGCGAGCATGCCGTTCGCCTGATGGTAAGCGATAAGACCGCTTATAAACAGTAGCAAAAGTTACTCTTGCTACAATGCTCTTCAATCCGAAATACAAAAGTGCATTTACACGGCTGTTTGGGGGGAGAAATAGACATTTCGGTGGTACATATCCAGGCCACGTCTCACATATGAGAGACCTATCACCAGTAAGCACATATCACTTATACTTCATAAAACGAAACAAACGTTTTATTCAATAACTAAATGCTGTCTCCTTGTTTTTCTTTCAGCCGTATTAAGAGAAACACGCATGTTCGAGGTTGATAATTTCAAAGTTCAAAAGCGTGTGTTTCGGTGAAGCGCGGGTGTCGCGGGCGTCGCGGGGTGTGCGCGGGGCGGCGGGCGCGGGGCGGGGGATGTGAAGGGAAGTTCTAATTAAAACACCATACATCACGGTCATGCGCCGGTCTGTGTCGCTACCGCTATTACAGGAGGTGTTACTATGAGTTCTCTGTCATTGTGTTTTCGTGTTTTAGATTTTTTATTTATTTATTCTTTTATTTATATATCTTTATTGTATCAATGCTATGGCAGCTTTATTTAAAGTAAGGACAATGGGTGGCCTTATTGCACTAGGCAATCTTATCAGATTTAGCCAATAACAAGTTACCAAGTGACAAAAAATATTACATTTGTCTTCATTCAGTTAATGCAAAAGGTGAAAAATGCAGACAGGTGAGCAAGGTGTTTTGATTATTCTTACACAGTTGGTGTTAATGTATTCAGTCATAAAAAATATTGTTTAAATCACATTCCGCATTGTAATTATTTTGCTACTGGGCCTTCATCAGTTGCAAAACTAATTCGAATGACTTTCCGAGTTCGTTTCACTCAGCTATATTAAGTATAACGTAAATATATTCGTATTAAAATTTTTGATTACTTGTAAATTTATAACAAATTTTATTAATGAACTGCTCTGATTTAAACCAATTTGTAACTTATGTAATAATCACTACATTGTAAACTGGTTTTGAAAAGAGCAACACTAGAGTTTTCAGTCACTGACTTTTCGGAGTCATGTGTGTATTGATAGTCAATCACCACGCACTAAAACGGTGAAGGAAAACATCGTGAGGAAACCTGCATACCATAGCGATTTATAACAATTTCTATGGTATGTGAGTCCGCTAACCCGCACTAGGCCAGCGTGGCCTATATGGCCGAACCAGTCTCAATCGTACTCTCGATTGTAGAGTAGGCCCGTGCCTTGCAGTGAGACGTATATGGGCTGATAGAATAGAAAAAAAATAGAACACTTTAGTTTCTTGTCCTTTCTTCTTTAGTGAAAACCGCTTACCGAACCATGTGGTAGATCAAAAAATTAAAATCTAAATGATGTTGAACATTTTAATGGATTCAATAAATTATTTTCATTTTCAGTAATCGCATGTTCTGTCACAAACTCGAATCAATTCTCAATCGACTTCAAATCGACTGTGTGACAGTTGGTAGATCCCGCGGGCTCCCCATTCCGCAGTTTGTCACCGGGAATGGTTAATAAATTCGCTGTCATCGCTACGCGCACTATTCCTGGACGCGTGATCCTTTTTCATCCCGGAGCGATGTTGGATTTTTTACACAACACACCGTTTGGACACAGTTGTACCAAGATGTACCAGCATTAGAATGATTTAGACAAAGTATTTTTTAAAGATATTATTATGCTTATTCCATATACGGATCATATTTATAAAGTGTCAGTACAATGCGGGTGTAACTAAATACAGTGCAATTGACAAAGAAAACCTACCGACTATTGTTAGTGAGGATTCTCACGACGCTGTTTGTGAAGAAAGAAAAGAAAGAAAGAAAAATAGATTTATTTTCCACAAACACTAAAAACGACGTACAAATACGGAAACCCGCAGCCGCGCCACCGCGGTTGCGGGCCCGTAGAATGCAGATATACTGAATACTAATTAGTGATTTTTGGCATCTACGAATATTATTTTTGAGGCAGCTCATATTAACGGCATTTGAAAACTGCGTAAGTCCTTGTAAGTGATGGGTGACAATATTTTTTTTTTGATAACTCATGAGATGGTTCCATCTGGCATAAACGTGGTCCATTTATAAATCTCCGCTCTATTGATGTTTGGCGAAGATAATGCACAGAGTAGAAGTTTTTAATTCTTCTTGTTTACTATTCCACGTTGATGTAGTGTGATGCGGGAGAGACGTCTTTGATCACTAAAGTGTTTGAGATTAAAGGTATTTTTTTGGTGTTAATGACTATGTTATAATAAGAGTTTTATACTTGTCTATTTGGGCTATATTTTAATTTATTATCTAAATGTGTCCGTAGGTAATTATGTCTAATTAATTTTAATGGTGTAGGGAAATACCGTGAGATATTCTAAATGCGACATATCGCTTTGGTATCATCCATTTTTATAAATATCTTTATACATTACCTTCACTAAAGGGCACCGTGTCTTGTTCTTAAATAAGAAGTCACCAATTTGGCCAGAATATGCTGTATTCGTATTTCAAACATCTAGGCTTATAAGAAACAAAAACTCCATCCAAATGCACATATGAAATTCCGATCAAGTAACATTAACTTTTGATCGTATAATTGTTTGTCTATAAAATGTTAATTGTACTAATTAGTAGCAAACTATTCACCGCCAATTGCAATTGTATTTCTCGTTTTATTGTGTCTTCATTGTGGTATTTTTTCGTAACGTGACCATCAAATGTTATTAATTATAGTTTTTGATTAGGCATTATTGTGCGAAATGGCGAGACATACATCTGTTGTATGTTTATATATTTCTATGACGTGAGCTTTGTATTTACCGTCAGGTGTTGTGCAGCCATTTTATCGGAATTATAAAAAAAACGTAATTGATTGAACATTGTGTAACCGCATGATTCCATACTAATTGTAACCGCAATTCAATTGTACAAGAAGGGGAGGATAAAATATAAAAAAACGAATTTAAATGTGCCTTGTTTTGTTACTATAGCGTATAATACACTATACATATTATAGCGTACTATGAGTATACATATAGCGTCTTTTGCGATGCCTAAGCAAGTGGGAATTGTTTTCCATTTAATATTATCGCAAATTAAGTTTGCCGAGTCACTCAATTTTCTCTATTAAGTGTTATGAAATACGGTATTCTTGATTAAAAGTCAGTGAGTTTCCTCTTGTCTCTTGTCTTGAATTGTCTCTTTCTCGACATCAAACTAGCGCTGTTTTTGGCGTCTGAGAGCATGCCTCTACGACCGAAAAATTACTCTTGACTCAATTTAGCGCACTAAAGTGTGTCGGGTTAGAGGTACAAACCGAGTTAATCCTGTTCCTTCAGGACAGCATAATTGTGTCAACTGAAGATACGTTCTATTTGGATTGAACTGCATTTTCATCAGGAGCACCGTAGTCATATTTTAAGTACAAAAACATATTGAAAAAACGCACAACTTGCATTTCCTCCAAACCTATTCAGAGGTTAGCAAACCGTCAGTATTTAACTCAAATCGCCTAATAAACAAGAGTTTGTTATTGTTTCCCACCGCGATATGTGGGCGGATCAACTGTCGCGAGTTACGACGCCGTCATCCCGGGATTATACGGGATTACGCGCAACACGTGTTCATATCGGCTGGAACACTGGTTCTGATACCAGGAACGGTGTACACCTGTTGGGAATCGTAGTTTTCAAAAGTTAGGAATACATATAAAAATGAAAATAAAGATAACATAAAGATGGCCGATTTTTTTATATTTGTTGATAGAGACTATCTCGCTTATAGATCCTTGGCTGCAGCTCTAAAAAATAAAATTCATCAAAGGTAAACCAGCGTTCTACAACAATGGAAAATCAACTCTCAATAAGAAATAAAATAATTGCTACCGATAAATTATAGTTCTCTATACTCAACATGAAAACATGCGTAGTCGGAATCGTCTTCACGGTCATTCGTTATAAAAGATGCAAAATACAAGCGAATCATTAAGAAAACTAAACACATTATTTGCAATTAACGAAATCGTTGATAAAATTGCGCATTCATTTAAACATTCATCTTTTTACTGGATATAATAACATGAAGACTTAACATCTGATGACTCAGAATGGCGAGCGCAGTGGAATGCCAAGTATTGCTTTTTAATAAATGTTGTTGTATGGTTTTGCTACTGTTCATGGGCGGTCGTATCGCTCACCATCAGACGAATGGCAGGATCGTCGTGTCATTCGTTACAATAAAATAAATAAATAATATCTATTTTCCGCGCATTCCCATTTTATTTGGCTCTAACAACATCCTCTGTTCCCATTATCGAACTAAATAGTCGGTGTATTAAAACATTGAGAATCTCTGCTCATCTGCGAAGGATTAGTGATGTACGACGGATGAGTTACTTCGCGACGTGTTGATGTGTGTAAAAGATTACGCGCGTTTAAACTATGGCCGGATTTGCTTCATTGTTTTTGTACAAATGTTTGAGGATTGGACATTGGCTTATTGTGTCATTAGTTTAGTTTTTATTGCAGTAAGTATTACGAAAGTGTAATATAGTTTAGTAGCACAAGTAACTTTCTGAGATTCAGTGTTTTTATGAAGCAACACTGTAACGATTTTCATTTGCAGAATGTTGAGTATTGTAGGTATAAAGCAAAGCCATAATTTCATCTTGTATTGAATTGTATTGTATCGGCCCATATTCGTCTCACTGCAGGGCATGGGCCTACTCTACAATCGAGAATATGATTGTTAGGCCATATATACCACCACGCTGGCCTAGTGGGGGTTAGCGAACTTTTACATACCATAGAAATTCATACTAATAGCTGTGGCATGCAGGTTTCCACATGGTGTTTTCCTCCACCGTTCGTAATGTCATCATTTTTTTTTAATTGCGATGACTAGCGAGACGAGCATGCCGTTCGCCAGATGGTAAGCGATACGACCGCTCATAAACAGTAGCAAAACCAAATAATACCTTGAATTACAAAGCAATGCTTGGCATTCCACTGCGCTCACCATCCTGAGACATAAGATGTTAAGTCTCAATATGTCCAGTAGTTACTCTGGCTACAATGCCCTTCAATCTGAAACACAACAGTGCATTTACACTGCTGTTTGACGGGAGAAATAGACACTGCGGTGGTACCCACCCAGATGGCTTCTCACATATGAGAGACCTACCACCAGTACGATACGTCATATACGAGAACAATAATAGAGGAACATTACAAAGCATTTAAAACAAAGACAAACATCCTACAGAATATAATATGTATTTTATCATTCGCGAAAGCACGACATCCTGTCTATTCCTCTTATTTTAAATTAACCCTTAAAATAGCGCAAGATAATTCACAGTAATTCTAAAACAATCACACAACGCAAGAGAATCCCAGCTGAATGTGTGTTTAAAGTGGAGATACTTCTATTTTGAAGACAATACGACGGTCACATCCAATCACTGCGATGGCGACTGGCGACCGAAAGCGACGCCCAATATTAGGGTTCCCAACTCTCCTAACTCTGAAGAAGAGATTCAGGGAATAATTCCTTCAAAACCTTTTGAAATTTAACCATGCTGTTTTCAATTTCTGTATAGTTTCTTGGGATCGGTTATTCAGTGTGATTTTAAAATAGTGTGGAACTATACAGAAAATATATATTTTTGTACTGTAATTCGCTATGTAAATATTAATTGAAGAATTTAAGTCCGCTGATTCGCAATAGACTAGCATGATTTTAACTCTTTCAATCTATCTTTATTGTTGAGTAGAAAGACGACGTGAAACGACAATTTTTTTATTGCAATACCCTTTAATTCTTCCTGATATTTTCTCCTTTCGGCTCCCCTACAGATTTAATGGGCCGGCAACCAACCGTTGCGGATGAACCGATCCAAGCGTTGTTGATGTTCAACGGCGGCAGTGATCACTTACCATCAGATGACACGTTTGCTTGTTTGCCGGACTAAAAAGTAGTCCAGGGATCAGCAGCGGTCAATTACAGGCTCATATATAAGTTAGTTATCTTTATCCGTAATAGCAGCCTTCGTGCCGCAGGTGTTTGGACGTCAACTGTAAAACCTGAGGCCGCGGATTCGATTCCGCATCGAGACACAATCTTTATGGCATTATTACCTATTCCCTTATTTTATCTAAAAGTCTCCAATAACTCTGATACTCACGTCAATGCCAGTATCTTACTGTGGAATCCGGACTATGTATGTGCAGTTGGTTAGACGCCGTCTGTGTAACGAGTCCGTGGTTTCGCTTCCCGGACTGAGACAAATTTTTGTGCGGCCTACAAATATTTCTTCCAAGTCTGGGTGTTTGTGAGACCGAAATGTCGTAGCTGCTAATACCTACGACACAAGAGTCGATCTTAGACAGAACTATGTATGTGACTGTTGGGTTTTATTGATTATTATTTGTAATATCCTCCCAAATTAGTCATGAGGCAGCCCTAGTCCCCGTCACGGCGGCGTCACGTCGCCGTCACGTTCGATTATGTTCGGCACCGGGCGTGTAATCCGCAGCACGTGGGGCGAAGCTACCAGCTACCGTCTACCATCTACCACTAGTTACGCGCAGCGCCGGATGGCACATGTGCAATCAGTTAGGCGCCACGGCGACACCGACACGTTTCCGGAACGATCGCGAACGTGTTTATTTTGCAGTAAATTAAGACGATTTGGATAATGGATTTTTTTAAAGTCTGTCACTTCAGACGAGTGCCAAGACAGTTAAAATTGTTCTTCTTATTCTTAATGTGTTCTGTGTTTATTGAAAATGGATTGATAATTAATTATTTGAGATACAGCAAACACAATAGGTACTATATTATTCCACATCTAAGATTCCGAACTGCACTATCGTATAATGCGATGGAAGATTGCATATTTGAGTCGCGAAAATTTATCACTATATTATTTGTAGAATATTCACAGACATTTAGTTATAACCGAAAATCTTTTACATTCTGACTTTCGATGCTTTTGCGGGGATACTGAGCCCTAATAAAGACTTAACTACCCCCAGCCTAACAAACCCTATTAAACACTGTATTTTGAGCTATCATGTCATTATAATCGGGTACCTAAGTACATTGTTGTTGTATATCATAATAGTCAAAGAAAGTCCGTTGAACTAAAGCCTCTTCTACGTATCATAGCATAATTTTCAGCCAAAAATACACAGTTTAACAAACGCTTCTGTTACGAATTTCCTCATCGACCTACCAAAAGCGTCTCGGATCGTTTAATTCGTATTTAGATTGTCCAGTCGACCTTCCAAACATTACCATCACTTAAACAAAATTACTTTACAAGCAAAACAAAAGAAGTTCTAAGACAAACCGTTGCACCGAGTTTTATGAACCAATAAATAAGAGAGCGGGCGAGTCGACACGGCACAATCAACTACAACTAGTTATAGATAAGGGCTGAACGCTGTTATCTGCCGCGGACACATCTACCCGGTTAACTGCGTGTTACTACTACTTACTGATAAACGTGGTGTTTAGTGCTAGATTGATTTGAATGTTCATTACATTGTTGTTCTTTAGAATATATTTATCAGTCTGGGTATTCTTTGTATGCTTGAGAAGTGCAGCGTGTCGGCGCTCAAGGATTAAAGGTATTTTTAAGCAAAATCTTGTTTAATGTATACGTGAGGTCTTAAAACCATTTACTAAGCTAGCCTAATCAAATTACATAGAAATATAAGGTACATACCGACGTAGGATTTTCGTTTTCATAAGCCCAGCGTAAAAATTAAAGAATTTAATGCGTATTATTTACGAATGATTTTTAATTATTGATTGCATCCTAAGGAGAAATAACTGAGATCATTTTCTGCAATTTATCTGTGAGAACAACGTACCTATTTATCCGTTCAAATTTATCAAGCTACTGAAAATTTACATTTACGCAAAGAAATATTTTATCCTTTAAAGTCGTGATGAAGCTCGACTATACTTTTAATTTACTAATTTAATTCTAAAAATACATGGCAGCTGATATTATTCAAGCGGCTAGCACACAAGGCTCTTAACTATCGGATCTCCACATCGACCACTAATATTTTACTGATACCATCAACACACCATAAAACCGATCGGATCTTCGCCATTTGCTCGGGGACTGACATTTCAAATCGTTCTCATGACATCGCTTCCACAGGAAACATCATTTATCCGACGCTATTACCGATTACATTCAAAGTTTAATTAAAATTACCACGAAAAATTACCAACCGGAGGATATCTTAACTTTAAAGATACCGAGAAATGTTTGTGTAATGAATGCACGCGCCGCTTGGCCGGTGCCGCCTCAAACGAGAACAAAAGGAGCTTATTATCAACCATCTTTATAATAATTACAAGGGACGTGTACGACTCAATCGCTGCGGCCACGATACGCGTCCTGAATCCAATTACCGTGCGCCAGAAATATCTTTGCATTCGAGAAAAATAACATCTGAAACGTAAATAAATAAAAAACACATCGTGCGCAACCCTAGAACACCGCCTTTCCACGCAAACCCAACTCTACAAACAAACAGTAAAGTCGAAATTCCCTTGTAAGTATCCGTCGTCCTCTGTTCCAACAAACCGAGGAACGGTAACCCCTAATGGGCGGGGCTGTCCCCCACCACTGGCAACACAAAGGGTGGGACGAGTGGCAGTCGCGCGCCGGCGGTGGGGGGTGACAGATGTCCGTCGGCGCACATCGTTCATACTTCAACACGATAGCGAATTCAATTGAACATAAATAATGCGGGAGATACGCGCCCTCGTGTCGCTGCTCGTTCGCTAAACACTAGCCGATGTGTTAATAACCCGCGCGATGTGGACGCACTTCAAATTATTATAAATCTATGTCGCCGGTCGAAACGACCTTACGTGATTGCCATATTACACGAATAGGCAACGGATTGTGCTCGTTTTTTGCAGTTTTCCCATAGGTGTGCGGACAGTGATGTATTTATGATCGAGATAATTAGAGAGGCTGTATAAGGCGTCCGTTTTTATTGTGTTACAACTAGGCGCGTGGTGGGTGTGGCGAACACCATTGATAGACACACTGTAGATTATTCCTTAGAGATATAAAAGGCCGTCTGATATTTTTTTACGCTTTTGTTCGCGTTTGATAGATATTGTGTGTTGTATTCCACTGAGGTGTGCCGCAATGTGTATGAATTAATGTTGTTTGTGATTAATTGCCTTGTTCAAATAAGGAGTAATGATTTTGTTATTTGCTTTAATTTAAAATAAACCTATCTGATGTGTTGTAACTTTCCTTATATTGCCAACTTTTTTATCTTGATAACATGACTTAGTTGAGGCATTTTTTACTTTAGACAATTCTTTACTGAAAATAATAATCTAGGATAGATTTCGCAACAGAATGTTGTACAAACATTTTAAACGTAAATAATCTAATATTTTATATCCCGGGTATATTCTACCAGAAGCCACACAGGGTTAACAAAAATAAATGCATGAAATAAAAGTCACAAAAGCTAATCGCGCGTTTGCCGTCGGGTCGTAGAGTTGTGTGTGTCGGAATGAAAGCGGACACAAAATACCAATGTAAACATACTTATAATTATTATTCTAATTTACATACATTAGCCTTCTGTCTCGTGTCGTCGGTGAATTTTTATATCGGAATAATTAATTGTATCGCGAACATTTTATAGAGGTTTCAGACATTTATTTTATTGAAATCTTTTCTAATGATTGTTATAACAAAAACTGATTGAGGGATGAAAATAATCATAAATTCAGCTGAAAATATGAATCAACAGGAGATTATTTTCTCTTCCAGGATATATTACAGTGTACACTCCAACTAAAATAGTCGTTCGTTATGTTGTGGATTGTCTTAGAATTAATTTGGTTCAAAGAAATAAATCTATTTGATTAATTTTTAACTAAATCATTATACATGTAAGCGAAGTTAAAAATAATATTGTGTGCTGAAGCATACTCGACGCTGTTATATTATAAATATTGAATTACTGACTCAATATTAAAAAGAGTCTTATCTGATGATAACATCCTCACCAATGAACAAAGAATATTTGGAAAACTGCCGATAACCGGAGCTAAGTGGTTGATAGGAGATTGGAGGTGGAGAAAGGTGCAAAATGGGTTCTCGGCGATTTCACAAATCGCACCGGAAAATCTATTTTATGAAGGGTTTTTGTACACTAATTATTAGCTATCTATTCTGACTCTACATAATAATCTATTCTATAACAATATCGAGATTTTTCTCAAATACAATACTTGAATTTTAGATATTTTCTATTTTTTTACTACAACGAATGGCGAGACGAGCATATCATGCGCCTAATGATAAGCTATATAAGACTCATGGACAGTAGCAAAACTAAACAACACCATTAAATAAAGCAATGCTCGGCATCCTGAGACAAAAGATGTAAAGTCTCAATATGTTCTATAGTAAATAAAATTTAATTTCAATTCTTAAAAGATACCTCGATCCGTCGGTGTGAAATATTATCACAAGCAAGTGAAAAACGCCTGTAATAGTTGTCTGACGAATTATTACCTAAGAATGACCGCCAGTCACAAATGACAGAAACAGTGGCAAAACTAAATCCTTACTCCTTACTATATTATAAAGGTGAAAGTTTGTAAGTATGGATGTATGGATGTTTGTTACTCTTTCATGAAAAAACGGCTCATCAGATTTTGATGAAATTTGGTATAGTGATAGCTGACACCCTGGATTAACACATAGGCTACTTTTTATCCCGAAAAATGTAGTGTTCCCGTGGGATGAGTCAGGAAACCAAATATACATATTTTCTACTCTTTCAAATTTGGTATAGTGATAGCTGACACCCTGGATTAACACATAGGCTACTTTTTATCCCGAAAAATGTAGTGTTCCCGTGGGATGAGTCAGGAAACCAAATATACATATTTTCTACTCTTTCAAATTTGGTATAGTGATAGCTGACACCCTGGATTAACACATAGGCTACTTTTTATCCCGAAAAATGTAGTGTTCCCGTGGGATGAGTCAGGAAACCAAATATACATATTTTCTACTCTTTCAAATTCAAATTGTTGGCACGGGATGTCCTCTCCTACGGAAGGGAAATATAGTCGACGGCACGCGGGAAATATAGTTAGTAGACACGCGAAATAATATGTTCTTGATGTGGATTGGACTCAAAAACTATCTGCACCCGGGCGAAGCCGGGCCCGACAGCTAGTCCTCTATAAATATTAATGCAACTCGATGCCGTTTTTGTTGTAATAAAATCATTTTATGTGTCTCGATTATTTGATTTACGCTTTTAGAATTCTCATACGTTTGTGGTTTTTCTTATTCGAATATTTAAGACGACTTGAGAACGATATGACTAACGCCTACCTATTAATTAATTACCGCTAAATTCGATTCATGGAAATCTATTTTGATTACGATGTTTAGATAAGAAATGCCATTGGTGGGATACAATAATACGGCATACCTAAGTTCTTATAAAGATTTTTCTGATTGGAGCAAGTATTATTAAAAACTCTTTGATGGTACTTTAATCACAAAAATTATGTATCTGTATCAGCTTACATGTATACGACCCACTGCAGAGCACGGGCTTCCTCTATAATCGAGAGTACGATTGAGAGTGATTGGGCCATATAGACCACCACGCTGGCCTAGTGCGGGTTGGCGGACTTTACATACTATAGAAATTCTTACAAACTCAAATTCCAGAGGATGTTTTCCTTCACCATTACTGTTAAATCTCAAAATTACTTAAAACAAAAATAAATTTACTAGAAACATTACCTTACACAATTAAAAGCACCTTTAGAAACAGGGGATCAACTAACATCAATCAAATTCTAATTCAAAACACATTAATTAACAACGTAATCAAATAACGAAAACAAAGTAGCGCAAGGGGTTGATAAAATATACAAAAGGGGTGACCTCCCCTTGTCGGCGCGTCGGACGTCCGGCGGAAGTGGGCGGTGCTAAGAAGCCGCCATTTTGCCTGTGTCGCGCATGCGCGGAGACCTGACGGCTCGCCTTCGACAAAATAAAAAAGTACACTATAAAATACCTACGATGCTTTTTTACTCGACGTTTTTTCTCCGCCACGGAATGTGGGTAGGAATTAGTGTAGATATATTATGCATTGTGCCACCGACCAATCCATTACGGCGGGAAACTTTGCACTCTCGTTAATTACGGCTTAGTAATTGGGCATCGTTTAATTTTATTCGCTAATAACCCTCGGAGTAAATTGATAATCCTTGAATTACCACGTAATTAAACACTAATAATTGTATCTTATTAAAATGTATATCTGCGCAATTATTGTAATTCGTTGTGTTTTGTGCGCGAAAACCAATATTAAATCTTTAAGCGAGTGAAATTAACGTCAAACGATCTCTAAACGCGATTCGTCGTCTGTTCCACTGAGATTATAAATAACAAATCTAAATAAATGTTTGTTTGAATATTCAATAATGTCTGAAGCCTGCTGCCGCTGAACCATTTAAATTAATTTACGTATCAAATTAACATTTCATATAATTTATATTCCGCAAAATTGTTTGATTTGGAACAGACTATTTCTCATACAAAGAGTGAATAATCGCGCTGGTTCTTGTATTCGTCGTCAAATTAAACATTTGCTAGATGGCGACGTGGGGTCTAATGTGTACAAATAAATGGAATTGAATAGAGATATTAACTACTCGATACATATGTGACAAAAATATTTTTGTTGACCATTCATGTAGTACTTCAATGCGGGATTCGTACCATACTAGCAGTTTCGTAAGGGTCTCTATCAAATTAAATATACATAAAGGCTCTAAGAATAGCATAGCATTGAGGAGTTTCTTCCTTAAAACATAATTCTTTGAGATATCCTTTTGATGGAAAATGTATCAAGGTGGAATAACATTATCTTTCACTATTACCATAACTGTGATCATTCGTAGAGTTTGTTGTGTTTACTTTGTGATATTGTTAAATTAATTTTATAAGTATTCCTTATGTGAAATCCTTTTGATAAATAAACACATTTAGTTATCTTCAAAGCTCATACAAGGAAAGCACCTGTTTGTGTACAAAGGAATCTATATTTATCTAATCTATTACCAGATAATACCAGATAACCATTGGGAGAACATTGCTTCGTTTCATTAGTTGAGTTTTGTAATCAACTTATTTAGGTGGATTATCTGACACTTAATATTATCAATTATAACTTATATGGCTAGTAGAGAACAAGAAAGCCGGCTATGTAACGAGAAGCGATGTTTACGATTCTCAATCGAGACAAATGTTTGTGCCATAACAGATAATAGTTAGAACACAGAATAAGAAGACAATAGGTCTCTTGCCTGTCCTAAGCGTCATTCTAGCCCATAAACATAATCAGAAATATGTAAAACTCATATTTACTAAGCACTGCTTGGCGCCCACTACACTGCTCTCGCCACCAACCTTTCAAGCCTCTAGTAGCAGTACACTACGAGTAGTTTCACTGGCCCAATGTGCTTCAAATCGGAACTAAGCAGTACTTCTATAATCTAGCTTCGCGGCTGAAATACGACAGTTGGTCTACCTTGGTCTAGGAGTCGCAACGAATTTCTGATAAGAGTGCTTCAGGTTCTAATATTATCCCCAACATCAATCATCACTAATACATCCAAATAGAAAATTTCCTTTAAAACACTCAGAGCACTGGCATTACACCTTCCAACCCAAAATGTCTCTCTAAAAGCGACAAACAAAAATTGAACTGAAACCGAAAATTTATGCGCGTTTTGAGTTAACCGCGTCGTCTGTACCAGGCGCCCATACATCGCGCGGAGGTTGGATGCGCGTAAATCATGCGTCGTGCGGCCATCCATCACGCGCTGCCGGCCCATCAATCCGCGTGGAAATAGATCCGATGTTTGGGCTGTCGCGGCGACGCGAGCGTCACCTCTCAGCGTTTCGTGAATGAGATTGTTCTATTTTGCGCCAAGTGATGATTGCTGTTGTTTTTCTGAGATGTATTGCCGAGGTTGTGTTTTTGCATGGGATGAGAGATGCAGGACTGAAGGTAATAATTGTTTGTTTTTGAGTATCAGCGTAGCGAAATACGTGACAAATCCAGTTATATCTCATTTATGACGAAGTACTAGTTTTTGCTTACATTACACATATATTCTCTGTATGCCTGTCCTAGAAACGAATAAATTCATTTAAAATTTAGCGTCTTTTATGGCTTAGTCTTGCATAAATTATATGTTAGCTGGTTGAGAGATTGTTGATATTGAAAATAAAATAGCGTTTGTCTGTATAGGAAAATTTCAGGTCAGTTCATTCAATTTACTCCGTCAAAAGAAAACTCGAACATTTTCGTACCATGCCCATCATTCTAAGAATAACAATATCCAATGTATTTATATGTGGAAGGTCATCGATACTATAAAATAGATTTCAATGCCATGAACATATAAACATTCAACTCCATACAAAGGAAAATTGTAATATTGACCCTCAGTTAGAGTCTGCCTTTTTTGATCAGTACATTTCATATTACGGTGGTTTAAATAAAGATTAATTATTTAATTGTGTTGCCATTGTCTTGCAAACAATAAATAATAATTATATATGTTTTTTATACACAGTATAGAGGCGGAATTCTTGATTCTTTGAAGAAGTTGAAACAGAATTAAAAAAGTGGAATAAAACTTATATGTAGGTACTACACCTTAGCTTCTAGGTACCTACTAATACATTTTTGTGTTAATCCGGTGATTTTAATTTGCAAATAATGTAGATCAATACGTATATGATGAATCTATAGAACATTTCTATTAATTTTATGACAATTGTTGGAAAAACAGGATTTTTCTTTAGGAATTTTTGTACATATTTTCGCTTAACCCACAAGTTATAAAAGTCACATTTATTAATTTTTATATTGTACTCATTCAAAAAGCTCTACCACTTACGTAATGGTAAAATGTGTGTAGCCTCATTTTAATAATTCTTATAAGAAGAACACTCATCATAATATATTTGTACTGAATTTTCGAATCACTTATATTAGCTGTTTTAAACGTCTATGTCTAATGTACTACTCATACGAAGTTAGCGAGAATATCATCATTTATAAATTATTACATAAATATTATAATAATTCATATTTTTTATATTCAATTAATTTTTATAATGGCATTATTCCGTCGGAGCAAATCTATGTGATCATTACAACGCAATTACCAGATGATACAGACAGAGCACAGACAGACTAATCACGACACGACACCCAGCCTAAAATCAAATTAATCTACCCAATTAGATGAGAGATAAAGAGCCCAGCAAAAAAATATCGTCATTAATAGAGCCAAACTTGTTACCGCTACCGAATTAACGAGCCGACGCAATCGTGTAATTACGGACGCGCATACCTACGGAGCGGCCGCGAGGGGCGGGGCCCGCGCCCGATCGATACCACGCCGGCACCCATCCGCACCGGCTCCCCTAACCGCGTCCCCTTCCCACTCGCGGGAGCTCTGTTACGTGCGAGCGAGACGGCCCGCCTCGGCAGCGCGGCCGGGCCGGTCCCGGGGGCGTGCTGGTGCCGCGGCGGCGGGGCGGCAGGGGCGGCAGGGGCGGCGGCGCGCGCTCGGCTCAGTCGCCGAAGAGCGCGTGCTGTGCGCGTGCGTGCACCGCGGCACCAGTACCATGCGCGCCCGCTCCGCGTGAACCACGTCCGCACCATGCTCGTGCCACCGGAGATGATGGCGGCGCAATCCAAGCTCGTCTACCAGATGAACAAGTACTACAACGAGCGCGTCGCCAACAGGAAGGCGCAGATCACCAAGACTATCCACGAGGTGTGTCGGATCGTGCAGGATGTGCTCAAGGAGGTGGAGCTGCAGGAGCCGCGGTTCATCTCCTCGCTCACCGACTACAACGGCCGCTTCGACGGCCTCGAGGTGGTGTCGCCGCACGAGTTCGAGATCGTCATCTACCTCAACCAGATGGGCGTGCTCAACTTCGTGGACGACGGCTCGCTGCCCGGCTGCGCCGTGCTCAAGCTCAGCGACGGCAGGAAGCGCTCCATGTCCCTGTGGGTGGAGTTCATCACCGCCTCCGGTTATCTGTCCGCGCGGAAAATCCGCTCGCGCTTCCAGACGCTGGTGGCGCAAGCTTGTGACAAGTGTTCGTACCGGGACTGCGTGAAGATGATCGCCGAGACGACCGAGGTGAAGCTGCGTATCCGCGAGCGATACATCGTGCAGATCACGCCGGCGTTCAGGTGCGCCGGCCTGTGGCCGCGCTCCGCCGCGCACTGGCCGCTGCCAGCCATACCGTGGCCGCATCCCAACATCATCGCCGAAGTCAAGTCTGAGGGTTTCGATTTGTTATCTAAAGAGTGTCTCGCGCTGCAAGGAAAGAACTCCGCGATGGAGGGCGACGCGTGGGTGTTGAGTTTCTTCGAGGCTGAGAACCGTCTGCTGCAGGGCGGCTGCCGACGGAAGTGTCTGAGCATACTGAAGACGATAAGGGACCGGCACCTGGACCTGCCGGGCAACCCGGTGACGTGCTACCACATGAAGACGCTGCTGCTGTACGAGTGCGAGAAGCACCCGCGCGACCACGAGTGGGACGAGGCGGCCATCGGCGACCGCATCAACGGCATCTTCCTGCAGCTCATCTCGTCGCTGCAGTGCCGGCGCTGCCCGCACTACTTCCTGCCGCACGTGGACCTGTTCAAGGGCAAGTCGCCCACGGCGCTAGAGAACGCCGCCAAGCAGGTGTGGCGGCTCACGCGGGAGATGCTTACCAACTCCAGGGCCTTCGAGAAGCTGTGAGCGGTGCGCGAGTGAGTGCCGAGAGTGACTCTTCTAGTACTGTGTCTGTATACGCGTTACGTTTGTGTTTTGTCGAATATTCCATGTGGATCGTCGGACTGTAAGTAGAAGTGTTATCTACTAACGCATAGAGTTAGACAAGTCTTTATATTATTATTTTTGTGATATAAATGTAAATAGCATAATCGTTGTACAATTTTAGTGATATATTTAATTTAACGTGAAAAAAAGGAATAAAAACACCGTGTATTTATTTGACTGAAATTCTTAAGTAGGCTTATGAAGTTAAAATAAACAATTTTGAAATTGAACCAAATGATTTGATTGCCAACACCCCGACACTCGACGGAAACCACTGGCTGCGCGTAGTGGGCAGTGACATAGGCACATCGTAACAAAGTAGGCCTAACACGCTGTGGATCGCATCGACACACACTATTCACCGTGTAATAACATTAGCTATTTTACTAATACTCGTGTGGCATAATGGTTGCGTTTTGCGATATATTTCACCTATATTTTGCTAAGCTTCATCCAGACTCATCGAAAATGAGTATACCGGGATATAAACCCACCGACATTGGACACATTACTATGAAATTTAAATCATTTTACCTCTACCTAGTCACACACACAGTATCATTCCAAAATGCGATAAAATAAATTAATAATAAAACCAAATATTAATACGTATGGATCATAGTTTAATGCATAAGGCCAATACATAAGGCGATACATAGAATAATATTAAATAATATAAATAAATAGAAGGAGTAAATAAATAACGTATCACATATTTCTAGATATGTTCATATAACACGAAAGATGCCGTATGTGTATTACCCTATATAGGTACCGTATATAGTATATAGGTGATATTATAATGTTTAAAACCATTACCTGATAGCGTTTCACCTTTTAAATCTATCTTTCGCCTAGCAACGCCCTACACCTCTGATCTAATTTGTTTTATGACAAATTAGATCAGAGGTGCCCAATCTCAATGTATCAACGTGCCATTTTTTATAATAAGAAATGTATAAGGCCCTAAGCGTGCCATCAAATAATTTTTATTTCGTGATTATTGGACAGACAATAATAAAAAACAACAACTCAAAACTCTTTAATTTCTAAAAAATCTATTTGCAATGTCTTAGTTATACGCGTAATTCATTTTTTTTAACTGTCTTATTATTATTGTTAATAGTTGTTCCAAAAATACATTTTCCTGTTTTGAGATTTTTTTTCTTATTAGTAGATTTTTTTCTCCGTGTACAATGAACTTTGTTATCGGAATCGCCCAAAATATTGAGTTGCGTGCTACGAGTGGCACCAGTGCTATTTTTTCGCCATCTAGATAAATATATTATATTTCATGTCATTTTTACAAATAATTTGTAAATTTTAGACATACCTTTAGAATTAAAGAGACCTAACTAAAAAAAATATTTTTCGGAAAGTTTCTTTAAAGATTTGTAACACAAGATGTATTCTATCTTGTCTATTTTTTTTGAATACTGTTAGTTTAATATTAAAGGTGCGACATTATAACTTGGTGTAAAAAAACGGAAGTGATTGTAAATCAAACGATTATTCCAAAGCGGGAATTTTTAAAAGGAGTGCCACTATAATATTATTTTTGATAAAAAGTTAAAAATGTTTCATCTTCAACTTGTAAAGCAAATAAATATATAATATTATTAATAATATACAAGATAATTTAGATACATACATATTAATCAACACATAACAATAAAATTAATATTTAGATACAACCAATCAATTAATACACAATAAATAAATAAATAAATATGTCTTATTTCATCTACTATAAATCTATTCATCTATTGATTCATATGTTACATACATACATAAACTCACGCCTTTTCCCAGAAGGGCTAGGCAGAGGACCAGTTTTCATCTAGTGCGTTTCGTCCCATGATGTGATAGGGCCTCCAATATCGGGTACAAAATCCAGACTCCGGGCAAACAATGAATGGAAAAATCCAATATAAATTTTCCCGAACCGGAATTCGAACCCGTGACCTCAGTTTTGCAAACATACCGTAGAACAAATGCGCTACCGAGTTAATAAATTGATATGATAGGCTATATTTTCCGCATTTCACGATACAGTCATAGTTTGAAATAGCTTAGGTCTTATCAACCGTACTACTCTTAAGACTCCTATACATGTTCCTGACACCACATTATATCGAGTCTTGTGTCATGGGTATCAGAAACTATGAGAGACATTTCGGTCTCATAAACTCCCAGACTCGAAACAAACACTTATGAATAACACAAATATTTGTGTCACTGCTGGAATCGAATTCGAGGTCTCTTGTTGCAGAGCCGCGTCTAACAGCGTTGTTCAACTTTATGTACTTAGTTTATTTGTCATGGAGATGCCTGATATTAGGATTCCTTCACATTGCACGCCTAACTAAGCGATTATAATTAATAATACATACATTGCAATGATCTGTGCGAAATATTAAATACTTGACGTGCTAGGTGGCCAATTTAGTAGACAGACAATAATATTACGCAATTTGAATTTATTATTCAAACGACGACAGTCCTTCCTTATTGTCCGATGTTGTTTATAATGTTCTGTATACGGTATACACAAAATTAATTGTTCATAAATATCGCTACTCGATTAGCAAGTATTAATTCTAATGATTTAGATTTTCTTTATAATATAAACACATAAACTGAACAGAAGGGGTAGGCAGAGGTGCATATCGGGCATATATTATTAATTCCGGGTTGATATTGAATACAAAAATCCGATATCACTTTGCCCGAACCGGGACTCGAACCCGAGAGCTTACCGTTGTAATCGTATAGTAGTACAACTACGCCGAGGCAGTTTAAATTATATTCTATAATTATAATTTAAAGTAATGTTATTTAAATGAACATAATTAAATTTATATTTGGATACCATTCAATTCAAATTTAGAAAATGTGGCCGACCTTGCGTTGCTTGAAAATTGTTTTACTTGGAGAATAATTATGTAAAATATTTAAGTCTCCACTAAAATTGAGAAAAAAACCATCTAGCGTTTTTAATTCGCAAATAGTTATCGTTACTGTCAGGATTAGTAGTGACTAATTTTATAAATAACTAAGCAAATTAAAATTTATCAGAATATTAACATAACAAAATGGAAACCTGATCGTTTAAGGTTGTCAATTAATTCCTGAAATACATAGTATTATTTATTCCATATTGTTTGTACGGAGACCATTTAAAACTTTAATACGAGGCTGCCTTTATTTTAATACGAGGTTAGTCATAAGAACGTACAGATATTTAAGAAACTTAAATAAAATTAGGTGAAACATTCAAAATTGAATCATTGGTATAATTTTATCTTATGAATGTTTTCATTCCACTCTTACTTTTCACCGATGTTGCAGAATAATTTGACTTATGATTTTAATATTGGCCACGGATCTAACATTAACTCATTTCAGGGATTACGCTTCGTCTGCTACTATAGTCTTTAAAAAAATGAAAAACGGAGGTATATGCAGGTGTAATCTTTTATTACCGATAAAGTAAGCGACAATTAATTACTACATACATTTTCTGAGTTTCTTTTTTAAATTATGTAATAGGAAGGATACGAAATGCAGCGGTTCTTATATTATGTTATTTATAATCCCTTAATAAAGTTGTACATTAACGGGAAGTACTCAGTCTTGTTATCGTGAACTAATTGGTTCCGGCGGCTTCGTTTGCAATATTATGTTCATTCGTTGCCGTCGATTCTTTATTAAACCGCCATATATCGAGCTACGTATTCTGGTTATATTGTTGATGTAAAAATATATTTGGTTTCCCATCTTACGGTAATAAGTGTTACGTTTTGTGCAAAAATGGTCATCGGACCAAAAAAGGCAGATTATTTAACTACTGAAAATCGAGGAGAGCGATATAGGCTTTACAGTCTGTTGGATATTTTACACGGGAATAAATCCAGGGTAAAAATCTAGTGAAACTTGACTGCCTGTTTAAAGTATTTACAATATAGAAGGAGTGCTGGTACTTCAAAAACAGATATTAATTGTGGTGCTTGGCCACCTTTTTCTGCCCTTTTATTGGCTGATATTTGACAGCTTGTTCAAATTGCACAAATTACTTAGAAAAGAAAAATAAATGGTTAAGATCTATTTGAATCCACTTAAACTCGTTTCAATAGAATAATAGCTCAATATATTTTGTGTTATCAAAGGCATGTATATCAATTTTGTCGTTAAATAATTCGTTCAGTGGTCACTAATATAGGAGAGTTACCAACATTACAAACAATAAAATATCTACGTTATTGAAGACATAAATGTATGACAGCACCCCCTCTATATTAAAAATACTCTAAGACTACCTGATAGGAAAATCTAAGTAAGTTATCTTGATAAATATCAGTTGACGTCACAACTGTAATAACACGAGGAATATAATAACCTTATAAGGATGGTTGAGTGCTGTCTGAAGTGACTCTTCCGCCTATTCAACGCAACTTATAGTTAGTTTATATAAAATATATACGTATGTAGTATGTTTACACAAGTACAAGCGGTTTGCCGTAATTGGCACAAACCCTAATATTGAAAAAAAGCTATCTACGGTGAGATCATTAATAGAAACATTTTTATATTCGAAATTTTTGATTATCTGAAATTATAAAAGAAATATTTATAATTAAAAATGAGATTGTTTAAATAATGATTTAAAAATATCAATAGAAGAAAGCGTCAGTCTGGCAAAGATAATTAAAAAAAAAACATTTATAAAAAAATAGCTTTTTTTTTTATCATATTTTAAGTTAAAAGTAGGGTGACGTTGCGTCATCATTCTGCTAAGATCTTAGGTCCAATTACTTAGTTTATTAAATACATTTTGTAGGAATAAATTACCTTAAAACCTTTACCAAATCACTAATAATATTTTTTGTGATATTCAAATAATATAAAGAGATCGAAAGTGCTTCATATCTTCGACCATAATCCATACCAAACCCCGATATCTTCTTACATCGTGCATTCCGATCTCTATGTCCTATCTTACCAATAGTTTATACATTTCCACGGGCCTGGTTATCTGCCGTATGACCTCAAGATATCGTTTACATACTTATACCAACTGAAATGCGAATATCTTCTGTAAGGTGTAAAGTGCTGTTTTATATCGTGTGTCATGTGTCACTTGGGATATTGTTAGGGGTTTTAGTGTTAAAGTTGATATAATAGTGTTTTTTTTTGTTCGATTATGTTTAGAATGTGTTAAACCAGTTCTGTTTCACTTCATTTCACTATTAATAAATGAATAACCCTATATAAAGATAAAATAATAAGTACTTATAATACTAACCTCACATTTAGATAGTGGTTTCTAGTATCAGAAAATACGAGGCTCTTTTACAAGCAATACCTAGATTCAAAACAAATTTTCCTTAACAACAGGTCTCGGTGCGTGGATCAAAAACAAGGATTTGCAGACATATTTTCCCCCATCAAACCACAATTAGTATAAAATATGTAATAGTTATTATAATTTGAAGACACATCGAACAAAATCGAATTAGGCACGACACACCACATAAAGACAACACACATTCTTCATAAAATATAAATATTTATATAAAAACTACTGTTGATACATAAGGCATACGCGACGCTTTAATGACAAACAGACAGATGTGCGCACGTGAAATAACCGACCCAGTTCGTTACTTATTGAATTAATTGCTTTTATTAAGTGCTAAATACTTTATTATGCGTTTGATGTTGTCCGCTTTGGATGTAGTTTTCAAGCTGTTCCGACAAGAAGTTGTAAATTATATTGAACTGAATTATTTCAATATATATTAGGTAGAGCAACGTGGCCCACATATAGATTTGTGTTTAACGTGAAAGTACTGATATCAGTATCGACAAAATGTGTATATTTTGGTATTGAATTGTATCAGCCCATTTGCATCGCCTAGAGCGGTAAGACCGCCATGTGTACTTTTTGTTCATTTTTAATATATCTAAGTGTTTATCCTTTTTATGTGCAGTCAAGAATAATAAATAATAAATAGCCTTTGTACGTCCCACTGCACGGGCCTCCTCTACAATTGAGAGTGCGATTGAGATTGGTCAGGCTATATAGTCCATCACTCTGGCCTAGTGAGGGTTAGCAATTTTATTTAATTTTTAAATACATATAACAAAAGTGCTACTACGATAGTAAAGTATAAGATAATCTGTCTGCATAGGTATTGCTTAAGCTTTGCCGGCAGAAGTTAACGTAATATGTACATTTTATTATGTTCTTTACCAACAACATGGCAGATCAACACCAATTTACTAAATAAGGCTTATTTATAAAACTTAAAATTTGATTAACTATCGTATGAGATATAATTTATTTCACGAAATTTTGTTCAAACGAAATATTCTGCTGCCTCTGTGTCGCAGTTATACTGCAGTATAATTGCAAAGCTGTCGTTCTCGGGTACGAATCTTTGGTCGGGCAAAGTGATATTACATTTTTTTATTCATTATCAGCTCGGAGTCAGGAATTTGTGCCCAATACGGTGGTAGGCTCGTCCCCTCTCACATCACAGGATGGAAAATACCCAGCTAAACGAGGGTATCATAGTTGCACCATGTCCGGGGAATAAGTTTATGTACGCATGTGAAAATAATATTCATGAGCATTATCGTTTTAATTCAGAATGACTCTACTGATGACATTTTCTTCCGCCAACATAAAATTGGTCTGTTTTTAGTTTTCATGATAGACATAATACAGATATAGAATCTTGACGAGCAATTCAGTGGTCAATATACAAACATAATATTGTTTAAGTCAATACAACGCAACTATTTTAGTACGCTATTTCAACCTACTTGAAATTTGATACTAAAAGTAAGTGAAATAAACCTACGTTTGTTCTTAACGCGAATTCCATATGAATAGGAATGTAATGAAACCATATTACTGTACTCAGTGTGCGAAATAGTTTCTGTTAAGACGACGATATTCATGGGTCTAAATAAATAACTAAGATACAGAAATTCCGTTTGTTCGTTAGTCTCAGCCACAGGAAGTCAACTGCTGAACATAGGCATCCTCCAAGGATCTCCACGTCGACCTGTAGGAAGCAGCCTTCCAGCGACATCGACAGCGACGTCCGACAATGCGCATAAAATGCAGATAATAAAATAAAAATATTTGCTATCTATATTGTCAATATAACATGTTGAAAATCTTCAAACACACAATCATCAAAAACAATAATATTAAGGATTATTATCTTTATCAACCTCTACATTTCTCTTTTTTACACATCTCTACAATATTCTTTAACACGATTTGCGCCTAGGTGTTGATACATTATAACTGTCTGGAAGAGACGGCTAATAACGATAAGACCGCCACTTGCTATTCATGTTTTTAAACCTATTTTAGCTATCGAATGTTTTGTCTTCTTCGCTCAAATTGAAATCAGTGTTGTTCGAAAGGAACAAAACATATAACAACTTATTTTAGTTTTAGAACTGTCTATGAATAAGTCTGTAAATGTTTAGAGATGGCTTTAGATATGTATTTACAGCGGTCTGCTCAAAGCAATTTATAGTAAATAACTAGGTACTTATAATTTTTTATGACCTACAGCACCATTTCGCAAATCCATTAGTCATTGTACATTCTCACACGCTTGGCCTTAACACATAAAATGGCCGAGCGGTCGGTCGTTGGTCGTCGGTCGCCCACTCGCGTGTTTGTTTTACTCCTTGTACGAGCGTGGTAATGCACGCGTGGGCGGGGACGGAGATGACACCGAGGCTCTCCGATCACCGCCGAGCCTCACCGAGCCCCTGCGAGCTTCACCAAGCCTTACCGAGCCCTGCGAAGCTCCGTAGAGCTTCAGTTATACGCCCTATAAGTTAGATAAAGTCTGAGCGGAGGAGTTGCATTTGTTTGTTTGATTGAAATGTTGGTTCATATTTGTTGTTGCTTTGTTCTCAAGAAAATTTGTGTTGAAATGTGTAGTTTGCAAAGCTCCAAAGTTGTTAAGGTATTGTTGTATTGAAATATGAATTTGTAAGGGGATAAATTGGGAACGAAATTTTGAAACTATTATATTATAATAAAATTACGCTTAAAACACGATTTTCCTTGTCTAAAGGTGAATGTAAAATACGACAAAACAATAGGACCTCGTTGCATACTACCTAGAAAACCACACAGAAATCTCATAGAAATAATCCCCACAAACTTTTTGCCTTGACCATCACAAAAGATCTGGTAATTAATATCTCCTATTTATATAAATATTATGACAAATGTAAAAGCATAATATCCTGGGCGGAGAGGCCATCTCGGGCGTTCAATACAAACACTAATACTGTTGTAAAGGGGCGAAAGGGGCGGTGCGGCCACAGCGCCGGCGCGGCGCGGCGCGGGCTTTTACACTCGGTGTGCGCAAAAAATATAAGCTTGGTTTCGATGCGGGTTCTATATCCGATTTATATTTATAAAATTATACTTCTATGATTGTACTGAGACGAAAAAATATCTTGTTTTTAGTTTATGATTGAAGAAATTTGATATTCGCGAAAATAATTGATTGATAGGACGAAAACTACGTAGTGTTGTAATGATTAAGAAAAAAGTAAAAGTTACCATCATCTAGAGATCATACATGTGTTTTTAAACCCTATAGGTAAATTACATCCAAATATTTTTCGTACTGTTCAATAAAAAAATATTGCTTGGTTGGAATATCGAAGCTAGGACCTCACGCGATGTACATAAACTACGCAAAGAAATAAGCAGCTGTTATAACGTTATTGACGTTTTCCCTCAAACCGCCTTATAAGCAATGGTATGCAAGATTGAACACAACGTTTCAACTTCCAATGAATGTTAGTTCCAATGCGTAGTCTATAAATGGTAATTAAGTTCCAATTGGAGTAGGCACAGCGTTGTAACGTTACCTTAATTGATTACTGTGGATTTACGGCCTGTTGGGCTTTAGAAATATGCTCTTGACGTTTTTGTGTCGGACAAATCGCCTGTTGACATTTGTTTGTATATACGGGCTTGTTATATCGTATAATTATTTAATTTAATGTACTTGTAAAATGAAATGGTCACATAGTGGTTTCCTTACTTGGTTTTAGAATAATTTAACAGTTTACTTCTTTGCAAAAACAAATTGCTTGTTATACAGTGTGAAGTGAGAAGTTTTCATGTTCCGTTCAAAATGTTTAGTTCCACAATCGATTGCGTATGTTGCAAAATTGGCGTCCAATATGCTCTATCAATAGTGTACTCGTAGTATTTAACAATAGTCAAAGATCAATACTATTCGCATAGTCCTGAGTCTTGGTAATGTTGCGCGTTCGAAGGTGTATATGTGGTTGCAGACAAATGCGACTTAGAATAATTTTGTATTTGGGCTTGTTATTCAATTTAGTGATTGTTTGTTTCTTAATTTAATTATTTTATAAACACATGCTCTTTTTAATTGCATGTATATTATCATTTATACTGGACATGGCAATATGTTAGTGTTATCAGAAAGTCTATCGTTAATATATAGTGTCATATGTAACTTCCTGTATCCTGTATCAGCCCATATACGTCCCACTGCAGGGCACGGTCCTACTCTACAATCGAGAATACGATTAAGAGTGGTTAGGCCATATATGTAAACAAATCAAATTATACTTTAAAAATGACTGGGATGTTTTAATAATGTTTTAATAATACTAAAACTTTAGAGTTAAAGCTAAAATGTTTTCTCATAGACCCAACGTAAAGCAACAGTTTTTATTTTATGTTATTTCTGTCTTCCCCTCTGCCTGAGACCCTATAGTTGGTTGTAGGATATTTATTCTTATCGGTCATTCATTCATTTACAATATTAGGAAGCTCATCAAAGTGACCAAAGCAAGTATATCCACTTTCAGATCTATCCACTATTTAGAACCTAGACTTTAATAACTCTATTCAAAAAATATAGAAAACTTATATTGACCGGTGACTTGAAATATCCCCTGCTACACCGGCTGCATTTTTACACCCACTTGATCACAGAGTACATTTTACATACTAAGATAGAGACGTCACTCAATTCAAGGCAGAAAATTCAGAAATATAGCTATACTTACGTTTATCTACGAAAAGATTGAGAGAGGCTAGGACCTGGATTAGATCTGACAGCATTGAGTTGGATTTTGTCTATTTGAAATACTTCTATACTAACAATTTGTTCTGTATGGAAACGCGAACATCAACATTCTCATTTCCATACGCATCTTCATATAAAATAACCGTGAAAAAATTTTTCATCCTCCCGTGTTAAATTTCAAACTGATGTTTATGTTTCGCCGTCGATTGTTCTAAGTAAAACCACGGTGCACTTAAAAAGCGACACCGCCACGTGACAATGGTTCGTAATATAGCCTAATTATAAATGCGCGTATGAGTATTGACGTGCGTCGTGGGCATTAGTATGAGCGGCTGGCCTGTGGCGCCTGCAGCGGCGCACTCCTCATCCGATACTGTTAGATAGATATACGTGACTCAACAATATTATTGACTTAGAAAGCCTTTCATTTTATTTCATTTTTTGAAAGAAGTTGGTTAGACGCTGGCTGTAAAATGCTTGTGGGATCCACTACAAATTGCTTAGGGTCTGGGTGTTTTTGGAGGCTGAAAAGTCTTTCATTATTTCTCATAGATACATAACTTGTGTCTTAGTGTTGTTTCATCTATATCGGCCTATTTCATTGCTTTTCTGTATTGTGGCGGAAGATCATGGAGCCTATGGCAACGAAGGAGCATGTGGATCGGCAAACTGATCAACATCTTGAAGAAGCTGCCAAAGTAAGTATTAATAAAGAACCTCTAGGTTAAGGACAACATGGATGACACGAAAAAACTTCCACAAGTTTCTTTAGAACTTTAAAATTACATTCTGTATTCAAAAAGTCTTTTGCGAAGAATTTGGATTGGTAAGTAATACAATTCTGAATGTAGTAGGTGTAAAGATTAAACGGCGCAACAAAATTCCCTCAACATTAACTTTAATGTAATTTACATACATTCCTTCACTGCTAAAGCAGTCTGGAAAACTGCATACCATAGCAATTTGTATGAATTTATATGGTATGTAAAGTCCACCAAACCACACTACGCCAGTGTGGTAGGCTATATGGTCTAACCACTCTCAATCGTACTCTGCATTGTAAAGGAGGACCGTGTCCTGCAGTGGGACATATATGGGCAGATACAGATACATAAATTCTAATTTGTTTTGGAGTTGGACTCCGTAATCCTTACTGACACGTGTATAATGTTAAATACCTCAATTACAATAATTGTATGCGACGGTTAATACAAGCGAATACTGTCCAATAGGCGACATTACCGCATTAAGCGATTTCTGCTTTGAATGGACTGGAATATTGTAGCACTGTGATTATTATCTGTTGGTGAGTGCTGTGCCGCCTCAGTTACAGCCGGTGTTAGGGTATTTATCTATTGGTCCATTATGCTATTTATGTCAGTATGAATATACAAATAAGTACACCCAACAGTCACATACATAGCCCTCACCCCACACTAAGATAAAGTCTTGTGTCGTGGATATCGGGAACTACGAGAGATTTTCGGTTTCACAAACACCCAGACCCGAAACAAATGCCTGTGGTTCACACAAATATTTGTTTCGGTGCTGGGATCGAACCCGCAGCCTCTCGTTTCACAACTGGCGTCAAACCAACTGCAACACGGAAGCTGTCAAATACATGTATACTATAATAAAAACCGGCCAAGTGCGAGTCGGACTCGCGCACCGAGGGTACAAACTTATGTGATGTAACTACAAATTTAGGGTTTTTGAATTTTCCTTTATGTGTGTTATAAATTTGCGCTGATTGCGTTGACATAGAAGTTTGATTTTTTTTCTTTTGAGGTACGGAGCCCTAAAAAGGTGAAAAGCTACTTGGAAATACTAAGCCAAATATATTTTGCTAAAAGTAACACTAAGGTAAGACACAAACGCCCATCTAGAAATTGACCAATCTTTAGTTATATAAATAGTACTGTTTCAAAGCATATTTCATGTCAAATTTATTACAACAATTGATTTATAAATTCTATGTTTATAAATAATACACTTTATAAATCTAAGCCTAAGTGAAGACGTATACATCGATAAATATCAAATATATAGTCAATATTTAAAGTCCCATTCGTGTGGTGTGTAATATGGGCTTGCCGTCCCTTAGTTCACCTTAAGAACATAAAAAAACCATAGGACTACAGTGCAATACAATTAATCAAACTTTTTATTCGGAACCTACATGGTAAGTACATATACATGAAACTACGGCTTAAAAGACCAGGCAACTCATTATACAAGAGAGATCAGGATGCAAACATTTCCCCACAATCCACATTGCGGTCTGGCAGATTTATCGCCGGCGGTTCTAATACAATTCCGAACAGTCCTTCTCACCCGTTCAATGAGAAAAAGCTGAACATAATGAAACGTATACTAATACAGCACTTGCCGGAACAGTCGCTGTCGGTAAGATAACGTATGCGCGCGGACCGCTTGCGACAAATTTCAATGTAACCTGTATAATCTTACAATTTGCCCGATGAATTATTCAATATGGACGCGTCTGTACGATGTTTATTCGATTATATCCATGCGCGCGCACATTTTAGATTTTCGCTAGTTTCGCGAACGCCGTCATTCCGGTGGGAATGTCGAGACAATTGAATATTTTAAACGTACCGTTTGTGGTTACGTGGAACTGAAATGTTTAAAGATTTATTAAGTTTCAATTGGTTCTTTATATTTCAGAATTTTTAATTAGAGAAAATAGTACAAAAAATGATTTTTCAGTTTTTTCTCAGCTTCGAATGTGTGATCAAATGGATCTTGTACACATCCATCAGAAGTATTACCTAGAATAAATGCCATTTTTTATTATCATTTAAGTATATTCGATTCGGTTTTTATATATTTCGGTAATCTAAAATCACTCATAGAGGATTCCGATCTATAAAATTATTGTTAAAATATGTAATTTTTAAGATTTCTTAGCAAAGGCTAATAGTATTCCCATCTTACATATTTATAAAATCTAAATATAGTATATCTTCTTAATCTTTATAATAATTTTAATATTCGATCTTTTCAAAAGGTTGAATGACAGGAGAAATCTACATATTAACACACTTGTTGCTAAAAATAAAATGTGATTTTCATAAAACTGTCCATGATGCGACGGGCCGACCTGCGGGTCAATCGCTACTTATTTGCCGGCCTAGAAGAATTCCAGTTGCTAAATGTCAGTAGGTTTGATCTAAAATATGAAGCCTTGTATTGACGCAACCTGCGATGACTCGGCTTAGTAAGAATTTAGTAATAAATGTACGTGTTTTTGAAGAGTAGGGTGAATGTTGTTTTGAATATCAGAGTTTTTAAAATTGTTACGTACATTTTTCAAAGGCTCAGGCGGGTAATCAAGGAAAGAAGGCTTTTTTAACCTTGAAAATATGGAAAAAAATATTGCACGTTCCTAAATTGTATCTGTTACTCAAACAACTGTTTTTACTACAATCTGGTGATACCAGGACACCAATTTTTCGCCTTCTATGTTCCGTCTCACGATGTGATAGGAGCCTATATCAAAATCTGGCACAAATTCATGACTCCAGATATGAATAGAAAACTCCAATATTACTTTGCCCGACCCGAGGTTCGAATGCAAAATCTGAGGGTTGTAACCGTACCGTAGTACAATATCGCCACCCAGGCAATCGACGGAGAAAATTTCATTGAGTAATGTATTCTTGCAGAATCCAATACACTTAGGTAATGAGGAATAGACTAAACGAATCCTTATGTTATTAGCACAGGTAGGAGGTAGGTACACATTGTAATGTAGCCGAATGGAAATGGAGGCACTTTCTCGAAACAAAGCGGCTTACACAGAACGATATCAGATGTAGATATTATTAAAAGTATTATTTCTTTGTTATGCACAAAATATATGGGTGCTAAAATATCCATTTTTAAGAAGAATTGTCCCTTCATTCAGAGAATTGAAAAACATTGTACTTTACATTACTGGTGAGAGGCCGCCTTGATAGGTACCACCGCAATGTCTATTTCTCCCGCCAAACAATAGTGTAAATGCACTGTTGTGTTGCGGATTGAAGCAAATTGTAGCCAACGTAACTACTGGACATATTGAGACTTAACATCTTATGTCGTGTACAGTGGAATGCCATTATAATTCAATGTGTTTTTGGTTTTGCTATCAGGCGAACGGCATACACGTCTCGCAATTCATCGAAAAAAAACTTTTTGTAATATACAAAATAAATAACATTAACATCCTGCACTTTTATAAATGAAAAATAATACGAATACATCGGGATGTTTCCCGGAACACTGCAGACACTTATTTAGTGCTCAGTCATTGTATTACAAATACTAGAATACATTTGTTCCGTCTAGACATTGAGATTATTGAGATCTAAATATAGCGCGGCAGTAGGTCGTTTCCATGCCATTTTACATTGCAACATCGAAAGATATAGCAAGGCAAAAAACTCACAAGTAATAATGAGCGGAATGTCAATTATTTTAACACAGAACCTTATTTAAAGAATATCATGTTGAAGTGTATTTTAATTTATTCGAAATTCTAAAAACAGAAATCGCATTCTAGAAATAGACCTACGAGTTATATCAAAGAGTTTTAACTTCCAATTCTCTCACCTCACTTACATGGGATCTATGTGACTGAATTGTTATATAGGTATGTATCTTTTTTTTATTTAAATAGGTCCAGCAAATGACCTAAAAGGCCACCAGATGGTAAGTGATCACTGCCGCCCATGAACATGCACAATGCTTTGAACATGAATGTGTTGTGTGAACGGCCCAACAAATCGTGAGGGTATTGGGAAATAAAAATGATGGTAAGAGGAAAAGGGTATAGGGCATTCGGCAGTCTACCTTTACCGGATGAGCCTACCATATATGCTGAGACATGACTGACAACAGCGTGGCTCTACCACTTCAAAAAAATGATGATTTTTATTTTTGGTAGTGCTTTCTATATGGCCTAACCACTCCCAATTGTATTTACGATTATAGAGAAAAGCCATGCCCTGCAGTGGGACATATACGGGCTAATACAGATACAGATATTATATGGAAATCCTTTGTAAGATATACACAGGGTACTATATAAGGTGCACGCAACAAACAGTGTAACAAAACACCAGTGGATGGCGGGCGGCGGCGCGGGCGGCGCATCGACAACTTTAATATTTAATAATTCATCCGAGCATCGCGTCCGTCCGTGCGTGTAATGCGTTGCGACGTGGGTACGCGCCTGTGTGAGCGGACAGCGGGTGCATGAGCTTAAGCGGGGGCGTAAGCGGAAAGATAGCGGTGAACAGGAGTTACGATTTTGGTATGTTTGGACAGAGCAACTAAATGATATATTAGAATCGTACAAAGGATCTATAGTCTGTTCTAACCCTTATTATGTAAACTTTTATATTATTAACTTATGGATTACAATCTAGTTACTGTTGAATACATTTTGAAACTTGATAGTCGCTTATCTATCATTGCGTAAAATCTACGAAATTTTCGTGGACTTATTTTCTTTGGTGATGCCTTTTAATTATTAATAATATCAACATGTTTACCAACCAAACATCCATCAAACCCTAAGACGATTATCAATATGAATAGATATTAAAATTTGTTGGTCCACGTTAATACCCGCTCTCACTGACACCGCGCGTCGAGTCCGCTCATCCGGAAAACACCGGAGTATTAGTAAAAACGGTACGGCTTTCATGTTATTATTATAGTTCATTGTGGATAAAGAATAATGTTTGATTTTCCATACAAATAGCTGTATTATAAACATTTTTAATAGAGTATTATATTACGGCATTATTGTTTGACACTCCAGTGGGCCCCTCGACATGATCGTTTTGACAACTTTATCTTTGGAACGTATTGTAGAATAAAATATGTATGAATAATTTTGCTATATTTTGTTATAGATGAAAGACGGATGTAATTTAAGGATAATAATTACCTAGTGTAATAAAGCCACCATTTGTACTATTATTATTATGTGATTTATTTGTTGTTTCTCTGTACAGTGTAAAAAAGTATATAAATAAATAAATAAATACTCAGTGAGATACTATGTGAGATAGGGAAGTTTGGTCCTTAAAAAGCATAATGATTTATTTCCCTTACACATGCTGACTTTGGACACAATTTTAGGTTGAAATTCCCTAGGAACGGGAACTTTCAAGGTTTACGTATAAACTCCTAGATAAATATATTATGCACTTGAATTTCTCTTCAAAACATTAGATTCTTTAATATTGACTATGACTTTAAATACTACCTGAATGTCATGACATTCTCGTATTCCTTCATTTTATTATTTACAAAGCTTTTTGGCATCATTAAACCTTTCAGCTATTTAATGATATTTGACATCTTTGTAACTACTAATAAATTACAAATACATTAAACAAAAGCAGAGAAATCAAATAATCACAACAATCCCACTCGACGCAAAGTCGAGATTTATTTTTAAAATGTTGTATTCAACAAGAATTTGAATACAAAAGTCTATATTTCAAATCGTTTGCAAAACTTTTTGCGCTGCATCTTTGCGATAAGGCGCGTCACACAAAAAGCTTTTCTGTGTCATTTGGAACGTTAAAAAAAATAAAAAACACTTTAAGGCACGACCGTGATGCATCCGACGACGTTTCTCAATACGGAGACGAAAAAAATAGGCAGAAATTAAAGTAAAAATAAATGATATCTCGTTTCGGTTCGCATCGCTTTTATGGAAGGGACAATTTTGTCGATTTTTTATATCTTAACGGTTGAGAATTTTTAAATATATGAATGTTCAATCATTAGAACTGATCGTACTTAGATAATAAAAAGTTAAAATTCAATTTTTGAATGTAAAGACTGAAACGGAACGTACACCCGACTCTATTTCAATAAGGTTTGAATTTCAAAAATAAACGTGATTGTTTCGAGCCATACACGCATGGCTCTTTGGAAAGAGATAGCAAATAACAGGAGTGTGTGCGAGCGAGAGGAGTGAAGCTATGATGGACGCGCGACGTCCACTGCGGCGACACGGACCGTAGCTCAGGCGGCGGCGCATACTTTCTCATCGCGGTACACTAAAATAAACTTTTAAACTTTTTATGCGTTCCTGGTATATTTAGATGATATTGTCGTTGCGTTTTCCAGTAAAAAAAGTGTTAAGTGGATGATTTATATTAAGTGCGGTGCGTTATGGGCGGCTTCCGGCGTCATTATTAACTAACTAGTTTCGGTCGCGACTTCTCTTATCTTTTTTCATATTATTACAAAAATATTTACTCATCATTTACATATTAAAAATAATGAGAAACATTTTTTAATAACATTATCTTAATGGGTAAGGTTAATTTCAATTCATGGTTTCTGAGTATTCTTAATTACATTTTTTTAGATGAATATACATACTTATTTGGGGTACATTATCTTGAGTGGTAGTTTAAGGAATACTTAATTCGTTAAATATTTTTGATTACAATTACTGATGTGGTCTGTAGAAAAGATAAAGAGCATAATTTCCAAAAGTTACTTAGGATTGCCATTATTGAATTTGTGCTATGTAATCCGTATGCTTTTCGTTTTTCATTAAAAAAAAATTATTGTACAATTATTAATATATTTTTCTTTAAAATATAGGACAACGAACAAATAAACAAATTACAGTCTGTACATATATATGAATCGAGCGTGTAACATAAAGCGATTATTTTCAAAACCGTTCAACGCACAAACTCGTCTTCATTACCGAGATTGCTACATTTACACTCGGATTTACTCGCGCTCCAATTAACAACATAAAAATTATCCGCGTGACTAAGCCAGTTTAAAAACACACAAACCGACGCAACAGCTGTGTCCTTTGATATTCAGAAGACATTCGTAATTTGTAAATATTTCGGATGTTATTGAATGTAAAAATGTTACAAATCTGGAGTTTTGGTATCTGGCGTTAGTCATCGGATCGTAATAATTCTTTTTCCTCGCCTTTTGTGGCGATGTTGAATTATAACTTATTTATTTTATATTTTGTTTTACTTAACGTCTTTTAAATTTAAGGAATATAGCGTAAACTTAGCAATTATGGTCAAAATTTTGCATTTAATGTAGTAATAGCTCGATTCATAAGGTTCTACGCTTTGTATGAAGCTGGAAGATGTCATACCGATTAACATAAGACACCATTGTAGCTTATCTTTTAGTGTTCTCATTTTTATTATTTACTGGATTATTTTACCAAATACCAGGTCATAATATTTTAAAATATTCAAAGGTTTGAACTGACTTTTCTTTAGAACCACAAGCAATCTTATTTTTATTATTATTATTGGTCACTCAAACAAAGGTGGCTTTGAAAAAATTGGTCATTACTATAACAAATTTCAGAATGAGATATGTATATTAAGTTGCGTTTAAGATTCTTATACCGGAATTAACCAAACATAGTGTCACTAAAGTAAAACGAACAGAATAGCATCTAAACAAACTACATAAACTTCCAAAAACAGAGGCAGCCACGTGACCCAACATTATGACAGCGCGTTGACAGAATACATTTGACGTTTGCTTTGACGGCGCAGCAGACGGGACGTGGTGCCCGTCCCACTAATTAGCTTCCTCCATGCGACCCTGGTACGTGCCCTTCACACATCGCCTTGTCATGGAATATTAACACGTAATTACGAGTCTTGGATCTGAATTATGTTATTATACGTTTATGATCGGATGCGTGCCGTACTAGGATGTAACGGTAGGTCCCACATTTTCTTTGTGGCTGGAATGCATATGGGGTGTTTTACTTTGATTGTTTCGAGCCGCGGGTTCGACGACCTACTAAACAATTGTTTGTGTCATTGATAAATATGAGTTTTTTGAATGTTGTGGTTTGATACGTGCTTTTTAGTTTGATATATCCACAGGGTAAGAACGTATTTTAGTTTTGGGTAAGGATATCTGAAATTCGACTCCTTAACGAAAGCTTTTCATGGCATCTATGGCATACTGTAACGGTTTGTAATTATCGAGTAAAAATTCTATGCAGTTTTTATACTCTATTTTTTTTCAGAATATACGAAAATATTATCTTATCCAGACCAATACATACAAGCCATAAGTTAGATAAGAAATGATGGTATTGATAGGTAAACAATCACGTTAACAGCACCAGTAAGTAAAGTCTGTTTTTACATTTCAAATGTTCACGCACAACTGGTGCATGCCATGACTGTATTATGTATGAAATGTAGCGGTTATGTGTGCAGTAGACGTGTCCATAGAAAAAATGTTGTAATATTAATTGAGAATATTAATCGAGAATTGTGATGAAATCGCACCGTCAGGCTGTTGAACTGTTTGCCGTCTCACATGTTCCCTCCTTCCTCTACAATCCTGGGTCCTTCCGCCGTAGTGTGAAGAGGCATCTTAGCAGGCAGGCATAATTGTATCTATTGGCATGGGACTGCCGTCCGATGCCAAAGGATACTCTGCCTGGGCGGCATTTGCGCTCACCATCAGGCGCAATGCGGCCACTATGACGGGCCAGAATAAAAAAAAATGGTGGTTCAATCTTTTTGTGATTTTTAAAATTTAATTTTGAAACATGTCATAAATAACCGATGACGTAATTAAATAAAATCAAAAGAAGAAAATCTGATTTCAAAAATGAAAGAACAACATTGATAGTCTGAGGGAGAGAAAGGTTGTTGTAATAGAACAGTGAAATGAAACATAATTACTAATTTACTGCAGCTAGTAGTAGCTATTTAAATATTGTTTCTCAGTCCATCTGTCATGTTTTTAGCAGAGCCCGTCGAGTGGCTAACTTGTCCAGCCCGTCCTAGTGGGCGTAATGTACACCGCGTTTGCCTTCGTAAATATACACTTTTTCATACTAGATGGAGACAAAAACTCACCATACATGACAATAATTTGTTTAACTTGACTTGGAATTGTTTGTAATTATTGTACTTACGTTCGCGGAGGCCGTTAGTGCGATTATAGAGATACTAATATTGTTTGCGTCAATTTTGTTGTTAACTGCTGATACTTAAGAAGAAGAATAATATATTTATTTATTCATGTATCCTTTTTTGCACCATACGTAGAACTAGTTACATTAAAGAAATAAAAGAAAGTTACAAAAGGCGGCCTTATTGCAGTGGGCGATCTCTTCCAGGTAACCTTGGGAGGGATATAATGTAATAATCAAAGTAATGTCTTGCATAGTGACCATAATTGTACTTATACCAGGTTATTTTATAGCTTATGAGCACTCTAAGAACACAATCGATACAAAGTCTAATCGATTGTAAACATAAAATCGATAACATGCTGCTCGCACGCTCGTGTCGTCCAACATGTTTATCTAATGTTATCTTCTGAGTAACGAGATGAAAGGCATTACTGATACATTACCAGAGAACAAGAGTACGTTAATCGTATGCTGTGTTGTTTATCGATAGCATCATTGTTTTAGCAGTGTGTATGATATTTTGGGTTTGATTCCCAAGTCGGACCATAAGATTTGAGTAAGTTTTCGATTTGAGAAATCTCATATGATTTAACTGGATGTGAAATATGTGTATATGGGGATAGACTCGCTTTCTTTTACATTTGTATCTGTATCAGCCCATATATATCCCACTGCAGGGCACGGGCCTCATCCACAATCGCGACTCCGATTGAGAGTGGTTAGTCCATATAGTTCAAGCTGGGCTAGTGCGTGTTAGCGTACTTACATATAGGACGAAAGAAGCAAAACACAGGTTACACTAACGGCATCTTTATCTACCTCCTTTAGAACATAGGCGTGAGTATGTATATGTATTTTTTGGTTGGTTTTACGAGGAACAAACAAGTGATAGTCGTGTCTCGGCGGGCGGTAGGCGCCGCGCGCCTCGTCTGTTCGCGGGGTACCAAATACCGAATACCAGTGCATTCCGGAAGAGATGGAATAGTATGGCAAGTTTATATTCATTGTAATATCACATTTTGATCTAAAGGTAAATAATAATATAATAATTTCTTTATTTAGCAAAAATGGAACATACACAGAATAATATTGAATTGGTTTTAACAATCAGGTAGAGCATTATGTGCTTGAACATATGTACTTGGTACTGAGCTCTTCTGCGATTATGATTAGCCCTATTGGTTAATTCGTCAACAAATCAGTTAATGTACAACTTGCAAGGAATGTGGGAATTTACACAACTTCATAGAAACAGAACATTTCCCGAAGCCCCCGTGTGTACCACATCGACCTATGTAAATGGTTTCCACATGCGGGCTGTATGGCATACGTAAATAGCAATCTCACGCACTTGCGGGTCTGAATGGACTAATGTCAGTGAGCTGTTAGATAGTTACATCTTCTACACTATTAATAGTAGGTGCACATTATTTTATTAATAGGATAAATATGAACGTAATTCATAATATCGCCAGATTTGTATAAACTGCTATTTAATAAATGAAATATAACATAAAAGTAAACGAACAGTTTGTAAAAATATAATTTTTAAACACAGAGCAGTTGTAAGAAGTTGCCATACTAAATATTGATAATGTCGCGCGCGCCGCCCGTTGGTCACTGTACACAAATAATATTTTATTGTTTAACTATCTAATCTCGTGTCATAAATCTGTATTGTTTATTTAGGATTATCTGTCGGAGCGGTTTTTAATTAGCCATTTATTGGTGGCATAAAATGTTCAATACCTACGCGTTATTTGACTTCGTAACGAGGTGGAAACGACATTTATATAGAAAGTGAGTTTGTAGGCTGTTTTACTGAAATGGTCGTAAGATATTTTGTATTAATCTGATAATGGTTAATATATACAAGGTAGTATATTTTTCTCGTGTAAGTGAATGTAAATTCTTATGGGAAATAAAATTCTTAAACCACATATACAAGGTAATCCACGATAATGTGTTAGGGTTAGACAAGTATGTTGCGTGCTAGGAATAAAAAATATAACAATCCGGGTATCTGCAAGCCGACATTATTGTTGCCATTAAGAAGAGATAAGAGTTATGCGTTTGTTCATATGAATAGTGAGATGCCTACTATTTTCATTTTCAGTTCATTGATTGGCTGTTCTCGCAAGCAACCCTAGAACATAATTGTCTACAGCCAATATATGCCACAACAAGTCTAATTAGTCGACTACTTTAGTAGTTATATTTTATCTTAAATTGTGATTAGATTTATAACGCACTAATTAAAATACATTTGTTTGTTTTGACAACCGCACACAATTTTTACCATAAACATACGCCTTTTTCCCAGAAGGTATGTTTCGCCATGTATTTCCGTCCCATGATGATAGGCTCGCTCCTATCGCCATTTTAGGAACAAATTCCAGTATTTTTTTACCATAAAGACAGAGTTGATTATCGATGTTATTGTATACCTACATTTACACTAATTGAGTTAAGACCACATACAGGCTGAGCTAATTAGCACACTATTATTTTCCATTAATTGCCAGTCGATTCCGCGCTGTAATAATTACGACGTGTGTCGGTAATTAATTCGTAGTGCACAATTTGATGAGTAGACAACACGTGCTCAATTATCGTGAAAAAGTACAATAGACCGATGCGTTTTACTTTATAGACGCTAAGCTATTACAGTAGTGTAGCATTACATTATGATCATTATTTAAAACTGAGATATTCGAATAAATAATAAAAGCAAAATGCTGGAGTGGATACTCATGCTGTAGGTTGTGAAAGTAGGAATGGGTCGTCTCGACCGCGATAGTACTTACCACCACAGAGTGCATTTTACATCCTATCATGGTCTGACAGAAAATAGACAAGAATTTAACTTAGCTGTTGCTACGGCGGAAAATTTAAAATAAATCATAGTAACTGATGCATCTATGATAGATATTTCAGGTAGCACTGTGTGTGTCCGGTATTAAACAAGTCTCTATTGTTAGTTATGAATGAAGATAACAATCCCTCTTATCGTATCTCTATTGAGATTTTATTTTCGTAAACTATATTTAAAAGAACCTTCAAATCGATAAAAAAAATCCAGTATTTTACTACGAAACCGAACACTTCTATATTTGTTTTAATACAGTTATAACGAGATTACGAAATAAAACCATAAAGAGCATCTGCCACGGTAGTGATGTTAAGAGTGGCAAGTCAAGTGTAACCCTCTAAAGCGCGAGGCTGCGTGGAGCGCGCTCAGGGGCCTCGACGACCCTCACCTCGAGTGCACTCCAACTATATTAGAATAAGTGTGCTATTATACTATTATGCTCTTTGTATAAGCGTTTTGTAAACTTCCCCTGTTATTACCAGAAAAAGCAGGCGTCTAAGTGAAATTCTGATTGTGTGGTTTGAATTTTCATCTAGGATTTTCAAAATAAAATTTAGTTTAAATCATAAATAAAATAAAAACTTAATTAGTTTGTTTAATTAACCAACCATGCAATTCGTATTGTCTGTTATTTAATTTGTCAAAGTAATAGTTTGCAAGCGAAAAGGTTTTCGACCGCTGTTAAATGAAATGCTGAACTTTCAACGGTGCTATTAATATAATGAGTATTTTTTGTATTGTTGTCAAGTGTTGGGCAACTTTTACCACCTACAAGTTTGCTATTAACTTTAAGTGCCAACCAACATAGATCACCCATTTACAAGCATCAAACTTATATTGTAACACTATCTATTATTTTTGCCGATTGTTTCATCTTTAGTCACCTTCACACGTAACATTAATGTACTGCTAGAAAACATATAATTTAATTTGTATTAATATTACAACAACAGTTGCTTTTGAACTCGTAGAACGTTTATCATGTGTTTAAATGGTTATGAGTAAAAAAAAAGTGTCAGTTGTCGCGTAAAACAAACATGAATCTCGAGGATAGATACCGAAATTCTTGACGGGTATAAAGATAAAGATTATTGTCCAATATCTCAGTGCGTTGAAGCTATTAACGTCATTTGTTCCAACCTCATAACAATAACATGTAAATCACAAGCGAACGAAAGGAAAACACCAGCAAAATTACACTCATACTTCGCCCGTTAGGTGCACAAACTTTTTTCACACACGCCACGGTTCCACGCGCGTCCCATAAAAAATTCGATTCATGATTGCACGGAAATAGTAAGTGGGGTCTTACGTACCGGCGGCGAGCGCTTTAGGGTTTTTTTAGTGGACGTTTACGAAACATGAAATATGTGTGTTTTGAATCGAATTTAAATATTTTAGAATCAGCTGTTTTTTAGTAGCGCGTTCTCGTGTTTTATTTATTTTTGGTATTTGAATTGATATTGCGACCGTTATATGTTGTAGCACGCGTCATGCACCGTCGTTCTTGTAATGTCTCGTTATTAGCTTTATAAAATATATTTATACATATTTATTTAACACGTTTTTGAAGAATATTTCAGACAATCTTGAGAATATTTATAAATTAACATAATTATAATGATACAACATTATTATTATCAAATATATTTTCAAGCTTTTAAATAAATTGAGACAATTAATAATTATTTGAGTTTAACAATTATAGCTCTATAAATCGTCTGTAAATGTGAAATAAACAACGGGTCTATAAAATAGATTATTTTAAAACAAAACCAAAAACACTTAATACATCCTTATCGCAGATGCGCAGCTTAAAGCTTATCATAAACACAGACACCTCTCGATTTTTTACTGTCACTTATCGTTCCGGTAGTCGAAGTACCAGGCGGCCATAACATCCGAGAAGGATAATTTACAGCGTCGCCTAATGGAAGGAGCACATTAGAGGCGTCTTTTAAACCGTGTTTACTTATTAATAGAACAGAGGTACGGCACCAGGTGTCCTAAACTCGACGTAATTGCTTAATAGAATAGGCTCGTTAAATTGCCTCGGTGATATTTTTAAATAGCACTTAAACATTTTACTATTGAGTTATTAAAAAGTGTCTCAAATTATCAGGATTATAAAGTTCACACGTCACGTTTCATAATCAGCTGGTTGCGTACACCTGGGCGTGTTCGGTATATGGTATACTGGTGCTAATTACATTATGGGTTTTATAGTGAATTGCTGATGAGCTTCGAAAAGGTTAAATGATTCGAGTACTAGCACAACTACACATAATATATTAGTTCCGAGGTTAGGAACAACCTACTTCCCACGCTATGCAAAGGTTTACTGCTTCGATAAAATACAAGATTTTTTAAATTTCCGGATATAGTGAATAAATACATTTTACTTGATGGTTCATGTTTCTCGAATAGTTTACATATTCCAAACAGAATGAGTTGCTCCCCAAAAAAAATTACCGTTTTTAATTAGAGAAGTACTGAGTACACTGTACAACTCTATAAAATTGCATATATTCTTAGAAACTGCCGGTCAATTGTTTTAAGCACAATATTAATATTTATCAGACTCTAATTACCAGGACAACACAAAACAAGAAGAGGTCTTGCGAAACTACCTTCGGCATGCCTATGTTTTTCGTTCCAATGGTTCGTTTCATTCAAACATTCCATTCCAAACACGAATGCAATCATTTCTTATCGTGTCTTAATAACAATCACAGACCAATTACCAAGAGCGCATAAAAACAAAACACTTTGATGTCACGTCACAACCCTTTCAAGAGAAAGTGGTTCAATAGACCCCAACCAAAAGCGTTTTCCGAAAACAAATTAAAATGCATAAAACACAATTAAGCGTTCAGTTCACTTAACCCTTTTGTGTGTCGCAATAAAATGGCTGTAGTACACGTTTCAACCCGGAGGGAGGGACTGGGTCGTTCGGGCACAAATGCATTTAGTTGCGAAATGACAGTCCTTTTTAAATTATGATAGATCGCTTTATGCTGACGGGTGTCATTTTTATTACTCAAAAATAAAGTTGAATTCGTGTTGGTGTATCGAGGAATTACATATGACTGTTTTAACTGTACCTCTTCTAGGATGTTATTAATTTTAGTTTCAAAAAACGATATAAGAGCAAAGCAAAATAGCTCACTTGATAGAAAAATGGATGATCATATTTTTGTTGGTTTTGGTTAGGAAAAAATATAAATAATTGAATGGAATGCATAGGAGTTTAGACTCTCAGCTATCTCAATATATTTTTAGGATACACATAGTCATCAATGAAAATGAAAATACAACATGTTTTTAATCCATCTGTTTAGATGGGAAGTATGTAGACAAGGTGTTCCCGTGTAGCGCCCGTGGGACGCGAGTGACAAAAAGCTGTATCCGCTTATAGTAATTTGGGAGTCTCGGAGGGAGACGTCCCAAAGGACCCACTCGCTCCCTTTTACTGGATTGCCAAATGTAATCAGGGGTGTATAGACTTTCTAAATTTTGACAATACTTAAAAATAGAGAACGTAATTAATGTAGGGATATTGGTAGGTAGTATTGCAGTAATTTCTACGAAAGATTTAAGAGATATGAGGCACAATTATATAGGAAACCCACTGAAAAGCATTTTCAATGTTAAATAACCAAAACAAGGTACGCCTTGGGTCTTTTAATTTCTAGTTTGTAATTCAAAAAAATCAGTGACAATGTTTTCTAAACTTCAAATCTAATGGTATTTAAATAAATATTCATCATGGATTTTTTGTATTCAACACAACCCTATATCTATAGGGCTGGTTACACACCACACGCGGGCGCCCTGTATGTTTTGACTCGGCCTCTTCCCGACCATAAATCACACGCCTAATGTATCGAAATGACGCACCAGCCCGCGTCACCCGGTGCGCCGCCACCCTTTGATCTTCATCATCCGCATTTCAATTCTATTACACGAGTATTAGAGTTGAAAATATCGTGGCAGCTATTGGTGCGATTATTTGATTGAATTTAAAGAGGTGTTGTGCGAAAATGATACGTAAAATTTAAACTATACGGTGAAAAATCCAATGTCTAGTTAAGATAATCGCGGTTTGTGAGAGCAAAATACTTTTACGTTGCCTACAATTTCTGCAAGTTTTATTTTTGCAGCTAAATATATGAGTGTATGTATCTTATTCCCACATACATAAAGATGGAAATGGAACGTATTTTTATATTTGAATGAGAGAATAAGTTGGGTGATCTGTAATCCACATGAAAGCTTTCGGATTAGTGTTTGATGACATCATTATTTTTCAAAAGACGATCGTGTTGCGATTTTCTCCGCCCTGTGGGACCGAGGGGGCGAAAAATTTGTTCGTTTTTTTTCTCGTAAAGTAGTGATTTATTGTTTGTACGTAATTCTGCGAGCGGAATTTGTTTCATGATCAAAGTTTTTTCGAGTATTATTTAATCAAAAATAATGGATGTACATAAAAAAAAAAATAAGCCGAACAAATCATGTTACAGTAATAAATAATCGTTGTTTCGTACTTAAATAAGTGAATAATAATAATATTAATCGTTTATTGTAAGTTAATAATTTTGTGGTGTTCCAACTACGGAATATAAAATGGCGCAAATGCTTGGATTATCATGATTTCGTTTAACTTAATACATTTTTTGGTTTTAATCCACACACTTCATGAACAATATTATTCCCTGAGACATTCGCCATTTTGGGATCAACCTGATCGTTATTAAACATATTATTGCAAAAAAAATCTAACAGATGTAAGCCAATCGAAACACCAGGACAACATAACGCCGACACAATTAATTCCCAATAACACATCTAAATCCTAGTAATCACGTGGGACATTGCCAACCCTATCTAATCACCTTTTACATCTCATAGTATCCTGGTACTTACACGACCGCAATAAGGACGTCGTGCGGATAAAGTATAGACACGTGATAAATTTGTTTTGTTTCGTCCCTCGTTTCAATTTTCCAGCCCAATGGAGCCTGTCGCGGCGAGATTGCAACCGGGGACGTCGCGGGAACAATCCGGGAGAGTCAGCGAAATACATTTAAATATAGTGCGAAAGTTGTCAACTGAGTGCAGTTCATCTTGCGAGACAATTAACTAAACAAAATGACTACAGATGCCCCTATAAAGGGAAATTTAATTTAAATATTCTGCTGAAGCACAAATATATTTGTATGCTTTTGATCTGATGATGAAACTCGTAAATGACGCGCACGCATGTTTTAATTTTCTTTTATACTGCCACAATACTCACTAAATTACTCAAAATAGATTATTACTGTTCATTTTATTAGCCCTCGTCCGAAACACTATTATGCCGACTTGGGTTGAACCCCGAAAGGTATTGCTCAAATAGCTGATAACGTAATTTCAAAAATCATGGAATCTCCTTTAAACCGTACTGACGTTGTATAGTAAATAATATTTTTAGGTATTATATCAAGTCTGCATTATTATCCGCTAATTGTAAAAACAAATTGTTTACCATTGTAACCACAGTTTGTAACCATTGTCATAATGACGAGTAAACTTTTAACCCATCGCATCCCCTAATTTGTAACTGCAGAACTATTTTGGCTGTTTCATCTCATCCCAAATCTCTCTAATACATTTTCGGGGGTGTCTAGGGACGTGATCGCCATACGTCAGAGGGCGGAGGGTTGTAATCCCGCACTCCGGGGACCGGTAACCCGAGGCCTACACGTATAGTACACACGGACAATTTGTAAGCACCTGGCAATATGGCGATGCAGGCGGATACTGCAAAGAGTATGAAAATATGGAGGTTACAAAAAATATATTATAATTTGTGTAACCTCTTGTTCTGATAAAAAAAAATGATTATTGCGTTTTTTCTGGAATATTATTTTCAATCAACAATCCGATGGAACGATAGGTTAAATTATACAAATCGAACCGATTGAAAGCATTGATCGTTTTTGCGCTAGTAACGTGGCTTCTATTTCCTTATCAAAATTCAAATCAGATATGTCAGTACTTAAACAAGATGCTTATTGTACGATTTGTAAGGTGATTGACAAGAAAATATAATCTTGTGTAAATAAATATATTTGTTTGATTAATTTAATTTTGTAATCAAAAGATTTTGAATTTCTTATCAGCCTGTGATCGTTTTAAGTTTCTAAATTATTGAAACATTTAAGATTAATATTCCATAATTTTCCCAAGATAAATGATACACTAAAAATAAAACACCAACAAATATTCGAAACACGCCATTAAAGTTTTAATTTCCCGTTTAATTACCTTACAAATGGTACTGTAAACAATATCTCCCACTTACCTTCTCCCGGGTAACGCCACACCATGGTATCTGCGATCAATTTGTCTTCATCGCTGCATAAAGCGTAACTTACACTGCGTTGAGAAAAAATCTCCAGTTACAAACTTACCTGGAAAGATGGAAAAGATACGGTAAGATAAGACTTAAAATGATATGTGTGCAGGCGAAACATAACCCAATATTGTTCTTGGGAAATTAGCTTCTATTTACTAGAGCGATTTTTGGAAAGATAGTGAGTTTTTGTTTTACGAGAATTGGATACAAATCTGATTGGTTTGCGACGTTTTCGGATTGTTAAGTGGTTTTTATAGCATCGTTTTTAGAAAAGTTTTGCCGGATATTTTGCTAATATTTATTCTGGAAAAACAACACTGTGACTCTCTCCTATTATAGTCACAAAGGCTTCTTATATTGCTCAGTCACTTGCTAACAATTAAAGGACTAAACAGTTAGTACATCAAGTATTTCTGTATCAACCTATATACGTCCCACTGCAGGGTACGGGCCCCTCTACAATCGACAGTACGATTGAGAGTGGTTAGGCCATATAGTCCACTACGGTGGCCAATTGCGGGTTAGGAGATTTACATACTATAGAAATTCTTATAAATCGCTATAATATGCAGGTTTCCTCACGAGGTTTTCCTTCACCTTTTACGTGCGTGGTGATTGAATATAACTACACACATGACTCCGAAAAGTCAAAGATGTGCCTTGGGATTTATAAATTACAAATTCTTAAAGGGTCAAATCGTAAACTCAAACAGACAATCCGTGAAATTTACACCATCTTCAAAAATCAAGCACGTGAAGTGTTATCTTATCGTGTTTAATAGTAAAATAAGCTAGATACAACGCGTAAAACTCTAAATGTACCCGAACAAAACGGTAACCAGTTAGCAAGATAACCGGCCATCATCGATTACATTAATTGCCGTTTATCTACTAGAAGCGCCATAAACCAATCCACCGGGTACTTTATGGCGCGTTTTATTTCATACAATACACACATCCCAACCGTTTAATATCGATATTATCGGCGTAGAGTTTAATGACGCGTTTGTATATGGAATAGAAATTATAACGTCCTGGGAAGTTATGATCGCCTGGTACTCTTATTATGATAATGTTTTATTTTCGATTGTTTTTGTTTAAATTTGAAAAGTTGTGGTTATCTATTGTGGTTATACTCTCTCAATTATTTTAGTTCCTATTATAAGACGATGAACATTTGCCCATTGCCCCACATAAATTATTATCTATTTTGCACCATGTTTGGAGTTCACCGAAAGTCGCATACCAATTGTATCCTTGATCTGATAGTAGCATAATTCAATTATTGATTAACGATAAAAGTCCATTAGTTCAAACTTATTACCTTAGCTAACAGACCGATCAATAGCTGATTGTTCCACCAAATAAGTACCAAACAATGTTCATTCATCAGTCATTTTGTAAAGTCATGGCATTAGGCCGCGTTCCTTCACGATCCATTCAAAGCGACGCGGCTTTATTGATAGCAATCCTCGACGAGACCGCGCGAGGTGCCTCCTCATAGACATTCGCCCAACATAAATAATGTCAACAGTCGCCACGGAACAATCGCTGACCACTCACCGAACAAACACGCACGACTAAAAAACATCACTGCCAGCAACGACGACATATATCAAATCGAAAACAATAGGGCGACATCGGTGATATAACGTCACACGCGAACGACCCACGGACATTTTTCAAAATACCCATACACAAAAACCGAGCAGAAAAAAAACGTAACATTTCAGAAAAACCAACATCGAAAAAAAACACGTGACGGGCATTAATTAAAACGGACCCACGACCGGGCATCCAGAAAAAACAAAGAGGTTAAACAAACCTTCGCAGTGGGACCCCTCGCAATGATCATCATCTCACATTTTTAATCATCGGACGTAAAGTGGCGTCGCGCCGGGCGACATGCGACCTTGCGCACATGTGTTAGGGGCGGGAGTGCGCCGGCGCATCGCCACACATTTGTCGATATAAAGACCTGTTGAAAATTATTTTTTGGTCGGATTGTCACCGTTGTTTTAATGGTATTACGCATCGGGGAAGGGTTATCTCGGCGGTCCGATCTCTGGGGCAGGCCGCAGGTACCTTCTTAAGATTGATTGGACACCACCCGACATTTTAACGTCCGTGCTTTCTTGGTGTCATCGTCTCGGTTTCATCCGAATAGGTTATTAAATTACTCGCGATGTTTGAACAAAAACTCATAATTATCGCCGTTGCGTCCGCCATAATTCTTTTTGACGTTTTGTTGGTTCACTTAAATGGAAATGTCAATTTAATGAAATCGGACATAATCGTGTGTTTTTATCGCGCGACCGGTTATGACAATGTTTTCTGTATTAAAACATATTTATTTAGCATAAGACAATAACGCCGAGTCTGTTTTAAATATAAATAGCAGTCTATACAATACTAGTTTATACCGGTTTTGCCTCGTGAGTCGCGTAGCCAGCCAAGAAAAAGAAATTCATATTTGATATGAACATAATTGCCGGATAATTATTTTGTATTAAGTTTATTATTTATAAGCCCTCGAGTATATATATATTTAATACTGAGTACCTATATTACTGCAAAATAATATTTAGCAACTTGGCAATGTTTTTACTAAAACCTCAGTAATAACCAACAAACAACAGCTAGCCTGTTTGTTTTTCCTCTAACATTACTTAACATACATAAAATCCATACTAATCATGCAAATCATACATAAAAAGTACCAGGACATCATGATATTAGAGGCGATATAATCAGCTGCGTATCTCCAACAATAGTTGTCAACGCGCTGTCATTGGAACCGCGGGCAGGTTGCCACAATACTCCCGCCTATTGTGTTGTGTTGTGGTGTTTTATAATGTTTTTATACAATCTATCGGTATTTTGGATGTTATCGTATTCCTTGTCATCGCCAAAAATTACAAGATCTAAACGATTTCGTCACCACTTCAATATAATTCTTCAATTTCATTATACAGAGGTTAGTTACCGTCTAACGGTTGACTTAATAAATAAGCAATGATTTCAGAAAGTAAGATAACATTCCTAACATGCTTTCACGTTCGTTTTTAATAAGACCTTTTCAATAAAGTGGTCGTAATTTTAAGACTTGAATGTTTTGCAGATATCGGTCAAATTGACGTAGGTCAATTCATAGAGGAATATTAAATCCCATATTGTTTTTAGCTTTCAACCGTCTAAAGTTTCAAGGTTCTGAATTTTGTTGTAAATACAGTTGAAATGTACAGTTGTGCATGCCTAAAAATCCATGTTTTCTATTATTATGACATACCTCGTACAATCAGCAGTTGATCTGCGAACAATGCTTGTCAGCGCGCCGTCACAGCGACCAGGCGGCGCGACAAACATACTTACCCATTGTTGAGGGTATACACGTCATGAGATATTTTAGCGTATTTTTATGAGTTTTCTATTGAGTTTTTTTGTGTCTACCAACAATGGGAGACTTGATAACGTCTTTTCGATGATCATGGTATGATGGATGTGCAAGAGATTTTTATCTTATAAATAAGATTACTCGTTATCTTCTAGAAATCGTCTTTCTCAAATGAAAGACCTCAATTTAACAAACTATTATTCGTAGCATCGGTATAAGACTTGAATCTGAGATAAACAGCAATTTGACGGGCAGTTCTAATCACTTTCAAAGACACACATGCGTAAGGGTTCCTACTACATATATTGGAGTGCAATCCAGAATTTCTAATCATTTTACCAATAATCACAACCATATGTTGAACACATTACGTCCATTACGCAAACTGTTAATCCCATTGCAATCCTTCATCCCTTTTCCATTACCCCACCAACAAAGAACAACCACTCCAAACACAAAAACCATTTGAATCCATCACAAAACGGAGATGATCTGATACCCGAGTCCAAATCTCCAGCCGACAATGCGATATTACGTTACCATTTTATTTGTACCAACAAGAATGTAAACGGCGATCGTAGCTCGGGACAATAGTCAGCGGATTTAAGACGGGATTTGGATTCAAAGGGCCGTCGGGCGAGCTTTTGTTTCTGTGAGCCCTTTTAAATTTCAAGTTTCGCGGTAACTGGACCGTGCTGGGGCGTGGTGTCGGTTGTAGCGAGAAGAATTGACAATATACTAGTTTACTTGCCTAAAATATCTTTCAAAGTGGCGGCGTGGTGGTTGGTAAACGGATCAGACGCGGCCGCCAACATGTACACGGTGGTCCCAGATTCAAATCCCAGTGCATACCTCTGACTTTTCAGTTATGTGTATTGATAATCAATCACCACGCACTACAACGGTGAAAGTAAATATCGTGAGGATACCTGCATGCTATGCCAATTTGTAAGAATTTATATGGTACTAGCGGCCCGACCCAGCTTCGCCTGGGTGCATATATTTTTTGATTCCACTCCACACCAAATATATGTTGTTTTTCGTATAAACTCTTGTATGCCTAAACTTGACGTAGCTATCCTACTGTCCGGCTCAATCCCGTCTCATCCGCCTGTTCAGTCTCTTCCCAATCCGTCCCGTCCCTTCTCTTTATTATCCATCCCGTTTTATAACGTGCATTTAAATTTCGTCCTAACAAATCTGTGATCTATCCCAGCCCTCTCCCGTACCTTCGATTCTAGTTTACTTTATGTCCCTTCTCTCCACAAACATCCATATATATCTTATACAACGGGCCGTGCAGCAGAAATCGTAATATTTTAATTTCACCACAACTTCAAAACCAAACGTCCAATTTTAATCATTCAAAGACCAAATATTATCAACATAAACTGTACTTATTGATGAAATAATTTATTTTGATAAGGATTAATAGCATGAGTAAAATAAACGCGTTTAAATGTAGTCCAAAAAAAATTTCAAGATTTTTAAATAAAAATGTGGTTGTTGTGCCTCACTCGACATAGATAGGTATAGTGTGTCGCGGACTTTTTTGTAGATATTTATAAGATTTACAATTAATTATAACATTTTATGGTTCTATCTTTTGTAGTTTAGGCAGCGTACGCAAAATAAGTAACTTCTTTGGTTGATTTTTTTCAGTTTGTGTCCGAAAAATCCAAATATCTTACGGAACCCTATTTTTTCCAAAATAAAATATAGTCTATGTTACTCGTGCATAATGTAGCTTTCGAATGGTGAAAGAATTTTTAAAATCGGTCCAGTAGTTTTTGAGCCTATTCATTACAACCAAACAAACAAACAAAGTTTTCCTCTTTATAATATTAGTGTAGATGTAAAGTCCGCCAAACCACATTAGGCCAGCGTGGTGTACTGCATGGCCTAACCACTCTCAATCGTACTCTCGACTGTAGAAAAGGCCCGTGCATTGCAATAGGACGTATGTGGGTTTCTTCGTAAATCTTCATTAATTTGACAATATGTGTAGAATACACCTGAGCACAGGGGAATAAATATAGAAAAGTTTTACATGTCTTTTTATATTGGTTTCCTCATAGCTAGGGCAAATAGAAATGAGCCCGAATTGCGACATACTTGCGGTTATCACTATGATGAGTTTACCACCACTATGCAGGTCCAGGATTCCCAATTTGGGCGCATACAAATATATAATTCCTAATAAAAGGCCTAAAGCAAAATTGTATGCTAAATATTCAATATTTGAATGAAATAGTTATAATACGAAGTTTGAAAAAACACACATTATTAAAATATTATCGCAGTTTTGATATAATATCAAGATAGTATTGCGTAATGAATTGTAAAATATGTAACAGATGCAAATAAAAACATAACAGGCCACATCTACAATGCAGATCAGCTCGTTTATGGTGCATGATTGTTTACTTTCAAATCTACAAGTTTTATTGCCTAGTCTCCGCTTAAAACCTAGCTTTTATTATGAACTAACGAACCAGTCCGACAATACCCTAATAATAAGAACACAACCCTCTTCACTTTTTAATTAAATGTAATTAGGGAGTTATTCCCCATACAATTTGTCTATTTTTTGGCTCTTAAGATTGGTATAAAATATGTGAAAGAAATCTTTTATAATCCAACTGGTATTACCGATAAACACAATTAAACAAACAAATTATTCAGTTTACCTTTATTAATATTGATAAATACATAGCAGAATAATATAATACTAAATTGTCAACATTAATATTTATACCAGTAATTTACATGGTTATGCAAGACCATACGGAAATAAATCTCATAAGGAAATCAATGAGTAAAATTTGAGAAACTTTGAAATAACACGCACAATTTAGTTGTGAGACTTTACCCTCACTATTATTAACTTCAAATGCAAGTTTTGTAGTAAATTCCTGGATCATTAAACGGAAAGAAGAAGAAAATAAGCAGACCAACATAATTGAGTTCATTACAGGACTTGCAGGCTTCGTCGGCAACATTTGCTCATGAGATTTGTAGGAACAAATTGCTTGAATTTGATTTTGTAGGAAAATACTAAGCATTGACTCTATATTGTGATTTGAGTCTTAAATATTATTGTACGCTCTAAGTGTTGCGACACCTCTTTTTAGACGTGAAGCTTTGTTAAGGCGGATTTGCTTTGCACAAACTGCAGTGCTGGTGTTTTGGCGCAAAGTAACAGCCGTTTATAGACGCGCGACAACAATAAAAAATCTTATAGGATATTAGGTTCTATCTGAACACAAAGACTTGTTGACGACGATTGACAGCTCTATCACTGTTATTGGCTAGCAAATTGTCTATAATCTGTATCTGTATCAGCCCATATACGTCCCACAGCAGGGCACGGGCATACTTTACAATCGACGGTACGATTGAGAGTGGTTAGGCCATTGTCTATAAAAGGTGGTCAAATATTATAATATGCTATAAGTGAGCCCCCATAGTATAGGCGGTACGTCATTGTACTACCCAATGTACTGAAGGGCCTATTCTTAGTTTTTAAATCAATGCTCATGAGTCATAAGACGAATTTAAGCGGATGTTATATATTATATTCAGCACGCTATAAGTGGGCCCACACCTCTTTTAGACGCGAAGCTCTGTATAGGCGGCTTTGCTTTGTGCTAACTGCGAGGGCGGGTGATTGTGGCGCGGAGTAATAGCCCTTTTTTGTCGCGCGACAAAAACGAGGCGACACTGCGCGCGCACTCCTTTTTGCTTTCTTTTATTACATTTCACGTTGAATGGCGTAAATTGGCCGTGGGTATTGTGAGGTTGGAGTTACGCAACTGGTTATAAACAATAGTTCGATTTAATGGTTAATGGTGAATATCGATATTTCCAATACCCAGGGAGGAGTGGACAATTATTTGTTTCCAACTCCTCATATTTGTTTTTTTTTTATCAGTTTCGATGCGGGTTGAAGACAAGACTTCAAGACCTTAAAAGACTCGTCGTGCTCTAGAGTTCGGTGCCAATTGTTATTTTAAATTTTACATTTTTTAACTTCCCGATGTTTCGATTACTTTACGGCTTTCGTGTTCACGGGGGGACAGTCCGTTTATATTTTTATTTTGGTGCCAATTCTTTGCGAGCCGCTGTTGATCTTGGCTGCCAGGAATTACAATAGCGAGTGTGGGGGCGGCAAACTCTACCCTGAGGGAGTAACGTTGAAGTGAACATACTTTATCTGAAAGAAATCTTTGCGGAAAAGTTGGATTCAGAAATGAGCAACTTGCGGCTGATACTGAAGATATAGCAGGAACAAAGTAAGTGTCAAAACCTTTATTTGACAAGGTAACTTAATATTGTTATTTTGTAATGGAACCCATTTCTAAGTATATGATATTATATCCAGCTTGCGTATTGTAAATAACATTTCATATGACTAAGAGCTCAGATTTTTCTAAGGAAAATATTTTAGAAAGTGTAACTTTTCAGTTTATATGCTTTCTAGAGGCAAAATATGCAGGCGTTATAATACACTCGAAAAAAATTAATTATATAAGATCTTCAATCTTTAATTACAAATATGTTTGTATTTCATATTTAAATAAGCCATATTAAGCTTTATAGAGCATTAAAATAGAATTTATCTAGTTCGCCGTGTACGGCATTATTGTGAAATTCAGTCAATCATAATAAAATGTAATAGTGTTGTTCGTTGTCGCGTAAAATATGGTCGATAGTCGAGTCGATAAGTTACGGAGACAAAGGTCGGCGCTTACAAAGCGCTCGGTAATCAAGATATCAGCCCACGTGTGGTCTAAGCAGTGAGACATTCGCGATTTTATGAGTTAGATTCTAAAATAAATGAAGGCCCTCGGTACAAAAATTATGTTCAAATGTTGTGTATAGCAGTGAAAATTCTACGAATGATCATGGTGATTGGATATTAGGTGATGGAAATACAATGTAAATAAATAGTACCACGAATCCACACTTCAGCTAAAACAACTTGAATCTACTAAATTTTCAGAACAAAAGTGAGTTTAAAATCATTTGCATAACCCATATTATAATGGACGCTGTATTTAATAAAATATGGTATCGGAAAACCTTACTTAAAACTATGGTGGGCGTCACAGTTTGCGAGCACCTATCACTAGACGAGATCTTTCTGCTTGCATAATTGATTTTATACGCTTCATTAAACAAATGTTTTAAACCGTAATTAGACTGAGACCGGAAGAATGACAACAATCATTACCTTTGATCAAACTCGAATTTACATATTATTACATGACGTATTCTAAGCGTATTATCACTGGCTCGAAGACTCAGTTGTACTACGGTATAATTTCAACGCTGAGGTCTCGAGTTTGAATTCCGGGTCAGGCAAAGTGATATTGGATTTATCTATTTATTATCAGTCCAGAGCCACGAACTTGTGCCAAATATAAGCCTGCCCCCTTATAACATCGCCGGACTGAATACACAAGGCGAAATGTGGGTGTCGTAGCGTCTCTTCTGGAAAAAGGCGTGAGTTTGTTTATCCATGCATGTTTCTTTATTCCTAACTTCATATTTTCTCAAACGACACCGACGTATACCTGTGATAATAGTCATTATCTGTAAGCAATAACGGACAATTGCCGTAAGATGAGTAGGTTATTCACTGACCATAAAACAACTGAATGGTGACCGCTGCAAGTACAACTGAGTAAATGAATTATCTTTGGAATAATCCATAATTCGGTACAACATTTAATGAGATATCTCCCCGCTGTCGATGTCATTATCGCTATTGCCTATCGCTACATCCTATCACTTGAGCAGCATGCAATGTGCGGGCGGGTATGCGGCGGCGCAGCGGATTAGTGCAAGGCAGCGAAGCGCACGCGCGCACCAGACCCGACGTAATGCGCGCGGCGCCGGGGCGCACACCCAAACAGCCACCATCGACACGCACACACACAAATAATCACCTTGTTATGTGTATTTTAAATCATCAATTTTTAGCCACAGGAAGTATTATTATTATTAAATATCATCCAACAGTCACATACATAGTCCTGACTCCACACTAAGATCGAGTCTTGTGTCGTGGGTATCAGGAACTACGAGAAACCCCTCGGTTTCACAAACACCCAGACCCGAAAGAAATATTTGTGAGCCGCACAAGCATTTCTCTCGGTGCGGGGATCGAACCCGCGGCTTCTCATTTCACAGGCGGCATTTAACCGACTGCGCCACGGAGGGTGTGAGGAGTATAACCTTTAAATCATCATCTTTGGCAGGAGATCAACTGGTAAACAAAGATCTTTACCAAGGAGATATGATTAAGGGTAAGTGGAGTGGTGGTCTGTTTTGAACGGATTGGTCGCGGGTGCAAATCATAGAGCACACCTTTGGCTTTCCGCAGTTATAACGCGGGGATGGATAGTCAATAACCACCCACTCCAAAATTGAAAAAAAAAATTAAGAAGGATTTCTATGGTAGAAGAAATCTGCTACTATGAACATGCAACCCATACTGTCTAGTAGTAGTATATTAGTCTTATTATGGTGGATTATGGTCAAATAACCGTTAATTGTAGAAGAGGCTCGAGCCTTGAAGCAGTTGGTTTTGAGTTTATTATTATGTATTTTATTTTATTTCTTTTTTGAACAAAAACCAACATAAAACAAAAATATATATTAAAATATGTATAATCGGCGCCCTTATTGCCCTAAAATTCTGGATGGAGATAAGAAGAAGGAGTGAGAAAAGGGAAATATTTGATGTATAGAGACAAAGATATATGTATAAGAAGTTAACAATATGTGTATGGTAGATCTAACCAGATTTCATTTGCTCATACATACATTACAAATTTAAGGGCGTTTTAGCCTTTCATTTTCAAAATAATAAATAACTGGAAATACATTTCTCAATAAATAAATTTCCACTTCCTCATACAGCTAATCTTAACCCACGATTATTACCATTACCTTAATAAAACAGTACAATAAATCCTTACGTTCTATCTGCCGCGTCAATTATTTTTAATTTCCCTGCGCGCTCACAAAAGGTGTCGGGTTACACGGACGGTTACGGCCGTGTGGGTAGCTGATACAGGGCGCGCGGGTGGCGGCCTTGCCCGCACAATGAACACCCTGTTGTGTTTGATTTTCTATTTGTAGTCTTCAGTTATTAATGAGACGTTTATGACGGCTTGTCGGGTATAAACAATGAGATTGAAATATGAACTGGACACACGAGGGAGGTTGCGCAGATCCGCCATTTTGAAATTTACGTACATGTATACCTAACTATCAAGTGTGTATCGCATATGGGTAGATGAAGAATATTTTCATCAATCATTTTATGTGTCTGTTTAGAGGACGTATTTCTGATTTGGCTCATAAGTTATGTTTTGTAAACTTACACTAATCGTTTTAACAGCTTGTTCGAGAGAAAGTGATATTAAAAGGGAGGCCACAAACCTCAAGGAAGAGATATGCAATGCTGTGTATTATTGGAATTAAAAGACCATTATTTTACAAACTAAATAAGACAGTAAAATAAAACCCAGAGTAGTCCAAAGAAATTATACCCTCGTTTTTATTCCATTTATATGAGAACCTCATTTATATATTGTACATACTGCACTTCACAATATTATAATATATTTTTAATGACAAAAGGTCAGGTAGACGTAATAAATATCTCAAAACTATAAGTAATCACATATGACCTTAAAAATGCCATTATAAAATATAGATTTTGATTTAATTAAATTAAAATTCCCTATTGTCATAATTTTGAATCCACGCGATTTCAACACGGGGAAATTAGTAAGCGCGGCAAACCTTTTTCATATCATACAACTGATATGACTTTATTAATAGAGAATTGTCATAACATACTGAACCCATTAGCAATAATTAAAATATAGTCATGTGCGAATCCGATTCAGGCAACGAGAGTTCCGTATCACTGTAACGTGACGTATGGTTCACATTACTAATTGCTTATTAGAATTTCCAATTTATAATGGAGCTAGTAGGAAATAATATTTATATACTTCTAATATTATAAATGCGAAAGTTTTATTTTGTTTTTTTTATTGCGAAAGTTAAAAAATACATACACGTGGGCTACTTTTTAGCCCGACAAAATGTAATGTTCCCGTTGGATGTGCACGGAATTTGAAATATAGTCGATACTCAAATTTAATGAAATGCAAAGGAATTGGATGGGGAGTTTAGAGTACGGTAGTAACGTAAGAGTATATAAGTAGTATTTTTTATCAGGCGATATAGTTCCTATATTCCTAAAGCGGATTGGATTCAAAAAGTATTATATCTACATCCGGGCGAAGCCGGGTCGGACCGCTAGTCTTTTTATATTTTTATAGGCACATCACAACAGCACAAGCCATCTTGCCCTAACATATGTGTCGTGCCCTAACGTATAAAAATGCAAAAAAATAAATAAAGAATGTTGTTGTTTGCTGATCTACTCCTATTTAAGTACTCTGTGTTTTGATTTTTATTGTTATTATTATTTGACAAGGTATGGCTTTTAAGTAGAAAAAAAAAACACTCTGCAGACTTAGGGTTAGGGTCCCGTTGACTTATTGTACAGAACCCTAAAACTATACAATGTGACAAGAATAATATCATAAATTAATTACATTTAATTCATGTGCCGGTAGGCATTAATAAAAATGACACATAGCCCTTTCCCCCGAGTTGCCTTCACATGCAAACCTTACTCATTGAATAAACAAACATTCATTATTTCCACATTAACTATAGCCGACTGTCTGTTCGCTACAACATGCAAATTTGCAAGTATCTGTCACAAGTAATCGAGGTAAAATTCCACTTAATATTATTGTTTGTAATTTATGTCAATAATACACTTGTGCAATATTGTAATTCTGTACGTAAGGTTGAATTGTCGTTTGTGTCTTTAAGTGGTGAAACTATACTTGTGTGATGACGCTGCTTCATATTTTATTATAGATCATACAGAAAATATATTACTAAACTTTGTATGTTGGGAATAAAACGCAGAACTCAGTAAAAAAAGTCAAGCAAGTTAAGACCAGACCGATGACACTTACATTATCCCATAACTAAAAATTAATACTCAAAACAAACATACAAACAAGCGTTTTTTATCTCTTCATAAAATCATAGAGATGCTAATTAATACTCCCACTAATAGACGTGCGATCGAAGATTCAGCCGAGCAGCGAGCGCCCCGCCGCGACCCCAGCTCACGATCCGACGACTTTTTATCATTCATCCGAGCCGGTCGATAAACCGGCAGAGTTACGATCGCTGTAAAAATCATCGACAAATTTTATGTGACATCACTAGCCGGCGGGAAGTCCCGCCCACAGAACGCGCCCGACTGAGTAACATCTACCTGTCTCGTTCTCGCATTACTCGGAATAGGCGAGTTCAGTTCACACGCCAAGGCACAGTTTAATCTTACTTGGAAATATGTGACGGTGAATGGTTTGGAAAATGTTGACGGTTGACAGTTCGCGAGGATTTTATAAAGTTATAAGTTACGCTATTCCGTTTCGAAGAACTTCAATTTATTTATTGCATTAGAATTAGTGAAGTGATAAGAAAATAGAAAGAATGTTAAAGAAGTTAGATCAAGACAATATAGAGGTATATATTTAAGGGACGAATATTTTGTGAGACGTCGTTTCTATGGAAATGGTACTACGCAGTTTGAAGTTTGCCGTTTTAGATACTATGCCAAAGATCGCTCCGTTACCTCCCATGAGCATTATGGTCTTGCTAATTAACCTGTTTCAAATGGCGGAAATAATGCTCAATTAGCAGAGAAGCCATTGGTATTAACTATATAGTAAGAACGGGACATCAGAGACATCCTAATCTGTAGATATAAGCGGAATGGCCGTGAATTACGCAATGAGAGAACATCAATCACTAACTTTATTAAACGCGACGTACTGTTGTCAAAAGGTCCTAGTATGCAAGAAGTGACAAAGTAATAACTATTGCAGTACAAGCCATTTGCAACAGGCTCTAATTTATTTGGGAAGACTAATGCTCAGTGTTCGCCTTCATATGCCTGAAGAAGCAGAAAGACATTATAATTCAAATCAAGAAGTAATTGTTCCAACCACCGTACACCACGTTACGGACACGCCCTCGAGCCATATGAACGAACCTGGCCGAAATTTACCAAACATATTATGAATTTATTGTGCGTGGCGGGTGGCGGGTTGCGGGGGGAAAGCTCACAGCGCGAACATTAGTTAATTACGATATTATGTCACAAAAGTGCCGCTTTGTCGTAAAACTAGACCGGTATGTATCGAACAGGCTAGCAGGTTCAAAGACATTATCATTTTCAGCTCTGATTTTTTATTGCATAGGTCTGGCAATCGGTTCACTTGATGGTAAATGAGACTTCCACCATTCATGAATATTTACAACAATTGGATTGGAATTGACTTTTTAGAATGGAAGGAAAAATGGAGGGTGGAGGAAAAGGAGTACAGGAACTCCGGCACATTAACTCAATATTGTGAGACATGTGAGATGTGAGACAGTGCTACTACCGCAGGTGCGCCGAACTGTTCCTTTAGTAGTCCAAGATAATAACAGTGTAGCTCTACCATTATGACTACCTTTTCTAAATACTAAATTATATTACGATAGCCCAATTCTCATTGGAATCCTACGTATGTACGTCAATTTCGTCAGGCATTTATAAACCTATCGCCTAATTTATGTTTTTTTTTTTATTGCTATGAATGGCGAGACTAGCATGCCGTTCGCCTGGTGGTAAGCGATACGACCGCTCATGAACAGTAGCAAAACCATACAACACCTTGAATTACAAAGCAATGCTTGGCATTCCACTGCGCATCCATAATTCATGTGTAGACTTGTGTTCTGGAGCAATAAAGGATTTTTAAACAATTGTAATATTCGTTGTGAATTGTAATGTTCGAATACTTCTCTAAGTTATGTGGTTTGTATTGTGGGTGTCTAAAGATTATTGTGACAGGTCTATCGGTAAATCTAAGGCCAGAGTTGATACATATACTTTTTTATCACATAAACTTATGTCTAGGAACTAGGATTGAACCCACAGCCTGCCATTTCACAAAACGCTTGTTACCCACTAATCTGTAATTGAAAGAGACGAACCATCTAACTCATAACCTTCAATGCACATCTAAAATTTCTAATCCTTTTTTTTATTACACAATTGTAAAAAAACACGAGTATAGCTGTTACCATACTCATACGTAATTCAAAGTAAGGCAGCTGTTATATTTTTTCCAGCGACATTTAAGGCGACGACAGCCGGCGGCAGTTAATCACGAGACTACAAACTGATCCGCGGATTAGACGCCGCCTTAACGGAATCCTTTTGACAGCGCGATTTGTGGTTGCGTCGTGAAAGGTTACAAAAAAATATAATTTATTATGGAAAGATGTTTTGTGTGTGAGAAGTATCTAAGAATCTAAGTTGTAGTTTAAATACCAGTGGAGTTAAGCATGAAGTTCTAGCGAACATGAAATCGTAAGTTAATAGTAACAGTTTTGTTGCCCTATACCTTCCTCCCTCCAACTATTATTCGATCAAAAGCCTAAACGCAAGTTATTTCCTTTAATGTTAATTTATGGATAGCTTTTTCTTACTATGAAGCATTTATTTGTGTTATATTTATACTAGAAAACAGCACGATATCTTAAATCCTCTATTATTTCATCCGATCCAACCAATAATTAAGTTTTTTAACAATAAACTCGTACGATTCGCTGACTAAATTCTAATTTCACGGACTAGGAGAGCAGCGGCGCGAGGAGTTCGCAACAAGCGTGGAGACGCGTGGCGGTGGCGTGGTGCGGCCACGTGCTGTTGCGTCGACAATTGTATGCTTCGATGACATTTCACTGTGAGAGTTATCGAATATCGGATGAGGTTTATTATGCGTGGAAGTGTTTGATCCAATGTTGGATTATTTGACAAAATATTATATTTGTCAGTATTTATAGTGACTCTGTAAACTAGGTACTACACTGCACATGAAAACAATTAATGCACCTTGTCAGCAGTGGATCGAATGGGGAAATACCTGCTAATCTCTCGATGTCACCAGCATCATGATTCATGGCGGCCTCTTGTGTATATTTATATGTATAGGTTATGCCCCGTATTTTGTTAAATCATAAACATCTTCATTTTGATTACAGACAAAAGCGAACAACACCGAGCTTGTACCAATACCATACCATTAACTTAAAACAACTGATCATAGGAGATGCTTTAAAACGTGTTGGGATACGATGCATTCAATAACATTCAAAATTCCACAATGAAGCTCAGAAGAAACATTGTTCTCCCTTGGCATCCATAGTATAAAAGTTGCAAGAATAGTAATCTAATCAAAAAGTAATGCAATAAGTGTGCACAAATGAAAACTAATGTCAGTGCAGTGCCGCGGGGTGGCTAGGGATGAAACACGCATGACGCACCCTATTCTGTTCTGTAGATATTTTCATTATAACAAGCTTCGTTATAAGTACGAGTTCCATTGATATTGCGATCCAAATATTTTTTTAACTAGTTTGAACCGAATAACACAGTTTTAACCACATCATTATAATTTTTTTTAAGATGTGAGTAGTAAATACCTGTACAAATCCTTCCAAGGAATTCCGTAGCGATAAAAAAACTTATTAATCCTAATAATTAGTTCTTCTCTCTCTCTCTCTCTCTCTCTTTAGCCACAGAAAGTCCACTACTGAACATAGGCCTCCCCCAAGGATCTTCTCATCGACCTGTTAGAAGCGGCCTGCATGCAGCGACTTTCTGCAACCTTTGCCAGGTCGTCGCTATCAATGACTGTTTTAACGAGGTAAATATATTAATTAAGGTATACTAAAAGAACATACTTTTTTTACATTTCTCGAAAGTGACAACCCTATCTCAAAGGGCAGCTGGGGGTGTGCGCGCTCGTCCGGAAACTGTTCCGAGTGCAATCTCATTTGCAACACCCCTCTACATCCATTCTGCCAGATGTAAAGACAAACAAGTGTTTGGTATTCACTGCTACATAGAATCGTCTTGGTAATCTGAATATATGAATTATTTCAAAATAGTTATAAATTAAAAAAAGCCTACGTGAATTTTCTTTTATCCTTCCTAGGAAAAATTCTGAAGACAATATTATAAGTACCTAGTGTAATTATATCGACTCGTCATGCGAGACAAAAATTACTGATGATAGCAACATTTATCCTCATTTTAATCAAATTAATGAATATCGAAATACTATCAATATATGAGTTTTGTTTTGAGTCACAACTATCAATGTTAAAAGAACAACAAAGCAGACAAACAATAACCAGGCGCGAGGGAGAGGCACTAATGAAATCCGAATTAGATTAGAAGAGGGGGCTAATGAGCCGGAGGGAAGTAACGAGATTATACCTCTCGGAGTGCACTGCTAAAGTGATTACCACGCGACCCTCCCGAGCACTGCGATGATTTGTGACCAGAGGGTTTCCCATAAATAAGTAAACAGTTGAAGTTAAATTGGAATAACCGAGGCTAGCCAGTTAAAGAGATGTAAGAAACAGGCATCTTATTGTATTGAAATATGGTTTTGAGTTGTAAATATTATCCGTTAGCGATCATACGGAAGTATAAAGAGTATACACCTCTCAGACATAGTAGCGTGTAGAAGCTATAAGCCGTGAGGTTCAGTGTTTCCAATTTACTTAAAAGAATTTGTGGTTTCAGGTATATGAGTTGTTGGGGACTAGAATTTATGCACAGTGGGGCGATAGACTTTCTTTTCCTTCTCTAAAATCTTGGAACAGACAGAGGCTCGATTAACTGTGGAGCATCTTGATTTCTAGACGTTGTAAATATGCGGAATAACTGGTGGTTCATAAAAATATTTATCACTCCTCTTACCACACCCAAAATATTCTGCTGTCATATTACACCCGCTGCGCTAATTGTACCTACATTATTTGATTCTTTACACATAAAAACTTAATACAATTCAATAAAATGACAGGGCGTGGGTGTTTAACGACATAAGCGACTTTAACCGGAAAAAATAAATGAAAACAGAATGACGAGTTAGTGACTATCCCGCCCACTCATCCACTACAATTTCTGCGAGCCAGGATCGAAAGTATGCAAAGAATTCACACTGAGCGTTCAAGCCTGGCTAGAATCTAAGGCAACCGGATAATAATTTGTATTTCATGCCTCATGCATGAAATAGGATACGTCAGGATATTTGCGTTGAGCAACCACGTTGTATGATAGTGGCAAACTCGTCATAGTCTTTCATAAAAGAATGGCTCGTTTCGGGTTCAGCCTTCTCATTCGACGCTACAATAATTGTAGAGCATTCCCGTGTACATAATCGCTTGCTGCTAAGCGATTATGTGCTACATATTCTATTTTATATTGTATTCTACATATTGTTTCTTTTGTCTAGTTAAATAATAATAATGTTTATGGATATTTCTTTTATATTTAAAAATTTCTTATTTTAATATTGTATATCTATTATTGCTATTCGAATATAAGACTTCTTTAAAATAAAATAAATATACAGTCAACGGGAAAATCTAGGTATGAACAAAACAACGAGTTAATTAAAACAACTGGTGCGGTATTAAGATTCTAGATACGCGTATATCTGAGCGCACTAATTAGTATTTCCTGTGCTTACTTACGAGCCTTGTAAACTGTGTAACGTATCACACGCTACAAACAATTTGAAGCAGCAAATAATGTGCCGGTACGTACCAGACGTTAGCGAGATACTAATAAAGCCATGAGAGGACATTAAACGTATTCTTGAATACAATAATCGTTTTAAATGAATTAAAAATGCGTGCGTTGATTACGATCGCTGTAATTAGGTAAAGAAATACACGTACAAAGTATACAGGAAAATGTTGATAAAAATATTTTAGTGATTACGTTTCAAATTTACCTACTCAGAACACGTAAAATAGGCAGTAATTTTCCAAAGTAAAACACTTGTCGATTAACGGCAAGCTTCTGTATAAGTCCCAATGCAGGGCACGAGCCTCCTCCACAGTCGAAAGAACGAATATGAGGGGTTAAGCCATATAGTCCACCAAGCTGGCAAATGCGAGTTGGCGGCAAGCTTAGCAGTTCATAAACAGCAACGCATCTACACTATCTTTTAAAATAAAACAGCCCACCATCAATGCTAGCCGAGATTTTAACTATTTAAAGCGCTGTCGGTTTGTTAATAAATTAGCATGCAGATCGATGATGCTGCACAACATAGAAACTTAAGACAAATCTAAATATTCGTACTGATCGTAATATACATCCTATTGATTCAATAGACAATGCAACTAAATACGAGCACAGCATACAAAACACGCGTTCATCCTGGCACAATGAGAGTTTCCCACGAGCATTGGCAACACGTGAGCGTGTAGTAGCTGCCTAATAAATCCGGCGCCGCTGCCAAATCATACCATTTGCCAGAGCTGATGATAGACCAGGTTAGACACTAAGGAATTCGAAGTTATCCGAGGGACGTGAGACCTACATCATTATTTAAGAAGATTTATAAAGTTTTTAATATAAGGGGTTAAAACTACATAATATTAGTAAGCCTAAATTTTATTTAGGCTGTTGAGGATTTTTCAAATCACTCTGTGGGTCAAATTAAAAAGACCTTTTGCACAGCTATGAATAAGTTTCTACCAGTGAATGTGACTTATCAACAATTTAAGAAATTCGAATATTTGTAAACCGCAAATTAGACGCCGTAATAGTGTTTATTATGAGAGTTGCAGGGTGCTCATATCTTGCAAAAGGTTGCTACGGAAATCTTTCAAGAAGACAAATTAAGTAGTGAATTTCTTGCATCTGAAGATAACTTCCGTTGCTATGAATGTCCTTTGGGGAAGCGAAGCAACCAACAAGGACTACTGTTATCAATGATAATACAGGTGAAGAAATTTTGGTATCCTAGACTTCTTCTGAAGCCTCAGCGCATTCCAATGTTATTGCAGAGACGGTGAGTGACGGTACCAATGTGCTCGTAATCGCAATCAATCTTGGCACATCGACGCACTCGGCGCTGCCAAGGATCGGTTGAGTGCAGACAGACAGACAGACTAGCCGCCGCCGATGCTATGAGATGCGATAAATCTATCTCTAATATAACGGTCTGGGAGATCTGCTAATTAGAGCATCGGTGGTTTTTCAAAGGTCAAAGATGAATGAGTTTCATTAAAATTAGAGAATTCTAAGTGTTTGAAGACTACTACTTTAGGTTGGTAATTTTATGGGGATGATGATGTGAAGTTCTCATTGGAAAAAATGTTTGTGTTCATCAAAATCATTGTTTGTGTGGGATCAAGAGATAGTATCACGTTTGCCTATTTTTATTGAGTTAGATAAGCGTCATATCATAATGAAGTTTAAGTGCAAAAATCAATATCGTTGAGAGTTGAACAAAAAAAACGTTTACATATTTTATTTCCTCAAGAACTATATAAAACGATACTGCATCTGACGACGGTGAATATCGAACATAATGGAGAACGCTCAATAGGAAGGATCCAGGAACACATCCGCAACTTGCAATCGTCACAGGTGGATGGAAGTCCTTACCTATTTCAGCAATTTAGATGTAAACTCGATAATCGCTCACAAGTGACCAAAGAGCGAACATGCTCAAGCGCAACTTAACCCTTGACAAGTGCACGCGCACTCGGCACCACAAAGCGGCCGCGCGGCGCGTTGATTTATCAATCAATTGGGCAGGCGGCATCGTTAGCGAGCCGCGGGCTGCGCCGGCGCCGGCTTTGCGATACCGATGCCGATACCCGCGCAATCAGTACCCAGTGCCCAGTACCCAGTGGGGAGGAAAACGATATGTCCACCCTCGCCTATCGTGATAACACGGCTGATTATTGATTATTGCGTGGTTTAGTTGAAATTGTGTGGGGATCATTTGTTTGCGTTGGAGTGCGGATAGGTCTAGTTGGTGCAAAATGGCTGAAAATCAAAAGAGAAAGAAGCTTTTAACCATAGTTATTGATATTGAGTTAAGCAGAAAGATTGGTACCAATAAAAAATAATGTTTCTAAAACAACCATAATATAAAACTCATACATAAAAGAAGAATAGTAAAATAGAGTCTGCATAATGCTCTGAATTCAGATAATTTCACGGAGAAGTTCAAATAAATGACAGCCTCCGTGGTGCAGTTGGTTAAACGCCGCCTGTGAAACGAGAGGCCGCGCGTTCGATCCCCGCACCGAGAGAAATGTTTGTGTGGCCCACAAATATTTCTTCCGGGTTTGGGTGTTTGTGAGACCGAAAAGTCTCTTGTAGTTCCGTTGATACCCACGACACAAGACTCGATCTTAGTGTGGGGTCAGGACTATGTATGTGACTGTTGGGTGTGTTATTTATTTATTTATTCTGAATAATCATTGAAAAGTAACAGAGACAAAACAATTCCCATACTTTCCTTCTATTATGTGAGAGGCACCTGGGTACGTTCTACCGCAATGTCTATTTCTCCCACCAAATAGTAGTGTAAATGCATTGTTGTGTTTCGGTTTGAAGGAAATTGTAGCTAGAGTATCTACTAGACTTATTGAGATTTAACATCTTATGTCTCAGGATGGCGAGTGTTGCTTTGTAATTCAAGATGTTGATTGATTTTGCTACTATTCATGAGCAGTCGTATCGCTTACCATCAGGCGAACGGCATGCTCGTCTCGCCCTTGATTGCAATAAAAAAATCTACTCAAACGTAAACGTTTAAGCTTTGCATAACAGAATTAAACAAACACGGAGTTAGAAAAGAGCGCGGAGGCTGCGCCGCGCGTCTCGCCGTGATTTATCACCGACGCGCTCCAGCGGTCAGCCGCTGCCTACTATAAATTATCAACCATAATGATCAATACCATTGATTTATTATTACGATAAATAAATCGACCCAATAAAATATGTCGATACAAAATATTAATACACACACACATACGTCGAGCAATCTCGTACGTGGTACGTCAAAGTCGAAATATTCAATTTGAGTCATTAGTTTTTATATCAATTAATAATTTATGTTTAATACGCTGTGTGATTAATGTTGATGCACGATGCGCGGTTATAAGGTTAAGTATTTTGTTTTATGTTGTTTGATTGAGCCTATGGGATTGAGAGCGAGTTATGATATCGTGATTCGGAAACTAATGGATATCATTTCAGGTTATTCGCCTCGTAGCAACCCAGCAAATTCTTTTAGACGGCCAGTCACCAACTTGCGTCTAAAAGTCTACTAACATTTATTTGCAATCAGACCACATCATGGCCTAAGACAAAAACCCCACTAAAATTTACAGCAGTTTATGCCTGCCGTAGTTATTATCTTTTACCCGGTCTAAATATGTATAGAAAACCAAATAAATAAATGAATAAACAATTTTAACAAAGCCCCAATTGAACGCGAGTAAGAAACAGAGCACTTTGTCCAGAAATTTCCCGCGCGGATGGTTGGAGTGGCGAAAATGCCTGTGTTTTTACAGCTCGCACAAACAGGCCGACCGGCACGTGAGACGATGGCGACGCCACGATGAAGTGATTACAATACGCGCCACGCGGTTTACAAACAACATTGTTATAAACTTAATTTCTATATTAACTCATGGAGACTGTCCCGCCCTCACGCCCACCACTGCAACTCCTGTAAGCCAGGGTCAGTAGCTGCACGCATTTTAATGACCGAGCATTGAAGCTGGGCGAGTCTCCAGGAATGTCTAACTTGTCTTTAACCCGTAACGAAATCAAGTGTAACTAATATCTTTTGTCAACTCTCAATGACTACTACTTTACACAAGCACATAAAAATTCGAATTACACGTAAAATGAATAGGCTCACACATTTCGGGGACGCTAGAACCCACGAAACTATTTCCAAAAGCTTCCATCCTTCCTCGAGCGGGAATATTCGTAGAATCTAATAAAATGCGCTTGTCGGCACATAGATCCACAGAAACAATAAGCGCGTGTGTCGTAAAATAAATCGTGAGCGCGAGATACCATCTCACCGAATACTTCACGAGGTAAAAATGCAATGTTTTAATTCCGCCGCGCCGCGACCCGGTGGAAACTCGCCGATGCTCGGGACAGATAACCATTCTGAAATTTCTCCTTTTTGCCTCACCACACTTGGTATTTTTTTCACAGAGGTATGCGCTCGGTGGAACAGTAAAATTTCATTGGCCATAAGAGAATTCTTGGATGCACAGAAATGAAGCCACTGCGGCATTAGGTCTGTTATCTCGATATCATCTGTCCGGACATTTTATTTATTTTTACAGAATTATATAGGACAAGCCCTAATTAAATTGATCGCGGGGGTCGTGTTATTGTCGGGTGTATCGTAAAATATTTTTTAAATAGCTTATTTTATTTCGGAATGCTATTTTTATGCGTGTTTAAAATTAGAGTATCATTATGAATTATTTAATAGGTCGTAGTGTTATCGATTAAACGCGTTAATGACTGTAGTTTTGGGTAAGAACCTTATACGTTACATCCTCGTATCTACGTATTTCTTCTTGCTGCATAAAACCTAAATAATGTTTATTAGAGGGAGTAAATACTATACTATATCAGCCATTATACGTCCCACTGCAGGGCACGGGCCTCCTCTACAATCGAGATTACAATTGGGAGTACTTAGGCCATATAATCCACTACGCTGGCCCAGTGCGGGTTGGTAGACTTTACATACCATAGAGATTCATAAAAATTCAGGTTTCCTCACGATATTTTCCTTCACCGTTATAGTGCGAGGTGATTGACTATCAATACACACATGACTATGGAAATATAAGTGCCGAAATATTAAACTGTTATGGAATAGTTTATAGAATGATAAAGCTGAAAAGTAGGGAACTTTTCACGAACGTACTAGCTAACAAAGCCCGCCGCCCAAAAGTCCAAAAGTCCGCCCACAAGAAAAAAAGATGCAATAAAGAAAGCAAAAAATCTCTGTTCACTGGAGAAATCCTCGGGAGAAGTTTAAATTCTATAGTGGAATTCCTGTGACTGAAGACAGTAATGGTAGTAGTAATGTAATAAAAATCGAAGATTATAAAACAAACGTTAACTATCATATAAAAACAAAAAACCTCAAGTGTCTGCGCCAATATTTTCAATATAAGGTAACTGAATTCACGTCTTCTCAACTGGCATAAATCAATGAAAAGAAAGGATTACTCATGCCTGGTCGTGAAACAGCAATTATTAAAAAAAATTTCCATTAATATCAAGATAGTAGAACCAATTTCGCTCCTACAATAATAACAATAATAAAGGTCGCCGGACGTCGCTGGATGCAGGCTGCCTCCAACAGGTTACCGTGTAAATCATTGGGAGAGGCCTATGTTTACAGTAAACTTACTTTGCCTGATGGATGAAGAACAATATGTAGGTAATCTATTTACCTACGTGAAGTATTCCCTTTTTATATCATCCCAGTAAACAACAGAGACAAACACAATCCAATCAATACAAACACATCGTGTCGGATCTAAATAAAGTCCCCACTATGACGTGTCGCGTTAGTTTTTGCCCGCGGTCGCGCTCGCATAATACATTCAGACATGTGTTAGGAGCGACGCGACATGGCGACCACAAAACGACATTGTTTTTGTTATGCCGGACACCGCTCGTAACCAGGGATTAGTTGTTCAATAATACATGCCGACAATGCTTTTTATGTGTTGTGTTACAAATTCTGGAATTAATGCGGAATAATATAAATCTCGCGGCGGCTGGTTAGGACGCTTCGGGGCTTGTTAGTTTGTGATTTTTGCACTGGATTATGGATAGTTAGAAGTATAAAGAAAACTGTTATATTTCTCTTCAGAAATCTTACCCAAGATTGATAGACCAGTGGCTATCAATCCAATAAATTCAATCTACTACATTCCATTTGACTTGTGTGTTGGATTAAGATTCGACATTATTTAGGAGGATGCATTGAACTATCTATCTCACACATAAACAGCATTTCGAAAATAGATAAAACTAAAGAACCTTCCAAAAATTCAAAATGTGACCCACCGTCCTTAATGTTCGACGACGCACGAAGGATGGGCCTATGGGCGGCGGTAATCAACGAAAATCGAATGAACTACTTGCACATTCGACAATCCTCATTAAAAGTAATAATTGGCAATAAACCTTCACCATATTATCTCCACAACAATCTGTTAAAACCGGCCTGCATCCAACAAATTCTTCCAAACTATTATTTACGTCCATCTTTACTCAGTAGTCAAGATAGGAAGACGAACTATATTTCACACACATACATCCCACTTCCACCACTACAACACTGTACAAGCGCGCTTTTCTAAGAATATCTCCGAAGCATTTAATTCAGGCCCAAAGAGGCTGATAAATCAAGGTTGTCCGTAATTCATCAGGTCAGTGGCAGAGGCCGTCCTTATCTGCCGATAGAGCGGTGGACCAGTTGTCTCGAGTTTGTCCAACGCAATTTAGAATTGTTGCAGATATTAGGAGCTGGATATAGTTTGTATTTAGTAACTATACCTATAATTATATCTACATTTGTATTAGTTTTTCTTCTTTGCTTATTCACTTTTATTTCACAATTGACTGAGACTAACGTTGTAAAATATTTATGTATAACACATGTTACAGAAAGAGTAATTATCACAACCTTCAGCTTTTCTGCAGAAGACCCTTTGCAAAGATTATCATTATCCTTCTCTTGAACGTTTGAGCAATGAGAACCAAAAATAATTTACATTCCAATTTTCTTAATGACACGCATAACATTTTGCGTTAAGCCACTGCCTCCTATTAACTAATGAAACAAACAACCCGTAGATTACGCATCACCTTCATACCTCCACATCTCCGTACAACCGCCAAAAAACTGTCGTATAACATCTAAATGTAGCGAGAAGTGCTCGGGCGACATTCCGTCACAGCGCACACGGCCGCCGCAAACGAACAGACACACCAGAGAAAAAAACACAAGCGTGAGTGTCACTACGCACCGCGGGTTCCGTACACACCATCATAAAACATGTCAATGTAGAGATGAGTGCTTTGGCGACATCTCTCACAGCATCTGTGGTCACAGCACATACGGCACAAACGAATAGACACCAAAGACAAAAACACAAGCGTGAGTGTCATTACGCACCGCGGGTTCCGTATAAACCATCGTACAACATTTAAATGTTCACCTAAAGGAAGACTGTTACAGAATGCTTCTGCCATTAAGTACGCTTGTATACTGTTTGGTATATAAAAAAAAAAAAATAATAAATGTAGCGAGGAATGCTCGGGCGATATTCCGTCACAGCATCTTTGGTCACAGCACATACGGCACATAGAACAGACATACTAGCAGATAACAATACCGATTCTATACAGATCATCGTAAAACATATTGTAAATGTTTTTTATTATTCTTTTATTTCATTAAATGGCGAGAAGAACTTGCCATTCGCCTGATGGTATGGTAGCTATATTGACAGCTCATGGATAGTATCAAAATCAAACATCACCATGAATTACAAAGCAATGCTTGGCATTCCACTGCGCTCAGCATCCGGAGACATACGATATTAAGTGTCAATGTGTCCAGTAGTTGTTCTGGCTACAGTATCCTTCAAACCAGAACACAACAGGAGTGCTCAGGCAACTGGTAAGAGATGGTTGCGATCTTGCCTGTCGATACAAATGTGCTGGATTTGTTGAAACCCGGTAAACACTGGCTTAACTTGGAACACGACACTAATTTTTAGATTATTCTTACGGGTTTGACATGGTGCTGGTGGCTATTCGGGTGGATATTAACCTTAAAAACACCCAATACACCGCGCATTACTAAAATCCTCCAAAGTTTTGATTATTGCAACTGTCAAAAGATGGCGACAATACGATATGGTATTAGAACCTTTAAAGCTCCTAAAAATACAACTTGATATTTCCACGGATTCCTACGAGACGGATCTCGATAGTCAGAATTCTAGTGGGAGTACGAGACACCACCACCAAAGAGACCTATAGGCAATGTAGGTTCCTATAAGGGTTTTATCTACCGAGTTGCGGAATCCTAAAAAACATAAATATTAAAACAAACGGCCGGACAATGCGCACTTAATCATATTATACCTGTCGCCGCTACCATTGTATGTAATTAGGGTGCTTTTGTAATTTGTCCCGAGTTCGATTATTTCGTACCGGCCGCGATGGCGACTAATTTAATTGTTTTCAATTTAATTAAACTCGATTATAATAAGCGATAGCTTCGGTTGTGTGCCCGTGAGTTGATTTTAATTTAATCAGTTTATTAAGATGTTTTGTATGACTGCTGATATTGTTTGTATGACTTTGCCTTTTAATTAAGAAAATCGAAAGATATAAACATAAAGCAAAATTTTTAGTGGAGTTTTTGTAATCATTTTTTACTTCTCGCTGTATGGTACGAGTATAGTATCCAAGGTAGAAATAAAAAATCGTACTCAATTTACACCCCATTTTTTCGATAATATTCTTCGGATGTCACTTTGTCAGACTTTTTTTCTTACTCGGTGTTTCATACTTGGTTTAAATTGTAGATGGTAATTACTTCCGTAGAATGGTCCCAAGGATATTTCATTCAAAAAATCAAAATCAAAATATTCTTTATTCAAATAGTCTTTCACAAGATCTTTTGAATCGTCCTTTTCTGCTACCACCGCTTCGGAACGTGTTGTAGCTGTGAAGAAGAAGCGACGCAAGAAACTCCCTCAGCAACACGAACTGTCTTCTTTTTTCTTTCTTTTTCTTTTGTTTTTTTTTATATTGCCAATTACAATTATTACAATAACAATGGTTCATGTCATAAGTAACAATAATGTCAATTTGATGCAAAACATGATAAATTTAATAAATTTATTCCCAAGCAGTTTTGTCTTCCACATAATCTGTGATTCTATAATATGCCTTTTTACACAGCTTAACTTTTATCACTTTTTTAAACTTATTAATTGGAAGTTCTCTTAAACTGTTGGGAAGCTTGTTATAGAAGTGTATACTTTGACCCATAAAAGAATTATTTATCTTGTGGAGACGAGTAACGTGTGAGACAAGATTATGTTTGTTCCTAGTGTTCTTACTATGTATGTCACAATTACGCTTAAATTGAGTTATATTTTTACGAACATATAATAAATTTTCATAAATATATTGAGATGCAACAGTAAGAATATCTACTTCTTTAAACTTTTCTCTCAATGAAACTCTTGGACCAAGTTGATAAATGGCCCTAACAGCTCTTTTTTGTAAAATAAAAATTCTATTTATATCTGCAGCATTTCCCCAGAGAAGAATTCCATAAGACATTATACTATGAAAATAGCTGAAATAGACAATTCTTGCTGCTGCCTCATCCGTTAAACGCCTAATGGTTTTAACTGCATATGCCGCTGAACTTAATCTACCAGATAGTTTATTGATATGCGGCCCCCACTGGAGTTTAGCGTCGACCGTAATGCCCAGAAACGTAGTAGACGCAACAGGATCCAATTCTTCACCGTTAATTTGTACAGTGGTAGATAATTGCCTTACATTGGGCAGTGTGAATTTAATACATTTAGTTTTTTTGGCATTAAGTAATAAATTATTAATATTAAACCAATGTACAACTTCACGAAGGGCACTGTTTACTTCATCAAAATCTAATTGTTGCCTTTTTATTTTAAATGTCAAAGATGTATCATCCGCAAACAACACAACTTCGTGATTATTCCCGACGTGATAAGGTAAATCATTTATATAGACCAGGAATAGAAAAGGTCCCAGAATTGAACCCTGCGGTACTCCCATAGTGACCGCAGATCCTCCAGAAAGTTTTCCATTAATATCAACCTTCTGTACCCTATTGCTCAGATAGGAGGACAAAAGATTGAGAGCTCGGTTCCTGATACCATAGTGGCGTAATTTCCTGACCAGAGTGTCGTGCTCTACGCAGTCAAAGGCTTTAGATAACAATAACATTAGTGCACTTTTTACTGCACTAACAGATACAATAGATTCCGTAGTAAACCTACAACACATACATACTGTATGTACTGGATCAGCCCATATACGTCCCACTGCAGAGCACGGGCCTACTCTACAATCGAGAGTACGATTGAGAGTGGTTAGGCCATGTAGTTGCTACATACATAACAGAATAAATAAATGATTACACCTAATAGTCCCATACACAGACCCACATTAAGGTCGAGTCTTGTATTGAGGGTATCAGAAACTACTAGAGACTTATCGGTCTCGTAACACTTAGACGCGAAACAAATACTTGTAAATAACACAAATATTTGTCTCCATGCAGGGATCGAGTCTGCAGCCTCTCGTTTCACAGTCGACGTCTAACCAACTGCACCCCGGAGACGGTCAAGTACGTAATAATGTTTTCTCAGGTTTTTAATACATCATTTTTACCAAACCACATCACTTTCAAAATTCATGTTCCCCACGCCTTTGACCTTACCTAACCAAACCCTAACACACCTCGATAAAATCTTCTCAAGCCTTGCAAGTCCTGACGTCCAGCTAAAAGGAGCAAGAGTGAAGGTTCGCTTAGTTGGCGCCGTATAAGGAGCGGTGCGCGTCACATACCCTCGCTTTTTGTGGCACCCGCCGCGCCGCTGTCCACGCCACACGATTTAGGACACATTGTCTTATACTGCGGTGTAGGGATGCCTAGAATGCGCTGGTAGGGTGTCAAATACGTATCAGTAGTGTGAAGAAATGGAGAATACACATCAGGTGAAATAACAGCACCCATACGTTGCCTTGATGAGTACGGATATCGCCAAGGAAAGCTTATATCAGATTAAAAACAACACCCCTCGTATATTCTACTGGTGAGCATAGATTTCGTCGAGAAAGAGAAAGATGATCACGCTAGCCTAATCAGTGGTGCCTTAAGGTGGTGATTAGAGGTTGTTTTATTTAAAATTATAATCCAAATACCAATCTACTCTTTTATATACCTAGACGGCCTCTCACATATTTTGACAAACTTTGCTTTGTAATTCAAGACGTTGTTTGCTTCTGTTCATGAGCAATCCTATCGCTTACCATTAGGCGAACGGCAAACTCGAATCGCCATTCATTGCAATTAAAAATGTATGTAAACAAGCTAAAAATTATGAAATCCTACAATTTGCCTTCATGAGTACTGTTTAAACGCTAATCTACAATTGTATATTAAAGGTTTGGAATTCATTTCGCCGAGGAGCGCATCCAGCACTAAAAGATGTTAAATCAATGGCATGGCGCGTGCCGCTTCGCTACGGCGAACCGTGGTCAGTGTTAAAGCGGCAGTAAATATTTTGTGCTCATAATTTAGAACTTTTCCGTACTTTTTTTCTTATGATAAAGAAGCGTAAAATCATACCGTAAGATCGTAGTAAGATCTATGTTGCAGTTATCATTTAGCGAGTTTTAACAACATCTTCTTAATTCCTTAAGATTAAAATACGTATGGAGATTTACGCTGTTTTTAATAACTAGTCTGGATGTTTTACGATAAAATCATGTTTTTTTGTCATACATAAATATGTAAAAAAAACTTGTACGTAAAGATAAAACGTAAAAGCTTTAAATGGTATCATTTAAAAGCATGTATAGCAATAGATACTCGCAACACCCACCCATTACTTAAATGACTCCCGAAATACTAAATAACTACGCATTACCATATTCATATAATAATATAATTTGTTGAAAAGTTTTACGATGTCGTTCCCACGAAATAAGTGAAATTGGAGAACGGCAATAATATAAACAAATAGTTTTTAAGAAAGTGACATAAACGTCAGTTGTTCTACGTCATAAAATACATCACCTACGCAAAATTCCAGCTCCAATGGGCAGCATCATCACTCTCAAAGGGAATTTAATACTTAAAGCTAGACGATTCACACAGGCAGTCATAAAGAACCGCCATAAATTCATATGCACCACGAGGATCGCGTGTTTTAACTCAAGGCGCACCGATAATTACAATCAATAATCTCATACACGATACATAAACTCAATGGTGCCTATTAATCTGATAATTTCCAACTTCTCTGAACGGCTCGTGCGCCTTTCGAAAAGACGCAACCGCCCTTGAAAGCTTTATAAAAATGATCCTTACACTCGTAAAATAAGAATTCATATCGAATGACAAGACATAAATTTGAGACTCTATGTAACTGAGCGCACGGGAGAGTTCAATGTGATAAATATGCCTTAAGTAGCTCAACTGCGGTGCGTGTGAGGGCGATGAGGTTATGCAGGAGGCTGTATGTGAGAGTGAAACAGGGATAGTGTAAGGAGTTAAGGGGCGAACAAAACAAACATTGGGCGGCAATTACAAGCGCCCGCGGTGCGCCCGACGCCGATGTTACGTGCGGCCTACAAGTGACGAAAGTGAGATAAAATATTTAGCTATTTGAAATATATTATTATAGATAGAGTTTTAGTGTTCAATTGTAAGATTAATTATTATAATCAACATTTTAAAAGATAATAAGACGGAAATTCATGGAATATGCTATAAAATGATCTTAATTTTAAGCTCAGATTGGCGCAGCAAAGCTTCGCTTTGTACACACCGCAAAATGGTACGAATGTTCTTTTGCAAATATGATGAATGAGAAAATATTCCGAGATCACAATATATTCATTGAACTAGAACAGAATGCATTTTTTTGCCTATGTTGTGCCCATCTTTTTCTTCATAGCTTATTTTCAATCCAGTCCATCTAATAGTTGTCTGGATGTAATCGCGGTAAGCGATAAGACCGCAAATTGTTATCTTCATTTAAACGAGTTGTCTTATTTTTTTGTCGTATTATTATTGAATGTGATGTTCAATAAAGAATTTATAAACAAATATATCATCAATAAGTGCGCTCTTTCACAAGCCTTTTTGAGGAAGTTTTCTCCTTAATGTACACATGTATTTGTTAATTATGCTTATGTGTGCCTATGTATTAACGTTAAACAGCCTTAAGCAAACAAATAGCCCAGAGAAATACCTTATACTAATATTAATACGCTATTTAATTAACTTACTCAAATGGGCCGTTTTAGAAGATTCCCTGTATAATATACGGGCATGAGAACTGGTAACATAAGCTGCGGGCTATTTACTGGGCGAGTTGAAACTTACACGGCGCATGCTACTGACGATATAAATTACATTAAAATAGGTTTAATATGAAATTATTTAATGTGATTTTGTTGTTTTTTTTTTTCATTAAGAGTCGGCAAAGAAACTACATTTGATAGTGTTTGTGATCTCTTTTGCGCGCATTCAAGTCTTTTAGCCCATAAATGAATAGTAGGTAAACTTTTATTTTTAATCTTGTGTAATGTCACTGGTGGTAGGTCTCTCATATGTGAGAGGCCATCTGGGTGGGTACCGCAGTGTCTATTTCTCCCGTCAAACAGCACTGTGGACGCACTGTTGTGTTTCGGGTTGAAGGGCATTGTAGCCAGAGTAACTACTGGACATATTGAGACTTAACATCTTATGTCTCAGGATGGCGAGCGCAGTGGAATGCTAAGCATTGCTTTGTAATTCAAGGGGTTGTTTGGTTTTGCTACTGTTCATGAGCGGTTGTATCGCTTACCATCAGGCGAACGGCATGCTCGTCTCGCCATTCATAGCAATAAAAAAAAAAAAAATATTTTTGTTATATTTAGTAAAATACAGTCGACTATAACAATTTGGATCAATAAATAATATTATTAATTTATATACGAGATCCTTAATTTTACCAAAAATATGAGTTGCATAATTTCCCAGAAAATAACAAAAACGTTGTTAAGTTTCCTATTTCTAAAAAACGTTAAGAATGGTTCAATAAAGAATATAACGAAACACTAGAACAGTGCTACGATCTATATAATTTTTACCTGCAATAGACATTGGACTACTTCACATAGCGTCAACCAATCGCCATTTACAAATTAGATCAGCCGACAATACATCCTAGAGCAGCACCATAATTGGTTCTGAATACTAAACTGTATTTCGCGCGAAAACGATCGCTTAGCATGCACGGCGAACCGCGCGCCAATTAGAACACCTTCTCCGAAATAGATCGTGTTTAAAAATACTGAAGGTTTGAGAGGGGGGTGTCCATGTGTCAGGGAGGGGGGAGGAGGTTTAAACAATGCGTACACGAGCTGCTGGTCGCCAAATAAGGTAATAATCGTCGCCTCTCGGGACGATTCTGCGAAGTGGCTCCGTGCTATCGCTCGCCCGATCTCACGATACACTGCACGGTGTTAGGATTCCTTTTTTAGTGGAAATACTACATATATTGTGTAGATATATGCGAAATATTTATGGGAGCAATGTTAAGCTGGTTTTAAAAATAGTTATTTAAATTAATTAATTTCAAGCCATGTTTTTTAAATATTATATTTGCATGAGTAATTTCTACACATATACAAAAAAAATGTTGACAGTTGTTTTGTAGTTTTATTAAGATAATGAATTAAATTTTATATTCTTTCCGCGCTGCTGTAAACATCACAAATAAATCTTTACAATAACAAGCATTAAGCATTTAGCAAATCCTTCCATTCGTAACATTGTTTATTACGTAATTGGGACTGTAATGCTCATAATTAATTGATAAACTATCATATTTAAAAATCATCTATAAATATAATAAGAAAAATCAAACCAAATATGTAATGATTTTAGCGCGAGTGCGTGTGTTGAGTCAGCCACGCGACCCAGCGGGCGATCGGCCTACGCGCATCCTAACCTTACTGGACCAGCTCTTAATTAATAAACATATTTATGCACTGAATTTATACGATACTGATGAGTGTTTACCGTTGCTATGGCGACAGGTCGTGGGCTGTGGAAGAAGTTACTGAGGACGAAGAAGATAAATAAAATGATGGAGATTACCATCCGAAATCGAATTTGAAGTTTAAGGAACATATACACAGTCTTTAAAATATTAAGACGACAAAACGGATACTAGCAGAATACAAAGATTAAAATATAAATGATACAACTAGCCTACGGGTACTACTTTTTCTATATACAAGATCTGCTATTAGAAATTTGAATTACTGGGGTCGATAACCAATATAATCTGAAGCTAAGTAATATATTATTTGGGGAACTCTTTCGCATTAAAATATACGTTATGTTATTCTTAAAAAAGTACAAAACAAACCCTATGCAGCTTTTTACATTCCAATGCCAGTAACATTTCACAAGTAAGTACTAGGAGAGCATAAATGCAACAAAGTAAGCTTAAATAACACCAGACCTGTTACTTTTTTGTGGGACATCACCCTTGTGACTTTACGCCTGACTTGTTAAAGACGTGTAGGTACTAGGCAGTTATCGTTAAACAATTAAATTTGCCGTGTTAATTGAATATTTTATAATAGGAACATGTAAAAATAACGTACAAGTCAATTGAAGTTCAATAAAAGGGACAGACGACCGTTTTATGTCTGAAAGAAGTCACTGGATACAGCCCCCTTTGAGCACGTTTCTTTCGAAATCCTTAGGAGGTCTATGTTCAGCAATGGACTTCTTGAGGCTCTAGAGAGGGAGAAAGAGAGAGATAGAGAAGGGAAATGTCCGATTTTACTTCACAGAATCATAGAATAAGTATTAACTGATGTCATCTGTTCATCATAGAGGTATGAAAGCCACAGGTTCCGAAGTACCGTCAATACATTTAACATAGGCCAGCTTTGAAGGTTGAGATCTGGAGACATCAAGTTATTATATTGTAAGATAGAGATCAAACGTGCTTTATTAAAGAAACATATATATTTTTTTTTTATTGCTGTGAATGGCGAGACGAGCATGCCGTTCGCCTGATGGTAAGCGATACGACCGCTCATGAACAGTAGCAAAACCAAACAACACCTTGAATTACAAAGCAATGCTTGGCATTCCACTGCGCTCGCCATCCTGAGACATAAGATGTTAAGTCTCAATATGTCCAGTAGTTACTCTGGCTACAATGCCCTTCAACCCGAAACACAACAGTGCGTTTATACTGCTGTTTGACGGGAGAAATAGACACTGCGGTGGTACCCACCCAGATGGCCTCTCACATATGAGAGACCTACCACCAGTAAAATAGGTAGATGTATTTGTAAACATTAATACATCTACCAAAGACAAATGAAACCAATCGAATATATTAATATGTCGTTGATTACCATAAACATATATGCAGCAAAAAATATAAATCTTATTTTCTTATTTATTTGTTAATTTATAAATAGACTCGTAAATAATGAACACTAAATGAGAATTAATTAAAGACAATATTTAGACGCAAGTCACTGGGCACATCCTGATCGCAGCGGGAGGCAATCGGAAGTCGCATCTGCTTTCTAAACGCACCTAATATTTATCGATTAGCTCTAAGAGGATCGCACACGAAGTATTAAAGTAAAAAATACATTATTGTAATGCGGTTTTGTAGCAAAAACCCAGATATCATAATTTATTGGATAGTCAACTAATTTCCGTGATGAAATGCTTTTTTAATGAGATAATTAATGATGAATTGTCCTTAATGAAATGAAAATTAATGGGTTCATAAAAATATTTAGATCAATCTAAAATGATTTCTCCCGCCAACCAGCAGTGCATTGGACATATTGAGACTTAACATCTTATGTCTCAGGATGGCGAGCGCTGTGGAAGACCAAGCATTGCTTTGTAATTCATGGTGTTGTTTTGTTTTACTACTGTCCATGAGCGGTCGTATCGATTACCATCAGGAGAATGGCATGCTCGTCTCGCCATTTGTTGCAATAAAAAAAAACTTGTATAAAATTATTACTTTCTTATTTCTAATTTCTATGGTATGTAAGTCCGCCAACCCACCCTAGGCCAGCGTGGTGGACTATATAGCCTTACCACTCTCAACCGTATTGTCGATTGTAGAGTAGGTCCGTGCCCTGAAGTGGGGCTTATATGGGCTGATACAGAAAATTATTACTTTAGCATTAACTTAGTTTTTAAAACATTACAAAAACATTAGGTATTCTGGCAGACTTACGATTTACAACGTATATCTACGCTATCTTTAAACTTATAACTGTTTTACTGTCTCCTATAAATGCAATAAACTTAGAAAACATAGAGTAATAAAAACTGTAAATCAACATGAATTATATATTTCTTATGTTGACAGCTCCTCAATTACCATTAACGCATTGTGATCGTTTCAAAGTATTCTCACGTCGACACATTCCTCCGCTTACCTGTAAATCTAATGAATCAACGGTATGACTCAATTATACTCATTTCAATAGGAAAATATTTCATTTTCTATGTCTATTTATAGCTGGTATAAAGATTATTAAATGCTTTAATATGCTATGAGGAAGCCATGTTTGTTTACTAGTTTCAAATTAATTAACTGCGCAAAAAAATACTGTCTAAGATTTAAGTAGCATGTAGGAACGTACGAAATGTTTATATTTATTACATAATAATTCTAATGGCAACGTTATGCTTATTTAAACAAACAATACTAATACAAATATTTCTTCGGGGTCTGGGTGTTTGTGAGACCAAAAAGTCTCTCGTAGTTCCTGATACCCAAGACACAAGACTCGATCTTAGTGTGGGGTCAGAACTATGTATGTGACTGTTGGGTGTTATTTATTTATTTAATAGTCTACAACTTAATCTTTTGGAAATTGATGACCTGAGGTTATTATTTTGTATTTTTTACTATTGATGATACTTAAAAAACCTTAGGCTTTACACCACACGATCTTAAAACTAATTACACCAACTAAATATTTATAATAAGAGCACACCGCATTCCCTTTTTCTTGTCCTACTTAATAAAGCATAATGTTTTAATGAACAAGCCCTATACGCTTCATAAAGGTAAATTAATTAAACACAAAAACACCGTAACGAATGCATTATGGTAAAACAATGGCATCTATGGCTCAGCTGTTTGAGGTAAGGTGAGGGTAGGGGGAGGTAACAGAGGGTTATAAATCAAAATGCGACCGTTCGCGAGGAGGAAGCGGTCAATCATTCCCCTTTTCACTCACTGTACAGTACACAATGTGCTTTCATAGTTGACGGCGCGACGCGGTGTGGTGAGCCCCTAGGCACGCGGTTTGGGTAAAGGTTGAGGGAAGTATATTGTTATAGTTAACTAAAATAAATAAATAAATACACCCAATAGTCGCATAAATAGTCCTGACCCCACACTAAGATCGAAAATTGTGTCATGGGTATCAGGAGCTAAGACTTTTCGGTCTCACAAACACCCAGACCCGAAACAAATACTGTATGTGGATCACACCAATATTTGTCTCGGTGCGGCGATCGAACCAGTGGCCTCGCGTTTTACCGTCGACATCTAACCAAGTGCGCCACGGAGGTTGTTGAACATCAAAATTCAATATTAGACATTTTCTTAAGACTTGAATAATGTGCTTGGTATATAGTTACACTGTGGTCATTGAAAATAGAAATAGAATGGATGGAAGAGGACCTAAAGAGAAATGCATTAACATTAACCTTATTAACTTTTGTAGTCTGCAATTATTTTTTAACCCTATATGACTAAAATGACCCGACAGAAGGTGCAATGGCATCGAAACAGCGTATTCACTGGTGGAAACTGGTTAACTATTATTATTTTATTGATTTTCCGCAAGTTTCGTGGCCCAAGCCCGTCCTTCGTATCGGTAGTACGCTAAGGGCACAAAAAGCCGACACACCTTTGGTCTCGAAACGGAATAAATCTACTTCAGTAATAATTAACAGAATGCGTTTGTTATGATCCAGTAACTCACTACAGTTGCTTAATGTCATAACTGGATAGAAAAAGTGAAGGAGTATATGTCACTCACATAATACTTTCTGAATTGAAACGAAAATGGAATTTATCTATTTGGGAAATTTATGAAATTATTATTTATTTATCAGAAATATATGGTCCAATTACAATAGTATATTAAAATAGGTAACATATTACCTATTACATAAACATTATTTTTGCACTAAGAATCTCCACACTCCGTTTCATAACATAGACATACGTACATAAACTCACGCCTTTTTTTCAGAAGCAGTTGGCAGAAGTGCCACCTGGACACCCATATTTCGCCTTGTATGTTCCGTCCGACGATGTGGTATCGCCATATCGAACTCGAGACCACAGCTTTGCAATAATACCGTAGTACAACTGCACCATCAAGGCAAGTCAAGCCTATTAACATTTATTGAATCTTAACATCGACAAACCTATTACAATGTATGAGAACTTGAAAATTGTATTCAAGTTAATTCTACACGCGACTGGACAAATTGAAAATCAAGTACATTTAACAAGTTTCCAAGTCTAATGATAATTCGATACAGTGTATGTACCAGGAGAGCAGCATTGGCGAGGAGTTGTGACGCGGCTATCAAACTCGGCTAACATATGCATCCGTAATGGAGGTAAACTGGTTTCTAATACTGTACGCTGTACTTTCCTCAGCGCAGATCTTGTTTAAGTGTTAGTACATGTGTTTGTACGCAAAATAGTTTGTATCGAAAGTTGCATGCGTCGGGGTCGAAAGGGCGTATATGACAATATAGCGTAAAAAAACCATTTCATAAATATTCTTAAAGTCTAGTATTCTACTGGTGGTAGGTCTCTCATATGTGAGAGGCCATCTGGGTGGGTACCACCGCAGTGTCTATTTCTCCAGTCAAACAGCAGTGTAAACGCACTGTTGTGTTTCGGGTTGAAGGGCATTGTAGCCAGAGTAACTACTGGACATATTGAGACTTAACATCTTATGTCTCAGGATGGCGAGCGCAGTGGAATGCCAAGCATTGCTTTATAATTCAAGGTGTTGTTTGGTTTTGCTACTGTTCATGAGCGGTCGTATCGCTTACCATCAGGCGAACGGCATGCTCGTCTCGCCATTCATAGCAATAAAAAAAAAAAAAAGTGAATTTTGAGTGTGGATTAAATTCATATAGGTACTTAATTATCTGAGACTGAAAAACCATGTGTCGAAAAATGATCTAAGAAAACTACAGAACTACACATAAGCTGTACTTTCTCTGATATATTATTGCACTTTCCGAGAAAAATATTTTTTCTGTTTAAATTATATTATTTTACCAAGGTATGGTATTGTTTTTAAATTCTGTTTCCAATTAACAATCAAATGTATTCAGTACTCGTAACATGTAGTTATATATATTTTCTTATCTTATCCATGAAGTACATAATATTTTGTACTCTTTACTAGTTGATTACCATACGGATGCGAGCATTTGTGTGAGGTTGCTAATACAAAATCAGCTAAATGTGAATAAATTCTTGAGATGTAAGTGTCCATTTGACCTGACAGCGTCGCTATTGCGGCTAGAAATTGAATTGGATGTTCTTACGAAACCTTATATACAAAATAGGATCATTTTATGCGAAGATATAAAACGCTAGCTCATACCTGTTTTTCTAAAGGTGAAAACAGAGGTCCTAGTTAGTCGAGATTTTTTTAATGCAAGGCGAGACGACCCTGCCTTTCGCCTAAAGGTAAGCGATACAACCATTCATGCACAGTAGCAAAACCAAACAATACCTTGAATTACAAAGCAATGCTCGGCATTCCACTGCGCTAGCTGTCCCTCCAGTAGTTACTCTGGCTACAATATCCTTCAAACCGAAATACAACAGGGCATCACACTACTGTTTGGCGGGAGAAATAGACAGTGTTGTGGTTGAGACATACCACTAGTAATAGTAGTCTCTGTCCCAAGATAATATAGCATATGAACTTAGTACCATTTCGAGCACAAATTTCAATTCCGGCCATTGTTAGTGAGATATTTAAAAAATGAAAAGATACAAAAAGAGACGTGCTCGATCTGGGAATTGAAGGAAACCTAACAATTTAAAATCAAAATATTCTACCACAAACAAACTTATACAAACTTAAACGTATAACAAATTACCTGTACACTGTAAAAAAAGTAAAATAAACAAAAACAAACAACTGCACGTCAACTCCCAATGCCATCAGCGTTATAAAATAGAGTGAATGAAAATTACATCTAATTCCAAATAATTGAAAAACTCGATCTAAATATCAATTAAGTAAAATACCAGCCGCTCATAAAAAGCAAGGAGCCGTTGTTAAAAACGCATCAATGTTCTGCTTATTACGGGTAGCTGCCAAAAACCACTTAATGTAACGACTTTTATCAAGAATAATTTTCACCTCCTAACGAGCTATAGGATCCTGGTGATTGTATTGATTCAATTACTCGACATTGTAAAATGAACTGAATTTTTATTTTCTCCAATTATATCCACTAAGTTCCAAAGTAAAAGTATAATGTGTCATATTTTTTAAGTGCTTTGGGAACAAAACAATGTGTGGATAATTTCGACATGGCTGTTAGAAATGAGATAAGGAATGTTGATTGTCGTAATAAAACAATAATTATTTTCAAATATAACTTCAAGTTATAGAATCGTGTTGATATTTGCATTTATGCAAAAATTTTTGAATAACTCAGTAAATGAGTGTGTATATTTGTTACTTCTTAGTTTTACGGTATATCGCATTTTCAATTCTAAATGAAGATAGCTTACAGATTCCTAGATATGTAAATATAATTTTTACCCCGACAAGTTGATTTTGTGGCTCGATTAAGATTATTAAATCTCACAAAAAATACGATCAACGCTATAAGAATGTAATGCACCCTTGCCACTTAAATTCTTCCTATTCTAGTATTGTTGCTATCAAAGAGCCGATACAATATAATATACCGAGAATTCATAGCAAATCGGCTGAATCACATATTATGTATAACAAAACATTAGTCCAAGTACAAGGGTCTAACCAGAAGCGTCAGTTTTCATGCCTCCCTTCCGTCTTCCGCACCGAAGCGGTATAATTACATTTGTTCAACAACTTTCCCAAAAATATTTCGCAAACTGTGTTTTTGTTCCAGTATCTTCTATGAAGCTCCAAGGTGATCAAGTGCATCGCTCGACCTACCCCCGACCTTGCAAACTGGTCGCGTTACTCACGTCAGGGTGGGTGATAAGGGCAGGTACACCTCATTAGCAACCTTATCAGTGTTATCAGTCGCCGCGCCCGCCGCAACCCATAAATTTATGCGATGCATTAGTGTCGCGTGTTTATATGTCAATGATATTCACTTTTCTGGCCGGGTTTATTGATTTTAATACAGGGACAGTATCAGGTGCGAATTGTATAAAAGGGAATATAGGTAAAAATGAGGAATATAGGCAAAACGAGGTATAATTCTTGACTTACATGTGTTTCGGTTACTATGTCCAACGCGAAATTCACGTATGAAGAAATAATCCACAATGGTCAAGGGATTTTGGGTATGAATAATACTTTGTAATAAAATAACTAAATAGTGATAGGTAAATGAGCATTTAGCGCGGTTATCTCATGTGTCGAAAACGAATTGGATCTTATAAAACTTAAACAATAGATGCAAGCTACTTTCAACAAGCTATGCAATCTTAGAGTAAGATATCTACGTTATTATTCTCTAGTTTTTAAACTATGGTGAAGATGTAGTACAGTAGACATTAAAACAGTAAACAAATGAAGCGAAAAATATAATAAAACTGCACAAAAGCATCATGTAAGCCGTGGCGACACCACAATCGCGTTTCGCGACACCGCGGATGGATGCACGCTTTTAGCGACCCTCGCATATCTGCCTCGGCGACATCAAACGATAACGCCAACCTTTTATTGCTAAATGTACGAATAAACCGTATATATTATACCATCGACAGATAACACGCGACTCGTAAACTAAATCCTTTTCAATCTTATTTTGTTATTGAATGCCGTATAAGGTGTTGGGGTCGGACGGTCGTTTGTGACCATTCAATGGTCTTAAGTGTGCATTAGTATAATATTTATGCATAATTCAGTAGCTCTTGGATGGTTTGTTTTTTAGTGGAGTGGGTATGGGCGAATGGATCATGATGGCATGGTCATCGCCGCCTACTAAATTGCACAAGATGTAGTAACTGCATTCATAAGCTTTGGCGAATTATTTAGCTTTTTTTTATAATAAGTGTTGGTCCTTCCTGTCACGTTCACTGCATTTGGAAATCTAATGGGTCTCTAAAGAGACTCGGCCAGCGCGATGTGTAAAATATAATATACTACGGATTAAGATGATTACGAGATTAAGTAGGTCTCTAACGTACTGTCAGAAAGTTCTCTAAAGAGTGTCGCAGCGAACGTGATATGCAACGGTCCGTCTAGCTAGGTAGATACCGCTTTGTCAATTGTCAATATCGGTCCATAAAAAACAATGCGTGAGCACTATTAAATTCGTTTTTGTAAGCCGTTAAAACTAGTAATAATTAGCTATTAAGAAACATAGCAACCAATGTAATTTCCATTAAACATAGCTTTTCTCTTAGGGGATTCAAACCAACACTTCAAAATTGTACTCGGAGTTAGTTATCGGTGCTATATTTCAATGTAATTGTGTTTAATATACAACATTGTCAATTCTCATGGAATCGACGCGAATATCTATCAAAGAACAAGACTTACTGTTAGTAACTGGATATTCTACAAATGTACTAGGAAAGCACAGATAGCAATAGTGTCCTGATGTTTCAGAATATCTGCAATCTGCGGCCATTGAATATTCGAAGCGAAATGTGTTCTAAATTGTTTCAGATACAATAGCTGATCGCTTATTTAGCTTGATGGAATAGAAAAAGTTTTTTGTATAATAAAATAATTTCTTTTTAGATCGTGATGTTTTGGGATGAGTTGCTGTCTGCTTAGGGATATTGTCTTCTATGTAATTTATATCTAGATTTTATTTAGAAAATATACTAGTACATTTTACATGTGTATTTTTTGAGTACATGCTGTTAATACCGGATATAAGCATCCAAACTGAGACCGATAATGAAGCCAGTAGTAGATTTTGCGACTTTAAACACAATGCATCAAAAAAAATATCATAGCAATACGATGATTTTATTTTGTATTTCTTTTAATATCGACATGTTTAGTCACATTATGTCTGAAGTCACAAAAACTTCCGGCTGCCTTCGTTTCCGGTCGCAGTCTGAACAAACCCTGTATATAATATCTTCATTCAATCAGGCATGAGGCATCCTCGTAGCAAATCATGTGTCAACAAACTCCACGAGTAAATCCCTTCACTCGCAAATTGTTTTCTTTCGCAGAGCTGTGGCGCGGCGCATGAAGCCGCATCACGACGGGCTATAAAATAATTTCGGGATATCACCGCGACCGTAAAGCACCGCCGATGGCGAGCGCTGTGCCCCGGGATAATGTTGCCAGGATAACGAATTATTGATTCTAATATATTTATTTAAATGGATCAAATATATTCCCATTGTCATGGCAGTTAAATTGGCGCTCATTCTTACACTTTCAACAATGTGGTTTTCTAGGTACCCATTGGCTTCATCTTACCTCATCTAAACACCTAAGCCTATATTTGTCTAAAGTATGCAGATGTTATTGCTAACGAGCTTACACTTTGGTAATAATAAATTATTTATCAAAGAACGATCCAACTCCTCTCATTAATTTAACTTTCAAATTGATTTCGTTTCGGGTTAAAGGCAAGTTAGACATTCCCGGAGAGTCGCTGAGCTTCACTGCTTGGTGTCATTACAATGCCTGTGACTATTGATCCTGGATAGCAGGAGTTATCAAAGGAATAGTCTTTGTCCACATACATATGTGTATGTGACTGTGTTATTTATTTATCATTTTCCGTCTTTCGTTATAGACAAATATCGCTTATTACCGGTTCCGTTGGATTTTTTTAAATACACCACTTTAGTACACTTATAGTAATATCTGGGAATATGATCACTGTATCTGGCAATCTGTTGGGCGCCTGCCCCGCGGTGCTGCTCGTGATTTATGCGAGCCTCAGCTTTGTTTGCACAACACTACACAGCGAACCGACGCCGCACCGCAGATGAGAACGTGCAATCACTTTTATATGAGCTTTAGTGGTCATTTTTTCGAGGCGCGTGCTACATAGATGACTTCGTGAACGACTCATAAATATAGTACTCTGGGTTTGGATCCTTTTGATAAGTTTCTACCAGTCTCCTAAAGGTCATCGGCATCTTGCCCAGGCATATTCAAAAATGCTTGTCGAATAGCCATTTATAGTAATATAGTACTTCTCAACTGTGACGTACTGGCGGTGACCCAAGATATCGCTGCCCTTGCAACTTGAATTAATAATAGTAACCATCCACAGCCCACCATAGGAGACAATTATTAGCATTAACACTACAATTGAGTAAATCAATTAGCAACAACTTCCAACTTCCAAGCGTCATTAGCTGGAGAATCATTGATGTTTACACTGCCATAATTTATATCGCGGGAGGCGCGTCTCCTTCGAATTATAATATCAATTGGTTTGTGCAAATTTCCCATCAGTGCAGGAACGGAGGGAAGTCAACAACCTGGCCGTCAGTCCGCGGGTCCGTTCGGCCATCACTCACAATGTTTATTTTTCAATTTAACCCGTCAGCGGGCGGCGGGCCGGCGCTGACTTAGGGCCGCCACACACCGCGCCGACAAATTAAGTGCCGGGCACACCTACGCGAGAGTAGGAATGGACGGTTAAGTGTGGGTTGTTACGTGTTTTGTTCGCGATATTTGCTATCAGGATTTTGATTTTGGAATGAGATATAACAAGACAACATTAGATTACAACTAGTAGCTAATAATTTTTGTTTGATAAGACTATAATATAGACTGTTGCAGTATTTGTGAAAACGTTGTGTGATTAAGTTTTCCCGTTTCACTCAGTATAGCTGTACACATTTTATAATCAACAATGTCAATGTGAACGTTTAAAAATGTAATTTAATTTTTAAACAACAAAAGAAATAAACAAATATATGAATTGGAAAAATTCCGACGAGACAATTAAAAAATATTTTTAGTCCAGAAACACTCGCTAGCACTTGCAAGTACTTAAGAAAAAATCCATAATTATAGCTATACCATAGCCCCAATAAAAGACAGCAATACAAGTATCGTTTGATTAACTACTAGCGCCGCCCTGGCGGATGCGAGTCACAACTGCGTCCCACAACCCTCGCACTTAATGGTGGTTCAGTGACTGTTAATTGATTAATAATTGGTGGGTCGGGTTATGTATTTCCGTGTTCGCTGGTGTGATTAATGGTGGTATGATTTATATGTGGGTTTTTGTTAACAGTCGGTTATTATGTGATGATTGGATTATAGACGTCGCCGTGGAATTATGTGTCACAGGTTATGGTTGAAACAACTTGAAACGTTTGATTTAATTAATATTCTATCAAAAATTACGAGTTTACAAAATTCATGCAAAATAAAATATTACAGCGTAGAGACAATAAGATCTACAACTATGTTTGATCACGGATGATGCAGTTAGAATAATTAGAAATAGCCAAGACACAAACGAAATGATCATACAAACAAATCAATCGTGTACACCAAGTCTAAGCCACACTACCGAAAAATGAAATCCCAGATGAACTTGAAGCTGGCAGCCCTGGCATGGAGCGAGCGTCCGCGTCGGCGCGAGGCGAGAGACCCTACAATTACGAGCTGCAACAAGAGCAAGACGCCGGCCCGCTAATACGCACCTCGCCAGCTAGTTACACGCTTCGCAAATTTAATTAACCATCAAAAACGCTCCAAAACCATCTCTCCAACTGCACACTTAAAGGATCTCCAAACGCACTCTTAAATTTGAGGGTTACACGCGCACAAATTTACTTTTACCGTCCGATTCCGCGATTTTGATGGGAAGACAATAGTAATTTGTGCCTACCCACTGGCAAAAGTACGCCGTTTATGGATGTATATTATTTATGGGGGTTCAAGAGATCGTCCCAATGAGTTACGGCAACGCGATCCTCTCGTAAATGTATTGAGTGAAAATTAATTTTCGTCCGTGTCGGCGTGCGTGAACGCGCGGCTCTCACGCCACCGCCATTTTATGGTGAAAGTACGACTAATTTTAACATTTTTACAGCTTTCCGCTAAATTGAATATTACTGAATCTATAAAATGAAAATAAATTACACGGGCGCTTGATTCTTTACACCTTTTAAAAAGATAAAACTAACTGTTTTACTAGCATAATCATGGATAGATCTACAATGATATTAACAAGAGACTAAACAGAAATGAAAAAATAGGTAAATAGATCTAGGAGGATCTGCACATTATATCGCCTCGGTTAACATTAGATAATCTTGCAGCTGGCAATGCTCCTCGTAGTTATGACATATCAGTATGTTCTTCTAAACCGACCCGGATTAATATTTTTCGCAGCAAGAATAAGGAATTCAAATGCGAAGGGCGTTCTACAATGTTTTGATATCTCCCTAAATCTAACCTTTAATCTAAAACCTTTCTCCAGGACGTTATAACCGCGAGGAGATACGAGTCTCCAAGAAGAACCAGGGCCGTTCACACGCACAACACGCGCGAGGACCACACAGGAGAAAGGCGGTAGCGCGTCCGCCCTGTGGTTAGCGAGCGAAGAATAACTACCGAAGCCTCTGCTATCAATGCACTAGGATGTCATAACCAGGAAGGCTGGTTCACTAGATAAAAATCTAGCTGTCAATGTACCAGGACATCATAACAGCGAGGAGTTCCACCACAAGCTTCGTGAGCAACCCGCGCCGACCACACGCACAAGCCGCGCGAGGACCACACAGGTGGAAGGCGGTAGCGCGTCCGCCCTGTGGTTAGCGGCCGATGAACAACACCCGCCGCCGGCGCGCGCTCTACAAAACTCGCCGCGCTTCTATACGGACATGCCTTGTTTGGGAATAACGTACGCTTTTTTGAGGTTGATGATGCGTCAAAACCCGTCAAATCAATGAAATCAACGCTCTATGTCTTTGATCATCTCATTGATTTAGTGGCAGCAAGTATATGAACCGTGAGGTCTTTGATTTGACTTCCACGTGAATTAGCGCAAATATATCACATTCAAATAAACAATCACATTTTAAACCAGCAACACAATAACAAGATACCTGCTTAGTCATTACGCTAACCGATTGTGAATTTACGGTAACTTATTCCGGTTATTTGATCAAATTATATATTGTCTTACCATGAGATACGCACCAATACCATAGGACATCCGATCTGATCAGAAAGCTGACCTTTATATAGACGTGAACGATGCAGGTGACACAAAGCAGCTGGTTTTTGAAACGCATACGCGTCGTTTACGTCGAGAATGATTGATTTTTGTGATAAAGTCACTAATGATGTATCCAATTACAAATTCAAAATCCGAACACAAAAGTGAAACCAGTAAACGCAGAAGCTGACATGTGCTAATAAAATCGAATCTTATAAATATGGCCAAATGAAGTGTGAACGTATAGGCGCGGATCTGAATCTGTCGAGCGATCGTTTCCTCGAGATATACGTTCATCTGACGCGGTAGATTGCGGTGATTACACAGTGTTCCCGGCGTCGCGTCATCGCAGCGGCACGGGCAGCCGGTTGTTAGCTCTTGTTACTCCGCTTCACTCGAATAGCGCAGGACTTCATTCTGTTTGCATATTTGTATTTGTAATAACACGACGTGTTGTTATCTATGTTCAACAGTGTAAGGATCTGATGCGATTTGTTTCTCAGTATCTTTGATTTTGTAATAGTTATTGGAATTAATTTTGCAAAATGAACAGACGTATTAAATTAAATACATAAGCTGAGTAGGTTCTACTTTATGTATGCGTTTACAGCTACATGTGGACACATTATAGAGAGGACCTAATGCTGAATATGTCTATAAATATATCCTTTTCTAAGGTACCATATTATATTCAATTTAACAAAAATGTTGAGCAACTACTCGAGGAATATAATCCTAAAATAACATGAAACAAGGAACATTTTAATTACACGTATAAATATCACGTCAGCACACAAAAGCCCATTTAGCGCTGAATACATCTCGTCAAAGACGTTGATATTTATTGCGCCGCAGATTGCACGTTCGCGGTCCAAGTGCACATCAATCTGTGTGTGTGTAAACACAAGGATCAGAGTTTTTGGCATCGGAGCAACTTAACGCTCTGTTTACAACATACAAGTGTTTTATTAGAGAAGCGAATCTGTTATTGTTCGAAGACCTTTTGTGGATGACGAAGTGAAAAAAATACGGTAGTAGGCTGTTGTAGGCTGCTAATATGTTCATGGTGGTCCCGGATTTGAATTTCGGGGCACAACTCTGATTTTTCGTCGTCATGTGTGTATTGATAGTCAATCACCACGCACTATTACAGTGAAGGAAACATCATGATTTGTAAAAACATCTATGGTATGTGAAGTCCACCAATCTGCACTAGACCGTCGTAGTAGACTATACGGGCTAACCGCTCTCAATTGTATTCTACAGTATAGAGGATGCCCGTGCATTGCAATGGGATGTATATGGGCTGATACAGTACAGTACAGTCTAAAAAGTAGATTCTGAAAGTGGTATAGCCAAGGTGTCGTTAAATGAGAATACATGCGTGGGCCAGTTTGACCGTTACGATACCACAGTATATCAACGTGATCGGAAGCTTTACTGCAATGTTTCAGTTCCTTTCTCTTACTTACTTTCTTTAATTCCTATACATTCATTTTGAGAAGCCAGCAAAGCTCCTTTGATTTCGTAGATATCCATGGATCAGGGTTGCCGAATGCACACTTTTTTATCAGCTTTTAGCACACGATTTTGCATACGGCCGGCGTAATATTACGCCTTCGACGCCGCTCATGGGCCGTCGCAATGCCTAGGGCTCAGCACAACCAGGTTTCTGCCTACCGTAATACCTATCTAATACGTTTGCTAGACTTATCCAAGTAAGTACTACCTGAGCACACATATTGCTTTTGCAAATTGAATATCTGTGAGTATTGGGAATCAATCAATAATCCACATTACTTGAATATTTTGATTCCCGGTAGGCAGATCTATGACTAATGATTGCGCATGATTAATGCAATGTCTCCGGGCTCTAATCACATCGGATGCTTCAAACATGAATCACTCCCTCAGGGTCTAATCGTGAACATTACTCTGTGGACGTGAATGTTTTTATACTAAAAAAATATTTATTGAATATTTTTTTTATATATTTTTAAATAATCCAGGTACGGCACTTTGGAAAATATTGCAATCCATGCTATGTATTTTTTCGTTGCATATTAATATACTGTATTTGATAATAGATATACCATTTCAATGTTCGTTCGATCTACCTGGTGGAATCATATTTGATCCAGCGTCCTCAATTGTAATTGAAGACATCAAGCTAGTGCGTTTTTGGGCAATTTCTAAGCTTTGACCTTGCTTTTTAAGCACTGGTATTAAATATGACATACATATATGTACATCGGTGGTTGTCGAGAGATATGATTAAATATATTATTTAGTATAAACTTACTATCAATAACCAATCTATTTACTCATCTTTTTTGTTTAGTTTAACTACTGCTAAATGACTTTGCATTTGAATGACAGTGCGTGCGTTCAAATCCCAGGGCACACCTCTGACTTTTCGGAGTCATGTGTGTATTGATAGTCAATCACCACGCACTAAAACGGTGAAGGAAAACATCGTGAGGAAACCTGCATACCATAGCGGTTTATACGAATTTCTATGGTATGTAAGTCCGCCAACCCGCACTAGGCCAGGGTGGTGGACTATATGGCCTAACCACTCTCAATCGTACTGTCGATTGTACAGTAGGCCCGTGCCCTGCAGTGGGACGTATATGCGCTGATACAGAAATGACTTTACGTTGTTTGCTTTTCTCAAGTTTCTTTCAAGAAATAAAAGGTTTATTCTTTTTATTTTATTGTTGCCCCATTAGAAACTCTATAATTATGTAAATATTTTGATATTTAATCGTAAGGATATACACATAAACGTCCCGCTGGCACCGACGTCAACGATTATAAGTGAATACCTGAAATTCCTGTGGACGACTCACAAGTACGTAAGATTCCACACAGCATTTTATTTCATTGTTGAAGTGAATTTACTTGTATAGCGAATATTACCGTCGCATTTAGTGCGTATTGTATGTAAATACAATTAATGTTTACAGTTACCGGATTCGTATGCGTTCAAAACGAGCGAATATTCAACGACAGGCGCAGATATAAACACATTAAGAAGCTTTTAACACGTTTTTGGCGACGATCTACAAGATTTATGCCGACGACGTTGGACACGTTTCAATTGTTTAATGCAACATATTTATGTTATAGGTATGTACATGTATTTTTTTGTACATGTACGCTGACGAACCATAGGCCTGACGATGAGAAGTGGTTAATAATACATGAGAACTCATGAACTTTAGTAATGCCACCAAAATTAACCATCTTAGTAAAGTTATAGAAAAATAATTGCACAATTTAGCTAACTTTAATACTCCTTTTTAAAATTCAAAATTACTACTTATCCATTTTAACTATGACCTATAAAACCATTAGGTTTGGTATCACTTCTGTAAATAAGATGCGACCAAAACTTAAATTTTAAGAATACTTAGTGTGAATTCACACATTGCTTTCTAGGTTCTACACTAAAATATGTCACCGTATTAAAATCGAAAAGAGAACGCTGCGTGATCCACATTTATATGGGGATCAAGCTTTGAGCAATTTTTAAACTTACCTTACGATGTCCGTTGGGTTCGAGAAGTAGGTTTCTACCAAGATGTGACACTTACCTGGAAAAAAGTAAAAGGAACATAAGTATATACCATCAATTTGTTTAAGGCAACGTTCAAAAAGCCGCATGGGATCAACGTTTGAAGATAGACTAAGACCAAATATAAATCGGATAAAGGTTTGTACCTTGTAGGGTAGGTTGGTACAGATTTATACATCGACTCGTATGCATTAGAAGGTGTACATTGAAAGTATTTTTGCGTGCTCTACATTAATATGAAGAAATGTAAAAGAGATCTCAAGAAGCAGTTTCACCGTGCTTTGGGATAGAACTACGTAATTTCATAATTCGAACTATTTATTACCTATCTCTACTAGAATTTATTGATCGATAACCCATTTAAATTTACCATACTGACACACATTTCAAACTTATACTCTCACGCAACAGTTTTATCACAAACATGTAGGTTAAACACAAAAAACAGCTATAAAACAATCGCCACGAAACATTTACGCGCGGATCTCGTGCGCGTAGACAATAAAACGACGCGACGCGGCGACACCGCAGCGAAACGCGACACAAGGCAAAAACTGATGACGACTTGTATGATTAGCTTGTTATCTCTTTATTATTGTTGAATTTCTTAATTGTAGCTTCACAACAGCCGCCGTGGCGCAGTTGGTTAGATGCCGCCTGTGAAACGAGAGAGAGGTCGCGGGCTCGATCCCCGCACCGAGAGAAACGTTTGTGCGGCACACAAATACTTCTTCTGGGTCTGGGTGTTTGTGAGACCGAAAAGTCTCTCGTAGTTCCTGATACCCACGACACAAGACTCGATCTTAGTGTGGGGTCAGGATTGTGTATGTGAATGTTGGGTGTGTTATTTATAGTTGTCAAAAAAATCATCAATTCATCGTCTGTCATCTGTCACAAATCTCTGGTACGGAGAGCAAATTGTTAGGCGCCGACTGCGTAATGCGACGCCGCGGATTCTATCCCGCATCCCCATTCGGTTATTTATTTATTAATAGTCAGATTCGATTAGATTCACTTCTTCCTCCATTATAGACAGCTTAGACACGAGAATTACACGGGTTTCTGATCTATATGCTTCCCAAAAGTAATTAAAAATCTTGGTAAATAAATACAATATTTATCACAGATTATGTACTCATATCTGTCTACAAAACTAACACAAGAGCCCGTCACTAAACCAGCCAAAATATTCTCTTTCACACAACGATACACGCTTTAACTACCAATTATAATCATATTAACTATTTGTACGTCAAAATCAATTTGGGTTGTACAAGATGAGTGCCCATGACTGATGGCTTCGTAATCTTCTGTAAACGCATTAGATTGCTAATGATAGGGATATGTTTCTTTTTTTTTTAAACGTTTGTTTAAGCACGAGAGTATATTAGTTAAACAGAAAAACTAGTGGTATACAGGATATGACGGACACAGAAAAATCAAGATAAAACGGGGGTGTCCTGGTAGCACTTTTGCCTATCCCTTCTGGGAGAATGGCGTGAGTTTATGTTAGTATGTACATATATGTGTTATTGTTAAAGACACAATTTATTTAATGAAATAATTTTGCTCATAGCTTTTCCACCTTCATATTCGTATGGTATTGATAACTTGTACCAGTTTTAGAATTCCTTGATGTATTCTGGTCACATCTAGCATGACGCAAAACGATGACGATTTATGTGCCACCATACTATACTTTATGTGAACATTTGACAGTTCCCCACGCAAAAACAATTAACATTTTATGTCTCATTATAATTCGCATGTAACCCTTCGATAGTCGCACGCCTTAACCGCTCAATATTCGCCCGGCCGGTCCATTCGACTCCGGTATAAAGACGAATGCTCCAAACGTACAAATTGTTGCGGACACTGACCGCCTATGCGTTATTGTTTTTTAATCTCCCGTACCGCCCCCGCCGTGCCTCCGCCATCCATCATGCTACACCTTGAGCATCCACTTCAGACGTTTTTTTTTTCTCAGACTTGTTCCGAAAAAAAAAAACAAACAACATTCGAATTCCCCGCGGCGACTCACGGACATTCTTTAGAAAGTTTTAAAACAACATATAAATTAATAACCGGTCGTGAAGGGTTAATATTATTTGAGTTTGTGCCGGAGCATTGCGATTGCGTTTGATGGAGTTAACAGAGACCAAACAAATGTTTTTCTTATTGCGTCTTAAGTGTTCTGCCCTCTGGCTATCGCTGAAAGATTAAGGATACTCACAAAATTCTTTCACATCCAGATTTGATCAAACCGCGTAATGGTTCTCATATTAAATGTGTGTTGTTATCGCATTTTGCCATTTAACTTTAAAATGTGATAGTATTTTAAAGAAACTCCTAATCTGACCATTACAAACAATTTGCATTTCTACTCCATATTTCAATAACGTGTTGAAAGTTTATCCAACGTTTTGGTAAAATAGGTACCTATCTGATTTAGTTTTAAAAAGGTGTTAATCACCCCACGACACGCACAACCTGCGCCGCGACGACGCGACGCGACGCTAGCAAACCTAATATCTAATGGGTAAATCTATTAATTGTGTGCTGATCAGAGACTTTGTGATTTGAACAGCCTGCATGGCGAATTTGGTTAAGACGCTGACTAAGAAACGGGCGGGTTCGATCCCCGTATTACCTAAGTAATACAAAATGTTGACTAAGGTTATACACGGAATAGTACCATTTTTTTACCTAAAAACTTCATTCAGCTGTACTTTAGCGGTGAGCTAGTGAGATTGCTTGGAAAGCGTAAGTATACCGACTCTCTCTGAGATAGATTTTTTTCCCCTAATCCTGTCCAATTTCTAAATATTGCCTCGTTCCTTCTAAAGTTTTGGATGTACAATACCCAATTATTGTGTCCATATGTTGTGTGCTTTTTGAATGTTATACACACACCTCTAATGTGCATCACTATTTCATACTCATAAAGTGTTTGTAAATTATAATGCTTATGTGTTGGTGTGTCTTGCTTAAATAAGTAAATGGGAAGAGACGTCAGACGATCACTTAGCACAGATGACCCGCTCATTCATATGTAGTATACTATTAAAATAAGGATATAAGTAAAGGGACAATTGGGGTGCATTTTGAAACTCGACATTTGGCGCCGTCACCTGTCCCTTTACAACTAACAACCCTTTCGTACCTGCAACGTTGAGTATCCATATTGGAAATTGAAATTCACTTGCGTAAGCCGATCACTACCGTCAACTACTTTGCTAATGAAACATCTGTAGCTTTGTTAGTAATTGATAGGGCACATTTTTAGAGTTTATTAAGGTAGCTGTCAATAAACGAGAATTGGGGATTTAAATTTTAGATGTAGCTAAGTTTTTTTACTATTGAAAACACTGGAATGAGTTGGCTGTTCATATCTTGCACAATTGATTTTAACCAACGTATAGCTTGTTCTATATCTAAAATCCATTCATAATCACCATCGTCCTCTTATTTCGTGACAATAGTTTAAAGAATATAAAAAATATAATATCAATTAGTTTTTACATCTTCGCAGACCAATAGATAGCTACATTTATTAAATTTATCATTATAATTTTTGACATTATCCACAGTACGAGAAGTCTACAGCTGAAGTGGCCAATATTCAGTGATCTCTCAACACCTCTTGGTCAAGGTGGAAAAATATGGTCATCTGTCCACCTTGTAGGCCTTGTTCAACGCCAACGTTACGATACATTACTATGCATTATTTACCTTAACTACCATCAAGATTTGTAAACGATTTTCAAACCGTATAGTTTAACTTAACTAACCGGTTACACCGTGCATTTGACGCAATATATTTTATTAATGCAGCCATTTATAAGCACATATGAATATTAAAGTTGCATAATTAAAAGGAACACTTGTACCTTAACCAAAATTCGAGTAACATTATCCATACTAATGTTACAATTTAAAAGAAATGTAACTAAATATAAACAAAATACTACTTATATCTACGATAAGCAAACATCGGCGATCAAATTGAGTTTTTCAAAATTTTAATCTACATTTAAATGCTGATTCTCGAGTTTCAAACGGTTATAAAAATGAGCGCGTATAAAGGGCATTTAAAAAACGATACGAATATTTCGGAAATGTCAATAATATTTAAAGCACAGGCCTAAACAACATTTGTGCGGGTCATTTAATGACCTCAATAACCCATATTCCCAATACACGTGGGTCATAAATGTGAGATTTTTGAAAACGGATCGATACAGATAAGAATATAGATATTAAGTATATTATGATGATCTCACGCAACAAGCAAAACGCAAAAGTGTGTCAGCCTATAAACTGCTGAGAATGGGAGTCATCTACAATAGATTATAAGGACTTAAATGAAAGTCTATCAAACTGTCCTGTTGCGGGTTGAATATTCGTGTAGTAAGCATATTTTTGGTATTGTATTCGTTCAGTATTAAAGCGTGTGGTATGTGGTAACCGACTCTACATTTAATTAAAAACTTTAGAGGAGCTTAATTCAGTCGTGTAAGCAAATCCTACTAATATTATAAATGCGAAAGTTTGTCTGTTTGTTACATCTTCACGTTCAAACAGCGGGGCCAATATTGATGAAATTTGGTATGTAGGTAGCTGACACCCTGGATTAATACACAGGATACTTTTAATCTCGAAAACACCTAGAATTCCCGTGGTACGGCACGGCAGTAGCCTTGAGTTTATATATTTAAATCAGTTATCTGGTTAAATTGTTCTTAAGTTTCTAAGTGGGTGGGACTGTGAAAGTACCTGCAGCCGGACTAGTACCTAATACACGTGAAACAATTGATGCTATTTTTAATGTTAAGAATCCCACAAAACAACGAGCAGCAATCGCGATGTGGGATCCATCGCAGCGCGGCCGCGGCATCTCCCGCGCATGATTGACGCTCGCCGCCGCCCGCGCAATGTTTTACATATAAATTACCAATTACGTCCCGCACAGATTGCCGACGCCGCTAGAGGTGCCACTACACGCCCTTCATTCCATATCGATTGCGGTTCAATCGATACCACTCGATTAATCCATCGATTTATATGTACAATCGATAAACATTGTACTCATTTCAGTAATATGTGTACAGTTGTATAATTTAACGTTTTTGTTTCACCATTCGTCGCCAGATATTATGCTAATAAATGCGACCGTTTCGACTTTTATTTTAGTTTATTTAGTTTCATTAAATTTTAATGATCGTTTATTCTAAATGTGTTTCCGTGTGAATTGTAATAATTGCCTATTATTATAAGTATCTAATTGAGGTATCTATAAAAAACATATAATAAAAAAATACATTAGATTTCTTTAGTTGCTTAATAAAAAAAAATTGTAGATGTGTATGTGTATGTGTTATGTTATGTAAATATTATTTTTGCTATGGGTCGTTAGTAACCTTAAATAAATAAATAAAATATCTAACTTTAACATTTCTCATGAATTCAAACCACATAGTGACTACAACCTAACATTCAAAACTCTCAATACCTCAATTATAAACATATATATTTTAATGTCTTAATTATGTCAAGAAACATAGTTTTATTAATTCGTGAATTCTTAAACATTCCTTTACAATGAGAACTCATAAACACAATGAAATATTGCTAATTCCAAGCAGATTTATGTTAATTGCCCATTGTTTTAGTTTTTTGTAACAATCGTTAGCACATCTAACTCTTCCAAAGTCAAAACAGCGGTAACGGTAGCCGCTTTTAATAATGAATAATGAGCCACAAAGAATGCAGGATAATCACTCCACGCAGGTTATAGATGAGAGCAACGCGCGGGCGCGGTCGCCTCCTACATTTGTGCATTAAATAGACGGGCCTCATTAAATCCCGTGATTGATTTTAGAGCAAAATCAATACGGTAGTCGCTACTGGTAAGATTAGTTTTAACGCTAAGTCAATAACGTTGTCGAGATAAGGAAACTAGTTGCTCGCAGCATCTGGTTTAATGAGATGACTTTGAAAAATGACGCTACCGAATTACACTTTGGAAAATGGAAACCGACCCGGGGAGCGGTTGCGTTACAAGTCTTTCAATCAAACAGTACCAGGCAATCATGTTCGGACAGGAGGTATGGTTAGCGGGACAATGGCGCGGCCACCCGCCGCGCGCCCTCGGGCGTGCACGCGTATTCTTGCAAAATTACCCGCGCACCTAAAACACGAGCGTGCAACGGTACCACCTGAGCTCCATGCTAGCCTGGTAAGCGATATGCGAATGATTGATTTATCTAACGGGACACATACCGGGACAGATTCGTGGACGTATCAATCAATGGTAACAACTATTATTACGCAAAGCTTTGACAGGGCAAACTAGAGATAAAATACCACACTCGTACCATATCGCATAGATTTAACTGCCAGTTAGTTAGGGCTGTCCCTTTTAATGCACGTTCTGCCTCGTGGGCCAGTTGCATGTTTGTTTACTTATCGTAATGTCTACAAGGCTTAATATGCAGATCCGTGTATCCTACAGCGTTCTCACATCCCTGCGTAATTTGTTTACTAGACAGTTCTACGTACATATGTTAGTTTTATCATTAAGCTACAGATGTACGTTATTCGTTGGTAGATTCTTACAAAGTTTTCAAAAATGATTAGCATTTTCAACGTTAACTTTGTCTCCGCTCAATTAAATATGTATTTTGCAATTCGAATAAGAAAAAAATATTGAAAGTCAACCCACACTTCGTCACGTCTGTCGCACGAAGGTGGTTTCTAAGTACGTATATGTTTTCTAATCAATTTAAATGTCAACATTGCTATTACGATTAACGATCTATTGTTTCTGAGTCATAATTTTAAATGTAATTCAGTTACATAACATTGTAAAAGTGAATATAAAACAAGCATACAATTATTCAAGTCATAAAGGGCCTGGCCGTGTATGATACCTGTCGGCATATTTATTCCTTAATTATACGAATGCGTTCAATATTTTGTGTACAATATGATTATGAAAGGTCATTCCGACACGTGGGAATTAGCCATTCACCGGGCCCGCCGCGCGTATTAATGTAATCCTATACGACGATGGATCTCAAACTGTTATGTTTTCACTGAGATCTTGTTGAAACTAAAATAAAACAAACGCTGCGTTTGGAGCTAATTTCATTTTCCAAGAAAGACAAGTTTTAATTGGAAGAGTTTTGATTTTCATATGAACAAAAATTGGCTCCTGAAATGCTGTGCACTTTGTGTGATGCGTATGAGAATGATAATGTGTAAAATTCAAAAACACCGAAAAAGTAAACGGCCACTGTTTGAGAACCACAAGAATAAAAATATGCTCATACCGTAAAGAAACTGTACCTGCCGTTCCCATATTCTCAATTATAATTTCCAGGAACATTTAGCATACGTTCGTCGCGCACACACACACAGACACAAAGACAGGCGGCGATCGATTTATCACCACCTAATCACGTACAAAGATGACTTTATTTTGATATTGCACGCGTGTGCTTTCTGTCCATTGTTTTTTGTGTAGGTACGTGCGTCAATGCAGGCGCCTGGTAGCGAGGGGCATTCGATACATTGGCATTCGGGAAATGTGTGCGGCGTGTGAAAGCGACGTATAGAATTAATATCGCTTATAATAATCTATCGCCAAAACTTACACGTATCGCTGTACAATGTACAGGTTCGTTTGAATCCGCCGTTTCCAATTATTTGGAAATTAGTACGTCGCTATTTTCTTCACGTATCTTTTACTGTTATTTTGTTCTTTTAGTAGTTAAAATATTAAGTTTAAGGCCCTCTAATTCTATGCTATCGAACCTAAGATCAAGAAGATGCTTGTACGATATTAACTGTATAATATAATATACTATCCTCTTGGCTGTTAAGACATTGAACAGAAAAGTTGAAGTCGGCTGTCAGTCATCCTACGTATCGTCAGCCGACTCTCACTGAATCCCGTCTATAAAATACCAGGATAACATAAGGTGGGAGGAAGGAATGAACAGAAAAAAAATGGTAATGGTAGCTAAATTCCAAGTACTAGTACCCTATTCCGAGTAGGTGACCTCAATTAGGTCCCTTAGACAGTACACATGCCTTCGTTTCTCGAGGCCATGTAATCATTTCACGGAACACTATTGACCGGCTGCTATTACCGGAATTTCATAGCGTGCCCTTATAAACCACAACAGCCCTTTAGACGAGTTTTGCTTTGTTATTGGACACGATATGACAGCTACCGCGAAGTCAATTTGATGGAAGCTACGACTTTTGAGGTCTCGTGGCGAAATTACATTTTTATCGTTTCGCGTGAACACAAACTAATCATTTAAAAGCTAATAAAATTCTTCAAAGTTATAACTGATACGTATTGTGAGCGCTACGAGATAACTAAGAGCGAGAAGCGGCCTGATTTCCTTCTACTTGACTACCCGGTGCAGTAACTATTCATACAGGTTTCCCTAATTTAGGGGGACATAGATGCTTAGTTATTTGAACATGAACTATGCTAACTTATCGCGATTTCGAAAAACATGATTTTAATGTAAACTATGGTTATCAAATCATAAAATATTCACAAACCATTGTTGCGCAGTAAGGTAATGTTCTTAGACATTTATTACAATATTAATAGCAATTGGAAACATAAATAGCAATTAAATCCTAGTTACATCTTTCATTTACAATTTTTTGTCTCGTTATTTTCCAACAATTTAAGTATGGACTTTAATTATTCAGAATTAAATACCGGTATAGCATGCACAGATCAATTAACATGCAATTCCATTTTAATTTAATAACTCGTCGCTGTTTTGTCTCATCGTTAAGGATGGTTTACAGTGAGCTGTGACGTGACGTCAGTTCTATAAAGCATCGTACGCACTGGGAGATATTTCGTCGGATCATTTAGAAACCACGTACCTTAATACAGGTGAATTTTGTAGAAGAAATATCGGAAAATATTAATAAAGGATCTTAATCCCTGTCTAAAGATTGATCCCGAATTTAAACCAGTCATGATTGGTCTAATTAATGGATTGATCTGTAGTTAGAGATCAAAATTGTTTATAAATATGGGACGTAATTGATTTATAAATGCGTCAAATATCGGTCTTAGCCTGTATGTAACCGGCATTAAAACGCGGGATTACCGGTGTCCACCGACAAGAGAATTACACCTGATTCGTAACACCATGTATGGGCTGTGACATCCTTAAGGTCTTGGGTTCAAATCATAACTCGTGCAAGTGACAGACCGTGGGTAGCCATTTTTTCTCAACCTTTCGGCCATAGTGTATACCGGGTATCTCAAGACTGCTACCGAAAACGAAGCCGGGTGGTAGTTTTACTGACTACAAACACAATGTAACTAAAAATTTCGCAAAGAAACGCGACAATTATTTTTTATGATTTTTTAAATATCGTCATTTTTGGGTGGTAAATCCATAGTTTTTGCTAAAATTATAATTTAAACACTTTTATACCCTAGATTATTTATAAATAAAAGGGTAAACACTATTATTTTAGGAAAAATGTATTTACCACACAAATATGGTCATAAGAAAAAAATAACAAAAAAAAAATTACACTTTTTTTTGCAACTATTTCTGTTGCATTGTGTCTGAAGTCGCTTAAACTACCACCCGGCTTCGTTTTCGGTAGCAGTCTTGATATACCCTGTATGTAGGTGTGAGATTGTGAATGTAAAGTATATAGAACTATTGAAATAAAAGTATTATTTACGGATTTTATCACTGAATTGATTTAATTTTTACATTTTTTTTATCTTCCCGACGTTTCGATCACTTTACAGTTTTCATGGTCACGGGGCGGAATATATAGAACTATTTATCTAGTAGTATATAGCGGTGTTGGAGCACATCATGAGGAAATAGCATATCAGAGCGAATTGTACGAATTTCTGTAGTATGTAAAGTCCGGCAACCTGCACTAGGGCAGCTTGGACTGCACTCTCAATTATAATCTCGACTTTAGAGGAGGCTCGTGCCCTACAGTTTGACGTATATGGGCTGATACAGTAGAAAACGATTGCTTCAGATTGTCATAGACCCCTACACTTAACATACTCGGGACAGACAGTGCGTACAAGGCATAACATTGGCCGGTTGAATAGCGTGCGTTCTCCGCATAAACAGTGTAGATAGCGCCGCTTTTTGTACGACTAAACGCGACGCGACGGCGGCTCGCGTGCGCCCGTCGCGGTCTCACACTTTTTACTCGCATCCTGTTTTAACTACCAAATCGATATCGCCTTGGTAACTTGAGGTGTTTGGCTTCTGCTTCTTTAATTGTTTCGGGAGGATTTTATGGCCATTGAAAGGTTGTAGTTGCTGTAGTTTGGATGCTAATATATAAAGTCTCCATTGAACAACACATCGGAATCGGCTTCGCACAATTTCATGTGGACCCAATACTGTTGTATCACCATGAGATTTCTCAACTAAACTAAATATTATATTGCATAAAAGCAGTTTTTTTTAATTACTTTACTGGATGAAATATTAAAAAAATATTATAGGTATAGCCTATGATGAGTAATATTTATTCGTAAAATAGACATGCGGTTATATGTTGAACAGTGCAATCGTGGCAGGGATTTAATAATGATATAGTAACTCGGGGTCTTACTGTTATATTCACATTTTGATTTGATTCTCCAATACTCTATACATCTACAAATATTAGCTCCCACGCTGCGCACAATTTCTCAAGAAAACAAACAGGATATTAACCAAACTAAAAACACCCGAGGGACCCACTAAATACTTCAGTAACGCATAACCAACAACACGTTGGGAGACGGGCATTTTTTCCTAGCCGCATATTTTTTCAATAGTCCACCAATTAGCTGGGCTCTCGCAGTTCCGGGATATGTTTAGAGGCAATTAGGGAGCGCACGGCGCCCCCGGGAGCGATCGCGGATGCCGCGCATGCCTCGACAAACTCCTGCCGCGCTATGCAACCCTGGTGATTATTTTTGTCTCGTAAACTCACGATTATTGCTCTGGTGACTAATTAAAATGGTTTTTGTTGATTTATTATCGAAAACATAAGGGTATGTTTGGAAAAAGGTTGGCATGTATTTTAATATTGTTTTTGGTTTACATATGAACTTCGAGTATTGGTAAATAAGCAAACATAACTGCTCGTACGTAAATATTTCTATAGAGCGCTGTACTTCCATTATCAGTAATCTTTATTCGCTGAGAAACGTAAGGTCCTGGTGTTCGATTTCAATATATATTTTAATTTGGGTTTTACATTTTAACCCCCTTTATTTAAAGTACAAGTCACCTACCACGATATCAACTATGTACGACAAAACAACAATATCAACTTTCATTTTAATATGATACACACTACACGTGAAACAATTCTAAGAACCAAAAAGCCAAATTCCTAATCGTTTCTAGAAAATCGATTCAATTTTCCAGGATATACTTAGTCATTAACTATTCAAGTGTCGAAGAAAGTGGTTCAAACATTAGAACTGCCAAATCGATATGCACAGCGACGTTGGCACATCCTTATCAGCTACTATCTATGCGACGCGGCGACAGTTTATTGTCGTCCAATCAACACATACGTGACTACACAAGGACATGTGCGAAATTGCGTATCCTTATGGAGTAGGCGTGCCATAGTTTTGGGGATTTGCGGACGGCGGAAAGGCGATTTTCACATTTTGTCAACGGAAAATTAATTTAATATTTTTTTATTTGGAATCCACACATTTTGGGTTGGCATAGAAAATAGCGAGTATTAATAAAAAATGGGTAAATAAATATAATACGAACGAAACAAGTCAAAATTTATATAATTATGCTGAGTGGTCACCTACGTGTCACTTTTTTGCGACGTACAATTTTTTTTTTTAATTTTTATTTTTCTGTATGGTGTTTGTTTTATGTTATATGAGTTTGTGCGTTGTGATAAATGACAAATAAAGGTGTTTTCTTTCTTTCTTTATTTCTTTCAAAATTAAAAAAAATAAAATGAATAATAAAATGTCGTACCAAACTTACTTATTATATTTGTTTCTTAAATACCAATTTAATAAAAGTCTTTTTCTGAATTGACAAATCATTATTTTCATGATCAAAGAAAATAGAAACATAACAGTTCAAAAGCTCAATTAGTAACTTACTTTTAAAATAATAATCAAAAATCTCAGTCGAAAATATTCAGTAAACAAAAACAAGCATTTGTCAAATCGACACAACAAAAATCATGCGTCGGATCCTACTCCGGCCCGGACGTATGGCGATGCTAGGAACTAGGTCCCACCATGGGAAACGATTGTTATCGCGGAGTCACGCAGCGGGCGGCCTTATCGCGACAGACATCGGCGCCTAAATTCTTGCCGGCATCAATAGCCTAGTTGGGAATCGAACTGACGAAACTGAAGTGACAGGTTTGAAAACAATAGCAATAGCTGTAACTGAAGTTACGTGTATAATTATCGTTGCGCTTAATTAATTGCGGATAAAAGAGATGCTAGTGTTCCTAAGGGATTCCTGGAACTTTAGTATTCCGTTTCAATTCTTGGCTACTACTGTTGATCTTGGGTGACATGAGTTGCAGTGATAAGTGTTTGAGCGGGAAAGTCTTGACTCCTAATCATAATTTTCAGTTTCAAAATGTCCAAGGTTATAATGATACCAATTATTTCGATTTTATCATTTGTTTTCTTTAGTTTTAGTTTAATTGGTTGTTGAGAAATGTTAGATTTGTGTTTTGCTTGTTTTATTTTTATTTCTCTTAATTTGTTGTGTAGATATTTATTTATAAAATACGATTGGACTTCCCATGTATTGTCTGTTAGTGTAAAAGTCCCTAAAACATCAGAATAAAAAATGTCTAAGGTAACGAAAGGCCTCTGCTAGGCTTTCTATTGCGACCAGTTAGGTGCAGTCTATTTTCAGCAACTTTTAACAAAATATTAAAATAAAAACTACATAATTCCAAAACATGAGCTTCAGTATTTTGTTTTTTTTTTGTCAAGTTTTTATTCCAAGGAAAGTATGTGTGCTTTTTGCACTGGTATTAAATCATGTAGATATGATGAGATAATGTTGATGTGAGATAGGAAGGAAGGGAAGTCGGGGACTTTGAGACAATATTTTTTGCCACACTGTAGATGCATCAATGTCCTTGGTGAATTATTGTCGTGCAATAAAAATGACAGCGACAGGTGGCAGGCCTTTTACATAGACCTTGCTTTGTCAGCCGAAAAAATATGGCAATAATAAATTAATTATCATGTTGATCTGCAGAAGCCAATGTCCTTGTTTTCTAATTTTGTTAGACAAAATAGAGAAAAATCTGGGTATCTTTGTCATTGCTTTTCAACATAACATCTATTAATTTTCGGAAAACATTTTATATACATTATTCTAATCGATATTATTTTAAATAATATTTACACAGACGTTCAAAAAACACTACACAGTAGTCAAGAAGTGACCCATACAAACAAAAACAAAACTAGACTTAAAACCAAAAAGTACATCCACACAAACTACCACCGAATATTTTATCAATTTTCATAATCAAACTTGGACCATAATGCACGCACGACAGGTAGACAACGGTATAACAGAACCACTAAAACACAAAGCTGCAGCAATATGTACTTTAATATGTGGAGAATAGAGTTGAAAATGTTTGTGGATGAAAAGCGATAAATTTGAAGAGTTTTTGACACGTGTCAGAGTGGACGGGAGCTCCTGACGTTTTTATTTATGCCACCGTCGGGCTCCGAACACGGGCCGCGTCGATGACGTGACGAAAATATATTCACTAAATAGAAAGTCTATTGGAATAATATGCATATTGTGCACCTGAACTGTAAGGAATTTGAATTTCAATGGTAACGAGTATGGTGTGGCGACGACAGTCATATTTTTATACTATTATTTTGTTTTCAAGTTACATGTGAATGTGCATGACCAGTTAGTTTTCTCTCATTTATACCACTGGGGTCTTTATTGTCTAACGGCCCACACTCCCAGAAGTTTAAAGTCAATAAGTGCGTGGTGGCCTATTGGTAAACGAACCGGACGCGGCTGCCGACATGTTCACGGTGGTCGCGGGTTCGAATCCCAGGGCACACCTCTGACTTTTCGGAGTCATGTGTGTATTGATAGTCAACCACCACGCACTTTAACGGTGAAGGAAAGCATCATAAGGAAACCTGCATACCATAGCAAATTTGTAAGAATTTCTATAGTATTTAAATTCCACCAAATCGCATTAGGCCAACGTGGTGGACTATATGGCCTAACCACTCTCAATCGTACTCTAAAATCTAGATTGTAGAGGAGGCCCGTGCCCTGCAGTGGGACGTATATGGGCAGATAAAATATCTCTGAGTGCTGCAATAAGATTTTTTATGACTGATAGAGTGAGATAATATGTGCACCATATTTTGAGCACAAACCATAATACTGGTCTAATGCGCTTTAAATATATATTTTTTAAACCGATAATTGGTTTTAAGAATGATCTTGTAACTGCAATTGTCAAGTCTAAACTCATCTAGCATATAGTGTTAATAAGATAATTTCCGATCGCTCACTTTAACCATTCTTTAGGCTAGCAAACTTAAGAAAACAAAATTCTAACATCCTATCCAATCTAATTCACACAACTAAAACCTAAGCTCCCGATCAGCAAATCCCCCTCTCCATGCATTTACCCATTGATCCGCGAGCTTCAGCAATACGATCGCCATTATTATTGCAAATTGAACGTCCGGGCAACACGTAATCGCCACTTCGGCCGCACAACTCATACATTCAATTAGAAGAGTGTAGTTACGTGGACCGTATAGCTTCTAAATAAGTGTTATGTATGGGATCATGCATCGCGGAGTGGGTATTCGTTTGGTTTTATGAACTCCTGGTACTTTGCACAAATTAAAGTATGTTACTTTGAACGGTTTTGTCATAATTAAAAGTTTAAAAATATACAGAAAAGTATGTTAAATTAAAACCATGATTTTGTCTGAATTTGCTATAGGTTTGAAAGGAGGCAATTAATTTGATTTTAAAATACAATTTGATATTTGATACGCACATTTTGGCGGTAATGATACTAATAAAATCAGAATATAAAGCAATTGAAAAAAAAAACATGAGTTTAGTTATATAATTTCTCGATCGAAAATAATAATTAAGAAATATTGTAGCAGTTTTTTAAAACCGGCAACATTAATTTTATGGCTTAATTTGAATCTGTAAGCTTGTTATAAGGAATTATTCTTATTATATCACTACATAGTATAAAACAAAGTAGCTTTCTGCTGTCTGTCCCTATGTATGCTTAGATCTTTAAAACTACGCAACTGATTTTGATGCGGTTTTCTTTAATAGATAGAGTGATTCAAGAGGAAGGTTTATGTGTATAATACATACATATTATTGTAGAGAAATCTATGTGCACCCGGGCGAAGCTGGATCGAGCCCTTAGTCTATAATATCTATAATAATATTATAAAGAGGAAAGATTTTATTGCTTGTTTGCTTTAAATAGGCTCTGAAACAATTAAACCAGTATGAAAAAAATTTTCACCATTAGAATCCGACATTATCCTTGATGAACTTAGGCGATAGAATATCTTCAAAAAAGTGTATCTGCACCTGGGCAGAGTCGGAACTCTAGCTATGTGTACTGTAATAACTAACACGATGATGTACGTCTTTTTCGAGCCAAGACTCATAACTTACTAAGTGTTGGATGACTCTATGACCGGTTTTTTATTTACTAATCTTCACATAATTGGCACATATATACGACATGGGAAAAGACACGAGGGTTTCAGAACGTTTAAAAAATTTAGGAAGAAAATACATAAGGTTGTTATAAAAATTGATATTGAGAGTCTACGAAACCCGCGTGCAATTCTAACACCAAACGAAAACGTTACCGAACGGTTTATAGACTGTTTATAGTATCGAATTAGAGCGCATCACACCGAGCACATTATTCAACACCGTTTTTTCCCCTCACGCCACCCACAAACGATAATTTCCATTAACGTTAAAAACACACAATAAAAAAAGCTAACATTAATTTTTCAAAAGTATAATTATAAAATATGCACCAATAAATCGATGTCGTTGCCATAGTCGGGATTCCAACGCGCTATGTGTGTTTTTTGTCCCACTCTATCGTGGCACACGCGAGCGGGACGGGTTTAATTAAAACCGTACATTAGCATAAACAAATAAAATGGGCCATTACGAATTCAATTTACAATCTTCGAAATCGCTTAAATTAGTCGCAGTAAATAATATCTCGGATACAGTTTCGATAATAACGTTCCGGTTCGAGGCATGAGCTGCCGCGATTATGACTCAATATTTTTTATGTGTTCAGTCTCCTAGACCTAAAACAAATATTTGACAATTTCTATCGCAAGTTATGAAGTCTAAGATATTGCGATGGCGGCATAAATCCCAAGAGTTTTTTAACGATGCAACTATACCCAAAAATACAATATGTTTTTACTGCGTGAACTGAAAATACGGTTCATGTGTCTAGGTTTTATTAAAAAAAAAGATGATAAAATAAGGTGCATTCTATTTATATTTAAATTTACTTTGTAAATAATATTATTATCATTATTTCTTTCTACGAAAATATGGCCTGAAATCTCTTTAGAGCGCGAACTATACAGGGGGTAGGGGAGACCTTTTCGCAGTAGTGGGATGACAGGTAAATAAGAAAAAAAGATAATAGTTTATGTACAGACATTTCGTAGAATATTATAATTGAAGTAAACCCGCCTGAATCTCTCAACTTAAAGAACTATTAGGGGGCAACACTGCTCGTCGCGTTGTGCCAACGGATACCTTCATTTTGGATGAAAAGCAAATATTGTAATTCGCAATATGATAATCCATATGTTATTGTATTACACGACCGCCTTCTTTTAGTTATAATCAATGCTGTGCTGCATTTCCATAACATTTTGTTGCGGAGTAAAGAAGCTATTGGAAGTTACGCAGCTACTCGTATAAATGACCCAATTCATAATTGAGATGTTTTTGGATCGGTTTAAAGGATGTGTATGTCGATGTTATATCAGAACTGATCTAAAGGGGACTCTTTAGAACATTCATATTCTTTTGTGAAAGGTTATCATATCGTGATCCTTATGGAAAGAGTATTAGAATTTATAAAGAATTTTTGATCCTACGGCACTCGGACCTGAACATTCATAAGACAAAAATACTTTCTAGTGGTAAAATATTCGTGCCCGCACTCCGGTCGGATGACTACCGTGCATGATGGTTAAACACTCGACAAAACGACATATACAAGTATATTCGGTTCCGTTCAATATCACTGTTAGGACTGACTGCATTTACTACGACTTCCTCATCGACGAATACAAACAGTGCCATACCGATGGTATTTTTGTAAGTATTTTTACTATGACATATTATGTCACATATCAGTAGATCAGAAAAACGATGGTGTGTAATAGTATTATGTTGGCAGTTCTGAGTCACCATTAGCCTCGTATATGTGTACTCGTAACTGGCTCCCGTCTCAACAAACTTTCAGGTACAATCGAGCAGATAATAAAACCAGAGTACTGTATCAACTCATATACGTCCCACTGCGTGACAAGGGCCTCCTCTACAATCGAGAGTACGACTGAAAGTGGTCAGGCCATATAGTCCATCACGTTGGCCTAGTACATGTAGGCGGGGATATCAACCAGGAGGAAAACCAGAGTAACCGTGACCGAAATCCTACATCCTTGCGAGTCTGAGGCCCCCGTCCTAACTCCTATCCTATCAACACGAACGCACAGATTCCAATAAGGCTCATCATCCCTCGCGATCCTGTGGGCTCGGGGCGGCCCCCCGGCGCGAGCCACGCGCCGCGGCGGGGCGCCATTGTCCCGCTGTCGTGGCGGACCTGCTGCCCCACACGCCGACACCTCACGACCCGGGAACGGGGGGTTGTCGATGTTTTGGGTAAATAGAGGATTTAAAAAAAGTGACACTTCTATATTCTCTTTTCATTTGGTAGGTATTCATTACGATAATAGAGATTCTGAGCTTGAAGGAGTAATAAGCAAATCTTTTGGAAAAAACTTGCAGATTAATAACATTATTAAGTCACCGGCTTTAGTATCGGTGTAAGACATGTTTTCCTTAGATTTTTCACTTCATAACCGAATACTTAAATTAAATCTAATTATATCAATCTGATGATACTTTTCAACAATAAACAATAGAATGCATCAAATGAAAAACCAAAGCTTGCTTAAAGCACTACCGTCAAAATCATCGCAATAAAAATCGATAATTGAAATTGTGTTTTATCGATAAGTGGCAGCACTAGTGTGGCGCCTCACGGGCCCGAGCGCCGCGGGACCGCATTGTCCGCGCGTCTAAATGCCTCATATTTGGTTACCCGACTATATTACACTCTTATACGCAATATCAATATTCAACGACACACATTTCCATAACGACATTGACACCAGCAGCACCCATTGCATTATCAACCATAAAATTATTACAAAAGGTATAATTTCGTTTGTATTGTAATACCTTAGTTGTGATATAATGTGGGCGGTGCACGAGATATAATTTTCATTTTAGTACTCGAAGCGAACAGAACAAAAAGTTAAATAAATAACGCAAACAAAGGGCGCACGTCGCACCTTGTTCAGAATCAATTTTGTCACAAAAGTGTCGGTGATTTACGGGACTTTGTTATAGCTTAAGGCTATAAACAATAATATTATTCATTTATGAATAAATTTTTATGTGAATTTCTTATAGAAAGGTTTGTTTGTGCGTAGAAATGTTTCGAGATCTTTATTGGATGTTTATATCTCATTGGCTTGGGCCACTCGTCTCATCATGTAGAATGTCCTCTGGCCCAGGCTGGATTGTAAATATAAGGAAAGGTCAAACAAGTCGAAATTTTGATTCTGCGGTATTTTTAATGACTCTTTCATTTCGTAAGCGGAAAGTGGTAACAATCAAAACGAATGATTTACCACGATGCATATCGAAGTACCGTGTTCTATACATTTGAGTTATTTGGTCGGTATAAGCAATTAGTTAAGAAAATATTTGGTTTTACAATTCTAATGCCAGATAAACAAGATATGCTTAAAACAATTTAATAAATTATGGTACGATAATCAGAAAAGTAAAATATATTTTTTTTATCGCCCGAAATGATCATCGCAGACAAAATGGGGGACGAGAGCATGTCACTTATAAAGATATAAAAACGTATGATTTATTTTATGGAAGTTTTTTCTCGCGTAATATGCAGAGATGTAAAACTAATTAAAAATTTAGATAAAGGCTTAGGATTATCATAACTCGTTTACTCTACACGTTACGATGATATTTATGGTCAAACTGATAAAAATCGTGCCACATTTAGTAAGAACCTGTCGAGTACCAGGATATCAGATGTTTAGAGAAGTTAATTATATAAATACACAGAATAGTCTCATTAAGAAAAATATACTTATATTATTTTCAGAACGTTTTAGATGTAATCTTGGCAACCTGAATTAAAAGTATTTTATTTATAGATTTCTAAAAATAGAAACAAGTAGTAAGATTAAAATATATTATGAAGACACTCTACATTCCTTAAATTCTTGTACCAGGAAAGCAGACATAAATAGGAGTATTTAAATAAGGAACTTACCTCAGGATCAATTTTCTTATACTCGGCGTCGTCCTCATCCACCTCAAAGTACAGCTCCGTTGATGTCAGCGACACGGTTCCCGGCGCCACCAGTCCCGGAGCCACCAGCTTCGCCTTCGTGCTTATGTTCACTGGACCTGGAATCGTACGAAGGATGTTATAGCGCCTGTTGGAATATTGAGTACAAAACACCGATATGAAATATTGCTGTGAGATTTTAGTAGGCGCTGAATTTATAATATAGTTTCAGTTTTTGTATGAAGTTTGTACATTAATTTTAATTGATATTGGAAATGTGTTTCTAAAGAATTTATTAGTGTTACAATTAAGAATTGCGTCAGTGAAAAATGTATAGATATAACTGCATTAATGATTGTCAATAATAATATTTTTGTTAAGGTATACATTTTAATAGAAATGAAGAATGAATCAATGAAGACACAAGGGAAGACAATCAAGAGAAGTCAATGCAGACACAAGGGAAGATTTTATGAAGGGATGAAAAAGCAGTTACAAATTAATAATGCAAGTGACGCACAAATGGCAAATGACGGTCTCGATATGAAGGTTGGTATAAATGACAACAAGACGCAAGCAGGAAGCAGCACCGATCACCAGGGTGACATAAAACCCAACGGTTAGTAATAGAAGAATAGATACTTGTGATATTAGTAATACCGGTGAGGTCTGCGTCGATCTCTCTGTCGTCGACGAGTAGTTCTGCGTCGTCGAGCAGGTCGGCGGCGGCCGGCGTGGCGAGCTGCGCGCCGCGCCCCGCGCCGCCCGCCGCGATGCGCGCGTGCAGCTCCTCCGTCGCCTGCAGAATGCTCTTGCTGGTTATGGACTCCTGGTACTAACGTGCTTAGACGTCACATACTATTCAGATAAGAAACCAAAAAACAAACTCTCTGTATCAGACCTTAACGTCTCATGTAAGGTTTCCTCACGATATTTTCCTTTACCGTTAAATTGCGTGATGATTGATTATAATTATTAATAAACACATAACTCCAAAAAGTCATAGCTGTGCCCTGGGATCCGAACACGCGATCACCGTGAGCATGTTAGCAGTCGTGTCTGGTCCGTTTACCAACAGGCCACCACGGGATTTCTTTAAAAACAATAGTTCTATTCAAACATATGAAATTTTAAACTAATGTTTCTGCGCGATATGGGCCTAAACATATTATCATAATAATAGAACATGGACCCCGACCTCTCCAGCTTCAGATTAAACGATAATGCCTTTATTAATACTTGATAGAAACAAGAAACGCTTTTGCTTGTCCTTCTTATACAAACAGCAGTTTTTATTGCCCTACTAAGTGAAGAGTAATCTCTAGTCCATATTTTATGTTTACGGATGGACTTAATTTCTTCGTAAAAATTACTAGCCTTTGCACCTAACTACCTTAAATTAAGGTTGTTTACATTTCATAACAGCATTAACTATCATCAATTTCTGCGCTTTTTGATTCCGAGTTACGGGTAGGTAATTTAGTTATTCCACTTTTTATGATTTTTTTAATATGTTTGTATGACTATGAAATGTAGTATAATCAACAAGGGTAGTGATCATGGCATCATAACAATTAGTTGAATAATAAGTGGGTCCTTGAGTCGTATTAGCCCAGGGCCCCAATTCGGCCGTCCGTCCCTGGTAGTGATGTGTACCTGCAGTATGGCGTCCCTGGGCGGCGGCGCGGGCGGGTGGCGCGCGAGCGCGGCGGCGTGGTGGCGGTGGCCGCGCGGGTCGGGCACCAGGCGTCGCCGCCGCCGCGCGTCGTCCTCCCACGAGTCCAGCTTCCAGAACTGCGTGCTCGTGCTGACAGATAAACATTATGCAATACACTTTACTGGACACAAAAAAAGAGCACAAATAAACAATGACAGTATGACAACTTATGTGATAAAATAGACAGACGGTCATATCTCAAGACACATGAATCTTTAAATGGATACCTACCATCAGTTGAAGGTGACGGTGCACAAAACCAACATTACAGATATTTTATATTAATGGTAAATGGCTGATATTTACGCAAAAATATGCTACACATTGTGTATTAACAATTCGTAATATCATAACGGACTGAAATGTTAGCCATCCACACAATGTGACAATGACTACCTTCATATCACAAATATAAAATTACTATCCAACTAAACTAACAGGTACCGTTTGACGTTTCATACATTTCAACTTTGTACAGGCGTAACTTACACAATTTCAATAACATTTCGCCTAAAACCATGGAATTGTGGCTTTACGGCAAGCGAAATTAAAATTGTGTGAGTTACGTTTGTCTAAATATGTTTAAAATTGAAAAATATGAAACGTCAAACGGTACCTGTTAGTTTAGTTGGATAGTAGAAAATAATTTGAAAAACAAATGACACTGACATACTCCTTTCGGCCACCCCCAGGGTACCGAAAGGCGAGCTTGATATTATTAATATTTTTTTATTGCAGTGAATGGCGAGACGAGCATGCCGTTCGCCTGATGGTATACTACTCAAAGGATACTCAAAGGCGAGCTTGATAGTTTTCCCTTTAGAATGCAAGCTAGTAGAGTTACCCGTTGGCGTTGGCGGCGGGCTCGGCGTTGGTGGCGGCGTGGCGCAGCTTGTCGAGCAGGCGCGCGGCGGCGGCGTGGTCGCGGCGCCGCGCGGCCGCGATGAGGCGCTCGCACGTGCGCTCCTCCTCCGCGCGCTCCGCGCTGCTCGTCGCGCACAGGCACTGCACCACGTTAATACATCTATATACGCAGCTGTCACATAGGCCTGACCCCACACAAGATCAAGCCTTGTGTCGTGTATGAGAAACTACGAGAGACTTTTCGATCTCACAAATACCCAGATCCGAAAGAAATATTTGTGGGCCGCACAAATATTTCTCTCGGTGCGGGGATCTAACCCGCGGCCTCTTCGTTTCACAGCCGGCGTCTAACCAACTGCGCCACAAACACTGTCTTAATAATACATCGAGCATCAAAAGTTCTGGTCCTACAACAGATATCACGTCTCGTGTTTTGGCTATCTAAAACCACCAGAATGTTTGGTCTCAAAGCACCTAAGGCCTTATTCATAGACAATTTTAAAACCTATTTTAGGTAACGAATGATTGTCCCTTTCGAACTTTTGAATTCCCTTCGAGCGGTGGAGACAAAACATTCCATAGCTAAAATAGATTTAAAACTGTCTATGAATAAGGCCACTATACTTCACAGTCTCATATTTCGTAACTACGTCACACAGGCTATAAAAAATATTACTCTCCAAACCTCATGAAACACAGTATAACTAGTTCTGCAATATCCTTTACAATAACTATAGTCGGTTAAATAAACTCCACTAACATTATTCAACGTTTTATGACTCTCGCAACTCACCTCAAAATCAGCATGTTTCAAGACATCATCCGCTCGCATCCTGTTCAATATGAACTCGGCTTCGTTCGCCACCCTGACGATATGATCCCTCATGGCGTGCGACAGCAGACGACCCTCGTTGATCAGCTCGATGAACGCGAGACCAGCGTGCTTCTGCAGGGAGTTCTGCCACTCTTGAGAGCAGAGTAACATCACCAGTTCCACCACTGATGTACTCGATTTGAACGTTTGCAGACCTATAATGAAAAATATAATGAATTGTTTGATAAAGGCTGAGTTGAGTGTCATGCAGGCATTCTAAAAACTTATTTCCGTAGCTAAATAAATATTAGAAGGTTTAATTAATGAAGCAAAGCTGTTAGTTACACGAAAGTTAAATCATACGAATTTAACACTTATAAAATAGACAGGTATCTTTGATGATGTATTAACAAACTAAAAGAATGGCTAATCTAGTTATTTCATTACATTTTTATAATGGCCAACACCAAATAAAGCTTTAATCAAAATTCTAAAGTACTTTCATCTAATTAGCACTTGAAGACTATCACCTAATTCCGACACCAAAATCAAGAAACCATACCCAGCGCTACCATGCCTAGAACAGTATACCTTTACCCTCCATCAACAACTCCTGTCCGTGGCTGCCGACCAGGGTCTTGGAGAGGAAGGGTGCGAAGTCCAGCATGATCTCTCGGAGAAGGGGACACACTGGTCCCAGGGCTGTCTCCAGTTTATGAGTCAGGGAAGCTTCCCTGGATACTCCGTCCGCTGACATTGATGCGTTCATTGCGTTCAGACCGGCTAGTGTTTCATTGTCCTTAAAAAGTTGTGTAATAAGTAAATAATTTTCAAACTCATGAATTATCAAATATATTGGTCGATATACTGGAAATTGAAGGCGATTATGAGCTCAAACTAGACTCAAATCGAAGGCGACGAGTGTACTGGGTCATTTTTGCATGTAGATGGTTTGCACTGGATTTACCATTTTCCTCAAAGATTTGACTTTAGTTAGGGGACCGATAGTAAAAGTCTTTCCCTGCTGTACGTAGATATTAAAATAACATATTACTAAGAAATATAAGAGAATATAGCATCATCATTAATTAAAGCTACCATAAGGGTATAAAGCAAGAACAAAACTCACGGGATGCAAATGCCTCTGCGCGGTCTGTAGATTTCTGTTCTGATGTCGCTGCTGCACATGGTGATGTGACTCCGAATTTCTCATGTGAATTTGTTTATCGATATCTGAAAATAACGAGTCAATTTAATAATTATCATCTACACAAACTCTAATATCTTGCCTGAAAATGTGCAATTCAACTAATAAATCGTGATCATTAAATATCCTACGTCATAAATTTGTTTTTTTATTCCTTTTTACTAGAAAGGTAAGAACATACATTTCATATATACATAGAAGTAAAATGCATATTTAGATTATTATTTTGGAAGTTGGTAACATAAACATTGGTGTTTAATCAGTAGGTACCTTCATGTACATTTCCTTCGTGATCCCGATTCCTGCCAGTGATAGTTGCTGGTCCCCGTTCGCCATCTTCATTCAAGTTGACATCGGTCCATGACTCGTCGTTGCTTACCTGTATTAGAACATTTCATATCAATTGTGAAAATAATGGTGATCATATCAAAATATTCAGGAAATAACCTGAAATCGTTTCATATATTACCGGGCTAACTATCAGGATCAGTCAAATATACTCGATGATGATGATGATGATGTAGGTGATGACGATTAAAAACACAAATCTGCTGATTGGTGGTTTTAGTATATAAGTTTATCAGTTTTCATCGAAAATAGGAGTGAACATATATAATCAAGTAAAAGATGTAATGCCATATTCATAGACTGTTTTAAAGCCTTTTTGTCAATCGAACATTTCGTCTTCTTCCCTCAAATTGAATTCAATAGGCGTTTGAAAGGGACAAAACATTCGATAACTGAAATAGATTTTAAAATATCTATGAATAAATCCGTTAGAATCCCCAGTTTAGTACTATTGTCAGTTACAATGAGATGTGCATGGTGTTAGTTACTAACCGGGTGTTTGTTATCGTCCAGAGCGATCTCGCTGGACGTCTCCGGGTCGTTGTTAGTGGTCTCGTTGGAGTTGAGGTGGAATGAGCCAGCGTCCTCGATCGAGTCCACGCTCTGTCACAATACAAGTGGAAATGGTACCCGTGTTCCGACAAAATCCTTCTTAATAAGTTTTATTTTAAATATCCGACAAGTAAAATACTTGATATTTTAAAAAATATTTATCGAACAAATAGTTGTTGAGCTGAACGGTTAAAATTTAATCCGGCTCGAAGGATCAAAATACTTCAACTACTTTGTATCGTCACACTATACTTTGAGTAAAAATAAATTGTTAAGTAGTCATAATTAACAACTAACCTAGAATAACTTTTTGTATTGTTAAAAGAACTTTTACTTCGTCAAGAATATGGATCTTACATCTAATTATATTATAGGAAAATGTGAAACGAGATCTACACTAAATAAATCTGAATGTGAGATAAAGAGTGATACAAAACATGCAATAAATAAGGTGAAAAAGCGGACCAAGCCATTAGCCAAACATGCTGGAAACACCACACAATTCCACACACCAATTGAAAAACCATCTTATTCTTCATTTGTAGCTTATCTTAAACATTTCATACAGCACAGTGTAATATATACATTTTTAGCGTTACATTTATTGTTTAATAACATTTCGTGATATGTGCCAAGTGCCTTTTCTTAAGCCTTTTTAGTATATACTTACATCATATTATGTGGGCGTAGCTTTTAGCCTATAGTGTAACATAGATATGTCGAGTACATAAACTCTGTGAGAGGCGAGTGTTTCGTGTAGTTTCATGTGGAACGTAGTACCTTTTGAAAAATTGACTTGATTTTTAATAAGACTTACATAGTAGATAAGCACACAATAATCCGATTTTCAATATCATAGACACATAATTAGAATATAAATTGAAGATCAGATTTATCTAATATTATTATGTATTTTTTTTATGATACCGATATGTTTATGTTCAATAAACCAATAAGGATTGTAGTATGTGGGAATAAACAAAAAAACAGATTATACAAACATTTTGTTTTGGTTCAGTAGTTTGTGTTTCTATTTGATTACAATAATTATGAACTAGCCATATACACCGATGATAATTTAATTAAACACCTTTTATTAGCTTAAATAGAACTAAATCAAGTTTCAGATCACCAAAAGGTACCAGGCACGCATGACCAAACAGGAGTGTTTACGCTACAACTCATGTGTGTGTTCACACTATTCATATGACAATGTGTGTACAAACCAAATTGACCACAGACACCGTAATCCCGGACAATGTTTTGGACCTTGCGGTTGGAAGCTTACAACAGGATAATAACATACATTTAATAAAAGGAATTAATCATTAACCCATAAAACAGAGGAATCAATTACAAATTAAATCATTACACCACATTTCATTGAAGTGGGTATAATTTACATTACTGATGCAAATTATGCGATTTTAAATCGGGTTCTGGATCCATAGATTTAACTGGAAATCCATTATATGTATTATAGTATTAATTAAATTATTTTTGTTAGTAACGATACCCACTTTAATGAAAGGAAATTGTCTCAAAATAAAACACCAATGGGCCTTCAAGATCAAAGTTGAGAGTATACGAATCAACTAATAGACAGAGATAGAGACGTCCACGTTCCTCCCGATTGCAAGTTCCATCGACTAACCTTTGCTTTCGGCTGCGCTTTCACCCGCAGGCTCGACTTGTAAAGCGGTTCTTCCTTTTCAGAGGACGGTGAGGGGTCCGGCTTATCCGCCGTTGCCGGCTTATCCGTTGAGCCCGGCATTTCCGAAGGTTTTGACTTCTCTCCGGAATTAGGCTTCAGTTCGTCGGTGGTCGTCTCTATTTTAGCTACACCCTCTTCTTTGCCATCCTCCTTTTATATTTTTATTGCAACAGCAAAACAAAACGGATGTAATAAGCGTTCACATGTCACAGTAGTATCGCTCTAGTACGTACAGACGACCCAACACATCGACACTAGCGACATCGATATGGTGAAAACAATTCATGAACAGCAAATCAAACACAAAATTATGATACTTATTTATATTAGAAATTCACTCGTTTGAAGATTCTCTGAAGGCATGCATTCGAAACTACGATACAAAACCTAGAACTAAAAAGTTAAAAAAATTCTATTCTACCTATCAGAATATGGCATACCTACTTAAATTAACTCTAGAAGTAATTACATGCTAAGGAAGATTATATTATCCAATCTCAAAAACTTTTGGATTGCTAAGTACAAAAACATATTTAAAATCGACTTAGTAGAAGTCGATAAAATTGTATTTCTACTCAGCAATATTTTTTGTGATCTAGACGTATTTAATTTCTCCTAAATTATACCTTACACAAACATTGGAAAACAATAAGGGGTAACTAAAATGTATCATGCAAATCATCTCTTATCGATAAAAACTAAATTTAGATATTACCTTCATCGATGGCGAGTCCATTTCGTTAATTGTCGAGTTATTCTCATCGACAACTATCATTGCATATTCCACGTCATCGCCGTTGTGTTCTAAGAAAAAAAAGTAAAAATAACATTAGTTAATACTTCTTGTATTGATAATATGGCACGAGACAACATCGACAAAGCTCGCTTTAAGAAGCCGGAGGTTAGAGGTACCCGCTTAGACTATGAAGGGATAGTTTCATACTCAACTCAACTGTTACTGAAGCTGGAATTCTGTACGATTCAAGGGTTAATGGGCGAGGCGGATTGCCTATATACTTTGCGTTACAAAAAAGGCACTTTAGGGAATAATTGGACATTTTACTGCAATATTACTAAGTACAGAATTCAGTTTACGCAATTACATTTTATTATAGTGACCCTCTTAGATTGAAGATAATGTTTTACTTTTAATATTTATAATTAGTTTGTTTCCATACCGATATTGTTTATTGATTAAAAATACGTCAGTAAACTCTTTTTAAGTATTTATCAGTCTAAAAGGGTCCAATTTAAACATTTTGTTTCAAATAATCTCACATGCTTGGCTTACAACAGCTTATTTGTAATGATGAGGCAACTAAAGAAAAAAGTGAAATAAAATCAAAAGCGGTGTCCCAGCGGTGCGAAAACTTTACACTGCTCAATTTCGACCTCAAGAAATAAACTTTCGCTTTCTATGTTCATCCTCCGAAATAGAAAGGTGTACACACATTTTTCCAAAGATTTATTCAACATATGAAATTAAATTCATTCACTTATAAGACATAATATAATTAGAAGCAAATTCTTCCCCGAATTATACTCACAATTCTAAAACATCTTGCTCGTATTGTGCTTGCCGTTGTGAGTTGGTTTTATGTCCTTGAGCAATAATGTTACCAACAACGAAGACTTCATATTAGTTGTTACTTTTATTCCCTGTATTTTATTTAAGATGACGTGACTTTATTTCAAATAATATTAGTACCACCAAAATAAAAAGTTAAGTGATTGCATTTTTCTATGTATATTTGGCGATTCTCAAATTTCCCTCTTTGGGTATTTTTTATTGATTGACCTAAAAATATATATTTCTTAGTCAAAATAGAGCAGCGTCCGCGAACATCGACCACATAAATTAACACAGGCGATCGCATTGCAATGTCGATATACATATTTATGTTGTTAGTTTATTTAAAAAGAATTTACTAAAGAGCAACGCCAAATAATAAAAAGCGTGGAAGCAAAATTCAAGCGAAAATTTAAATGATCGTTGCCATTTCGTAAATTCGTTATTATCTTTTGTGTATTATTAATACCTAGTTATAATAAAGTATTTTAAAGTAATATTTACTGACTAAACTGTTCTCGTATGTTTTGATTTACATTTAGATCTCCCATATATTTTTTTCTAATTCAATAAGCCTTTTTAAAACATTTATTATTATCGATAGTATCGACATGTTTTGCTACGACAAAAAGCCACAATATATCTCCATGGCTATAGGAAATAAGGCTAGGAGATCAATAAATCTTCGAGCCTGTACGTTTGCAATGCGAAGGCCGCCTCGGCAGGGTTACCTGCGTGGGAGCGGTGGTAAGTGGTGCGAGTGTGCGCGTGCGAGTTAGTGAGGTGTTGGCTGCAGTCGAGCTTGCAGTGCGAGTGAGCGTGGCGGTGCGCGGGGTGCCCACCCGGCAGGAACTGCGGGTACACGTGGTGCGACCACTGCGGGAACAGCGGCCGCGACCCGCCTGCTCCCGCCACGCCCATACACACGGCCCGGGATACCGCGGGGATCATCGATATCGATAAGGTAAGGAACAGGAAGAGTAGGAATCATCGACATCCAAACATCGATAAAATAGATACGCAAAGGGCAGGGTGAGGAATTTGACAATTATCGGTTTTATCGATAAAGAGGAGTGCAACCCAACAGTCGATATTTATGATGATGTATCGATTGTGTGTGTAAACGATGGAGTGTGGCAAGTGTTTGTAAAATGTTGACGATTTTACCAGTGTCCCAAATCGTGACGCGTATATCAAGCGGCGTGAAAAAAAGGAAAAACGACACACTTCAGATATACATGTCTGCCTGTAACCTGTTCGGTACTGTCGCAGCACTTACAATGTTACTCCAAGGCGAATTGTTTGTTCAACCAGGTGTGGATTTAATACAGCGTTTCGTGTAATAGGATATCAATATTTCTTTGTTTATGGCAAAGCAAAATGAGTTTAACTACCCACTCGAAAATCTATAAAATTATTAACAATTAAAACTTGTGGAATCCAAAAGAAAAAGGATTTTATTTGTATTTGCTCAAATACAAATAAAATATCAAAGATGTAGCTAATAACATTATTTTTATAGATTCCCAAACATTGCAAATTACTGTATTGGAATATAGTAAATGTTAGTTACCAATTAAATCCGCACCTGTACCACATAATATCCCAATTTTAGTATCTGCAACAGTACTTATAATGATGACTGAATTTCTTACACATCTTATCTTAGTATTTCTTATATATATTGTGTGCGTCAGAAGCATATAAGAAGAAGCATAAATAAATAGCATTTACAGATAGTATACTAAACAAATCCGATGTATCTATTGAAAAATATATCTTTATTATTATATAATTAAATAAAAATACATATGTTAGTTTAGAGTTCTACTTGAAATAAGTGGATGCCGAACATTTAAGGGTGCGTTAAACTAATTGTTATTAAGTTTTGTTTAGATAGAGGAAATATATTATTTTATATACATTTTTTTACTTAATATCTGAGAATAGGTTTAATTCGTACTCTTTTAAATATCTTAGAAACATAATAAACGTATAGGAATTTATAAAAGTTAATTTATGAAGATAAATAATATATAAATAATGCATAGTATTTAAATATTTTAGATTTTTCCTGTAATTTTTTTTAAATATAATGTTTATCTCGCTAATAAAAAACTAGTTTGCGAAGTTTATAAACATTTTTTCGTTAGGTTTTTTCGCTAATCGAGATAAATTAATTTTATCATACTACTGTTCTAGTTTAAAAACTTGCAAAGGTATGAATTAAGAATGAGTGTGTTGCATTGACGTAAGGTATGAAATATGGACAGCACAGAAAATATGCGAACTGGCTTGAAAGGCACTAAGCGATCTTTTTACCAATGGCCCCAATAGGTAACAAAAATTTCCGGAGTTCTCTCACCAATCAGAAAGGCCATAGGTAAAAAAATATTTTCATCATTTTTTATACTGGTAACACCACGCAATATTTTTATTTCGTCTAGATGCTTTAACAGACGAGTAAGAAAAAACACGGCTTCATATTCCAATCCGAATTTAAAACATCACAAACTATTTCTATCCAGGTGCATATAATCCCGCAGTCTCGTAATGTATGATGGTATGATGATGTGATGGTATGATGGTGATTGTGATGGTGGTGGTGTACCGTGGTGGTCGTGCGGGTGGAGCGCGCGGCGCGGGCAGGCGGCGGGCGCGGGCGGCTCCAGGATGTCGCGATACTTCGACACCATCAGCACTGAGATGAAGTACACGATGGCTAGCGACAGGAACTGCGCTTGTTTCGTCTCCTCCTGCGAATTATATTAAATTATACTATGACGTATCTATAAATATTAGCCCACCAAATTTTTTTTTATGAAAAAGTAATATTCCATTAAGACCAAATTGCATAAGACGCAATATTTTTTATTGATGTCTAATAAACATAACATAGAATCAACAAAATAATTAATCGAATTTGTTAACCCCATGAAAATTGACTGTCCTTGTATTATTAACTTTCCCACATTTGCCTGAATAAATTAAGTTTAAGACATAACACATCATATAGTAAAATGACTTTTAAAAATTAATACATAAAAAGTCATACTATAGAATAAATTATTCAATTTGTCAGTGATAAAATGATAACATATACTCACAACGTCTCTATAGATCACAGCACGCAGCCTATTGACATCCATATCTTGAAGGAGTCTCTCCGGGTCTTTGACTGGACTCGTCGAGTCTGCCAGACTCGCCACAACGCTCTGCCATCACATTTCAACCATTTAACAAATACTTAAATGTTCTATAATGTTGGAAATAATCACAATAAAATTCATGTTTTAGTACTAGGATATCATAAGAAATCAATGGTTTCAAAAGCTAGTGTACAGCTGTAGAAGATTACTTGTCATGCACAGAAAATTATTTGTGTCATATAACAAACTTAACGAAAATACAAGTGTTCTTTTTTCAAAATAGTTATATTTTTAAACATGCATTTATATAATGTACAAGAGAATTCAAAAATAGAAAATTCGCTATTTTTAACTATTTTTCATAAACTAAGTCAAATTACATGTGGTGTTTTAATGTGTAATTTATATTATGATATACGAAAAATAAAAACTACCAAATGTTTTAAGAGTCAAAAGGGCATGTGCATTATGTGCAAAGTTTTTTAACATATTTTTGATAATAAAAAGAAAGAATGAATAAATTATAAACACTCAATGTGTATAATTATACAAGGACAAAAACAACTTTAAAGAGTTATCAGATCAAATGCGTTTTAACTGATTTCGGTGCATTAAGTGCATGGGTTGTCAAAATTTTTACAATTTACAAAGTTTTTTTTTTAAACTTAGTGGACCGTGTTTTTAAATTAAAAAATACATATAACTAATCAACAAAGGTACTGGGATCTTTTATTTTAAAAAGCCCCTAAAAAGAGCAAAGTAGTGTACTGGAGACTGTCCCAGGAGACTAAGCCTGGATCAACAGTGGCACGCAATATAATCACACCGAACATTGAAGCTCGGCGAGTCTCCGTGAATGTCTAACTCGTCTTTAACCCGCAACGAAATTAATCAGAAAGTGATATTAATAGGAGGAGTGATAACAATAATTAGTTATTGTCCACTTCCCTCCGTGCAAAGCAGGGTCAAAATAGTGTAGTGTATTGTTATGCGTGTGTGTGCCTGTGCGTGTGTATGTGCGTGTGCGTGTGTATGTGCGTGTGCTTGTGCCTGTGTGTATGTGTAGACGCGTTACCTTGGAGTCCTGCGGCTCCGGGAGCGTGGCGGCGGCGTAGCGCTGGCGCTCCTTGCACTCGAGGCAGTTGCGCACCGCGCACGTGCACACCTACGCACCACTAGCGCTACACACCTCATACACTACCGCACTCCGCTACCTACCACCACCCGCGCTGCCATAGCTAGAGGACACGCTCTAGTATCTCATTTTATAGATATAAACACAATCGATAAAACCGACTACTAATTTATCGATTAGTTATTAATACGGATTAAATCCAGGTTTGTTAAAACTTTATGGTAGTTTTAACAGCTAGAAATATAATTAGATAAGTCCAAAAAGAAAGTTATGACAAATCAACAGCTATTTATATTCGATAGGAGCAAGTAGAAGAAAATTATCATGTTTCGATTTTTTATTGGTGACATATTATGATTGTATTCGATAATGTTAATAAATTATAATACTAAGGAGGAATGTCCCGTCATCCTCATTACTAAATTTCTCGAAAAATAGTTTTGTCACATTGTCTCAACTTTACAATTACTATTCTCTATCAACCTCTAGCTACGGCATTGTCAGGTACATGTTTATTTTTTAATTTTATTTCTCTCTTTCTACAACATTCTACAGAATATAAACTATTTATCTCTACAATATACTCTATATAAAATTGTTCAAACTTTCTCACTAGAATATCATTTAGGCATAGTTTAGAACTCATGTTTCTATGCATTCTAATCATTTGTAAACTCCAAAATAGAAGTATGGTTACATAGTCTAGATATCGAAAACTAAAACATTAAAAAACTTGAATAAAAAGGTTATGATTCAATTCACACTCATTAATTAGAAGAGAGATATGTAAATTACTAAATAATGAACAGTCTATTGTGCCAGTCCATATATGATAGACCTCTTACATTATGTAGCCCTGGTAGCAACTTATCCATGGCTAAGTTTAAATTTGCAAATAACGATAATCTCTTTATATTTCATGCAGTCCCGGTAGCAAATTATCTTTTCTCGACAGTATATGGGATATGGGAGACTTTTTAAGGACAGCACAATAGACTTTACCCCTCATCCCCACTACCCCCCACTCACCAGTCGCAGGCACTGTCGCAGGATCCCTCCACTGGACATGTTCTTCTCCGCCTCGAGTTCTGCGAAGTTGAGTGCGCTGGCGAAGATGAGCACGTCGGCCATGCACACGAGCCGCTGCAGGAACGTCACCGCCACTTCCACCGGCATTCCTTGTGTCGGCTCGATCACGTCCAACTCGTTCTAAAAGTATTTGTCATTCAAATTAATGGAGTCTTATTGTTTTGATAAAATTTACTGGATAACTTTGTCTTATCTACAAGGTAATATCTACATAATTGTTATGTCGATGTTTAAAATATATTTTTATTATCGAATTATATGCGCCATAGTAGACCGCGTGGGAAATACATAAAAGATCAATAAATGATAACAAAGGCTGTGACAGTAAGGACGGAAAGAAATAAGTCACCTTGTAACTAGAAAAAATAAAACTATACATGGAGTAACTAAAAAACTAAAAACGGTTTTATATTATTTCACGGAATGACGAGACGAGCATGTCGTTCGCCTGATACGATACGACCACTCATGAACAGCAGCAAAACCTTAAATTTCAAAGCAATGCTTGGCATTCCATTGCACTCGCCACCTTGAGATATAATATATCCCGTAGTTACCTAAGATGTTTATAAAGCATAGATGCGTTGTCCGAGCTTTATAATGGCAAGACGTTTGGAGGTAATTGCCTCACGTGCAATCAGTCACGCTTCAACCAGTGGCGCGGATACACGTTTCTCTGACTATTTGTATTCTCAAAACCAATTGCGGAAAAATAGATTAGTCAGTATCAGCCCATATACGTCCCACTGCAGGGCACGGGCCTACTCTACAATCGAGAGTACGATTGAGAGTGGTTAGGCCATATAGTCCACCACGCTGGCCTAGTGCGGGTTGGCGGACTTACATACCGTAGAAATTCTTATGAATCGCTATGGTATGCAGGTTTCCTCACGATGTTTTCCTTCACCGTTTTAGTGCGTGGTGATTGACTATCAATACACACATGACTCCGAAAAGTCAGAGGTGTGCCTTGGGATTTGAATCCGCGACCACCGCGAACAGTGGCAGCCGCATCCGGTCCGTTTACCAACAGGCCACCACGCACTTTCCAACAGGCCACCACGCCAGGAAAAATAGATTAGACTGATTTAAAATAACGTACAAATTATTCTGAAACTGTGAAACAAAATAGATATTTTATTTAGTGCGCAAGTACACACAAATTTATTTTTTTATAAAATAAAATTATTAAATTTGCTCTCATAGCGACGTTTGACAACTCTCGCCACGTCATCCCGTACTTGATGCTTGGTGCTACGTCACACGCGCTTTAGCCAATAACAGTGCGGCACTTATTGCTACGCAACTAGCGATGTCTATTCATCGCGTTTCATCGCATCGCGCCATTTTTTTGTGCCATTATGTTAGTGTATGACGCGTCTATTTGTAAAACGTCATTGGTAGTTACTTTGGCTACAATGTCCTTTAAACCGAAACACAACAGTACATTTATACTGCTGTTAAGCAGGAGAAATAAAGATTACGGTAGTCTTCATAATTTATTCCTTTCCATTTTTAAAACACTACAAATGACAATATAAAATACGATTCTCACATTCGGCGACGTAGCGGACGCCAGCAGAGGCAGCAAGCCGCCGCACGCGATGATGAGGTTATCCGCGAGCTGGCTGATGAGGTGCACCGTGTTCACCACGAAGATCGCGTTCTCGCTGCTGTTCACGAAGTCGATCACCGACTTGGTCGAGTGACTGCGCCACACCTGCATAGATAAATAAAATTAATTTAAAACTGCGTTACAAAATTTTGCCTTAATAGCTAATCAGGATGTGGCGATCCTCCACATCACACACAAACACACACTTCAGATACACACACCACATTCACTCACTTCACAGTTACACACCTACACATCACACAAAGCACACCAGCTGACCGCCGGCGCTCAGGTGGCTGTGACGTCACCGGACCCGCGCCGGCGCAGCCATTTGCCGCATCGCAGCCCAGTCGGCTTTTGCTCGATGCGCGCTTCACACGGTCCCTATTGCTTTGCGTACCAGGCGCCTTTGCTTATTTTCGTATTGTATTGCTGTGTATAGACTGTCGCTTCCTCTCCTTCTTAGTTTTAGTGGACTGATTTAGTGTGTAGTGGAAAGACCTGTTTTAGTATTAGTGTAGTGTGTAAGACTTTAAGATAGTGACTTTGTACTTTTCATTTCGTGTGACTTTTTGTGCACCTACATCAACCGCAAGGACAATTAACAAAATATGTAACTTAGCACTATAACTAATTTAACAGACTGTGGCCCCAAACTAAGCGTAATGCTTGTATTTTGGGTACCTAAAAACGTAAATGTACAAATGTATCGAACAACGATATATTTAGATGCGAGTCCAAATCATAATCATAATCAGCCTATACTGCTGTCCACTGCTGGATACAGGCCTCCTCCAAATTGCGCCATTTCGCCCCGTCTTCGGCTTGTCGCATCTAGCATCTGCCAGCAAACTCTCGCAAATCGTCACACCACCTAGCTAGAGGGCGTCCTACACACACTACGCTTGCAAAGATGCGGTCTCTACTCAAGACCACTTTTACCCCAACGGTTATCGGTTCTTCGACAGACGTGACCAGCCCACTGCCTATAAGAGTCCACAGTAAAAAAGTACAATCCTATGAAAGTTGGTGTAAATGAAATGAAATGAAACTCGCAGTTTCTTGTTACAGAACCGGCATTTCAATCAATCGCACTACGTAGTTGCCAATATTATGGCACAGTGTTACAAAAAGAGGCTATATCAATATTAATTGAATATGTCAATAAGAATGATACAGTCATGTTAAATACCTGTATATCCGTTTCCAAGGAAAACAATACGTCTGATAGAAGACGTTGATGGATATACGACCAGCGGAACTCCGGAATGCGGAAAGGTGGCCGCGTCGGACCTGGAGAGAACATTGCACGCGGACATTTCGAGCCACGCTTAGTTTCTGAAACACAAAGCAAAGTATATATAAACATGTATTCCAAGTCATTAATTAATAATTGAAAAAAGAAAACAAAGAGAAAACGACTATCTGATGTTTTCCTTAATGTTTCTGCCATCTTTCAAAGCAGTGGTTTAAAATACCTCGTGAAAACTTAAAGTAAATTAACAATTTCATTTCGTTATTATAATTAAACCTACTGTTGACCATATAAAAACTTAGCTTGAAATCATTAGCAACTTATTAGCATTGCTTAAAAAATGCAACTTACCGAAATGATTGGAATCCACTTGTGTGCTTGTAGAAGCGCTGCGCGGCCTCTTGGGCGACGTCGAAGTGTTCGTTCCTTGTGAAGCGGTGCCTTCAGTTCTGTTGTTGTCCTGCTTTATCTCACCCTCACCGGGGAGGCTTACTCGCCTCTTGTCCTTTTCACCCTCTCGATTTCTCTCCTCATCAGTTTCTTGTTCTTTTTTATTGGCCAACGAAATGTTTTCGCTGATTGTTGATATCGGAGGTATTTCTGGTGTTTTCTGCTCCTCCGGTACTTCAATGTCAACATTCTGACTCTCATTTTTCGTGTTTTCTTCCGTTACTTCATCGACTTGTTCCTTTTCAGTCTTGTTAGCATCTTCTGTTCTAGAATTGACTAAATATTCTCCATCTAGCGGCAACACATTACCTTCGTGTGGGTGGTCCGAAGGTATGACTCTTTGTGGGCTCGTCTCTTCCGGAACAACATTATCATCTTTATCTTCGCTTTGGGAAACGGCAGATGAGATCATTTCAGTAATGAGATCACTCGCTATGGCATCAGCGCTTTGGTTTTCAATGAGAGCTTCTTCGATGTCTTGTTCGAAATCCTCTCTACCGTTTGGCGTGTTACCTTCAGACTGTAGACCACCTGAGATTGCTCCCGAATCAGTATCGTCATCGGATTTAAGCCTGACGGTTTCAAGCGCCACAGTGATCACGTCGTTGACAATGTTTATCGCGACGTGTTTTGGATCGTCCGTGTCTATATCATCGGACATATTGGTTTCAGTCTTATCATCATTATTCATTTTCTTAGGACTAGTAGCTTCGCTAGGCGTCAGGTACAATTCGGACGGGTCTGATAGCTCAGATTCTCTTTCAGTGGTCACATTTAATTCCGCAACCCGTTCGGGACTAGCAGTCTCACTCGCCGATAAACTCGAAGGTATTCCTTCGCTTTTATCGGTATTGTCTTCTTTGGAAACATTGTCTCCCACGTCTCTAACAGGAATATAGTCGAGGCTGCCTTGACGAGTGAGTTTTTCGCTTTTCTCTAAGGTGCCAGTTCCTGACTCACTCTCCAAATGATTATCATCGTTTATCATAGTCTCAACCAATTCAGTATCTGCTGAGAGAATTTCAGGTTGGGGCGTTTTGTGTTCACTGTCGGTATCGACCTCGTCGATTGCGTGTTCGACTTCACTTTCTTCGCGTTTCGCACTAGTCTCTTCTGCTGGAGGCGCTTCGGTAGTCGCAGTCTCTTTCGCGGGACTGTGCACTTTACACACTTCACTGTACACCACTTGTGTAGTCCGATCGTCGTCACTGACTTCGGGCTCTGGTACTTTGGCGCAGCTGCAGGCTTCGACCTCTCGGAGCGAGAGGCCCTTGCCGATCTCTGTTTGCGCGGCGTGGTGGTGTCGCTCGTCGCCGGCGGGGTGCGCGGGACGGGGCGCGGCGCCGGCGGGGCGGTCCCAGCCGGAGATGGTGGAGATGGGGCGCTGCTGGCGCTCGGCGGGGTCCGTGATGTTGTCGGCACGCCGTTGCTCGTAGTGCTCGTACATCTGCGCGAATTGCAGCTTGAACTCCTCGTATGATACCTGGAACATATTTTAACACATACTGAATCAAGATTCTTTGACTCTTTTTCCCAATAGTAGTAGTATCAGTCCATATACCTCCCACTGCAAGGCAGGGGCCTACTCTTCAATCAAGAGTTGGATTGAGAGTGTTTAGACCATATAGTAGACCACGCCGGCTTAGTGCGGGTTGGCGAACTTTACACACCATAGAAATTTTACAAATTGCTTATTGACTAGGTACCCACATATACGATCGATAATAATTTAAACAGAAACGATTAAGCAATGTACCAGGACGTCATAAACGCAGTGCAGCTCACCTTAGAGTGAACGATGGCGAGCGTGTCGACCCACACGCGCCAGCCGCCGTACTCGTGCTTGATGGCGTGGTGCAGCAGCATGCGGAACAGCGAGTACACCATGTCCGATATCTTCTGCTCCTCTGCGTTCTTCGGGTGGATGTACGCCATCGCTATCAGCCATTCCTAGACACAATAATATGGCATGATAATCGTCATCGTCAATAAACTTTTTAGTCCGTTATCGTTGTATTGTTATAATAACTTACAGCTTAATTAAGGATATTTAGATAGGAGTTTGTCAATTCCTGCTAACTAATTTATTGACATTTGTAATATTATTAACCATAATTTACCTTGTAATCAAAAACCATAATTGTACATTGTACATTATACATAAATTAATAAATAACACCCAACAGTCACATACACAGTCCTGACCCCACACTAAGATCAAGCCTTGAGTCGTGGGTATCAGGAACTACGAGAGAATTTTCAGTCTCACGTACACCCAGATTCGACAGAAATATTTGTGGGCCGCACAAACATTTATCTCGATGCGGGGATCGAACCCGCGGCCTATCGTTTTACTCTATGTTATCTGTTGGATTTTATTTATGATCATACCTGCCACACAGACATCTGCAGCACAGTTCGCCTGTTCTCTCTGTTGTTGCTGCACAGCAGCGTCATGTCCGAAAGAAACAGCTTCTTCACTTCCAACAGTTGCTCGGTTTGTTTTGATTGTCTGATCAATGTCGCCACCACTTTTAGGATCACTGTGAAGAGAAAGAATAATGATTGAAATACCTGCAAAAAACTATCTATAAGGTTGTTTACTCGTAAATGCTAATAATCGTTTTAAGTAATCTTATTCAAATAAGTTTGTTTTTGCTTAAACAATATGAAAATCACAATAAATACATACATCCAAATATGTATAACAGGTCGCGCGGTAATCTTGAGTGATGTTTACAACTATTATAAATTAATATGAAATAGAACACCGGAAGAAATGTGCACTGACATATTTTTATAGATCAATAATTTCCTCGCTAATACAGGTCCATCAGTGTGTGACCTACTTTTAGACCTTCCCTCCCCTGTCTGACCATTTTTTATTTATTTATTTAAAATACTCCATTTACTTTTACAGGGTACCCAAATGCAGTAGTTTAGCATAATACCATTTTAGTTTTTCATTATATAGTATAAAAAATAATTGCTATTCTTGTGAATAGAGTCAGGGTACAGCTACTGACTAGGATTCTCGAGCCTGAAGTGCGGCTGCGGCTCGGGATGGCTGGTGTAGAGGATCTGCTGGCCCACGTGCTCGGTGAGCAGCTCGTACAGCGCGTTGTACACGGGCAGCGCCAGCCCCTCGCCGCTCGCGCCCAGCCGCGTCGCCAGCAGCGTGTACAGGTTGTGCGGGGACATCACGTCGTATTTACGTCTGAAATTATAATATTAATTATTTTCCTTATATCCATCCAAATGTTGTCTGTAAGAAATCGCCTTTTTTATTTGTGTAATATTGTATGCTTTTTGTCATTTTTGTGTGCAACAAAGAATAAATAAATGAGTTAATTAATTTGTAATATTATAATTTTTAAAAGTACACAGTTTCAATTTTCAATATTTTTTATCACATTTTATTGGCATGTTTTATTTGTTTCTTATGTTTGTTTTAATCAAAATTATTTTTGATTGTTTTCATTTCATACCTTTTTTTCTATTTAGTTTGATGTCTTCTACTTTACTGTATTATTTATTTTGTCAAGTTGTGATTAACGATATTGGTCTCACGTTTATTATATTTGTCTGTTTAATATTTGTTTTGTATGTCTGTTTGATAACCCAAATAAATGAAAAATCGATTAGATTTTAATTTACTGAATTGTCACGTGGATTACAAATTGTTAAATGCAATGATAGATTTTGAAGTCGAGAAAAACAATATATGTTTATATACACGTTTGTGTTTAAAGGCGTCATTCTTATATTGTTATTTTTCTGTAAACACAAAAGAAGCAAGTAATGTGTCACGTATAAAGATTGTCTAATTCCGAAGGCATGGAATACAAGAAACACTGACTCAAGGTAAAGTATTTTTTGGAAGTTATTTGCGGATGCTATCAAGTAAAGAATACATATTGATGTAAAATGATTGAAAACAAAATGGTCCAACATTAAATCGTCAAACATGACATAAATATTTGTATACAGATAAAAAACCATTAAGACTGATTGTTGCGCCTATCAAATACAGCAACTAAATATTTAAATTAAATAAATCAGGTAGTTTGTTCAATATTCATGTCAGCATACTTAACAACTCCGTTTTTATCATCATCTCAGCCACAGGAAATCAACTGCTGAACATAGGCCTCGCCCAAGGATCTCCACATCGACCTGTAGGAATCGGCCTTAGCCAACCTTCTTCTTAACACCGTTTTAGGACATTTCAATTTCTTATTATATTCAAAGCGATAAAATATTTAAAGTGAAGAACATCACAATGATAATTCAAATGTCTATTTGAATAATACAGCATAATGTTTGCATGCCTTATTACCATGTTATTTAATTAGGCCGGGCCGGGTTTCTTGAGGTTAATGTTATCACTTAATTATGTTAATAAGCCCAAACTTAGCATAGGTAATGTAATTATGTTACAGGTCTTGTATTAAGGTGAATATAAGTTATTTTGTGGTGTTACATATATTTGACAGAGCATAATTTACTCCATATATCGACGGCGAAGTGCCAATAAATCCTAAGTGACAAAGTCATAAATTCACACAGCCTGAAAAAACCCCTAATTTTTTGTTACATTAAAAAGTAGTCACTATATTTATTAATGGGGAATAGTAATAATGTAAATGTATAGTAAAATACACTAAGGAGATTTCACTAAAACATCGGGATAATACCTTTATATTCAAAAAACGATTAGAAAGTTTATTTCTCAAAAAAATTGTTAGGAGGTATTGGTACTTCACCGTCGATATATTACTTACATGTAATTTTACTCACAGGTTAATGTTATAACACTTCGAACATTCTATGAAATTTAAAACATCAGTATTATTCCATTATTTGGAGAAGTGTATTGATTTCAAATTAACAAAAAAAGAACATTTTTATGTTACAGCTGTCTACCCTAATTGAAAAAATAAAATAAAAATACTCTATTAAAAAAATCGAAGCGTTTTCTGTATTTGAACATTTCGTCCTGTCTAAAATAAAATGTGTGCATACTTGTGTGTGCTCCTGCTGAGGAAGAATCCGAGGAGTTTCAGCGCTTGAAGTCTTATCAACTGGCTCTCAGAGGACAGCAGCTTGAAGATCGTCCTCACTCCGCCCTGGAATCGTAAAACGAAGCATTAGTAAAAACACAGTATTATCTTTTTCGTGTGTTAACTAAATATCAGTAATTATATATCATATTATATCATCTCTCTTATAATTGAAGATGCACGCAGAAGGATACATATGTAGTTAATATAAATGTTATGTGTTATATTCGTTGGAGATTCTAATAAATAAAATAAAATAAAATCAGTTCAGTTTTTTATGTTTAACACAACATAAATACAGATGGCTGAAAAATTGACTAAAGAAGTTTCTAAAATGGATTTATAGCGCTTATACTAATGATAATGAAGTAAGAGAATCTTCGTATCACCTTGGCGTCAAAAGCTGGCACCATAGAGCTCGGGTGCTCAGACATGAGCGAAATCAGCATTTGAAGAACATCGTGAAGGTTTTCATCCTGAAAAGCATAAAACAATTTGGGTAAGTAAGCAAATCGATACTTCAAGAAAACAACGATGGTAAGCGATACGACCACTCATGGACTGTAGCAAAACCAAACATCACCGTGAATTCAAGCAACGCTCGCAACGAATCAAAGCAACGCTTTGCATTCCATTGCACTGGCCATCCTGAGACATAAGATGTTACATCTCATTATGTCCAGTAGTTACTCTGGCTACAATGTCCTACCAATCGGAACACCACAGTGCATTTACACTACTGTTTAGCGCCACAATCTGACATAGTATGATTTTATATTAAAGGTACCAGGAGATCATACCTCATGCATAGTAGTCAGGTAGTTGAGAATCGACTGGAGTTCGTCTTCTTTCACTCCATTGCCAATCATAATAAGCTGCTTCAAGAACAGCAGGATATACGCGCGGATCGTGAGGATATCCTTGTGTGCTGGCCTGGGACCGTCTGAGGAGTAAAAATATTGTTAAACAATATATTCGAAGGCAGATGATGAAGTAGTTCAATTAAACAACGCATACCCAAACCTTTCGGCGTGATTCCGCTTTTGGCCCGAGGGTTCACGACCCAGTAGTAAAACTTGAGGGTATGAACCGTCTGCAGCACTGTGCTGACTCTTCTCACGCTGCCGTAGATGTGAGCGTCAGCTAGGAAGTCCGTCGCCAGGTAGCAGTATAGCCTGGCCTGGACCGCCGCAGGAGTGTGGATCCACAGCGCCGGGTTGAACAAGATGTGGTCCAGCAGCTGCCACGTGAGAAACGATTGGCAGAAAGACTGCGATTAGCATAGACTTTTTACTGTCCGATGGTCGGTAGCGATATGCTCTCTTGCTTTATGCGATCCTAGTACTTTCATGTGTATTTACTTAAATATATTTTTATTGTAAACTATAGGAATAATTCATAAAATACGTATAATTACTTCATACATACTAATTGATGTCTGTAAAAATAAGTTAATATTTTATGGGATCTGTGCAGTATTTCTACCCCGTGATTAAAGCTGTAGTGCAATTATTACAGTGTTTCTCCATATTTCCCATTATCCTCAAAAGTGAATCTACTTTGTGTTCATTTAAAAATTTACACAGATTTTGTGTACAGGATTCGTGAAACTATTTACCAGAATAACAAACTTAAATTGAGCTAAAATCTGTCCAGTGTGGTGCTTATATATTGTGCTTATATAGGCAATCGGGACATAAGCTTCACAAAATTTGGTCTAGAATATTAAATACAGGGATTTATCTAAAAAGCGTTACTTAATACCGAGAATAAACAGTTTTGCAAATATTTCTGCGGGTCATATACTAGCTTACATTTCGTTACTGACTTACACTTCTATACTTTTATCTTGAGAAGAATTGCGTGAAATGTGAATGAGAAAAGAAATAAAATTTTGTGAAAGCTTAGAAAACGAACCGTCAGGACATAATTAAATTTGACACAAAATAGTTCAAATTCAACTTGTCCGCTGATTGTAGGAATAGGGAGAAGGGTTTAGAAGGTGGGGGGTGAGTGCATAACTCTAATGTAACTAATAATCGTAGTGAGGAAGCAAGAGGAGCATGCGCTAACAACCATCGAGAAACATTTCAATTTCACACACATTATATACGTGACGGGATGTGTGTCGGTGTTGCCTCGATTGGAATCATGCATCAATATATAGGTATTTACAAAAATATTGTTGGTTAATTATTACAGTAATGAGTCGGTATACCAATTTAAACGAGCAAGCAAATGGACAACCCACCGATGTTATCGCATCATCTAGAATATTCTCGTGCAATATCTTCATTGCTATTTACCCCACTTTTTTATTTTATTTTCTGCGCATGGTTCCAATCGAGAAGAAAAACTTTTAAAATCAGGGCAACAGTAAACAGATCATATAAAAAGGTTTGAATAATTGGAAAAATTGTAAATGGCTCAAGTAAAGCGTATAACGTCGAAACAATATAAGGAAATATTTGATGCTATGAAGTTATGAGGGGAAAAAATATTGCTGTGATACAAATCTGACATGAAAATTTATATTTATGTGTCCTACCATCAGAATCGTTGCGTAAAACACATTTCATTAATGTGTAGTCGTCTTATTTAAATTACATAGTCTTATAAAAACGTAGTTTTCCACGCTTCAGTCCTATCTTAAATTGCTGTGAAAATCTAGTGTCGAGCACTTACCTATTTTGTTTAACTTACCAATTTTGTTTAAACATCGTGAATTTTTGTGACGTTCTGTACACTTAACCTACCAGTAATTCTACGTTTCCAGATTAAAAAGCATGTGTTTTTTCACGAATTACCCAAACTTTTCGTATTATACAGTGCATATACACATATACATTTTTCCTCCACTCAGAACGTAAAATATATAGCCACAAAAAAATCTTTCACCAAAGCACACAATCTAAGACAAATGGCGATTTTTCACTGAAAATTGTTTACACAAATTAAACTGCACGAGGGTATTATAAATTATTTCCCCGAGGTAATTTACCCTCCGTTTATTTACAGAGGCTCCTCGTGGGCCGGCGCGGCCTCGTTATGGTAATATTCGGTAATTAATGTGCGCTGTGTTGGGATGTGATCAATGTGGTTTTTTTTAAATATATAACTCTGATTTTCTTTACCATTGCGATATTACTTGAATTAGATACTTAGTGGTACATAGAAAAATCTTTACATTTTATTATGAACAAAGGTAGTTATTCTAAAAATTCACCTGATGAATATTGCCCTATATGAATTTGGCAATGCTAGGGGCACAATAAAACCACTGTCCATCATAATTATTATAACTCTATGCATTCACAATAAAGTAATTACTGTTTTGCTAACTAAAAACCTACCTGAAACATCTTTCTATCAATCAAAAACCCTCATTTCAAACCCTATACAACCTAGCAAAACCATATTATCAACCAAACCTTAATTCTATATACCTGTTTCAACAGCAGGTCTGAGTTGGGCGAGCACGAGGTGACCAGGTGCTTGGTGAGATGCAGGAAGGAGGCCAGCGTGTCTGGTGTGAGGTGGTCCCGCGAGCAGCGCTGCAGCATGTGCGAGATCACCAGGAACCCGCGGCACTGCAGCATGTGCTGCTGCACTGTGCTGCACGACTCCACTAGGGAGCACACGAAGCCGAGTAGTTTTGAGCTGGGGAACAACAAAAGTAGCACTAAAATTGTGTCACAGTTGTGGAGAAAAATGTGTTACATTTTGTTATGCAGGGTGTAAGAGATAACAAAGATTGATATTATTATTGGACGAATTACCCGCCATTACTTAAGTTTTTTAATGTTAGAAAAATATTTTGAAATATATAATTGTTTATCTAGAATATTATTAAATAGATGTATGTTTGATTGTTCAAATTTTATATTGTAAGTTTGTTACGCAAACACAAATAAGTAAAAATAGTATTTATAAGTAAGTATTGCACCTAGAATCAGGTATATTGCATCTTTCCGAGCAAAAATCGTGGCTGAAAATCAGCGCTATTCGGGCTACTGCACCGGCTAGCACAGGCTGAGCCACTTCCTTTTGTCTTAATGCTTTGTTTTTTTTTGTATCATGATTATTTGTTTTGTAATTAGTATTAAGCAATAAATTGATTTTTATTTTATTTTTTATTTTTATTTTTAAATAATTAAGTCTTATAAGTACTGATTTACGAGGGGTTCCACCCCGTTACTTTCGACTCGGAAATTGAACGCCATAAGCCTTAAACATTGCACCAGTCAACAATTCGAATTCAAAGAACAACTGAAACAATTTCATAACACATGTAAAACAAAATATCAACAACATTTTCTTTATATTTGAGTTTGGAAACTTCGTAACCCGTAAGCCACGGCATCCCGTTTGTTTCTAGCCTTTGATGTCGTACAAACAGTATCGCACGTGATTGGATTGACCGGACGAAGCCGGACATATCCGGACACATCGGCACATATCCGGACGTGGGCGGAATCATCCGGCCGTGACACGGGTCGGTGGCGACTCTTTGAACTGTCCGAATGCTTTGCTAGCATAACCTCGTTCACTTACTAGCTATTGGATTCCTGTATGCTTGGTGATTTTTGACACGTGCTGTATAGCTAGTACCGGGGTAATTTTTTAAACACAAGGCCTTATGCATAGATAGTTTTGAAACCTACTTTCGCAATCGAATGTTTTGTCTTCTTCGCTCAAACTGAATTCACAATTCGTTCGAAAAGGATAAAAAAATCGATAACTAGACTAGGTTTTCGAACTGTATTAATAAGGCCATAACGGTTAAAACTTGTTTCGTCACTAATATAGTGTTTTACCCAAGGAAAACTGAAAGGTGTAAATAGGCCTATTGTTAATCCTAGCGACGAATTATAATATATTTAATTACCCATGTTTGAGGAACCGAAAAATGCTCCCTATTAAAATTGTGTATTTTTCAAGGAAAATCTCCGGCATGATTTGGCAACACTGCCGTGATCCCCCGCCGTATATCCGCACAACACAAAGCTTTGCCACATTTCACCGACGCGACGGCCACCTGATTTTTACAACAAAAGCTGCGTGCTTCGTTTGACGCGTTGTGATGTATGAACACGAACGCGATCAAAGGATTTCTTTTCAACACAAACAATCACGACACCATACCACATTTTATTAATAGGATTACGCGTTTGCTTTGTTTTTCAAATGCAAATATTTGAAATAGAATAAAAAAATTACATTGTGAACGAGTCAAACGCTTTTTGTGTTTTTGTATGTCGAAAAAAATCTGCATTGTTTGTTCGTTACAGCTTTTTTTTTCATATCCATGTTGTCAAATATCACGGATACTGTGAGGGACATTGTATTGATACATTGTATTTTTTTAATTTTGTTGACGTAATTAGTTTTCACAAAATAAATAGAGCGAATAAACGGATGACCAATACTTCATGCCACAAAATTATTAGTACCAGGGCGAAAATCTGACAACACATTAAATTTAACGTCATCTTAGTTAATTTAATAAGGCCCACACCCGAAGCTATTATAAATCGTCACCGCAAAATGTCGCTCGTAAATCTACACGTTGGGCGCCACTAGACACCAGCCAATTAGGAGTTCCCAGGAGTTCGCCCGCGGACCGTGTTACCCGGCTATTTGCGGGAGCCAACTTGGCAGGAACCGAGTGTCGGCCGACAGGGAAAGTGCATTTAGCTGGATAACACCATCAGAGCCACTCGGAATATTAATGAAGGGATTTAGTAGTCGAAAGCTCTGGCGGGTAGCGCGTGCGTGATATACCGGCCAAGTTAGGATGATTGTGTCCTGTACCGTCTATTTACTTTGTCGACTATCCTGCAAGCTAAACGGTTTCAGCGAACTGGTCACTAGTTCACTGCGAGTGTTTCGAAGCGAATTATTAAGTAATACTCGGAAACTTAGAATATGATAATTATATTGTTTGCATAAGCCGTAAGTCAATTTGGTGTAATAATAGTCCCTCGTTTATAGTTCTGAACGTGAATATTATAAACAGGATCTGTTTCTTGGTTTAATTATCTTTGTTGTTAATTGCGCTTAACCTATAGCTATACCTATAGCTTTGTTTATTAATCGCTATAAATATTGATACCCTAGTTGATGTATGTTGATGTATGTATGTTGTTGTAATTTTTGTGCAGTACGTAAAGGTAACCACAGCCACCGGTCGTGTTTCAGCAGTGGTTAACCAATGTGGAATTTTTTCAACATTCACCAACAAAAACAACATGTCCTGTTTGACTCGGCCAAATCCGGTTTAAGCTAAAAGGGAGAATATAAAACAAAACTTTTTACAGCATTTTCATTTTCGTTTTATATAATTTGCATAACGTAATGGACGAGAAATTCGAACATTTATTTGTGAAATACGGATTGAACAAACAAAACCATGATATATATTTTTTTGCTAATATATTAAAGCTAAGTTCGTCTTTTGAATAGGGTATTTGATTCAATTTTGGATTGGATTTATAATAAGGTATATCCAAAATCTAACAAAGAAAGAATTTCATAAATCCATTCAAAAATTAACAAGTTAAAAACGTTTTTAATTTTGTAATGGGAGTAAAAAAGAAGTGGGAGTAAAAATACAAAATTAGTGACACCACTATGCTTAACATGCATTGTAGTGGTAAGATGTCCCCACTACACTTCCACTCTTTAGTTTGAAATACTAATTTTATCCTCACGTTACAAGCTGCTTTACTGCTTTCACAGAAATTATTCATTTTAATAGTATTTGTGTTTGTACGCTTAAACTTGATCATAGTCAAATACCCGATTTAGTATTTTATAACAATTTTTCTAAGTAACCTATATTATTCAAGAAGGAAAACACACGTGGAAAATGTGTCTCTTATCAGATTTATTTAAAACTTTGGAGTTAATAAGTGTATACGAGCGTAGTAATTATTCCCGGGCAAAGCTGGATCTCAACTAAGTTATAAATTTCCAGGAATTTTAGATGGTATTAACGTTCAAGCTAACAGGTACAAGTTACTTCGACTTACAAGTAAACAAGTTGGTGCAAGTTCACGATCCTTCGACAGGATACACACCTGATGAAATCTTTCCTTTATACAACTAACTCCATTCCCATTTCCGGGGAAAGTGTACAGTGACACATCGTATCTTGTATCGCACACTAAAGAAAAAATTGGCATAAATTTTACTGGTAATTAAGCTGTTTATGAAATAATACTACGTATTTTTGGCATCATACGATAAAACAACAAATTAAGATTAGAATTCATATTTAACAAAAATCTGTAAAAGACGTTTACTGAAAAACGGACAAACAGTAAAAAATAAAACTGTGAAAGACGTATGCTAAAAACGAGCAGACAGTAAAAAAATATAGATAAAAAATAAAAGAACGCATACACACCAAAGGGTGAAGGGTATTTAATACCAATGAAAAAGTACCAGGGCAACATACCATAGCAGAGGGTCGCGCTTCGGATCGGTCGCGGGCGCATCGTGAGGTAAGTCGAGTTGAGCGAACAGTGGGAAGAGCACCTGCACGCCACCTATCGAGTTCAGCGCGCTGTGGATCGAGTGCGTCACCACCGCTTTTACTTCCTGTTGGGTAACAGTAAGAAAATGTATACAGGCCCATAAATTATATATTCCGAAGAAAACAATAGTAGAAGAATATTTTAAGCTTTTTAAAAATGAATCATATTGTAAAGAAAATATACACCAAAGTTTGAATGAGTCATCACGATCCCTTAAACACATTTTTTTTTCATTTTTCTCACTCTAGTTGTAATGCATCCAAGGGCCAAAGTACCAGGAGCCCATAACCGTGCAACAGGTTTACCTGCAACATGAGCGCGTGCGGCGTGTGCACGAAGTAAGATATGTTGCCCTTCGGCGCGGACTGTAGGCACAGCTGGCCGTCCGTCGCAACCGGATTGTACATGAACACGATCGCCGACGACAACTTGCCGTCGTATAACACCTGTGCGGAGGACATAAGGGTCAAAATGAAGTATTTAGTAGCAATATTTATTTCAAAAACAATACATAAAAAGGTTAGCTTCGAACTAAGGAAGTTTTTAATGCAAATGAATTTAATTAATAATAAATATTGTTTTATATTAAGTTACAATGTAAAAATATGCATCTTTATTAAAAACTTGATACAAACTACACTTAAAAGGAACTTCAATCGAAAGCGTAAGCTAGCCAATAAAATATCGCATACAAAAGGTACGCTAAATACTTGCGAGTTTTATTTCTTCTAATAAGGAGATAACAATAGCAAAAATGTTATAACAAATACCATTATTCTACTTCACATGCAGATTTCACATGCAAAAACCATTGGCAATATTTTGTTTTTTGGAAATTAAGTATAATTTAATTATTTCATCCATTTTTGTATCAACTAATATTGCCAACAGTACCAGGATTACATAAAACACAAGGATATTAAGGCAACACACACCATCAAACATCACAATAATTATGGCCCTCGTAATCAAATACGTCATGACGTGACGAATGATTTGAAAATAATACTTCTAATAATATTACATAGAACAGACATTAAACATAAAATATATTTCGTCAAGAATGTTATGGAAATACATGCTGTTATTACATACATACATCAATGTTGTTAGTAACATTATACTATTTTTCAATCATGTTTTTGGTAATGATGTTAAATCATTTTACTCATCCTAGAGACTATTCTGTAAAAATAATTAAATATTTAATTTAAAATGATCATACATTAAAAAATATTTGGCGTGTAATACCTACACCATTCAATTAATGGAATCTATAATTCTGTTTGTAAATTAGCTAGAAATTAATTCTACGGAATACGTACTAAAATATTGGCCGAAGCGTAAAGAGCAAATTAGAACATATTACGTTTTCTGCCGAACGCACTGAATATCAAAATGCTCCCGTGCAATTACGTAATTTGTAATCCGCATTCCATAATGTATTATTAATTAACTGCATAGTATACCCAGGAGGATATGTTAATTAAAATCTCATTCGTTCCAATGGTTTAAATTCATTTATGAGGATTTAATTAAAATAATTTCAAATTATTAGATTAGATATACAATCGAGTTACAAAGCCAAACAAAAAAAACTTTTTGTGTGAACTGAAAATTGATTACACTTTTTTTACCAACATAATTATTATCAAACAACCAAAAATAATGCAGTTTATCTATGTACATCTTACAAATCCGCGGCATATGGCAAAGAATAAAAAATAATTATACGTTAAAAATACCCACATGACCAACATTGCAAACTTTCCTAAACCAACTTCTGCAAATTGTGTCTACGTAAAGAATTCAACAAAGTACACAACGCGTTGTTTATTGTGCAAACTATTCGATAACGCGCACACCTGCATAGTTTCCGTTGAAGTATGCAAGTTATTCCGGAGCACTCGTTACCGGAACGATGCCAACTTCCACGACGGACTAGGTTCAAACAAAACACTTTGAAATATCATTGCAAGTTTGCTTCAAGTAGACTTATTGTTTTTTCAAAGAACTATTGTTTCATAGAGAATTGTCGTGAAGCAACGGCTTCGGTATTGAGTTACGATCGGTTTGCAATATTGCCGTACGGAGGATAATAAAACATATTCATAGTCCCGACCTATGATTAAGACAGACTTTTCGGTCTTCGTACACTCAGAACTAAATTTTGACTAAAAAATCTTTACTTGAACCACTACATTGTCCGTAACAGGCCAAGAAATTAAAAACAATCCCAATTTATTTTGATGTTTTGTGTTTAAACATATTTTATCACATTCAAGACATGTTACGACTTTTTATAAAAAGGCGCTACAAGTGTTATATCTTGTTAATTCATTATAAATACTATTCAAATTAGCAGTATAAAAATTAGGTCGGGAACAAAGTCACGGACAAAAGCTGCGCGCTGTAATCCCACAGTCTCCAACGGAACAGGGCTTTACAACTTGTAACGTCTGGTGGAACTTTCATTCCGCGCCGATGTTCATTAAGTCCGTAATTAAACAACTTCATATAAAGCTGTCCTTACACAAGGGGTAGAAATGAAGCTACGGCCAAACAATAACCGACCTACTTACTCAAATATTAAGAGCTACGACAGATTTCAAGATGCGGAAGTGTCATGGAATTCAATATTAAATGTGGAAAGAAAATGCTCGCTACATCTTGTTATGAAAATTGTTGTGCTAAATATTTCCCCGGCTGCAATGTACCTCAGTTATTTATAATTAACATAATTCATTTTATGAGCAAAATATAATAAACTTTTGTTGATTTATAAAACGAAAGATTTAGAGAGGTATTTCTTGTACGAGATCGAATCAGAAATGAGGAGATCCGTAGGAGAACCAAGGTTACCGACATAGCCCATAGGATTGGCAAGTTGAAGTGGTAGTGGGCCGGGCACATAGCTCGTAGAACCGATGGCCGTTGGGGCCGAAAGGTTCTTGAGTGGAGGCCACGTACAGGCAAGCGAAGTGTCAGACGCCCGCCTACAAGGTGGACGGACGATCTGACTAAGGTTGCAGGAAGTCGCTGGATGCAGGCCGCTTCCAACAGGTCATTGTGGAGATCCTTGGGGGAGGCCTATGTTCAGCAGTGGACTTCCTGTGGCTGATATGATGATGATGATGATGATGATGATTTCTTGTACACCCACAAATTTATCCCATTTTATGTTTAGCCAATATTTTTTCGGTGCCAATTAGGCTTGCATAACTGTGTCGATTGATACTCGTATTTCTATTACACAGCACTCAATATTTCAAACATTGTGGTCACTTTCTCGTACCGATATTTAAAAAAAAACATAAACACACGCCTTTTCCAAATTTACAGCCTAAAATTAGTGTTAACACTTTACCATGCATCCTAAACCCTAATATTCAGATCACTAACTATATAATGTATTTAGCCCATCAAATACCATTCAACAGTAAAGACTACACGTATCGGTGGGTTTAAACTTGGTTTAACTTCGCGTCGTTCCTGGGTAAAGTTATAGACTGGGACGCGACGGCTATACAGGGATACCTCGGCTTTGGAAAAACTCTTCTACAGCTTCCTTTAAAAATTATGTAGCACATAACTAAACTAATAAATCTAAACTGTAATTACATTTATTGCAGTATGATTTATTATTTGTAGATAGTTTATTATTATATTAGAACTGAACTTTCCTTGATTCACTTTTTGCATCAATTATATTTATTTATTGGACGTGATTGAACATAATAATTGTTTTGTTTATTCTTTAATTTAGATATTTCATATTTTTCTATACAGGGAAATTGCTTATTGCCCACATCTTGTGATTCCATTCAAAAATAAAATATATTTTTTAAAAACGTTTTGAATAGAGAGTATATCGTGTAATTCTATGATTTCAGGAAGAACATTTACAAACAGAAATGCATATCAAAAAAGTTTCACACTATTATATCTGTATGAGTGAATATAAACAAAAAGAGCTATTCATTTAAATTCAAGTGACTAAAGTAATAAGGTCTACTCCAGCCGCAAAAATATACAACTGAATTAAATCTTTAGAAATTTAAACTCAATTTAATACGGGTCTAAAAATATTCCCCACGCGTGGTGGTTTTAAACAATACAAAATTATCCAACCTGGCGCGTATTAACAAAAATAATGAGTAAAGTTAAGCCCACCTCGGCGGCAACCCGAGATGTTTAATAAACCTGCATAACGTTGCAAGTTAAAAACTTCCTCCATCGCGCATTGATAAAAGTTAATCGTTATTGTTGGAACTTCAAGAACTCACTATAATGAAATTCACTGCATACTCCGAGCTCTTCTGTTATTTGTTTGTAACTTTTCAAATTTAAATAATGATGATTAGTTTTAACTTGTGCGTGGGGTCTGTTGTTTTGCGAAAGTCAAGTTTCTGCGTATTTTTATGTTACCTTGGTACTGATAGCGCGCGAGTTGAATGCAGTCGGGGCCTGAGGTAAAGAGCGGGAGCATCTCCCCCGCCGTCCGCACGTGTCCCCTCCCGGGCCTGCAGCTTAGTGCAGTGCTTGCCGAGCTATCGTACGCTTGTTACGATACTCAACATATTATAGTCCGTGTTATTATTTGTTTGTTTAATAATTCATTATAACTGATCGTCCATCAAATTCTGTTAAAAATAACGAGTATTTTTTCGTCGCCAAGCACGATAAATAGCGAAAATTCTGAATGAATAATTTGTTTTATTTGATTTTGGTGTGTAAAATAAAAAATTATTAAAAAATGTGTGATATTTATTATCTTGTAAAATTTTTATAATATGTTTAACTAGTGACAAGTGACAAACTGAAAACAATGTAAAAAATATCGATATACCCATTATGGCCATCAATAATTAGATCACAGCACTACCCGCATTCCTAAGCTCTGCATTCAACTCGCGCGCTATCAGTAGTAGGCAAATTTTATGCGACCCTCATAAAATGCACACAAATGTTTCCAGTGTCGTATAGTCTCTAAATATGTGATTACCATCAGGCCAGCATAAATACGTGAAACATCTCAGTTCAGTTCTTGTTTTTATCTCGGCACTAGATACCCTATTCAAATAACAAAGCCCTTACAATCAGGCGCATTATCACTATTGACTGTTTCGTCCAACCAAATAAAAAAATCTACAAAAATCCCGTCAACATCATCTATAAAATCAAATAAAACGGATATCATCAAATCTAAATGTCTCTTTTGAAGTTCAGCCAATTCAGGGCGAACCGAGGCCCGTCTACACCGAGCGTTTGATTCCACGTCGAAGCCAGCGGCGCGTAACGAAAGGTTAAAATAAGGCTTAACTGCCAGTGAAAGTTAAAATAACATGTCATTGGATAACCTTTTCGGCGGGCCGAGGCCTAAAAGGGCCGTATAAGTTAAAGACGCGTCGAAAAGTTTTATTGGGAGTGACACGTTAAATAGCATGGTACATTTACCCGACAGGGTTTTAAAGAATTTTCTTTAATGGAATTTTAAAACTAAGTTGTGTTCAGTACATCCATTTTCATTAAATATTTATTGTAATATTTTGGAATGTTTTGTAAAAGGGCATTCTAAATATAACAGTGCACCCGAGTGAAAAATACATCACTAATCAAAAGTAAATATATCACAATATTTTAACTATATCTAGTTAATTTTGGTTGCGTTGTTATACTGAAAATTAATTACCATTGAATACGATATTATGGAATTTCAATGCATTTTAAAGCTCTTTATGCCATACCATTATTATTTTTTAATAATCGCCCGATACATTAAAACCATTGCGTAAATTGAAACGCGTATGAGCGGTGCATTTTGGTACCATTACGTACGCTGATTACCAATTTAATTTACAAAATTCATTCGCAGAGTCTATCCAATATAAAAACAAAGTTAAATTGAATACATAAACCAATATTCTGTATGCATTCCGGTACAAATATTACAAGTCGATTGGAACTTTGGAACTGATAATGAAACGGTAATATTTATAAAGTTTCAAGGCATAATGAGTTTATTAATTTATTCATTAACAAAACCGAAATTTAATAATTTCTGAATACATTGTTTATTATATTTTCTACCTTAATTAAGGAATTTCATCTGTATGTGGTTGAAGGTAAAAATTATTTCAGCAGAGAGAATGCTTAATTTACCGATATTATTACATAGGGGATCGATAGCTTAATATATTCAGGATGGGAATGTAAATAAAATTACGCCCTCATTAACAACATAAAATTTAGAGTTTAAATTGTTTTGGATTTGAATTTTAAACCCATGTTGCGATGCGGAATAATTATAACACATCAGATTTATATACATTCTGAAATTAGTTAACGCTATGAAACGCATTGGATACATACAATATTTTCGACATAACTTTGACGAAACTTATCAATCGTCCAAAACACTACTTGATGTACAAACTTCCAAAAACTCCCCAAATAATAAAGCACAGTACCAGGGAATCAGAAACTACTAGTGGTGGTTGTCATCTTTACGGAGCAAGTACGCGGACTTATCTCTTGTCCCGAGTGCGAACCGGCGCAGATGACGCGGCAGCTTGTTTGCCGATAGTTCGATCCTCAAGGGTCATCGTCGAGAAAATTTTACGACATAAACGGACCTAAACAGGGCAACTTGCGTTCGGGAATTCTGTATAGTTATTTGTTTTACTGGTATTTTGGAAACTATTTGAAGGTTCATTTTATAGTTTTAAGTGTAATTCCTAAGAAGCAAAAATTAAAATGTTTGAATACTTTTATAGAAGTGAAATGTAAAACATAAACTAACAATACCTGAAAAGACACAGTAGCAAGTTCTAAACTTTCTGAGACAAAACTTTTAATAAAAACGACATGGTTGTTGTGAAAATTGAATAGTGTATGTAATAATTCTCCAATGGAAGAAAGTACTAGGTTTTTAAGAAGTTGACATTGTTTAAAATTTACATGAAAATACCTATTTCGCAATTACAGCTAATTTCGCAAAAAGTATCTTCAAGGATGAAAAAAGTTTTTACAGAAATACCAGGGAATTCATCGCTCCGGGATATATTTAGTTAAATATATTTCTTATTTCTCGACTCTCGGCATAATTATTTCTTAATCAAAATACAAATTGAGATTTATATTAAAGTTCATCTGGAACATTTTTAAAATATCCAATTCACGGAAATAATACACAAAGCGAATCCTGGCAAATGTAGTTCATTATTATTCGTGTAATTAATATGTTTAGCATAGTAAATTGAATGGATATTATGAATAATGCATACTCATAAAATATTCTAGCTCGATCACAAATCAAATGGACACGTAGATTTTTTCGAATATTGTAGTAACACAGATCAGATTAGTCAGACAACAGTAGCTGTTCTAAGGGATAAAGAAGGGTAAATCACTGCTTCAATTACCACCAAATAGTAAGAACTAGGACCAACTGTCGATAAAATTTGAACATACTCCAATAAAATTAGTGCTTAAAGAATCATCAATAAACTAGCCATATTTAAACCCTAATGAACATTAGTATTTAAATGTCAAACCAAGGTGTATCCATGTTCTTTGGTAAATCAAGTTAAGAAATGAAAAATGTTAGTAACTCAGATTGAATTAAACAATGTTGAATAAAACAGGGTGGAATTTTCCCCAAGCTAGTAATTTACACAACCGGTACAGTAATCCGTGACATTTTCCAAATTGCAAATGATTTACTTAGAGAAGGTTTCGGTCAAATATTTAAATGTAAAATCCGACGAATTACCCGCCTTTGAATAGATCGACTGAGATAATTCACACAATAAGGCTGATTTCGTAGAGAAACTCGATGCTTTAACGCGTTTGGCAATCACAGAAATTAAATCGCCCTTTGTTACTTTCTTTATCTTTTGTCGTTTAAAGATTTTCGTTTAAATCTGTTTCTAAATGAAGACTATTATTTGGATTAAAATACTACCGAATCTTGAACGAGATAAAGGATCTACGCGACATGCTATTTTTTGTTAGCAAAGTTACATTACCAGGAAACCATGTTAGTTAGAACCGTTTTAAATTCCCTCTCCAAATTGTAAGAAATGAGTCGATTGTTTTGCATTCGATCGTCTTACGTCATGTAGGTTCTGCGTCGGATCGTGAACGAGGTCGCCGTAGCGGTCCACCCGCACCTCGGTGGTCGGCAGCGGCATCCGACTTTCCGTATCGAAGCGAAACTGACCCTGGCACCACACAAGGAACGCACCAAATGGATATTACACACAAATGGACAGTGACAGTATGTACAGCTGGAGTGCGTGCGACGTGATCGATCGCGATCTATCAGGTCGCACAGGAACACAAAGAAGCGGGACAAACATATCGAAATGATAATAAGAGCGAGCGGCGCGGCATGCTTACACGCTTGCATGCTTCGATATCTACGAGCAAGGAGGCATGCGCGGCGGCCACTTCGCGCGCCTGGTCGGCAAGCCGGCGGCCGCGCGGCGTCGCGTCTTCCTTCACTACTACGCATGCTTCTTCTGTCTCAGCAGGAATCTCTTCTCGCGAAGCAGTATCTGGGGATTCGGGCTCGGGAGTGGCGGGAGTGGCAGGAGCGGGGGGAGCGGGGTCCGGCTCGGGAGGGGGGGCGTCAGCGTCAAGCTTGGGCGCGCTCGGCTCGCTCACCCTTTTATGGTTCTCCGGCAAACTGATGTTGCATTCGTTGTCAAAACGGAATTGACTCTGTCCATGGTTAGCAGGAAACAAACACATTTTAAGATTTAAATACATTTTCAGACTTGATATAATATTGACATTCTTTAGATTTACATGCTATAATATGTCCCCATTTATTGTAATCTACTGCAAAAATTTCAATAAACTATGGATTTGTTTACTTTAAATACACATCATACAATATTATATAACATTTCAATTAGAAAATATCTTGCGGGGACAAGTTTTCAAGTATTTCCAATTCACTTATATTATAAAAAAATGCAAATTTAACTTGAACTACTTTGATTAACAGTTCAAGTTTGTTATACCATTTTAAAATTGATAAAAGATGTAAGGGTCGACTGACCTTATAGCCGGGTCCGAGGCGGTGCATGGCGCAGATCTGGTGCGTGGTGAGCGCCTCGCCGAACAGGTAGATGGCGGCCATCTGTCCGCAGAACACTCGCTCCTCGTCCAACTCCGCCGTCGCGCCGATGTAGCACTTGTCGAAAGGCTGGGAGAAATATCATCAGAGTTAATTAAGAACATCATCATATCAGCCCAAATTAATCCACTGCTGGACATCCTCTTCTCTATTACACAACTTCTCCCGGTCATGTGCTTGAACCATTCAGCGTTTCCTTTGAAACCTAACGAAGTCATCCATCCATCTGGCGGGTGGTCTGCCTACCTTCCTCTTGGCCCCTCTAGGCCACCACTCTAACTGATTGAGAACATTTAGATCAAACAGAATTGAATATAACTGGTGATGTTTATAGCATTAAATAAGTTAAGGAAAACAGCTTGACAGTCTCCGTGGCGCAGTTGGTTCGACGCCGGCTGTGAAACAAGAGGCCGCAGGTTCGATCCTCGCACCGAGACAAATATTTGTGTGATCCACGGGTATTTGTTTTGGGTCTGGGTGTTTGTGAGACCGAAAAGTATCTCGTAGAGTCTGATATCCACGACACAAGACTAGATCTTAGTGTAGGGTTAGGATTATGTATGTGACTAGTGTATTTATTTATTTATAAAAAAGAGTCCAGTAATCCTGGGTCTTTTACGTGGGTCTTTAGGTTAAGAGCAAATGTTTGTATACGCCGGTGAAACTGCGCTAAATTAAAATAAATTATTGCTCTTACTATTCGGAACTTTTCTAGGTGACAACTGTGTATGTACAGTTTTAAAAAGATCAAGTAATGAGTCATAAAACGCATTGCATTCACTGTGGTACAAATGAAGGAAGCAACGAAGGCGAGCCCAATCCTAATATGATAACAAAGTATATGTTTTTAATGGAATCACGATTCGAATTATATTACGCATTGCTTAATAACAAACGAACAAAACATAATTCTGTTTCAAGACATGTTATATTCGTCTATTCTTCACCCATAAAGTAACTTAATATACGAAATCGTATGCTCAATTTTACCGGATTGCTCTTAAACACATTACGCAGATCCCGCCATTAACCCGTCTACTTAAACACTGCGCGAGTAATTCTATCTAAAGTCTAGTATCTAGATAGCAAGGTATTACTAGATAAAATAGATTTATCCATGGCTAATTAGCTTAAGCAAGCTGAACCAGTAAGTAAATGTATATTGACGCCACCAGATCGCGTTACTGGAAACTTGCAATGGATTATTTGCGTTCCTGGGGAGAATTTACACAATCTAATAGCCAACTATCTTTTTCTAACGCATCTATTCCCAATTACGGTCGAGAGTCGCTGTTTTTTATTAAGCTATTTGAATAAAATAAATAAAGATATTTGAATTTGTTGACAAAGATACTGTTACTGTGATGGAATGAAGTTCGTAGCAATGCGAATTGCTTTATGGCTCAATTTCTATTAAATAAATTGAAGTTTGCAAGTTTCAATTTAAAGTCTACTATTTAAAATCAATGCGAGTGCCATAGACTATATTGATTTTCCCGTCCCGTTACATCCCGTGCTGTCCCAACTCATTGAGTCCTGTCCTCTCCTGTCCAATGCCATCCATTCGAATTTGAAAAAGTAGCAAACATGTATATTTGAATTCCTGACATGCAATGGGAACACTACATTTTTTTGGGGAAAAAAGTAGCGTATGTTAGTCTCCATGGTCCAAAATGTCTGTAAATGTAAAATTTCATCAAAATCGATTCAACCATTTTAGCTTTACAACTAAACATACATACACGCCCACACACTTTCGCAATCATAATATTACTAATAAAAACCGACTTCACACAAAAGCCACTATAAACCAAGCAAATAATAATATTTATTCCATTGAACTTGTACATGTTAATTAATTTGCTTATTGACTTGACTAGCCAACGAATGAAAATATATGCGTAACTTATTGAAGGCGGGCCTCCAAGTACCAAACATGTAGGACCTATGCCTTATATTAATTTAAATATCTATATTGGTATAACCAGATTTGAGATTTCAGTTATCAATTTAAAATTCAAATTAATTAATTGAAGGCAAACACAACCGCGTCTTCCTGACAATTCAATAATTCAGCAAAGCCGTATTGTATTGATGATAAAATTTGATTATACAAATGAATCGTATTTAGATTAACATCAGATGTGCATTTGTTAATGTGAAACACGATGAAACCGAATGAATAATTAATCAGTATTACCAATGAATTGTTTATGCTGTTGGAACACAGAAATATTATGTTCAATTAGCATCGGAAATTATAAATGTGATTCATTATATTATTGTTTATTTATCGCTTTGTTTGTGTTGATTCATTTGTTTTGTAATAATATTCTTCTCGATTATATTTAGTAAAATAAATGTGTGTATTTTTGTCACTATACCCCAATGACTTCTCTTTTTCTCCCCTTGCTCTTATCTGCATACAAAAGTGGATGTGGATGTAAGAAATTGCCTAGTGCAATAAGACTACCCATTGTACTTACTTTAAATATAGCTACAATTGCTTTGTTTTTCTTTTGGTGTTATATATATATATATATATATATATATTGTACGTACAATAAAGATGAACAAAATGAATGTATTGTTTTCCGAGTTTATTGGTATCGTTTAAGGGTGATGAAATCTTAAATAAAATATGATGTTATGATAACAGGTCGACGCCTGCGTGGAGAAAAAGACCACATAGACAATCGTCTATATCGGAAATATATTCAATCGAATATGGGGCCCTACTATATTCATCCGAAACGAAGTTCGAAACTTCGGATGATCGAAGTTTATATACGATACGAATGTACCTACATATACTTTTGGTCGTTATTGACTTATGGTCGTAACCATAGACTCATGGTTACGATGTACGTTATACAAATTCAAACTTTTACAGAGTAGATACATTTGTATCGTATAAAAAACTTCGATCGTCCGAAGTTTCGAACTTCGTTTTGGATGAATATAGTAGGGCCCATGTTTCCGTTTCCCGCATAATTATTACCGATGACTCAACATGCAGGTTATGTATAAGATTACACATTTTGGCTTCGATTGATATGCCTCTAATGCATAAACGTATCTGCAGCCATTAACATTTCGTATGCACAGAGAGATGAGCCAGAGAGCAAAACTGCGAACAAGGGAATGCAATTACGCACGACGTTTCAGAATGAGCTTTAGTGACAGCTACGGCTTCAAATACACATGGAAATTAAATTTTAATGAAAGATCCACGTCATGTTAAAAAATATTTACAGTTTTGTGGGACTGATGTTCGTTGATTATTCGGTAATTAGAAATTCACGCGGATACAAGTCTTGAAATTAAAGTATCTAGTATCTCACAAAATATAGTATTTTAGATAAGACTAGTGTTTGCTCGAAACTTCGTCTGCGTTATTAAATGTATTTACATAGTGATTTCGAATTCTTGAATTCTAGATTAGCCTAAAAAAAGTGGACAAATTAATGCCTGCATTGAATCTTTTTAGATACTAGTAAACACCATAATAACCAATAGTTACAAATTATACAAAATAAACAAACTTGTATATTTTCCTTCCGCATAATAAACTTCTTACAACCCCACCATAGCCTCATCCAATATTACTAAAAGAGGGGTTATTACTCTACCAAATGAAATACACAATAAACCCGTTGTCAAGCATTTAAATATGTTCATATACGGTACATTATGCATCCACTCTTTGAAATGACATGCTAATAGGCAGCAGTTGAGACGTTCGCTAACTTTACATAAGGATATATTTTTATGAGCAATGCCCGGGTAAGGGTATGCACTCACGAGACATTGCGCTTGTAGTATCGCACTGGATTTGTGTAGTGGAGTAAAATATTAATATGGCAATTAGTCCTGAATTTGTTTAACTAACAACCTTCATGGTATAGAAAAGACTGTAGAACAATAGGACACGGGTTCAATTCCCACACCATGATAAATGTATATATGGCTTCCAAATATTAATATTTCTTATCCGATGGGTTACAATTATGCGTTTGTGACTGATGAATATATTCATTGTTGTAACGGGGGAAACCTTTGTTATAATCTAAATAAATCAGTATAGATTTTTATTGAATAAATATATATCAATTCCCACAAAATACAATGGTCTGAAAAAAAACAATCCCGGTTGCATCACGAACAAAAAATATAGATGAAAACAAATTACTCCTACTCGTATAAAACGAGTACAAAGAACCAACTATGCGAACAAAGTGTGGATAGACCCTAAAGAAGATATTTTTACGAGTAATAACGTGGATAAGAGGATACACGTGACATTATGATATTGTCGTTGACGCAAATTTTCAACGTTTAATGCATTACATTAGGAGATGGGAGATACGCTGTATTGTCTGTTATGCTAATACGCGAGGCATTAAGCTATACGGGAAGGAATATTTGTCGTACATTCAATTATTTCTAGGATTTTATAACCAGTCGTTTTGGCTTTGTTTTTATGTGTGCTTAAAAATATTTTGTTTATGTTTTTCTATGGGACACTTGTATGAGAAAATAGTAGACAAATCTAGGGGTTTTCAAGGCGATATAATTGCAATAAATCCATTATCTAATCTGTAAATCCCACCCATAAGAAAATATATGGATTATGTACAAATTAATGAAACAAATAAATTGGTAATATTTTAGAATTACATCTATTAATAATATTTCACTATCGAATTTGGAAATATATTAGAGAATTGGAATACGAATACAGCGTGTACCACGCCTCTGGGCTTGTTTTAACAAGACTTGTTCATTAACGGCAGCTTGCGTTACTTGTGCTTATCAAACTTGAAGAGGGCTAAACATATATGCATAGTTAATTATGAACAGGTCAAATAATATCAAGTTTTATTTACTTTTTATTACCATTTTACCCACGCCTTTTCCCCAGAAGGGATAGAAAGAGGTGCAACCTAAATTTCTCTCTGATTCCGGGCTGATAATGAATAGCTAGTTCATAACAGCTACTAGAATAATAACTTTGCCCGACCCGGGATGCGAACTCGAGACCTAAGCTTTGTAACCGTACCCTAGTACAACTACGCCGCCGAGGCAGTTGATTTTATTAGAATTAGTCGAGTTTATAAGAATCATCAACGAAAATACAATATTACATTTATATTAAAGTGCATCCACATGTATCTTTCTGCGTGCATCTTCAATAACAGGAGAGTACAGCTTGCACGAAGTTAACAACAATATTAGTACAATAAAAACGTATCAAGTTAAGCTGAAGCTTATGAATAATAATAAATAAATACAACAGTCACATACATAGTCCTGACCCCACACTCGAGTCTTGTGTCGTGGGTGTCAAGAACTACGAGAGACTTTTCGGGCTCACGTACAGCCAGACCCGAAACAAATACTAGTGGTTCGCACAAAAATTTGTCTCGGTGTGGAGATTGAACCCGCAGCCTCACATTTCAAAGACGGCGTCTAATTAACTGCGCCGCGGAGGCTGTCAATGCTATAACAAGTTCATGAAATTGAATATTAAAACAAAACAATTATAATGTTGTGCCAATTAGTATACGTCGTAGAAAAAATGACTACATATTTTGAATTTGAAGGTCTGAACCCAGTAAAAAAATAAATAACATTTTTCTATTATTAAGCTTTACGATATACTACTAAATTCCTAGGTTTAAGACTGTATATAAAAAAAATCAAATTATCGAATTGTTTGTTGGCCATACCGTTACGAAATGGTGACTTTGTAACCAATTGATTTTTTCGATGACATTACAGTTTACACCGGGTGCAGGTGCCACTGTGCCAAGATTAAAAATGCTATATCGTATGTTTTCTGTAAAGAAAATTACCAGGGCGACATAAAAGCGTGGAACTTTATGACACGCTCGTGACTCGTCAGATTTATCACGTCGTAACCGCAAGTCGATTGATTGATATATTATTATCTCGCCATGAATAGAAGTGGTCGGGGGAGTATGAATATTTATTGAATTATTTATCATGTTACTTTTAGCTTCGTGTATGTTCGATGTAGATTTAAATAAATTACATATGAATTCATTTCAGAATGAAAAATACTAAATAATTTTCTTGGCAAAGGAATCAAACTTTAGATTACACTATTGACAACCCAAAAACCAATGAGTAAACTTAGCTGCAGACATATAGAAACTTAGTCTAAGTAAATAAACATATCAGTAAATTGTAAAGCGTGCATGAATTTAATTTAAAACTCAATAAGAGCATTATACATGAATATTGTAATATGACCGCTAGCTTTCATCACGCCCTGGTACACGAGAGAGCATTGTTGTACCATTCATCAAATATCCTTTCAAACGCACGCATGCCCACTTCATTAGCGCGAACGTACACGTGTATCGATACTTCAATATTTTACGTGATGGGTTTGAAAAAAAATTGTGTTTCCATTACAATCAATTAGGCTGAGTGCTGACAGCATACCTACTGCGGTGCATGTGTTCCTGGTATCGAGCGATATGTTTTGTTTAAATAGAATCGTATTTCACGTTTTTGTTAGGCTTTGTAAATTATTTTACTTTTAATTTGTTAATTACATAAATAAAATGTTGATGGCAATTATTTTTCTGCATTGGTATTAATAACAACGCTAGGAATCAATTTTTATGTTCATCATCAACAAACGTTGGACCTCAGGGGTGGATTAAAATATTCATAACATGACCATGTTAAGACCGCGAGAGGGGAATTCAATAAATAAAGAAAAGTAACTAATACATACATATTAATGGTACGCTACAGTGCTGTTCGATAACAAATTAATTATAGAAATGCTAGACGTGGTTTTATAGTAATTCATACGATGATTTTTACACATGTTCATAGGAAGATCATTCATGACATATCATACAGTCTCAGGACTATCGTTGTCATATTATAATTATGGCATTGTCCCAGCTCAACAATAGGACGTGTATGCACTAATCTAGCTCTGGATTAAAATGCCGCCTTTTGGATTATTTCCAGAAAATATTAAAGCAATAAGCCCAATTCAATATGTAAAACTCCACTGCAAACCAGTTGTAATATCTGTTGAGCAAGGAGTAGCAATATTTGAGTAATGTACTCCAAACTGCAATATTAATTTATTTTATCTTGGTTGTAATTAAACCAAATTAATGTTAAATTTAGACTAATCCTGTTTCGCACACGTATCACAAGAGTATTATAAGTCCATCAACCCCGTATAAGGCTTAAATCGCTCTTAATGGAAGAGGCGGATAGTACTTTGCATTGCCTCGGAATTGAACCTGCGACCCAGGGGTCTAATATTAGGATATCAGGATATGTCAGGATCAGAATATTTCTTGTCTTAGACGAGTAGTAGAATTAATTTCATTGCATATTAAAGATAATCTAAGTGTCCCTGAAAGACTAGAAGAACCTCATTGATTGATTATGCCTGTCTACTTACAAAACTATATATCCAATAGAATACAAAAATATACCATATAGCACCATATAGCAAGATATAGCACGCTCATATATTAAAGAATATTTGGAAAACATGTGCAGTGTACCTACTGTTGTAGATCGGTTTGAAGGACATTGTAGACAGAATAACTACGGGGCATATTGCGAATTAACATCTTATGTCTCAGGATGGCGAGCGCAGTGGAGTGCCAAGCATTGCTTTGTAATTCAAGGTGTTGTTTGGATTTACTACTGTTTATGAGCGGTCGTATCGCTTATCGCCAGACGAATGGTAGGCTTGTCTAACAATTCAGTTCAATAAAAAAGAATGTCATGGAGGAAGTTACCACACATTAACACACAGTCGCCTAAGCGCATAACACACACACACACACACACGTCCAAGCGTCGGGCTTCTAATTATTATAGTTTCATTAAATTTGCGTGGCCGCCGGATTAGACGACACGCCCTCTAATGTGTCCACATGAATATTAAGGCCGGCGGACACCCCTCCCAGAATGCACTGCCCGCCACTATTATGGAAATCGAGTCGGCAATTAACCGTTGGCTCTGCACTGTAGTGAGACTATGACCTCTTTGAGATTTAATGTTGATTTTTTGGCCTGATGAAGTTTTACGTGAAATGGATAAACAAAAGAGTGGTTGATAGTTTTAGGTTATTTGCAGTCAGATATGTCAGGTGGGGTATTCTATTATATTCTATTCCGACGTCGTACGTTCCAATATTCCAACTCCGTTTTGGATCATAGAGTAACCCCCCAGTGTACATTATTTATTTATTATTCGTCCATTTTTTACATACATGCATACATAACCGTCATCCCTGTATCCCACAGGGGTAGGCAGATACTTTAGACCGCCACTTTGCTCGATCCTGACACATTACTTTCGCTTCATCCACGGTCATCAACCTTTTGACCTGATCCTTGTTGAGGGTATCACCGATTATCACAATAATTATCAGCATTTTTCTACAAATAAATAAATATATTGCAAATATTTAATGACGACACTCGTGTCTACGACTGCAGATTTCTAACCATTTAATGACTTTGATTTAATTTTTAATTTTGATTTAATGAGAAAACTGGCACTACTAGCAAACGCTGTAATATTGTAATTTGTAATATGTTACCGTGCTTTTATGTAAATGTAGCATCTCTCAACATAATCCAATGCTACCAATATAAAAAGTCGTATATTTAAAGGCAATTAAGACACATTATTCGATCATCTACATTTATCATCCTGTTTAAAGAAAATTTCCCTTTTCAATACCCGCATACCAAAGTCCTATCCTCCTCTTATAACCAATTTACAAAGCCCTAAAATATAAGATGTAAAGAAGGTCAACAAATAAAGCGAGTGTCACTCCCACTGCCAATTTAACACTTGTGAATTTGTTTAAACAGTCCAAGTGCTTTTTATAAGCGTAATAAAACGCCGACATTGTCTCAATGGGCTGTCAAACTTCTGTGAAGTGTTTCAGACGACATCAAATGTTACGCCCCTTGAAAATTACTTGTGTATTTATATACCCTTAGTTTGAAGTTAGTTAATTTTTTATTAACGAGTTTTGTGTAAAGTTGTCGACTTTGGGACTTTAAGGAAAAGACAAACAACAATTTGAACTTAATATATTATGGTTTATATATAATATTACAATAGTAGGTTTTATATTACTGTCGATAAAATATCTTATACATATTTTGGAAGTGGAACATTTACTATTACGAGACAGCAAAATATATGAAATAGCACGATAGTAGTTGGAAACAAAATCTAAATAAGAACTATCCATTGCTTTATAAATGCAATTTAATTAAATTTAAATCCAAACATCAATCTGGTACAGGAAATATTGCTGCACTTCTTTCAGGAGCAAACACTGAACTCCTACATCATTATGGCGCCCGCGTAGCATTAAGGTATTTGCATACCATTACTATGTTATAAATTGCTCCTAACGACACGTACGTGACGAGTGGAAGGCACAACTTGTCGGGCTGTTCGGGATGTTCTATGAAGATAACCGAATGTATTATGCTAAGCTCCCGTCGAGTTATGAACGCCTGGTACCGGGAGCTGGATTAAGTAGTAGCTTAAGTACTTAAGAAACGACGCCGGGCGAGATTACATCTATTGCAAGCGGTTAAACTTGAGAGTTCCAGTGTCGATTTCGCTAATTTCGTATTCGTATCAGTGCAATGCATTGGGATTTACGATATTGGCTTCTTGAGAGGGAATGTACAACTAATTCAAGCGATTATCCAAATTGATACTACGACATTATGGATTTTTAACGATTTAAGCTTTAACATGACGTTGTTTTTTCGAGTAGTTACATTTTAGAATCGCATTGTAATAATTTGAAAAAATACATCCGAATACATTATTCTAATCTTACAGTAAGGTAAAAATCCTGTAATAAGTAACTTCGGGAGACATTTCGGTGACTCGACCCACACACAAAACAAATATTTTCGCTTCAGCAACTAAAGCACAAAGATTACAAACATAGTCTTAATTATTAGCTTTTGTACTTACATCATTGGTGGAGACGAACCAGGCCATCTCTGTACTGGAGGCGAGCTGGCCGTTCACCAAGCATTTGATCTCGCTCTTCGTCCATCTGTTGTATATGTACACCACCGCGATTGCGTACCACCTGCAAAAGATTCACTTTAATTCCAAGCATTCATTATATCCTGGTAGTAAATTAATATTTTAATTAGGTAGTAAAAAAACAAAAAAATATAAAATGCTTCAGCATTTTTTTTATTTTTACTCCCCATGAAACAATTCGACTGCTTGTCTGTGTGGTCACTTGGTGGACTGAGTTGTTGGTCATACATAAATTAGTATAACGATGACTATATTAAAAAAATATATAATATTTTTATCCGTTCTGCGCAGACATCTTCAAAGTTTATTAAAATAAGATTGGTATTCACTTCCCGAAAACAATATGTTTGTAAGAATTACCATCGAAGATTTGCCTGCTAGATCGTTTTATTTTCAAGGTGCAGCGTATTTTTACCTTATATATAAAACTTTTAAACTTATATGTTCTCTGGCCTTATGAAGGTGTATCACAGTGGGAGAGGTCTTAAGTAGGTAGATTAAAACCACATCTATTTTTTATTTACAAAGCTTCAAAAATGTACATGCCATTAAAGCACGGAGCAAAATCAGTGTTTGTTGCAACTTCAGACATGGCTGGAAACAGAGAGTAGAGTGGGACGCGTGCGCTGACCGTCGTCACAAACTGACTGGACGGATCAACTTCGTACGGAAACAACAACTTTTTTGACATATGGGCCATATCAGTAGGTAATATAAATATTTGGACGGTTTCGTATCTCTGGAAACAAAGGTTAACTTGCTCAAAGTTTGACGGTTCAATATACAAATGGACGTTACTGTTGCCTGATGCAATTTCGCAAATCGGATCTTTTTTAAAATTTCATAAATGACAATATTGATCTAAATATTAACATATAGTGTTATGCCTGTTTGGCGAGTCATTAAGTGGAAAGGGATGGAAATATCATTTATTTCTCCGCAAAATGAAAATGAGCACAGATATGTCTACCATCTAGAATTCTAGGCTCTATTCATTATTATACAGGTGAAATTCTTACCTCCTAGGCTGGAACTCATACTTGACGCAGTGCTGGAATCCTTTCCCTCGCACCTTCATCGAAGTCAGCACGAGGCAGTTGCCTACGAAGTGAGCCGTGTAGCCGACGCCTTTGCTCGTCTTGAAACTGTTCAAAAATACGACAAGTATAAACAATAATGGACTTAAAGCGATTGCAATAAAGAGGCGTTTTACCGTGCACGCGTGACATGTACACCACTTTGAACTTGTAATGCTTAACTGTGCTGCTATGATATAATGTTTCAGTTTTTGTTGTGCAGGTAGAACTAGGTGTGTATTATGACGTCATAGTTGCACGTAAAAAGGGTTTAATTTTCAACTACCAAAATATCAGTAAAATTTCATTGTTATATCATTTTTATTGAATTTTATACCAAAGACTAAAATGTCATTGTTATAATATGATTTTTATTGAATCGTACCCAATGAGAATTCGTTTACAAACCCACACTCAATCAAATTTAAAATGGAACAGAGGGAGAATACGAAACCTATCGTGTTCCACTCCATCCACCCTTTCACAGATAAAGGAGCGCAAAGATAAACAAAATAAGAATCCCTTTATTTACACAAACTCTTCAGAGGCTTTTATTTATAGTATAGATTTTTCCACAAATACCTTTTACGACGCGAGCCGGAGAGAAATTCAATTAGCCTAAAACACGTGGGCGTTTGCACGTGAGCGGTACCAGGGCCGCATAAGGCTACAGAGCTAACACTCGACGAGTCCGAAACTCTCGAATCAAATGAAAAGTAAGTGAGCTCACGCACTCGCCTTTACGAAATTTATACAGCGTTTTCTAAATCATATAGAATGTTGTGGGCGTATGGGATCTAATACACAAAAATATATTTATAGTAACATAAAATAAGAGATCTTGTAATAATTTGCACATACTGCCAATTTGATATTAAAAAAATGTATTTGGAAGAAGTATTTAAAAGAATCATATTTGATACCGTGAAATTGATTTGCTGACATGGCACAATTTTGTACAAGTGAATTCAAAATCAAGTAGGAAAAACTTTATAAAAAAATCTGTACATTTTTCATTTCAGACTAGTGCGATGTTATAACATTTCAACAGAGAAATAAAATTATTTTTATAACAAAGGTATATAAAGTGCTTTTGAAAATGTCGACAATACAATTCCCGTTTGCATTGGATTTGTTTATTTATTGTGTCGAGATTTAACGAAGAACTTTTTAAGTATTTTTTTAGCCGAACTATTTAATATAATATACCATTGGATTTATATGCAAGAAATCTTGAATCATCCCAGCAACCAAACATTCGTATGATTAAAAGTAAATAGTCCGCGTTAATTCTTAGTTGCATCGGCCGCAAAGCCTCTAGTGCGAACCGCTTTTACGATTTGCTAAAACATTTTGTATTCGCTCTCGGCGCAAATTGACTTCTAAGTGTTTTGTTGCCATGTTTCGCCTACATTTGCCTAATGTACTGTTAATATCGACTCCGCTAATTATTGCTTATCGCTTTACATACTGAATGTACATATTTTTGTTAATTTACCTATGCTGCTACTGGTTATTTTCTTCATATCCATTAAGGTATCAGTAAGATATAGTTATCACGTTATACGTAAATTCTATAAATAATTTATTAGTTATTATTCTACTGCTTAATATCAAAATGTATTAAAATACCTTAAATTAAATAAAATTATTGGATAAACACGAATCTATTTTCTTCGCACAATAATTTACTGATATAGTGAATGCATTATTTCTGAAAATAAATAGATATATTTACCAGTATAAGTAAGGTTTTTCCCTCTCGATGTTGACGGAGTTGATGGGGTCGAGTCGGAACCACGTGGTGAACGTGAACCCGTTCTCGTACGGCCACCGCGCCAGTGGCGGCAACACCACCGCCTGCAACAACACAACACATTCAATTATACACTTCGATCAAATGTATACTAGATACCGGGTCACAAAATCACACGCCAAGTGGCCGAGGTTGCTTATACTTATACATTTGAATTTCGAACTACGAGATGTAGCAAAATGTATTAAATTATAATCAACTACAGGTAACAATAAACGTTATTCCTTTAAATTAAGATTTATGATGTTTTGGACCATACTAAAATTAAGTAAGAGCACACGTTTATTTGAGCTCTTATTTGTCTTGCCGTTTTTAGGCGGTTACTTATAATCTAGTGTATATTTGATCGAAGATTATACATCACTAAATATGATACGATTTAATATAAAATAATTCTAGACATTAAATTCTGTTACGAGTGTAAGCCATCACTTAAGATAGGAAAATATACTTTAGTACTAAATATGGAAAGTAAAGTTACATTATCTGACAGCCTCTGTGGCGCAGTCAGGTTAACGCCGCCTGTGAAACGAGAGGCCGCGGGTTCCATGCGGGACATATGTTTGTGCAGCCAACAAATATTTATTTCGGGTCTGGGTGTTTGTGACACCAAGTCTCTGGTAGTTCATCCACGTTATTTTCTCTTCTTAACCGTTCTAAGAGTATTCTGAATAGGCCTATCAAAGATAAGACACTAGAAGTCAAATCCCTTCCTCACTTGTTAAACACCGAAAAAAATGAAATTGCCTTTTACTAATTATTAAAATTCATGAGTACATTCTATCATTTTCATACTGTATCTTCCATTTTCAAATAACATAGCAGTGATGTAATACAGAACTTGAGTTCAAATCATGTGTGTGTAATTTAATTAGAGCAATCAATGCACATCACTAGTGGTACTTACATCTCTTTATGATCCCCTGGTAATTAAGTATCCAATAACGCTTCTAATTGGCACAACTATATTAATTAAACTATACTAAATATTGCTCGCGGCTTCGCTAATTTTGATCTGTGTTTTATTAATCAATTAAAGTTATCGATCGACATACGAAGAATTAATGTAAAAACGAAAAATTAAATTGGTATTCTACAGGAACAATACTTTGTTTCTTGCTGTAAGATACCCTGTAATCTGTATCCTTTTCCGTACCATTGAATATAACATGTCAAATATCAAGACAATCGGTGGAATAGTCAAGGCGTGCAAACGCAACAAACAAACAAACACACATACATATTTATATTAGTAAGGACAACGTCACGTAACATATCGGCAGTTGAAACGCGGGTCACGTCAAATAATTGGAAACGCACATCGATATCACGTCGGTAACATGATCAAAGCTATAGGATTTCATTTCGCGTATTGATCTCGCAAACTGGGTCAGTCGGCTGCCATCCACGCTCTAGTGTTTTGTTTATCTTATTCATCTTAACGTCGCACCATTAGTCTGCGGCGCTGGCACCCATGTGCGGATGTATTGAACGTATTCATCAACATCTGAGAAATTCACAACACTGGAATAGCGCAATGGAATGTAAACACAATTAAACGAACGAAGAATATTTTTATTTTAAAAATAACTTTTTCTAAACTGGACAGGCCAGTTTCAAAGTCATTCTTAAACTTCAGCTAATTCAGCTTCATTTATTCATATATCTCCTTGCTACACGATCATAAGTATGGAACCTAAATATAAAAAAAAACAATTAGTCAATAAGGTGACAATTAATATGAACTAAATTTACTTCAGAATGTAGTCGTCCCCCAGATGTTTCCACACCGACTTGTTGGAATCGCCTTAACAATATATATGTATACTTAATAAGCGTCCCTGAATATATTCAAGATTATGATATTACGAGTATAATACTTACATTAGGTACATATAAACATGCCCCACAATAAAAAATGACAACACAACCCACCAATTAATTATCCCCACAAATAAACTCCACACATCCGAACGCAAACCCGTAGCACAATCTCGAAAAAAAAATCAAATCGGGAAAATCCCCTCGTACGGATACGGTACACAATAAAAGTTTATTTTACTGAGGCAACGCGCCCAGTACGTCCCTTGTAAAGGGCTCGTCGAGATATCGCATCAATAAAATCTACATAGTGGTGCGATTTTATCGACTTGGCTATCTTGCGTACCGCTTATGGATGGCATGTTACGAACGAAATGCTTGCCGTATTTATTAGTTATGATATCATATGAATATGTATAATAGAAGTGATTGAGTGTTGTCTGAAGTCATACGTCTTTTGGACGGATCATAGCTGTAGCGGTTAACGACCGATGCCAATAATCAATCGAAAACATTAAATTGAAATCAATCTGGATTATTTTCATGTAATCATGTCGCCATAGTTTTTTCACTACTGAGATTGATTATTGGCAATATAGTATCATAAAAAAGCAAATTTTCGATTGGGATTGTATATTGGCAGCAGCTGTAAATGGTGGAAATAAACAAGTGTCGCCTATAGTTGAAAAAATTTACGTTATTAACGGGAATAATTCCTAAATTGTACCCATTTCAATCTTAGCGTAGTATATAGTATATGGAAAAACAAATATGTAGAACAGTGATTCTCAACCACTGTGCCGCGGCACTTTTGTGTGCCGCCAAATTTCAAAAGTGTGCCGCCAAATTTTGCATTCCAATAATCGAGATTTAATTTTAAAACATTCAGAAGAATCAATTAATTCATTTTGGATTAACATCAGAAGCGATTATCCAATGATAGCCAAAAAAGCTTTATACATATTATTACAATTTTCCACATCTTATTTGTGCGAATTCGGATTTTCAGCATTAAAACTAAAAAAAGATCAAGATTGTTAAATGTAGAAGACAATATGAGAGTAGCATTGTCATTTTTACGACCAAATATAAATAAAATTGTAAAAAAACATCAAGCTCAAATTTCACATTAAAATATTTTTATTGTTAGCTTGTAATTAATCCCTTAATAAACGTTTAGTTATTATTGTAGTATATATTAGTTTATTTCGTATATTTAAAATTTTTATCATAAACTATTTTAGCAGTGTGTTGTAGTAAGTAAATAATTTTTATCTTTTTCTTTGTGTGCCACCAAATTTTGAAATCGTTAAAGGCTTGAAGAGCATGCTATTAACCTGATGGTAAGTGATATGAATTATTGTGATGTGATATGAAAACCGCTCATGGACATTAGCATAACCAAATAATACCATGAAAGCAATGCTTGGGATTCCACTGCGCTCGCCATCCTGATACATACGGTCTCATTGTGTCCAGTAGTTACTCTGGCCATAAAAATATTTTATTATTTTTACGACGTAAAATAAACATCATAATATATTTAAGATATACTTTTTGGACGACATTCTACAGACACGGTAATGCGACAAGATATATTTTTTTAAATTAATCACAGACCTTTATATCTAGGACATGTGATGCAAGGATGTATGATGCAAGTAGCACCTAAGTAAAGTCTATATTATTCAAATGAACAGGCATGCTTACTTATGAACCATAAAAACAGACATTTTACTAAAAGAATAATTAATAGCACTTTGGGCCACTTTTTATAATTAAAGAACATTTCTTTAGTCAACATCCGAGCTCAAACCGCACACTGAAAAACTTTATACACGAGAATATTAATGGACAGCAGGAACATAACTAATAGACTCATTTAGCACAATTCATCTTAATCACCATCCACTCCAGTAAATATTATAAACACAGTTTTTAAAGAGGGAATTTATTACCAACTCTTGGAAATTGAGGACAGCACTTTTTCCACAATTAAAGGATGTTTTGAAAACAGAATACTTTGGTTTTATAGCATAATACATTTCACAAATAAACATATATTTTTAAGAAAACAGAGAAATGTTTTAAACGGCCATTATATTATCATATTTCATACATCAAGTTCATTCCAGGAATAAGCCATATCGATTTGTCAAAATCGCATCGAACTACTATGAACAGTTTCCGATATACATATTCGCCAACAAACTTACACACACGATTATCAATCAGGAACTTTTTTTTTCTCCAACTGTATTGTTAGATAATCACCCATACTTCACCCTCAGTCGCACTTAAAAACAACAATAACATCGTCTGAAATAATATCTTCACAAGTCATTCAGTAATGAAGGTTTTATCTCCTAGAAGATAGGGGAAACAATTTACGCCTCCGTCGGTCCCGAGACAAAGACAACCGATTTAATTTCGTCGAAGCGGGGATTTGGAGATTTCGCCCTGAAGTGAAATTATTTTTCCGAAGACTTCTTGATCCGTTGCACACAAGTTTTAAGCCTTGCCTAGCGCACTGAAGCCGCTGCAGCGCTGCGCAGCGCTTTCTCGGTTTATTTATTCCCGGTCTTAAGCTTTAAAGCGTAGCGTGCTGGATTTATTCCTTTTGAGTAGAGATGTCATAATGTAAAAAGAAACTATTCAATAAATATCTGTGACAAACTATGTGTAGGTGAATGATTTATTAGTTAATTTAGTAAATTTTATATTTTTTTAACATTACAAATACGTGCATTATGTTTGATTTAGAAACAAGTTGTCCCCAGACATTGGATCATGGATGACACAATGTTCGAGTGTTATCGACATTTGTATACAAAAGAGTCCCTGGTTTTATTGAATTCAAAACAAATATGCGTGCAGTTTTTAAAATAAAACCTATTCAATACACCTAGACAATAAAACTGAATGATAAATGGAACATTATTTCCAATGCTATTCAGTGTTATAATGCAGATCCCTCTGTGGAGAAAAACTTCCTTCTTTTTTACTTTTCCTGAAACATTATGAAAGAAAGACCTGACATCATGTTTACCACAAAGATATTATTCGAATAAGTTTGAAGTAGGTACTTGTATGTACTATTATACCTACCTATGTCTATTTGTGTTCCGATAGCCTCGATAGCGTAGTGGTGCTACGCCACCAAGGTACGGTACGGTTACAAAGCTGAGGTCTCGGATTCGAGACCCGGGTCGGGAAAACTGAAATTGGACTTTTCTATTCATTAAAAGCCCGGAGTCATGAACTTGAGCCCGGTATGACGACGGGCTCGCCTATCACATCGTGGGACGGAAAAAGGTGTGAGTTTATGTATGTATGTATATTTGTGTTGTTCCATGGTAATTGGTGTTTGGTATATTTCAGGTGCCTACATCACTATAAGCAGTATAAATACTGGATAATACTGGGTAATAGTTGTTAATACAATAATTACAACGTCCATACACGACCAAATTTTTATTCCGCTTTCCCGTCCTACTTTAACATTGGGAAAATCATCGAATACCGATGGAGCAATACTTAAAAAAAACGTTTGAATTAAGGAATAGTGAAATATGTACAAAGTAATATTTGTATGAAGCCAGTAGCCATATACACTGATGTGTTTACAATGTGTAAATATTACATAGTCCGGTCATTTTAGACATAAAAATAGTGGTCAAATAACAAAAATTCCGACAGAGCCAAATTTTTGTGGACAGCTTGGGTTTACTATCAGAAAGAAATCTTCAAAAGTCCCCAACGATCCCATGTGTGCTAAGAAAGTTATTCGGGGTCAAAAGTCAAAATTTCAGTTTTTTGGATTTTTCTCGAAAATGGTAAGTTTTTTCGAAAAATAACCTTAGACCACATTTGTCGATCTAAAAATTATCTACAAAAAAGTTTCAGTCATTTTTTTTTCTAAGAGTCACCATTTCTGAGATATCGCGACTGCAAGAGTTATACATGATATGCACACATTTCCACGCGTTCTCTAGCGTGTACGAATTGCCGAGGTCAGTCTTGTTCAAATAATATAATAATAGCCCCTTATAAACCTAACTTCACGTCCGGCATGATCACCTGATGCCACGTAAGGGGCGGACATTGGCAGCTTATAGCTAAATACGTACCAATGACTAACGAAGCACTAGTAAAATAAAATCAAATATATGCGATGCGATTAAGAAGTAGAATTTTACCCCAGGCGGGTACCAGAGCTAATAGCGATGGAGAATCCCGCCCCGGGCCCTCGGGCTCGGGCTGCCCTTCGTACTCTGGGGAGGGCACCGTATCGCACCAGGCTGCCCAGTTTCAAACTGCTGCAGCTCAATATGACCCAACGAGGTCATGTTCTTCACCATCATCATCTTTATTCTCATCTATCCCATCTTCACCACCATCGTACTTAGACTCTTTTCATCATCATGCATCCTTAAGCCCATCATCATCACTAACCAATCATTCCCCTGAGGATGTTGTACTGGAGGCAAGCACTGCCAATAACCCTGTACCCACCGCAGGTGGAATTAAAACGCGCAAGAAATGGTCCGAAGAGATGAATATCTTTATCATGCGCACCTATTTTATTATCACCTCATTAGAAACTAATATTAAAAACTATTTAACACCTCTCTATAATAAATTCAATGAAAAATTCCCACACATGCAGGCAAGTAAACAACGATTAGGAGACCAACGTAGAGCCATAGTACAAAAACAATTACTTTCAAATGATACAATTAAGGAAATTAAATCGGAAGTAGAAGCTTATCTTAAAACTCACCCTGTAAATGATAGTCAAATGCAAATAAATTCAAATAATCAGAGACTGAAATGGACTAATGACATCAATGAGATTATTATAAAAAAATATTACCTAAAACAAACCTTGAAAATAATATAACAGCCTACCGTGAACAATTGCACCGAGAAGTAATCACATTATGTCCTAGCATATCACATGTATCCGCCCAGAGAGTAGCTGATCAGCGCAGAGCGATCATTAATAACAAGTACATATCAGTAGAAAGATTAGCACAAATAAAGGAAGAAATAAGGTTAGAATTAGTGAGAAACGAAGAATATGTTACTACCCCCAATGTAATAGTAGATAACACAGCGTGTCAACACGCTAACCTCTTAACTGGTGGTCACCCTATAGAAACGTCTGAAACAGAAAACTATCCTTTAAACGATACAGTAGGAACTGAAAACGAGTATGAAGCTTCATTACCTATAGATATACAAGCACAGATAGATGATAAATTTGCAGAAACGTTAGCTATGTTTAAAGACAGTAATCCTACCCAAAGAACCCTTATACCTAGACAAAAACCGACGAAAAAATTTGCAAGTATAGTTAATTATCTGAACTCATTTGTATTACCAAAATCAATGTCCGATGACACTGACTATGACACCCTACAGCTTATTCTTTACTCCGCGGCATTTACTGCAGCTAAAATGAACGGAACTAAATTTAATAATATAAATAGACCATCCAGGGACCAAATACCGAAGTGGCAGGAAAATTTACAAAGAAGAATAAATAACCTCAGAACCAACATAGCAAGACTGACAGAGTACATGAAAGGAAACCAGAGCCCACGATTAAAAAAGAAGGTAGATCAAATTATTATTAGATATAAAGTACATTCCCAGCACGAAAACCACAATTCAGATCTGTCTCATTTCTTGGATACACTAAAACAGAAGTTGAGTGTCCTAGCTAGTAGACTACGTAGATATAAGCAAACCACCCTCAGAAAAACTCAGAATAGACTTTTCACCAGTAACGAAAAAGTATTTTACAGGACATTATGTCAAAACAATATAAATAATATTCCTGTTCACAGTACTCCTACGGACATACCCAGTAAAGAAAGTCTGCAAGAGTACTGGTCTGGCATCTGGTCTAACCCCAAAACACATAAAGAAAGTCAATGGATTGAAGAGGATAAGGATAGATTTAAAAATGTACCTACCATGGAATTTGAACATATTAGCTTAGATATTTTACGACGCGTAATTAACAGAACACATAACTGGAAAGCCACTGGGTCAGACAAACTACATAACTACTGGTACAAGAAATTCACGAATTTACATGCACCATTATTAAAACATATTAATACTTTTATTCATACACCACACATTATGCCGCCTTATTTGACCGAAGGTATCACTTTTATGCTGCCCAAAGACCCGACAGATACTATTAACCCAGCAAAATACCGCCCTATAACTTGCCTCCAAACTTTTTATAAAATAATCACGTCTTGTATAAGTGAAGTAATATATAGCCACATAAATAATAATAACATCCTAGCTGAAGAACAAAAAGGTTGCCGGAAAAATAGTCAGGGCTGTAAAGAGCAGCTTATTATAGACGCTGTAGCGTGTGGCCAAGCTCACTCCAAAAATAGAAATATTTTTAGTATGTTCATAGACTATAAAAAAGCGTATGACTCCGTGCCGCATACCTGGTTAATATACATTTTGAGACACTATAACATTCATCCAACAATAGTATCATTTTTAGAAATCGTAATGAGGGGCTGGAAAACTAGCATAAAATTATACAGAAATAATCAATCAATAGAAACAGATTTTATAAATATTAAAAGAGGAATTTTTCAGGGAGATGCCTTAAGTCCCATCTGGTTTTGTCTGTCACTAAATCCTTTGTCAACTCTACTCAATAACACTAGTAAAGGGTTTAAGGTTAAATATGATAATACTCACTACACCCTTTCACACTTATTATATATGGACGACATAAAGCTGTTTGGTTCCTCTCTCGCAGAAATTCACACATTAGCAGACATCACACAAAAATTCTCCTCGGACATCCAGATGGAATTTGGCATTGATAAATGCAAAATTCTATCAGTTAGACGTGGCCAAATAGAACATAATAACTATATTTTCAATGATAACGCACAGATAGAACCTTTAGATATACTAGAGGGATATAAGTACCTGGGCTTTCAGCAGACGGCGCAGATACACCACAAGCAAATTAAAAATATCCTTAGGGAAAAATTTAGATCACGATTACACAAAATCTTAAACACACACTTAAATGCCCGAAACTCCGTTAAAGCTATAAATACATTTGCTATTCCCATCCTCACATACTCTTTTGGAATAATTAAGTGGTCCCAGACAGATATAAAAAATTTACAGAGAAATATCAATACCATTATGTCAAAATACCGTAAACATCACCCAAGAGCTTGTGTACAGCGACAGACGTTACCAAGAGCTGAAGGCGGGAGAGGAATAATCGACCTATCTAATCTCCACACAAAACAAATCCAATCACTTCGCAGTTTCTTCTTGACTAAATCACTAGCATCACCATTACACCGAGCGATAGCTTTAGCTGACCACAAATACACACCTCTTAACCTAACAGATCCAACCACGCAGATAAACCAGACCACTATTACCCAGAAACTTGATGCTTGGGCTCAAAAATCCCTTCATGGGAGACATCGCCTCGACTTAACAAATACGATTGTTGACAAAAACGCGTCAAACGCATGGCTTAAGCGAGGAGATTTGTTTCCCGAGACGGAGGGATTTATGATCGCCATACAAGACCAGACTATAGACACGAAAAACTACAGAAGATATATAATAAAAGACCCCACAGCACAAAATGATTTATGTCGCCACTGTCATAGTAGTCCCGAAACCATTCAACACATTACCGGAGCTTGTAAATCTATAACCCAGACTGATTATAAACATAGACACGACCAAGTAGCTGCAATAGTACACCAATACCTAGCATATAAATATGAATTAATTAGCAATAAAACAGCATATTATAAATATACACCCAAAATCATCTTAGAGTCAGACAATTATAAACTTTACTGGGACAGGACTATTATGACCGATAAGACAATCCACCATAATAGACCAGATATCACATTCCATGACAAAATAAATAAAGCAGTTTTCCTTATTGATGTGGCCATACCGAATAGTCATAATTTACAAACCGCATACACAGAAAAGATAGCAAAATATACTGATTTATCGATAGAGTTAAAGACTCAGTGGCGTGTAAATTCTGTTCGTACAGTCCCTATTATAGTGTCGACTACTGGCCTGATTCCTAAATACCTCCACAATAGCCTCAAAATGCTCCAAATACATCCATTGACTTATACTCTCATGCAAAAAGCTGTTATCCTTAACACCTGTCGTATAGTCCGAAAATTTCTGTCAATAGAAACTTAACATTTAATAACGTGTTCAGCTTTATAAATCTATCATTATTTACAATCAGTTTCGCTTTGGCCACAAGCCTGTGCAACTGGTTATTGCGCCAGAAATGGTAGAAAAACGTACATATATAAATAAATAATAATAATAATAAAATGTCTTATTATAACTTTCCTTAACCTAGATAACAAAAAAAATTATTTTTACTTATGCCAGAAGTGCTTAGGCTAAGATATAACATTAATGAGAAACGGCTGGTGCTTAAACTAGGACAGCCCTGTACAGTTGATTGAATACAATAGAGGAAGACTTATGTGATTTTGATGAAGAAACAGCTGATTCACCTTCATTTGAACAATTTTTGAACATCCAGGAAGAGGAAGAAGAAGAAATAGAAGAATACATGACTATTGAAGTAGACTTTGAAGAGTATGAATCAGACTAAAATATGAAAATAAATCAGAACTACACTTAAACTCAATAACCAATACAAAATCAAAATCAATATCAATATTCATTATGCATTATGCATTTAGAAAAGTATTTTCCCTGAAATTTACATCTTGACAATTCGTGGAGAAGGCCTACTGGGGAAACCACGTTAAAAAAATCGCGTCGAGTACACTACCTCACAGGAGGCGTGGAAATGTGTGCATATCATGTATAACTCTTGCAGTCGCGATATCTCAGAAATGGTGACTCTTAGAAAAAAAAATGTCTGAAACTTTATTGTAGAGAATATTTGGATCTACAAATTTGGTCTGAGGTTATTTTTCGAAAAAACTTACCATTTTCGAGAAAAATCCAAAAAACCTGAAATTTTGACTTTTGACCCCGAATAACTTTTTTAGCACACATGGGATCGATGGGGACTTTTGAAGATTTCTTTCTGATGGTGAACCCAAGCTGTCCACAAAAATTTGGCTCTGTCGGAATAATTGTTATTTCAAATGTCTAAAATGACCGGACTATACAGTGTGCTTTGGGATTAACCACTCAATGATACATCGAATAAGTAGTGCAAAGTTTACACAGACAACAAATCCAATACGAGTAGTATTTGAACTTCATGATTTATCGACGCCTGTACATAATAAAATCGAAGCTTGTTTACCTTGCAAACAAACAACACCGTACGAGGTACAATTTTATTGGCCAACCATAAATATCTACGTAACCACATGTTTATGCCGTATTAAAGTACCAGGCAAGCAGAATAGGCTAAGAGGCGTCAGTCGCGCGTCAGATCTGCGGATAAGCACGACAGAGAGTAATGGACCGGGCCCCGGCGGGACGGCGATAAATAAGGAAAAAAACGGACACACAAGCACCCACTATGTCGCCAAGATTACCGCCCCGTGCGTATTTGAATAAGAATTGCCAACAAAGACGTTGGCAAGGCTTTAGCTCCCATAGAGTTATGACGCCTTGGTACATCGATCCGATCTATTTTATGTACCGGTTGGTGATTAGCCAAGAAACAATATGAGACGGTTTTGTAGTATTTTGGATAGGTTAACCTAATTGTTACTTTCTTTGAGTAACAAGCGAGGGAATTACGGAAGTACTGATGATTTACGAATTAAATCTACTACACAAACACACACCGAGGGTCCCATAGCCTAAGCCTACAAACAAGGAACACAAATGCGGCGTATTTAAACTCTATAAGCCATTTGTAAGTGCACATACATAACTAGTGAGGCAGATGGGCCGCGGTTAGCGCGCAACTCGCAAGTTTGAACCGAGATGGAGTTATTAGCGGTGCGGTAATAGCGACGGCCACTCGAGTGCGCCACTCCGGGAGCAACTCGCGACGCCATGTTCGTAATGAGGTCTCCATGTGTTATATTTATAACTTAAGGATTTGACGGAACGAGCAGAATGCGCCCTTAAAGTTTCCACTGATTAGTGTGATGAAAATAACTAGCCTCAGTGCATTCTTTGTATTTTCAACTCTTCATGCATTGAACCATGCTTTAAATTGATGTGATTGGAGTAAACTGATGGTCCAGAGAATAGATAAAGAAATAAAGGAAACTGATAATAAATAATCAGGTAAAATGTGTTTTGGACCTCGCCAAATGACTCCCTAAGTTGTAGTGCCGTACATAAGACCAGCATATGGAAGGAGTCAAAACTCAAGTTAATGGGATAAATTTTCATAAGAATTGTTGTATATTGAGATTGTAGCTACTAATTATGGTCAAACCCCAAGTATTTCAAATTAATTCTAGTTGCTCTTAATTTATTTGAAAAAATATTTGAAGCTACGGGACGTATATCTACTATAGATGGCTTTGTTATTGATGTTGCGGTCGCCAAAAATATTTTCAATTTTGGACGTGTTCCAATCTATACACTTCCGGTGAAGAAAATAAACATTCAATCGCCAATCTCAGAAGGAAAAAAAAGATGAACTTAAAAGAAAATCTTAAATTGCCAAAACAAAACAATGGAGAGATGTTTTAAAGGAAATTTGAAAAAAGAGCAAATACATTTTTCTGGCTTCACAAACGTTGCCCCGGGGCTTCTATTACCGGGATGATTTCATTAATGCCTCTTGAAAAAATGACTCCTCAAACTCTGTTGTTTAAATAATTACCCGGGAGAGGCGCGCTTCAGACATTTTGCCTTTTTCTTGGGCGAAAATAAAGGAATCGGTTTTTAATAATATTCCAAATGGTAGAAATCTGTTTACCTGCCACTCAATGAGCGTTGAGGAGGGAACCGAGCCTCCTTCCCCTGTCAGACCCATTTTTATAACAATAAATACGATACTTTATTTATTTTTTTTTACTCAAAAAATCTCGATAGCGAGCTAGAATTGATTTTGAAATTGACGTACATAATTGGTTGATTTCCAACGGCGAGTAAGTTATGTGCGTACATTATCATAAGGTCTTCTTTTATTTTCTTTGATTCTTTGTGATTGAAAGTTAAAAAATATAGATATAACATCGCACAGAGACATCATGACACTAAATACTTTGCCCGTAAAATAAAACAAACAAAATATTTAATAACATTAATATTTTAAAACGCAAATGTTGTGAATAATAAAACGAGGAAGAACAATCGTGCTCGTGTGAAGCTTAAAAAATAACCAGAAAAGAATAACAATCTCTGAGTAGGACTCATTGCCAACCCGCACTAGGCCAGCGTGGTGGACTATATGGCCTAACCACTCTCAATCGTACTCTCGATTGTAGAGTAGGCCCGTGCCCTGCAGTGAGACGTATATGGGCTCATACAGTACAGTTTAATCTATTTTTCGATTAATTATCAGTATTAGAAATTTTAACAAATTTCAAATTTAATGACTACCATCAGCAAGCGCTATTAACTATTCAATTAATACTAAACTAAAAAGCGCCACAAACTTTTCGCATCGTTCCAAACAAACAAAAAATGCAGTTAAAAACCTTTATATTCCCTCACTCACCATAACTTCCCTAAAACAATTCCCGGGTTGAAATAACGAGCGGCGGGCGCCGGGGCGCCACGTCATTTTGAAATATGAGCTGTGTTTATAAATAAGGTGTTGCTAATAGGCGGCAGTTTCTCTTCATTTACAGTGAAATATCGGCAGTTCGGAAAAACGGGCCGCGTCAGGTGTTCGGGTAAACTTGATAAATTCCACGGTACAAATTACTGATGGGAGAGGTGAATTTGTTGCTTTTCTTTGGTAATGTACGCACTGGAGACTAATTTGTCAGGGCGAGTGTTTCATTTAGCTCGTAATTGTGGGCTACGATTGAGAAAAGGTCATAAGATAAATATTTGTTTGGTCTTAAGTTAAAAGGGTTTCGGCGTTTGTGCGTGTGAAATACATGTTTTTCAGTAGAAAATAATGTAGGGTTTATACAATGTCTTGGTCTGTATACCACAAAATATTTTACCTGTATTATCCTAAAATTTGTTTTACAACGTGTAGGACCTGTAGACTGATCTATTCATTTATTTTAAAATCCACAAATTATTCAGAGGGAATTTTAATTCAATCTACATAATTTTGAATAACACTTGAAGTGTGACTCGTCTGAAAAAGACGCGTAAAAGACATCGATTTTTTATTAATATCAATCTGTCATATGCAATCGACCACTGATATACAATAATTCGTGTAAAGCTTCTGAACATTGGCTACTCGACACCACTCATACAGCTGAGAGAATACCGAACAATATGGAAAGTCGGCGGGCAGTTCCGCGAATTCCAGACTGAAACTTGACTTGTACGAGTACATAGTACTCGTGTTTCGTGAGGCCCGGTGCGTGTACACGATGAAGTTCGATTATCGGCCGCCAGGGGAAGCCGATGTAAACCAGATATTGGGAAGTAAGTTTATCGCATTTGGTCTGAAGTTTTGTGGGGTTTGTTGTGGTTTTAAATTAGACTTAATTAAAAATAGTACTATGCAATTTGACAGTAAGTAATTAAGAACGGATGGGTTCCCAAAATAGTGCAAATTCATTTTTTTTGTTTTCGAGTAGACCGCTTTAGTCTCGTGGAATGAATTTGATTCATGTGATTGGACGTCCTACTTTATTACTATTTTTGTTTTAAATATATAATTTTGTGATCTAACCTAGCTTGTTATAAAATAATATTTGTTTTCTTATACTAGAAATAATTATTATCGTTATGGCAATATTGCAATATCATCAAAGTTTGCCGTCTATTGCAACATTTATTTGTTTATTTAGCATCCAATTTTATATTCATTGCAATCTATGATTTCGACAAATTATTTCAGTTTTATAAACATCGATATTAATTAAAACATAATATTCGTTCATAGTACTAGTTTATCTAGTCGGCTTGCGACAGAAAAGAGACAGTAGTTGTTTATGTCTATGGCAAGGTTACTCGTTATTGCTTTATATATAACACGTATTTTCGACGTACCTGCCAACAGGGGGCGTAGCTCAGATGGTAGAGCGCTCGCTTAGCATGCGAGAGGTACCGGGATCGATACCCGGCGCCTCCAAACTTTTTAATTTTATTTTATATAATTTATTTACTAGACTTTATTATCATATTTGAAATATTTATAATTATAGCTTAGAAATATTTAATTCTTCACTGTTATACAAGTTGTTTTTATCTCAGCGCTATTACACTATGAAGGTTCCTTGATCCATTAATTAAAAAATATATAATATATACAAACTAAAACATAACAATCGATTTGTACATCAAATCCATATGCGCTCGACATCCGGGTTTAATCAATCATAATAATGACAGACGCATCGCATATCAATATCGTATCGACAACGAAACGATCGCACGAGAGCTATCTGCCGATACTTTTGTTCAATTAAAACGTGCGCATCGACCGATACAAGTACGCAGCACGTCCAATTAGCCCGGGAAACTGTTTTAATTGGGCGACAAGAACTGTGGCTAAAGTGTTGATACTATCAGCCGGGGTAAAGGGATTATATTCATATTCCTGCGAACTGAATAACGAATTGAGGGACTTGTTAGCACTGTTAGATTGGTTTGTTTTCGTTTTAATAGGGCATTTCTATTATTATTTCGAAATATTGATGCTATAAGATCGAAGTGGCTAACTTTCAAAACCTATCCTAGCGATACTTATCTTCGGTTTAATTTATCCATTGCCGCCTATCTAAAGTTCACCGCTTATACTAGAAGGAATTGAAATGATACTAATAATATGCCTAGTTGTAACTAGGCATATTATTAGTTTTATAATGATGCGGCTTACAATATGATCGGCCTATTAGGTCAGTAGTTTTCTTGTTCTATGATTTTTTACTCAGAAAATTACTCATTTTATTTGTTTTATATAAATTAAGAGTATTGTGTGAATATTACTTACCGAACCCTTCCGTCCTGGGAAGCTGAAGAATACGTCTGGTCCGTTTCTGTGTGGCATCTGTCGCAGCACGTTCAGTAACTTGGCCGAGTGGCGCGGCTGAAACAACACGCAACATTTCATTTCCTCTCCAATTTCCTAAGATGTTTATAAAGCATAGATGCGTTGTCCGAGCTTTATAATGGCAAGACGTTTTGAAGGTAATTGCCCCACGTGCAATCAGTCACGCTTCAACCAGTGGCGCGGATACACGTTTCTCTGACTATTTGTATTCTCAAAACCAATTGCGGAAAAATTGATTAGACTGATTTAAAATAACGTACAAATTATTCTGAAACTGTGAAACAAAATAAATATTTTATTTAGTGCGCAAGTACACACAAATTTATTTTTTTATGAAACAAAATTATTGAATTCGCTCTCATGGCGACGTTTGACAACTCTCGCCACGTCATACCGTACTTGATGCTTGGTGCTACGTCACACGCGCTTTAACCAATAACAGTGCGGCACTTATTGTTACGTAACTAGCGATGTCTATTCATCGCGTTTCATCGCATCGCGCCATTTTTTTGTGCCATTATGTTAGTGTATGACGCGTCTATTTGTAAAACGTCATTGCCAATTTCAATTTCAAAAACACTTGAGTTAAAATCTGACGGAAGTTAAACTAAAAACAAAACCATAAGAAGCATCTCCGAGCGGAAACGCCTTTTATTCGCGTTAAAACAAAATGGAATACTTTAAATATGAATTAAAAGAAACGGTCGGTAAAAAGCCCAGCCTGTACCAGGAAAACATAAATACAGTGCGGCCATGCGGCTTCCGACGGCTAATTACCGCTTTCCCGCGTCAGCCTTTAAAACGATGCAAATTCGAAATGCATTCAGGCACCCACTAATTGCGCGTTCCAGTGGTGTCTTCCGCATTTGCTCGCATTGCACGTTCGCTTCCTTTTTGTTTATGTCATCCTAGTAGGATTAGATTTCAGTTTCTCTACTGTCGTGTTTGTTCATTAACACCTGGGCATTACTGGGTTACTTAATATCGTACACTTTGAACCAAGTTACATTCCCAAATTATATAACATAGCTAGATAAATATAGCTACATTTTTAGCGATATATCTTGGGATTATTGAACCATCGGATTTTAATTAACGTATACGGCAACAGGCGACTAATCACAACTTCGTAGATTTTAAACATTGTTTAGACAATCCCAGCGGATGTAGTTAAGAGTTTGCGCATTTTTACTTTGAAGTGGTTTTAAAATTTAATATTATCACAAGGTGAGGTGAGTAACAAAGCCGCGTTTGCGAAGAATATAACGACTAAAGTTATCAAAGGGGCGACGGTTTGTTTGAAGCGAAAGGACTCCGCGTCGCGGCATGTCGTGTATTCCCGAAATGTGAAACTCATATTAGAGGGCGCGTCGGCTTTCTTCTAATTCATTCTCACATTAATTATTATTCTTGTCATTTCTATGTACAAATCTTTGTGAACCGAAATGTTATTAGTATAAACTACTGTATTACGGGTTGTATCCATAATCGTTATTAATCAAAAGGTCAAGTTACTGCAACAGACACCTGGATGTGTTGGTAAAACACGATATTAAAACTCAAAAGTAATTTAATAACATAACATGCTTGGATAGACAAATAGGAACAAATTTAGACAAATTTAATCTAATATTATTCTTTTAAAGATAATGTTATATAACGAACCTTCGTTTTAGGCAGCATTTCTCTTCCTCTGTGATTTAAACCCCGGATTTTGAACTAACATGGCGATTAGTAATAACATATCCTTACCCATTTCCCGTTGACAGCCTTCATGGCGTTGAACAGCTGTTTGAGCTCCTTGACGGTGACGCTGTAGCTCGCCAGCACACCCAGCATCTCGATCAGCAGGTCTGCAACAATCATAACGGATTATTATAACTAGCTAGTCTAACTTTTGATGGCCGTTGGGGCCGAAAGGTACTAGAGTTGAGGCCACGTGCAGGCAAACGAAATGTCGGACGTCCTGATTAAGGTTGCTGGAAGTCGCTGGATGCGGGCCGCTTCCAACAGGTGGGTAACTTCATTATACTATTGCAAGCAGTCCACTGTCTAAATTATAAAATACATTCTAAGTGCCCAAGCACAAGTGTACAAGGATCTATGAATCAGGGGATCATTTGAGCTGGCAATTCACTTTTAGTAAGTTAATAAAAAAAACATTGTTTATGTATTTAGTAAAATGTATTGGAAAGAATTAAAAGCTATCTCTGTAACCTAAAATTTAAATAAGACTTAGTATTATTAGTATTATTTTTCAATAGGATATTTAATTCCATAATTTTATTAAGAAAAAGTATCCATATGCAAAATCTAACGAACAAAGAATTTTGCAAATCCATTCAGAATCAACAAAGTTAGAAACGTTTTAAATCTTGTAAGGGGAGTAAAACAAAAGGGACGCAAAACAAAAGTAGTGATGTCAAAATATCGATCATAGTCAAATACCATATTCTGTGTTCCATCAAATGTATCATAAACTGTTTATTAAATTAACATAAAATTTCAACAAAATCACAAATCTTTTATATGTAAAAGACGACTCAATCGTACAATTACACCTGAAAGATTTGAATAAACCAGCGTTGCCAGACGATTTTGGCGGGACGTCGCGATTTTTTAATAAAAATTAAATGTCCCGCGCGGGACAGGCTCAGTCCCGCTTTTCGAGGATAACTCGACTGTGCGTGCAGCGTGCTGAGGTTGCGCGGGTGGGTGGCACAGACAAGTATAGACCGGCCGTCCGCCCGGCGTGTAATGAATAAAAATAAGCGAAAAAGGAAACTTTAAAAGAAGTTAAATCTTCACAGAAGTATTATAATTAAATGAGTAATTCTTGTAATTAATAATTATTTATAAGATTTACTTATTTAATTATAATTATTATTCTCTTATTGTAAGTTGCAATTTGTAACACTCGCTCCTCAGTCTATTGTTTGAAACGCCATATTCTTCTAATGAATAGTAAATGAATCGAACCCGGGAACTCTTGCGTGGTAATCCGGCATGATAACCCTACGACCACGGAGGCAGTTATATTATTATTATATAAGATTCAACTGTTTAACGATAAGGTAAATCTGATTGAAAATATCATATTTTTATTAAAATACATTTTCTATGGCTATTCTGGCTATCTACTGTCATGTAAACGTAATTTAGACTAAAATAAAAAGATAAATTTTTAAAAACTTAGATTATATACGTTTTTTTACTATGTCCCGCTTTCAACGAAAGAATCCCGTTTTTTTCACTCAAATAGTTCCAAAATCCCGACTTGGCAAAAAAAAAAATCGGGCAACGCTGGAATAAACATACCACATGGTTGACTTTAAGGATAATGTTCACTGCAGTTTTAAAACTAAATTAACCATTTAATATAACGTTTGTACGTAACACGAGTTTAAACTCTGTTCAATAGCATTAGCTCAAGTGCTAGCTTGGCTCTCAGACTAACATACGAAATATCCTTGCATGGGTCATTGACCCACAGGACATTGGATCCCTTAAAAGCTCAGATACACAAGCTTCTGTCTGGGAATACTAGAATAAGCTTAATGCGCGGTTGTGCTTGTGCAATGAAAATGGATTTTTGTTGAATTTTTAAACCTTTAGAATTCTAAATGTTTTATATTTTACTTATGCTGTATATACAAATTTTAATGCAAATTGTCCAAATTTATTTTCAAAGTCACTTTGTAAATTTAAACGTGTCTGACGTAGAATCAGTTAAAGTTTATTATATTATGCATAAAACATAACCTAACTTAAAATAAGAACTTTTGACCACTGAATTTTGTGCCTAGCATTATAGCTGCCTTGTTTATAGTCGAAAGTATACCGTAATTTTTTGTGGTTGGCGATGCACTTAGTTTTAGTACTATGTAATAATTTTGTACATACTTATACCCCGTGGGAATCGAATTGTTTGTACAAACAATGTTATTTGATTGCAATTGTGTTTAAAGTTACCCTAATTGTTGCGGACCGATTAGCAGCGCACACATTCAGTAAAATTTAATGGCAACATTGGCGCTGTTGATTCAATCGAATGTCAGCAAACCTGACATTGGCCAAGTGATGCGTCAATACTCGCTGTATTTATTATTCATATTTTCTTCCGTGTTACTATTGCTATGCGAATAGATGAAATTACACCAATTGCCCGAATTTGAACGCCTTAGTTTCGAAACGCTAATGTGATATCTATCTCGTAATATTATATATCGTAATATGAATGGAAGAGATTGCCTAGTGCAATAAGGCCGCCGATTGTACTTATTTTAAATATTGTTTTAATTTCTGTTACTTTATTTTTCTGGTGTACAATAAAGTTAATAAATAAATATAAATAAATAAATGAATGATTATCCTGATGACCACATTCCATGTTTTACATTATGGCCACAAACATTTGCATATATTAACTAATAGGATAGTAAAAAAGCAGAGGGAACATAATTCTGTGAACATAAGCCACTAACACTCACATTAGGTGCTATAACCGTTTCAATTTACATTGACATTTGATCAACGCGTCAGGATCGCGATTATTAATTCCCCTGCATTAACAATGCAGCCTGTTCGGTAAAGCAACGCGATCCCGTGACGTCATCGCAGGATCGTGTGACCCAATCACTAATTAACGTCAAACTAATAACCGGACGTCGACGGGCAGTCATGATGCCCTGGTTTATAGCATCCTATTCATTAATTTGACTTTGTTTTGACAATTTTATAGTCGCTAGGTATTTTCAGCTATCATTGAAATCGGTGACACCCCTAACAACGGGTAGACCTGACGAAACCAACCTCAGGCAGTTAAACCTTTAGGTCGGTATAGTCAGGTCATGAACGTAAACGAAAATGGTAATGGTAAACGTCAACACGTCATATATTATGTCATTTTGCTTTCCGTGATGTAAATAATTCTTCCCGTCGCGTTATATACTGTTCTACCCAGTCTCATTCTGTCCAATGACAAAAAGTAAGTTATTCGAATTTGTAACTGTAGCAAATACGTATATTTGAATTCCTGATTCTTCCCGCGGGAACACCACATTTTTTCGGGATGAAAAGAAGCCTATGTATTTTAATACAGGATGTCAGCTATCCCTACATCAAATTTTATCAAATCGTTCTAGCTGTTTTTGCGTGAAAGAGGAAAAAACATACATCTATACTCACAAACTTAAGCGTTTATAATATTAGAAAGGATAACACGAAAAGATACAACAGGTCATAAAACTGAGAATCATACTGGTAAGTCATCATCGTTAAGTAGTTTGAGTAAAGGGGTTGATTTTATATGCGGTAAGAGGGTGCTTTGGCTTAAGTATATTCCACAGGTTTATGACTCGGGAATACTTGATGTTGCGTGATGGAACATATAATGAACACATCGTGAAAGACTACATTTAAGATTTAATTCATCATACATACGAGCCAAAATTTCGTCGTTTTGATGCCTTCTAAAAACTTTACATCTAAAAAACAAGAAGATATTTTATTTGTACTCCGCCTAAAAAGATCTACTACCCCTTTTCTTCCCTTTCTATTTCTAATTAACTTTTAACACAATTTAAGACTTTAGCAACAAAATAAAATGAGCCGTAATTAATTTACTTAAAAGTCTATCCTAAGATCTCAGATTACAAATTTTGATAAGAAATTGAATACAGTGGGTATTCAATTTCTTTGCTCAACTTTTAAGTATGCTTAGTACCAATTCAATTTCGCGTAAATCAATATCTAATCACTATTCAGAGGTTTTAGTGTGATTGAAACGGCTATCTTATAATCGATGGTTAATTAAAATCGGTCCGATGATTGAGTGTCAACAAGTCGGCGCGGTGTCGGCGCGTTGTCGGCGCGGTGTCGGCCACTCGGGACTCATGGCAATTGATTTATAATGTTCACTGTGACGGGATATCGGCGATAGGCGCACTCTATAATGGATTGATGTCATCGCGTCTCTGTGGTGCATTTAGAATTTATGATAGGTGTGTTTTGAATCAATCGTCGTAAAATATTTCTCTATTTATTTCATTTTTTATTTTACGAACGCGTATAAATAAAATTGAATGGAGGCGTCTGAAAATGGACGGGGAAAGGGAAGGAAAAAATGTGTAAAACTTGTCGTTTATTTCGCTATTCCTAAATCAAATGTTGCTATCCTCCTAAACCGAGTAAAAGTAGAAACTAACCCAACAAATTCAACGAAACACAAACAAACAGCATTCCGGCTCCAAAACTTAAAATCAAAATTCACAAACGTAAACCGCGTCCAGCCGTTCCCACATAACAGAGTACCAGGATAACATGAAGCAAAAGCGGACACAGTCCGTTCGCGACTACATGTGATATCCGGACAATTGTTGCGGTGGCAACTCCGTCCGAAACCGTTTTACGGCGGTCGCAAACTTGCGCCTCCGTTGAATACATTCGAATGCGAATGCACTGCAGTGCGGCCGTGTTGGCTTTCCACTGTTGTAGAAAAAAGGCATAACCAAAGTGTATTGTGGAATCGGGGCGTGTACTCGACAGCGCTGCGTGCTCGCTTGCCAGTTGTTTTGCTGCGATAGCATTTCAGCGGTTACATTTAAAACGGACAGGGAAAAATACTGTTTGTTTTGTTTTAAAAGTCGTCTAAAAAGTAGCATTTTGAATTGGGAATTTCGGTTTAATCAGTAGGATTACCATATAAAATTCATGTGTTTTTTTAATCCGACCATCTCTGAAGTCTTACATAAAAGCGAGACATCATTAGATTCCAAGGTAAGCATACAATGACTCACGCAATTATTTAAACATCATATTGCCGCAAGGGATGTCTAAACAGAACCAATATTTCCAATAAAACCAATTATTTAAGCAAACAAACTAATATACCTTCCATTTAAACTGTAACCTAAATTACCATCAACAAACAATAACAAATACACAGCGGAATTGAGTTTAATACCTCAAAATTTATATTGAGTGCATTCAGGGCGTAATATGTCAGGGCGGTGCAAATTAAACCCGGTTACTACGGTGACTGTACCGACCGCACCGACGCCGTATCAAAGCTTTAATTACTACAAAATTATTATAATTACGTCCGCATATTTGCAGACGCCTGTTCTGCTGAAGTAACATTGTATTTGTTACTAATTAATAATTAAATCGCGTTCGAGTTGGTTATATAAATAGATTTCGGCGAACGTTGTTGAGGTTACGTAATATATTACATTAAGGGAATACTTTTAGTCAAAAATTGAGAAGTGAGAAGTAGGAAAATTGACATACAACTGAATCTATTTTAGACAAACAACAATTCTACCATCGTGGGACGGAAAACACAAGACAAAATTTGGGTGTCCTGATCCTACACATCTGCCTACCCCTTCGAGGAAAAAAGCGTGAGTTTATGTATGTAATGACTCTATCGTGTTAAAATGTATTAAGCGAACAACGATATACCTATATGTTACGGGCGAATATAAAACTATAATTATATTAAACCGTAACTTCAAATAAAAGTCAACAAAATTAACATTATTGACGCTCCCAACAATTATTGCGTACCTAAAATACCAGGAGGGCATAAACATTTGTAGCTCTCATTTAGCACTAAATCAGCAAAGCCTACGCACGGCGGCGCTGTGTTTCATTCCAGTTAGTAATGTGATTGGATTAATCGCAATTATCGACGGTATAACATGATATTGATACATGATTATTTTACCGATACACTTTATTTATCTTAATAAGATTACAGCGATTAAGACTTAATAGGCAAACACAAGTGCTATCAGTAGCCGCCAGGCATTTTATGAGGCATTACAGATACCTATTCTTATCGGTAAACAAACATTTAAAATACAATTAATCTTCAAGCGCCGTAACACAGATATCCAGTTTTAAACCCAATTTTATCAATTAAATTACTGAAGCACCATCTGAGAATAGTAAATACTGTAATCTGTAAGATAAAACTTATTTCAAAATACTATATATAAAATTAAAGTAGCGGTAAGCAGACTTAACTGAATAATATTCTTAAAGAATTACAAACTAAAGCCACATGAAAAAAAGAACAGTAAAGTGTTTACGCGGAAAGTCCGGCTGTCACCTAATGGCCGGTGCATTGTTCTCCGGATTAGCCGGAGAGCTGCGCCGCCGGAGCTAATCCGGCCGATCCGGCGTAATGCCGCCGCAGTCCGGGATTGCAGCGGGCCCCGCGGTAATGCGACCATATTAAAATACCAAACCCCATTAAGGCGAGACACATTAACGCCACTCTCTTGCTCTCCACACGTTATATTTTAGCAGCTTAAGGGGATTATTCTTATTCTTATAATGTGTGATTAATGGCGCTTGAAGTTAAAATGACATTTTAAAATTAGTCAGGTTACATTCTGACTACGTTACCTCTTAGCTATAGTTATAGCGACGAGCAGGGCAGTACCACTGACTAATAAAGAACCGATGAATCTCATTGGCTCCGTTGACGCTTTCGTTAGGCGAACAAATTGTCGCAGGCCTAATCACCTTCTCTTGGATTTTGAGAAATACGCCCAAATGTCCATCCAAATTTGCCCATAGAATGTTTCGGCTTCATCGGTCAAACTGAATTTAAAAGTCGGTCGAAAAGTAAGACACATCCGATAGCTAAAATAGGTTTATGAATAGGACTGATAGACTGGAAATATTTTACTGAATACTTAATTTTTTACAAATATACCACGAACAACACAGTATGTGTATGCTATTCAAGAGACTATATGGTCTAAACACTCTCAATCGTATTCTCGATTGTAGAGTAGGCCCGTGCCCTGCAGTGGGACGTATATGGGCCGATATAGATTCGAGAGGGGTCTTCATCCCGCAGTCAGACAACTATAAAGTAATACGTGTGCTGTTTGTTCGCCACTCCGCCGTATTGACTCAAAAATATTGATTTCGATGAAACGGAAATGAGTTTTTACCCGGTCCGATACGTTGCGATGCCTTCCTGTCGAAATCGAGTCTAAAGTTGATATTAAAAAATAGGAAATGTCGATGAAATGAATACTGTCAGATTTAATTAGCAGAATACGTAACTTTCATTAAATTCAGTGTGCGTGGTGGCCTGTTGGTAAACGGACCAGATGCGGCTGCCAACATGTTCACGGTGGTCGCGGGTTCAAATCCCAGGGCACACCTCTGACTTTTCGGAGTCATGTGTGTATTGATAGTCAATCACCACGCACTAAAACGGTGAAGGAAAACATCGTGAGGAAACCTGCATACCATAGCGATTTATAAGAATTTCTATGGTATGTAAGTCCGCCAACCCGCACTAGGTCAGCGTGGTGGACTATATGGCCTAACCACTCTCAATCGTACTCTCGATTGTAGAGTAGGCCCTTGCCCTGCAGTGAGACGTATATGGGCTGATACAGATACAGATTAAATTCACTCTATTGAATTAAATATTTCAATAATAAATGAGTAAATACTTTATTACATTGTCAATTCATGTGTGAACATCCTTGCGGCAGGCCTATTTTCAGCAGTGCACTCCCTATAGCCGAAGACAGGGAGAGAGAGAGATGTACATTCATTAAATATATTTAACATTCCACCAATAAACAAATGATTAAAATCAAATAACAGGGCAAAGCTACTTAGCTTTTAAACGCAATCTGTTGAGTTATAGTCAACGGTGATATTTTAGCAAAATATGAAAACTAAATTGAGATTTACGTAAAGCAACGAAATTCAGACGACTGTCGTCTCCCAACTTACAAATTTAAAACATCGTACAATATTCACGAAACTAAATAATAGGAATCCAGCGCTCTTTAAAGAAATGCGAATTCAGCGCGTATTCCATTTGAATGATTCTCAAAAGTTGTTATTAAATAGACCAATGTATCGTAATCTTTAATATTTGACATGAAACGTAAATTATAATTAGATGACTTTGATATTTGAATACAAGATTTATGCGTACTGAGTGATTTTTAAATAAGTTTAAGAAGTTATCGAAATATGACACGGCAAAAGTTTACAAAATGATCTTAAAGTGATTTTAGATTCGTTTTAAACAAAAAAGCTATACAGCTAAGTTTACATTAAATTTATTTTTCATAAAATCCCTAGCGTGGAGTGAACGGTAGTGACAAGATGTAGATAACAGGTTCGAATCCAATGAGCAAAACACCTCTGAGTATTATTTCAATATTACAATTGTATTAGAATTTAATTATATTATCGGTCATTTTAATGGGGAGGAAAAACATGTAGGCATGTTATAAAATAAATATCATAAAGCTATTGAGTAACTGACTCCCAATTTAGCTGATATTTATTTGTTGATATTGAATTTTGTAGGTGCAATTCAATTCTATTTATTCATGCCCTGTATGTTCTATATACTGTGAGTTATATATTTAGATTTCATGTATACCAACGTTTGAATCTGTTTTACATGGCCAGTCTAACCGCCGAACTCCATTCGATCTAAACCGTGGTTAATCACAATACTCGCGAGAAAACCACCAATCCAATACATCCAACTATTCAGATGAAACCGATGCTATTCTCCTATTCCAACTGTATAAATGCGATGAAAATGTATTGATTGGATTTCAATGTCTTTTTTATAAATTATTCCTAATACATTTATTCAGGATTTATTCAGCACCATCACCATTATTAAAATCAGATAAAGAAAAAATATTTTTTAATTTGAATGCACTAGTTGTTGTGTTAATATTTTTATTATTTTTTCTTTGCTTTCATTTTTTTGGTTTGTTTAATTTTAGATTCATTTTTCTTGATGTTTTATTAATTGTTTTTGCAGTAGGTAGTTAATTATTATTTAATTTCGCTTCTATTTTTTTTTTTTCTGTGAGTCTGTAACAAATAAATCGGTTTTCTTTCTTTATTTGACAACGGTTACCTTTAGGAGCCATTGCGTTTGCATACCGATAATTACTTTACAGGAGGGACTATCACAATTCTTTATTTACACTAAGAGTTGTCCGCTGTAGTCATCAATGTATATAGTAAATACAACGAGAAAAAGTAACAGACACCACCAAGTAACAAATTAATCTTGACATAACCCACAAAAGCAATAACCACAGACACCTGCCAGCAATTATATTAATAAAAGTCATTTGTGTATACAGCAGTTGTCAGTTGTCAGTTGCAGTGGTCACGCGCGGCCGGCCTCGGTCCACCACCCCTCCACCCCCCTTTGTCATCTCCTCATCCCCTCGCAACCCCAGGCCGGCACAATGAAGCACTAATGAACTTGATTAATTTGTTGACCCTCGACGCGGCATATCATGCGCAAAACCACATTATGAATACGGTTTATGTTTCCAATTTTGAAATTGGGATTATTTTCGTGATTTTTTGCGAACGTCTCTACACGTTTAATGTGGACTTCGGACGCTGGCATTCAACAAAAAATCATAATAGTCTTATATAAGAATACATAGCTCAGAATTAAATAAATAATCAATATAATCTTATACGAGAGTAACTGAAAAAAGTTTGGAGGCGCCGGGTATCGATCCCGGTACCTCTCGCATGCTAAGCGAGCGCTCTACCATCTGAGCTACGCCCCCTGATACGTGTTTGACGAAAGGAACAATTACAATAAAATTATATGCAGCACTAGCATTGCATAATATGACTGACTTATAAGTCACGTAATAGTCACACTATCTGATGTAGGCACCATTCTAAGACCGTAAATGCGAGTAACTAAAGACAAATTCGAGGTGGTAGAGCGTAGTTTTAGACAATTTAGACGCATAAGGAATAGGTTTTTGGTGGTATATCTCTCTTATGGGATAGGCCGCCTGGGTAGGTACCACCGCAATGTCTATTTCTCCCGCCAGAGAGCAATGTAAAGGCACCGTTGTATTTCGGTTTGAAGGACATTGTGGCCAGATTAACTACTGAACATATTGAAACTCAACATCTTATGTCTCAGGATGGCTAGCGCAGTCGCATACCAGGCATTGTTTTGTTATTTAAGTTATTGTTTGGTTTTGCCACTGTTCACGAGCGGTCGTATCGCTTACTATCAGGCGAACGAAATGCTCGTCTCGCCATACATTGCAGTATAAAAAAAAAACTTTTTGTACCGAGGTAAAACCACTGTCTTATTTCTCTCACTTTTTCAGTCTTGACTTTTGGTCTCTGTACAAAAAAATAACACAGTCTTATAATACATACGACAGCGGTTTAAGTCTACAAGAATGTCGAAAATTCTTATTAGAAAAAATATTTCTAAAAAGAAACATTGGAGGCGCCGGGTATCGATCCCGGTACCTCTCGCATGCTAAGCGAGCGCTCTACCATCTGAGCTACGCCCCCGGTTATGATAGTTGATAAAAAAGGCGCATGTATTTGGTTGGTAACATTTACGAATGCCATATTCAAAGTACAACAAGTATATTGAGCGACATTAGTACGCAATGAGTGTACTAGGTCAAGCCTTTCACTTAAGCTGGCTACTGTACGCAAATACGTTGTTGTCGAAATAATTTGAGGGTAGGTAGGTTCATAATAGCGCTATCTGTCAGTGCAACGAAAAACTTCTTGACAATATCTTTAGATAATTATAAATAAAAAAGACTATAAAATAAGTATTCCATTCCTTATCCCTTCTATTTTTAATTTTCTCAACATTTTTCCTTGACTGTCTTTTCTGAAATTAATATACTTTTGTCTGTAAAAATGGTTAATTTTAAGTAAAACATCAAATATTCGGTATATCAAGAATGCCCAAGAGTATCATAAATATTGTTTATGATACAAAAGAAGGATATAAATTTTTAGCATACGAATAAAAACATTCCGTTGCTTTGTAAACAGTTTCTTTTGAACTTACCGTAGCAATTATATCACAATACGTTCATTTAAAATTACCGTATCTTTGAATATTTTCTCTTTATTCAAGAACAATGACTTAATTAATTTGCAATGTGTAAACAGCTGTAATTTTGTATGAGCTAAAATAATAATAATGTTGAAAGAATAGACAGATGCAAGCTACGATGAAATTAAAGGGATATCTTGTTGAAATAATAAGTGTTAAAAAATTTGGAGGCGCCGGGTATCGATCCCGGTACCTCTCGCATGCTAAGCGAGCGCTCTACCATCTGAGCTACGCCCCCTGATACGAGGCTGATGAAATAAATAGTTACATTCGATTACGTTTCACAATAAGACATTGTCGAAATGTCACGTAACAATCAGATCAGCTGATAATGATCATTTACACACAGCGCAGCGAACAAAAGACAGTTAATTGCCATCTTTTTGTTTTATTATTACGTAAATTCTCCTGAAATGTTGAACACAAGCAATTAGTCTGATTATCCACCTATTGGATACAAAGATATGCTTAGGGGCTGATTTCAATATAGCCCTGCAAGCAACATTTTTTTATTGCTATTAATGGCGAGACGAGCTCGTCGTTCATCTGGTGGTAAGCGATACGAACGCTCATTAACAGTAGAAAAACCAAACAACACCTTGAATTACAAAGAAATGCTTGGCATTCCACTGCGCTCGCCATCTTGAGACATAAAATATTAAGTCTCAAAATGTACAGTAGTTACTCTGGCTACAATATCTTTCAAACCGAAAGACAACAGAGCTTTTACACTGTTGTTTGGCAGTAGAAATAGACATTGCAGTGGTATCCAACCAGGTGGCCGTCTCATCTCATATGAGAGACCTACCAAACATGACGTTTTAGTTATAAATGCCAGTTGTTTGTTATAGTCTTCGGAAGGCAAAAGCGGCTTACATGGTGGAAACTGATAACTACAAGTTAATGAGAACACTCACTATCTGCAGTGATTCGTCGAAGCAGTATACATCTTTGATGATAGAGGAAAAATAAGTGAATAGGCTTGGGGTGTTCGAATTTTAAGCAATCTCACTAATCAACATCGAAAACAAAATCTGAATTGGATTTTAACATCAGAAAATGAGACATGTAGTGGAATAGGCCCGATTAAAACAACTCAATTCCATTTTATAGGCACAAGAACAACTTAGTAAAAGAACAACCGATAATTCAATCGATCAAATGATTGTATTATTAAATAAATCCGTAGTGACAAAAAAGTAGATCCACTAGTCTTGATGATATTATATTACAAGAATTATAAAAAGAACGACTAAAACTTCTTCTTCTATTAAGTCAATATATTGGACATTACAAAAATATATACTGGAGGCGCCGGGTATCGATCCCGGTACCTCTCGCATGCTAAGCGAGCGCTCTACCATCTGAGCTACGCCCCCGGTTGAAAAGGTTAACGAAAAGAACAATTACAATCATTGCAGCACTGACCTTACACAATATGACTCGGTAACATGTCACGTAATAATCGTACAACCTGATACATAATGTTAAACTACATTTTGACCGTCAATGAGAGCAACTTTTAACATTGTTTGATAGAAACACATCTGACAGAAGCACATAACTGTCAAGGTATGCCACCTTTTTTTTATTGGATTGGTCTGGCAATCAAGGAAGCAGGTCGGCTGATGGTAAGTGATCTGTGCCGCCCATGAACATCTATAACACTTGGATCATGGATGTGTTGCCGGACCATGAAATCCAGAGGGGACCGGGAAAAAAAAGGAGGGGTAGAGGGAAGGGGTATTGGGTATCCGGCAATTACACTCACTAAACGAAACGCGACAGCCACTGTCGCCTCACGTCAATCTCCTGTGAGACATTAGTACCACCCCGGATGGGCCTGCTGATTGATGCCGAGTTACTTCTGACACCTGCGTGGCTCTTCCACTTATAAAACCAACCAATTATACCGGTGGTCAATTGAGGAGACACGATACGAATAGACCGGGTAGAGCAGTAGGAAACCGCAGTCTTGCAGACAAACGTGTTAGACCTTTCGACCCATTACAATAAAACAACACAATCTTATAAGAGTACATACGATAGCGGTTTACTCAACAAGAATGCAAAATTCTTATTAGAAAAAATAGTTCTAAAAAGACAATCTGGAGGCGCCGGGTATCGATCCCGGTACCTCTCGCATGCTTAGCGAGCGCTCTACCATCTGAGCTACGCCCCCTGTTGAGAAAGTTGTCAAAATTAACTACCACATTACGTATACGATCAACACAGCAAAGACAGTAAAATCCTTTCACTATTGTATCTAACGGGCCTACTTAACAATCGTAATAACAATAAATTACACTCGATACGTAATAAAGCAGTGTAATAAATATGTTATACTTTATCGATGATGGCGATTGTAATGATATCAATTGAGATATTTTAATTAAGTGATTGTCATTGAGATACGAGTATAAAAAGCAACACCTTATAATATACCTAGGTATAATAATAGTTTTATTATTGATTTCGGGACTTTCTTTCAAATGAGTGGGGTTTAGATCTCAGTTCATCTTTTTGGCTTAATGTAGAACAGGGAATTCACATGTCTTTGAAATTTTTTATAAAACTTCCTCATGCAATGGTGGTTCCTCGTCGTCACCAAGAGATCAGTCTACACTGGGTACACCGAGCTGGAAGGCCAGTAGCAATGGCATACACATTTCGGTCTAGCCACCTTCACGATGAATACCTGAACAAATTTTCTAACTTAAGGAAAAAAAAACTTTCCAAATAATTGGGACGGCAATGACAGTTTTTCTAATTAAAGTGAAGCGTTATGGTGGTTCCCCTTCATCTTACTAATATTATAAAGTGGAAAAAATTGTTTATTTGTTTGCATTGAATAGGCTCTGAAACTACTGGACCGATTTGAAAAATTATTTCACCAGTAGAATGCTACATATTCCCCGATGAACATAAGCTATACAATTTTTTGAAAAAAATGTAAATGCACCCGGACGGAGACAGGTCGGGCCGCTAGTTTATTATACAAATACACATCTACACAAGAGCCAATCTAATTGAATGATCAAGTATATCAGTATTAAGATGCAATTACGATTCTGTGTCTATCAGGGAGATTAATATAATCTATTGCCATGGCCGATGGTATTAGCGATGGTTAAGTTACTCCATACATCCAGATTGCAGTTTTAAAGGCCGCTACACACGCTGCTTACATTTCTGGTTTATATTTTTAGTATTCATCAAAATATAGGATTCTTGGAAGAAGAAGACGAGCAAGACTTTTTCACAAGAAAAATCTTGAAATATAGATATAAATTGCGTGGTTGATCGTAGTTCAACGCCTCTCGATCGCAAAGAACTTAAATGGCCCTGATGCTTGAAAGACATTAGAAGCCAGAGGTAAGGCAATTTAATTTCATGGTTAATATAATAAATAATGTTGTATTAATCCGGCCTCTTTGCCCAGTTCCCCATTTATATACCTTGCACCGTTAATGGACATTATAACCCGGTGTCGTAACTCGAATGGCGCACTTAAGTTGGTCACCTCGCCTCAAGGCATTAAAGAGAAATTAAATCTCAGATATTACTGTTTATTTCATCAAGCACACCAATGGGGGGCGTAGCTCAGATGGTAGAGCGCTCGCTTAGCATGCGAGAGGTACCGGGATCGATACCCGGCGCCTCCAACTTTTTAACTATTTTTATTGACTGAGATAACTCCTTAAATTTGAATTATTTTAATACTTGTCAATTATAAACATTAATAGCATATTTCTATTGTTTATTGTAAGAATTCTTTTAAAATTTAACTTCATTGGAGAGTAGTGTGGTCAGCAAACGTTGCGTGAAATGAATTAACAAATCATAACGCATTTATATAGAACGTCGGCTTAAAAATATCAAGATCCTAATCACACAAGTAAATTGTATAAGTAATATTCATTAACATAATCATGCTTATATCTCCGAAAGGGTAGGCAGAGGTGTCACTACTATCACCCACTATTTGCACAGTCAATTTCCACACCAAAAACAAAACTTGCTGAAAATGTGGCTGATAAATAGCCAAAATCCATAAATAAACGTAATTGGATTCGAGAAATTACGTAATTACCTAGTATCTTTACAATGCCTAAAGCCTAAACGAAGTCTATTACAGATTTGTTTTAATACTACTATCCTCTAGCGCTCTCTTATATCACATTCATACCCTCGTTTATCTCCCAGTTAAATAACAAGCACTAGAGCCACGCCGGCATAAAAATCATCATACACAGCAACGTACTAATGCACGTCGCAAGCATCGGATCATTGTGATGCGCGCTACGTGACGCTCGCAGAGTGTCGCATTGTGCGCCGTCGGCACAAATGTATCGCGATGTAATTGCTTTTACACACGAACAAAGGGGAATCTTTCGCTATGTGCGGCAAATTGCGCAGACCTTGACTATTGTGTATTGCTTTTGTACAATTTTAAATGATTTTCATGTAGCTGGGATTTTTATTGGGCATGGGATTATGATATAGGCCGCTTACAACAGGGCGTTGTGGAGAGAGATCCTTTGCTCAGGAACTTTCTGTGACTGAAGAGTAAGATACGATTATGACCACACCATATTGCATTTAGAGACAGAAATATGTACAATTGTGGGTAGTAGGTACTAGTGGCACCTCTACCCCTTCGAGGGTATAGGCGTGATTTTATCCATATGTACGCAACTCTAAAATTACTCCAGTATCATGAGTACGTTTTACAATAAAGTAGACACGCGCAGTATTCAAAAATATAATTTTGATACCACACTAAAATAGAGTGTTGTGTCGCGGTTATCAAAAACTCCGAGATAATTTTTCAGCCTTACAACCCCCAGACTCGAAACAATTTATGTAGTCCTCTTAAACATTCGTCTTTGTGCGGGGATCAAATCCAAGCATTACGATATCCATTACGATTCACAGCCAACTCTCAACCAACTGCGCAACTGGCCATACAAATATTTATGTGTGCCAAGGTTGCACATACAACTTTCTGCATGAAAAAGCTATGTTTTAGCCGCTGTGACAATTTTTTGTTAAGGTCATAGCGATTGGTATCACATAATTAGACCACTTAGACACTTACACGCATCGATATCAATGTTACACATAAGTCAATGCTTACACGTGTTTTATTACATAATGTCTCCACGGTTGTACGCTTATAATTGTTCTTTTAGTCAAGTACGTAACAGGGGGCGTAGCTCAGATGGTAGAGCGCTCGCTTAGCATGTGAGAGGTACCGGGATCGATACCCGGCGCCTCCAAACTTTCTTTTTAGGACTGTTTTGCCTTTGAAGATTGCTAAATTAGGTTTTAGTACTGCGGTATCGATTTTATCTAATAAGATGCTTGTGTTTTTTCTTCCTGGGTCCAAAGGTAAAATGGTTTTCTGCAAGATAGTGGTTCTACCTCGGTCTAAACAGCCTATTAAGATTATTGTGTCTATATCAACTAGAGGTATGTTCTACGACTATCAATTAGTCTTTTACGATGTTTATAGTATTTCGCCTTTACCATAAATATGCTCTATAACGTCAAAATATAGTATAGTTATTACGTGATATGTAACCAAGTGAAATTGTGTAAGGTCAGTGCTGCGTTTAATACAACAGTTTTTTTAGTGAGACACGCAACAGGGGGCGTAGCTCAGATGGTAGAGCGCTCGCTTAGCATGCGAGAGGTACCGGGATCGATACCCGGCGCCTCCAAGTCAATTTTATTCATCATTTTGTCGACTTACAAACTCGACACCTTTTTGCAATTTCATCATCTCGATATATTCGATTGGACTTATTTTTATTAATTCGACTTTTCCTAAAATGAAAGGTTTTCAACATCCTCAGTTTTCTGCAAAAACATCTCTTTGTATATTGTGAACACACAACTCACAACCTCATCAAAAGATTTTAACCCTTTAAACGAAATTCCCAAAGTGACCAGGCACGCAGAAAATCCAAGAATTACATTATTCCCTTCAACAAAATTACCTGACCCTTGTCGCTTCAACTACGAAACATTTTAAAATTTCAAAGAATTCTCATCAAAAGGGTTTTCGGGGCAAAAAACAAGGGTGTTTCCGGTACTCGACCGCAGTGCAATATGTCTTGAAAGGGTTGAGAATATTTCTCACAAGGACTAGGAAAACATAACTAGCAGGAAAGTTCGATTAGTACACCCACTATGCAGTCTATAAGTATGCTATGTAAAAAAATTGAGTTGAAGTTACACCCCTACAAATGTATTTCTATCATTAAGAATCTCGATCTCTTTAGGGATCTAGCTTTCAAAAAATTTGAAATAGGGTATTATATCGCACGCAGTCGTATATACAATATAATAAAAAATATAAAAATATTTTATGTAAAAATATTAAATAAAAATATTTTTTATAAACCTTAAAATATAAAAATACCTGATCCAAGAAAGAACTTTGCAACGAGAACAATACGAAAATTGACGTTACTTTCATTTAATAAAACCTAGTTAAAATACCAATATATGATAGGTACATAGTGAAAGGATCTTTAAAAGTAATAATCTCATAACAGCATGATAGATTCCCAAGACTACCAGGCTACCATAAAACATGAAGGGTAATTTTGGATGCTGTGAATAGCAGCTACCTGAAGTTTTTATAAAAATATCCATGAAACGTTCACGCAAGCATAATAATAAGAGTCGACAAAAAATAACGGATGTTCCCAGGCGTCAGCTGACGGTAACAGAGAATCGAAAGGGTTGATAACTTTTCCCATAACTACCAGGGCAGCATAAAATATCAGAAGGTTTCAGAAGTGCGCATAAAATTTCTTGCTGAGTTCATGGCACGCGGGAAAAGGATGATCTACTACTTAACGCCCCCGAAATATTTTTATATATGAAATGTGTTTTTGTGCACACTTTGATACTGTATGGCTTAAACTTTAAGGAGTATATTACGGGATGTACTTTTAGTTTTGAAATTGCCTTAAGCGTTAATATGAAGAAAACCCGCTAAGAAAAGGAAAAAAGATACATAATATCGCAGAATTGTTCGATGATTCCAATTAAGACACAACCCCACATCACCTTCAAACTATTACAGCTAAATTAAGAAACCATACGCACTTGTTTCACGCATAAAAGGGATATAAAAGACCTCATTTTTCATACACGCCATTCGGTCGCGCCCTCTCTTTGCACCCTGAGGCGCAATGACCCCGTTTCCCGTTCGGGAGAGGCAAAACGGGAATGAAAAACCCGACAAAATCACGGGATACGTGTACCAGGAGAGCATGGCGCAATAAGGGGTGAGAAATGAATGAGCGGCGCGAGAACAACGCTCGGGGAGCACCTGACTTATAGAGAGTACAATTAACAAAAAGGAAGCAAAAAGCGGTGTGATGAGGTTTACTGTACTGTACTGTATCAGCCCATATAATTCCCACTAAAGGACACGGAACTACTTTATAATCGAGAGTTCGACCGGCTGACCTAGTGCGGATTGGCGGACTTACACACCATAAAAATTTTACAAATCTATATAAATTAAATTTAAATTTTACATAGCTGTAGTATGCAGGCTTCCTTACGATATTTTCCTTCACCGTTATAGTGTGTCGTCATTGACTATCACTACACACATGACTCCGAAAATTCAGAGGTATGACGTGAATTGAACCCACGACCACCGTGAACATGTTGGCACTTGGATGCGGCTCTTGAGTGATGCGGTTGACTGTAATGTACGAGTATTGTTAACATAGAGTCAGGTTGTAATTATTAAGTCCATGATTGTTAATTCGGAAATTTGCAGTTTTTATAAAATATCAAAGTTTTTTTACAAAATTATCGTCTTACAATATTCACTCTCAGCGGTAAAACAAAGCAAATAAATAACATTTCAGTATATTAATACAAAGAAACTCCAATATTCAAAGAATTTGTGAACTCGCTAAAAATTTATTCACGTTGGAATCATGTTACCTTCTTTAGCCCTCACATTGAATAATAAGAAAACAACATCATTTTCTCATAAAATACAGGCTCAATTTACATAACCACGTAAGGAAAATTTTGTAAAATTTACAACCCCATCTCGAGTCGAAACGTGAACAACGTAATGCGAACACGTTAAAAGATAAGCCTTAACGAAAAAGGGATATGGGATTAGCGAATAAAAATATAAAGCAGCCCGTCTCGGATACGAAACGTGTGACGTCACGGGACCACGACTCAATCGAGAACAATTCCCCGTAACGGATATTATTTGCGATGTTGTTTCCGATCTACGCGAAATTGAATAATTTATGTATAAAATGATAATCAAGTCGACAAAACATTTATTTTTATTTTTATAGCGGAGTCGGGATATATTTTGAGACATTCAATGAGTGGAGAAGTCGTTTAAAACTTAATTTATGTTTTAGAATACAAAAAAATCATCCCTCGCTCTCTATCTCTCTCTCACATTACAAAAAATGCTGATTTCCTGTTTGACGAACGTGGGAACTTGAAGGTATGAATATCACCGTAACTACCAGGTTACCATAGCCCAGAGGATGTAAAATTTTTAAATCATAGGGAAATTTACACGAAGTAATTTTCCTTCACACAGAAAAAAAATGATGTATAAGATTCCAAGGAATAATAGAGCTAACTCCCTCCACCTGCTATTTAAAAGACGTGGGAAAAATTAACGTATTTTTAACAACACGATCACTAGGAGAACATACTTCGTAGAATATCATCCCCGGATTTCTAATAATTCTCTCACGGATGCAAAGTACAAAAAATCCGACACAAAAAATCCGATGGGAACGTGGGAACTTTATGGTATTTTATACTGTGTGGGTTACTAGGAAATCATAGAACTTAGAAGGAACATTTAAAAATTATTTTAAACTGAAAACCTTCTATGAAGAAACAGTAAAACATACAGTAAATTTAACATATTATGCCTTAACAGAATAATATTTTTTTGTTGTTTTCATAAATGCTCTGAGCCATGATATTTGAAGCAGTAGGTACCAACCACTAATCAATAACGGAAAGAAGATACAGACCATCAAATAATTTCCCACGCTATTTATAGAAGATATATGTAAGATCCAGGTAGTTGAATCAACGGACAAAAAGGTTTACAAAAAAATGTTTTACTGTGCTGAGAACCACAGTTCCCATGATTAAATCCTTATTTGTCGTGGGAACTTTATGGTAATTGATGCTAGAAATACCAGGACTTTATAAAGGACACAGAAGTCTCGGACGAAAAAGAAAGAGAAAGAGAAAATTGTTGAAAAAAAATATTGCTCATTAAATAGAATTGACTGCTATAAAAATAAATTTAAAATGTCAAGTAGAACTGAAATATTTCTCACGTTTATCAACGTAGTGCAGCTTAAAATGCAAGGATAAGTTTGAGACGTTTCAAGTTCTCAGTGATTTCTTAATATTCCCAAGAATATCAGGAGAACATAGCACCGCAGGAGTCCGGTGGATCGAAAAAAATATGGGGATGATAAAGTCGAGGGCAATGAACTGAAGAGACGGAACAAGGATAGAGTGGGACAAAATATTTTAAAACTCCGCCCCTTCCTTTAAATAAACGCAGGTAGTGAAGGAACGAGATCGGGAAGTTTGTTAAGCACAGCTGCAAACTGCCCCGTTGCATTGCGGTAAGTTATTCATGTTTGTACTAGGGTATCAGGAGCGTTAAGAAGGTGCATGATACATACCTGCGACGACAGTCTCTGCGCGCGGTAGCCTCTGCAGCACGTGGTGGATGAGCCCCACGTCGGTGCACGCCTGCAGGTTGCGGACGCTCTTGCGCAGGATTGCGATGAACACCGACCATATCTCCGCCTGTGTACAATATAGACAGATTATGTACATGATGATTTACTTATTTCAGATTGTTGTTACACTTTGAATATAAACGGGTAGTGTGATTTTGGCATAAGTGTTATTTGGTTTCCAAAATAATGTAGTGTTTTGAGGCGACTAGATGTTATAGATGATTCAAAGAGCATCTTAATTAGACATCACCAAAGGCCGCGGCAGCCCATTCAGGTATCAGGAGTTATGATAAAGGTTTGTTCGTTCTTAGCTATCATTATTCCAGTACGCGATATAAATAAATTAATCGTTTGGAACTAAGTTATAATTGGAATCAGGATCGTTTAATAAGTAAATGTGTTTAATAATACGGAATGAGTACGAATTCATTGGAAATATAACAGGCAAATTAAGTTTGCTCGAAGTTATATTTTATCAGTTATAAAAAGTGTAATTCTATATTTTCCATGTTTCGTTAAATAATTTTACGAGTATTTTTCATGTTCAGAAATTGAGATATAAATATAGATGATATTTTTAGAGCAGAGATTCAGCATGAATAGGCAGGCTCGTCCGGGGCGGTACCACTATCTCACAGGAGATCGACGTGAAGCGACAGCTTTGCCGTCGCGTTTCGTTCGGTGAATAAGATTACCGGATGTCCAATACCCTTCCATCCTCCCATCCTTCATTCTTTCCTTTCCAATCCCGATTAATCGGGCCGGCAATACATCCATGATCCATGTTCAAGGGCGGCAGTGATCACTTACTATCAGGAGACCATGCCAGGCTTATGCAATAAAAAACATGTGTGTGAAGTGGCATGTCCAAACCCATGCGAAATGTAATGTTCCTCACCGAAACATCAACCGGAACGAAACCATAACAGAATAACAAAACTTTGAAACGAGTTTAGAAACAATCTGGCAGGAAGATACCAAGTTGAGACGAGGCTGCAAAAACAACACGAGCATATTAAAGCATAATCCAGTAGGCGCGTTCACATCAACAGAGAAAAAATCCCATACTTGTGGCTAATAGTGACTGCAGTAACGCCGAGCCGCGCCGTGTGGAACATTTTAATGAAATTCTTTCACCTTCCTAGACATTGACGCAGGACGGGTAGTTTTAAATATAACCCGGCTCCAGTGTGCACGCGCCGTAATTGAAGCTAATTAATGGTAATTTGGCAAGGCTGTTGAGTCGTTACGTGTTACGATAGAACGCCTTTGACACACTAATTTGTTGTACAACTAGGTGAGTTTAGATGTCTTCATTAGGCAAATATGCATGCATTAAGGCAGACACTTTTGTTAACTAGTGTCGGTAAGGAATTGTTACTTTAGTACGGAAAAATTAATTTAGAGAAGTAGGTTACGGCTTACGCCGAGAGCAATTTATGGGCAACATACTCGTATACCTGGGCGGTATTAGATAAAAAGCAATATTATGAATAACGAAAAGGTATATTTCACAGCTGTCACAAACTTGTATCGTGCCGCACATCTGCTGCTACATTCCACAGCTACATTTAAAAATGAAAGCAAAATATTCCCACAAGTACCAAGGCAGCATGAGCATAAAAGAGGTTCGTTAACGCTACACGCTTTACGGATTCCGTGCGTAGGTAATTTATGTTCCCAGGAATAACAGGGAAGCAGAACTATGTAAGAGGTGAATGAAAACGTGTGATATAAATAGAAAAAAATATGCGAGCTTTTAATATTTCCGTTCTCGTGGTCTTTTCAAACACTTTTTATAAACCTCAACTTTTGAAATATGACACTATTGGGAGAAACAGCATTTCACATAAGATCATAAATATACAAGCTCAGTAAGCCGGTGTTGAGGGTACGTGTGAGTAGGTATAAATGTAAAATTTTATTTTCCTCAACACAAATACTCAAGAAGTATAATTATATACTCGCAGATATTTTTAAGCAATATATTTTATGTTCATGGCAGAGGCAGAACAGCAGAACAACAGAAAAACACAAGAGTACACACAAACGCCCTTCCACAACCTCTAGTGTACCGAGTTGTAATTATATTACATTCTTCAACGGTTAACGGAACAATCACGGCGAAATTACAAGTTCAGAGGGAATTCTCGCAATTCACCCTGGTTGGGAAATTGTGAGAGAACATTTTGTTTCAAGCTCCGCCGTTGTGGAGTAATTGTTACATTTTTTACACAGTCGAGATTAAAACGTGACAGCACGCTTCGTACGGGAGTATTTTCCTTTCATACGCATGTCGAGTGGAACGCAGCGATCAGTGTGAACCCCGCCGCAAAAAATAACGCGACGCGAACTCCTGTTATTTCATGGAATCCTGGTAGCGAGCGTGAACGAAGCACGTGACTGCGTGACCGCCGACACGTGGGGTGACGCGAGCACGTGTGTGCGTGCTAGGGGTGGCAAGATTCATCACTGTACACATCCTGCGAACTCTACGGCGTCAAGTATTAACTTTTACACTTTGTGTTCATTAAATAATAAACTTTAATTGTTAGTTGAGACCAAAGTGCAAAGTTACGTGCCGAGGTGCGTAATTTTACGAGTATAAGGTAGTAAAGTAGTAAGTAAGTAAGCTTGTTTTTATAGCAGCGCCATTATTTTAAGTGCAAATGTTTGAGATATACATTTATAGCTGCAATTGTTGTGTGTCGGGACGACTAACCAATGTCTCACAATGTTTTACACAATTGCGTAATGTAAATACTATGTGTTTCCATATCCTAACATAGACCTACATATTTTAATAATCCGCCTCCATCAGTCCACTGCTGGATAAATGCTCTCTAAATGTACATCGCTGATTACGACACTCCGCATGTCATTTTAACAAAATAATATAATGTTCTAAAACTTAACGATAGGAGAGACATTTCATAGGAGAGCAGAAAAATAATTAATCAACCGGAATTTAGCAAAGCACCATTCCAGGCACCGGCATTTGCATGTCTGTCTTTGAAGGGGACATAAGCCCACCAACTCATTATTCAAGCTTAATTACCGGGTGATATCTATTTAATATAAGGTAGATCTTAGAAATTCCTTTTTAAAATGTTTAGCAAAAACAGTCTCAGAAAAACACCAATGAAAAGTCAATACATCTGCAAGCTCTAGAGAGCATCTAACGCCATCCCGAGTAAAACATCTAACAAGATGACTCGGACGTTCCCGCCGCGGTGGCGCGTCGTCCATCACGGACGCGTCCCGCGCCCCGCTCCCTTCTCTGCTCGCATCCTGCCCCTGCGACGTGTTGCTTGCGGCCCAGTGTGATGTATTACGTAATTAGAGCACCAGCGGTGAGAAAAACAACCTCCGCATGATTGCTGCTCGCCTGGTAAACGGTGTCGAGGTGTCATGGCGGAAATGCAATTATAGCATCAGAGTAATTTTATTTCCAGGTAATTCGATAAATTCTATGGTGGCGTATGTTTTAACTTTTAACTGTGTATCGGAAGAAATATTGTTGAAAATTTCAAAAATATGATGTACAACATTTTGTAATATTTCTTAGTTTATACTTCAAAAGGGTATAAAGATATAATAACAAAGGGACATGTATTATTTTCATCATTTTAGAAAAATAAGATGTAGGTATTGTACTTAAGGGACGCTGCAAATAAATTCAGCAAACCGCTCCCTTTACTCCGCTGAGTAATTTGTTTTCGATAAACATCAAAAGGAACAAAAGAAATACACAACGGGCAGCACAAAGAAATGGACGCTGGAGTGATTTTTTGTTGTCATTTTGTTTGTCCTAGTCAAATTAATGGATCCATTGCGGATGACGAATTTTAAAAGAAACCTTTAATGTGAAAATATGGACTAAAGTTTTTGGGCGAAGAGTGGAAATTCAAATTCTTTGATAAGGAATCACGATTACTTTTAGATATTGAAAAGTGCCTTTAAAACTATTTCTAATTTTCCAGTTTTTACGTTATCCTAAATGCACTTCACATAATTAGTATGTATTGCTCTCATTGGTTATCCATTCATCAGCGTCGTTCTTTGTATTCACTTAAGTATTACACTTTTTTAAAATTCTTATATAATAAATAAATATTAGAAATATGAGAAGTAAATAAAGTCCTACCTATTAAAGGTTCTAGTGTATTAACGTATTAATTATTAACGTGGTAGAGCGCCCTAATATCCTGCCTTTAAATAAAAATATTAGTTTAAAAAACAATAATATTGCCACATGCAATTCTTTCGATTCAAAATCAATACGGAGCACCTTTTATTAGTTTTTAATAGTGTCCATTATGCCAGTCCATTCGATATAAACGTAGCAACCGGGCATAATCCGGTGGCTGCAACATTGGCTCCAAAAACAGCTTATCCATATTTATGTGATTCCAATACGCGATACGCTATACAGAGATTCGGCCGGCAATTACACTAATACCACTGCTTATTTACTGCTTTGTTACATTTGGGAAGTAAAATATTTGTAAAATGGACGTTTCTTTGAAGCAACCCGGTCATCTAGTGCAACATACAACATGCGCTTATTAAATCACTTTGGATAAAAGTATTTAATTGCAATTCTGGTCTAACTATATGACACATTTCTTTGTCGGTATTGCATTATTTTATTGTGTACAGCTACCTATCACCATAATATGACATTAATTTTTATAAAAACTAAATGCGAAAAAGTTGGCAAAATTGCGTATTTTTGTCACGTGACAGTTAACCCTACGGATAAATTTGCACACAGTACCAGGCGCACATAGGTGGCAAAGAGATAGAAACTCGTTAGGGCGCGCCACGGGACCGAGGGACGATGACTCGCACCGCACGTGGCCTTGGCGCAGCCTCCCGGGATCCCTCTCAATATTACACAATATTGAACGTTTAAGAGAATTTCTCTCCCGACAAGACATTATTGAAATATATTTATATTAAAAATATTTCTCTGCTCCGAGTTACGAACACAATTTATACTTTATGTAACAAAATATTATATTTCTAACAAGACTAGTCACAACCAAGTATTGAAAATGAAAAAAGGCGAATAGGTTGTTAGTTCGTTGTTCACGTCGCCTTTTTGTTTTACTTTTTTCATAGAATTTGCGTAACAGAAGAATAATATTGAGAAATAAAGAAAATTGGTTGGGTGTACCTATACTTTCTTAAGGTTAAGGTTTTCTTAGAATTACAGCAATTCTATTCAGCCCAAACTCAATAGCAATATAATATTTGATCGAAACCATGAAACAATTACCAAGTTTCCAAAACGTAAACATGTTATTCAATACGTGAAATCAATAACATAGCAGAAGGCAATTCGGCAATTCCACTAAAACCATTGGATACATTGCCGCTAACATTCCTATTACAAAAGCTCACGTATCGACAACAAACAAACATTTAAATTAATTTAATTAATTCAATTACGCCGGCGGAAATATTCAATAAAACACATTAATGACAAATGTGCAACAGTGCAACGCGAGTGTATTGTGCGAGTTGTGGAGCTGTGTGGAGGCGGCGACGCGTCACCGCTGCCAATACCAATATTTTAATTGGATCTACTCGTTTTGATTTAATTTAATTTTATTGCATTCTGTATTTATATTATTTTATCAATGGGTCAAAAATCTTTCACGACTCTGCTGTTTATTCTTAAAGAAATCATAAAAAATATCAATAGCGATTGAATTTGAACTTGCCGACGGCAATCAGGCGTACAAATATTAAAATTGTAAAAGAAAGAGAGAGTCGTTGCCATCTCCTTCCCTCCTCTAAGAATAGCAAATAAATCATAAAAAAGTCCAATTCCAAACGCCATTCATAAAAAAATACGGCTTATTTACTTAAACTTGACATCTAAGAAAACAAAATGTGCCAAAAATTGAAATCGTCTGTGCAAAACGGTAAAAGAGTTAATAATGATCTACTTTGCTACCAGGATAACATGGGGTTAGTGGAGATGAAATGTTAATCCGTTTCTAAGAAGCCCTCGCACGAGTCGAAGGCGTGGTCAAATGGGCCATAAAAGAGCCAATAGGAACTTTGGAGAGACTAAAAGTACAAAAAATGCTATTCGGTCGTAACGAATGAACGAAAGGCTCGAAACAAAAATAAGAGCGTAAAGAGAACGTGGCAAAAGAAATACAAAAAGTAGTGACTGCAACATGGCTGTCGCGAGATGATGATATTCTTTGAAACATATTATAAAATACGAATAAAAGAAAAGCTATAGGATTGGTTTACATTTCAGTAACAGGAAAAAATTAATTAGAGACACTATATGATGCAACTTCATACCAAGGTATTTTTTATAAAAACTTATTATGAAAATAACACAAAAAAGTACCTGTAAGCTGGGTGGGCAGTGGTCCAACAGTTCGAGCATGTGCTGTATGTTCTGCGCATCTTGAATCACGAAGTTCAGCTCCATATCAAATTCGCCGCCCACCAACTGGAACAATACAAAACCTTTTAAAAAACGTTCTCGATAACCAACCATACTCAAAATACTCACCATTCATTATCTTATATTCTATTCACTTATTTATAAATCCAGCAATTCGAGGAGTGAAGGAAGAAAGAGTTAATGAACCACTATGATACCAGGACCACATGTGTCAATAGTGGTATCTACAATGTGAAAGATTTCCAAAAACCAAAATTTAAGCACTTTTATTTACTTCGTAGTTCAAATATTACTGAATTAATAAACCTTGGCTTCTCTTATCTCTCCAAATAAAAAAAAAAACATTATGAGGCATCAAAACACCCGTATTTATCTATGTGTACGGGGCGTCCGATCCTATCAAACGATCCATCAAAATCCTTTCTGTACCACAAACATCACAGAAACCGACTTGTTTGAACTTCTGTTTCCCTAGTGCATAGGGTATCGATAACATGGCTGTTTAACCCTTTCTCCTCTATTTTTCCTGTTTGTAACCAAATAACTCTTATCTAGATGAAATGTAATTTAAATTTGAGTCTAGTTTGGAACGAATATTATTTGCTCTTTAGAGTCTAATTTGAAACGAATATTATATAATATTCCATCTGATATAGCAGTGTTGTCTGATTGGTTACAAATGGTTTACGGTTACGGCCGAACCTGCCTTCTCTAAGGCTGGAACGTTTCGTGACCGAATGAAATATTGGCTGTATGTTGAAAAGCTGAGGGGACAATGGGGTGTTGTCCCCGTCGTGTTCGACGGACATTCAATTTGCGCGATCGGTCAATCTTTACACAGATGCTGCGCGCTTGGTCCCCGGGTCTTTTGTGTCCATCACAATAGCTTTACTGGGAACATGAAAAATAGCTAAAAACTAACAAGTTTAGCTTTTGAGGCGTTTCATTGGACCTCGTCGCGTCTTTGAATAACTGAAAAAGACACCCAAGGCACCTCACAAATTTTCTTTAAAGTAAATGGATGTTCCATAATAATGTGTGTATTATTAATTTTTCATGCCAAAGGACCGATGAAGGAACATGTCGTTGACCTGATGGCAAGTGAATATTGGTGCCCATCTACACCCAAAAGTACGTCATTTACCTTCAAAATCTTAGTTGTGAACAGAAAGGGGTGGGACACGAATAAAATAGACGTTGCTTTTCTGGGAATTTGTAATAACATGGATTACATAAACTCACGTCTTTTTCCCAGAAGGGGTAGTCAGAAATGCAACCAGGATACTCATTTCGCCTAATATTTTCCGTCTCACGATGTGATAGGGGGCGTGCCTATCGCCATATCGGACAAGAATTCCTGGCTCCAGACTGATAATAAGTAGAAAAATCCAATATCATTTTGCCTGACCCGAGATTCGATCCCGAGATCTCAGCTTTGCAATCATACCGTAGTACAACTGCGCCACCAGGGCAGCCAACAAAATGTAATAAAATGAATCGCTAGGAAATATGTGTTTTTGTCCTCTGTGAGTTATGGATAGCTCCATAAGCCTAGTTCCTGCTATAGTTTTTAATATGAATCATAAAGTTACTCTACCGCATTTCAATACATGTTATTCCAATGCCATAATACAATACAATATTGTAGCTGTTAGATGGGTACATCCATTGTATTTTATATTTTAATTGTTATAGAAATAAAATTCCCGACTAGGCAGAGGTATTAACGTTTGTAGTCTGAATTAGAATTGAGAACTGTGAGAAAGGATGTGAAATTAAACCCGGATTATGACACAACGATGCTTAGAATATCGAAATATGTAGAGGAAAGCCGATTCTACGTGATTACGTTATTATAACAACACAAAAGGCTAAATTTAAATAGACTTTAGCAAGTACAAATCTTAATAACGCAAGCACGATACTTCAATATTTCAGATCATACGTTAAGTGCATAAAGAAAGAAAAATAAATGAATTTGCCATAAATCTTAAAACAAAAAAAAAATGGACGTACATCTAATCAGATAGCAAAATATATATATATAAAAACGTATTTTATAAAACGTGCGTCTAGATAGCACGTCGTGTTCGTGGTGTCTTACATCAATTACAACTCTGGTTAATACTAAAATGTACACAATAAATTTGTTTTCTTGACATACCTACTATTAAAACATTGCAATTATCTACGCAATATTAACATAGAAGACAGCTTAAAATGTGTTATACTAAACTACAAATATTCATGCGACTAAATGTCACGGGGTAAAGTTCTCTAAACCATTATTTACGTCATACTATCCATCTTTCTCGCTCTTTGTAGTTCCGTCACTTTCCGTTCTTTCACCCCATGGTTACGCCATCGCTTCGGTTGGCGAACAATGGCGTTTCTACCCCTATGGTGTCAGTGTACTAGGGCAACATGAAAATAGAAGAGCTATTTCAAATCGTGTTGCTCATTGCACAGGGGGCGCTGTTATTCTCTATGGGCATTGCATGCGGAACTCGATTGGCTTAGGGAATGCGGCAAAAAATTCTTTGTGAGAGATTTTTTGTTGAAATCCTTTTATGCATGAAGTTACAGATAAACTGTTATTGTGTTGTCTGGGTTTACGGCGTCAAATATTATTTTTCTGATCCTAAATAGATTATCGAATGAAAGAGTAAATTTTTGGTGGTTTTTAATGATGCAAACTTGCGTTTAAAAGTCAATGAATGTAGATTAATGATGATGAAATGAGATGTTAAATCTATTATGATAAAATATATAATAGATCATTAGTATGAGATACTGTTAAAGTAGATTATTTCAATGTTTTGCTAAACAAATCCTCTAAATTGATACGAAGTTATTTAGCAACTTGTCAATAATAACAGCAGACCCTTTTCGTAGTGGACGCGGAGTCCCTTTGTAATCCCTGTTATTACTAGGCATTAACGCCCAGACGCAGCCCGTGGTCAAAAGTACCCCAGAGATTATTTATTACACATAACGATTTTAACCACAGAATTTGTAATGAAATTAGTTTGTGAATGTATGTTTTTTGGTATCTATATTTTAGTAACAATTTTTCATTATACAAGGGTGGTAAATCGATTATGTTCTAGTTTTTATTTCTTAGATTAGTCAAAAGTTATGATATGTTATTATAATAACTTTTTGGTTATATAGGCTTTTATACATAGCCCAAATAATAGCAGTTTTCAATTTGTCCGAGACCAAACGTACCGACATAATCGGTGTCCAAACTCCGACAAACATCACTCTAGTGCTCATACAAAACGACAAACACGAAACAAAACGTAGTCCAAGTTTCGCGTCACCGACTCCAGATAACTTACATAAAATAATAAAAGAACTTACGGCAAGTAATCTCCGTGTATCCAGTTTCAATAAAGCCAGCCGAGGTTGTACAGAACGAAATCAAGCGCGTGCCGAGTGCCCTAATCAAGCCGGGAAACTTGCACCGCCGTCGACGCAAAGAAATCCCCCAATTTATTTACTAAACTCCCAAATAAGTTTCAATAAATGGCCGCTCTCCCGCCGGATTAATGCCGAGATAACAAGTCGATTTAACAAAATTTCTCGACTTGCAAGCGCTTTTCGGGAAGTTTGAGAGTGTCCCACTTGGCCCGCCCGGGCGGCCCCGCTGTGTTTAAATTTTCTATATTAGCCGAAATTGTATGCGATTGGAAATTTCGACGGTAAATATAATTATGAGATGGCGTAAGCTATAAAGTTTAAAGTAGGTGCCGAAGATTTCGGGCTATTTTAATGGCCTACACATATTTGTTCCGAATCCGAGTATATTTGAGGAAAATTCGTGTATGTACACTTCGAAGTCGACTAATAAATCTGAGCAGACTACACATATAAATCAAATCGTTTTGAAAGATATATAATATAAAATTTTTAACTCTACGTATAATAGTACAAAGAAATAAACTATTGTATCGCTATGTTTGAAACATCGTCACATCACATAAAGCAGCAACAAAACACATAATGTTCAAAATCCTACGTAAATGCAACGCTCGCCACTCACTTAAACCGGATTACAGGCGGCAGCCGGCCGGCGCGCCGGAGTGGCCGGCCCGGCGCCTCCGGTACCGGTGTGGCCGGTAATTCGATTGCCCGCCCGCTAGTTATTATTGCCGGCGATACCGGAGCCCGACAGATCCGGTTACGGCGTTTAATAATAATGTCGCCAATGACCGAAGCTATCGCATTTGTCTCTGTGCGATACGTAGAGCATTTTTATTGTTGTTGGTTCTTTAAGAATTATCAGGTGGGATGGGTTAATTAAGGTTTCTTCCCAGATTACATACATATATATTTGTTTGGGACTATTTTTTGCGAATACGAAAGTTATTTTTGTCATTTGTTTAGCGTAAAAAAAAGTAACGTTTTCACGTGGAGCATAATTTCGAAGCTATGTATATTCCCAGGGAGTACTAATGCAAAGCATAAATATGACATAGTAATTAGAGCACAGTAATAATCGCAAGCCAACGCCGCTAGCCAAACTATAAAACCATTAAAGCTAATACTAATACCGCAAATGCACCGAAAACCGACCGCTATTTGCAAAGAGCTAACATTTGGCCATCATAATGCGTTATTGGTGCAATATGTAGATGACTGGATTCCACCACAACTGAGATAACCAACAAATTCGCCTCACACTAAAACCACATTTGCGTACCAGGAGTTCATAAAATCATAGCAGACGAACGCGTTGTAATTACGCGGAGTGGACCCGGGCATCCGGCGCCGCCCGCCTGGGAAATAATCCGGATATCCGTATTAAAATGCGACGACGACACGCATCGCTGCCACTGGGTGAAACTTTTATTTATGCTTCGTTGATTTTCCCCTTTTTTGCCTGGGAAAAGTTTTCGTTTTTTGCACGAGAGAAAACTATTTTCAACGAGAAACGGGTGGCGCGTCCGAACAAAACGAAAAATATTTAGGCGTCATTAAACTCCGTTTGAACGCAAAAGGAATATCTTCGTGGGGTGGTAATAAACAATGGGCGTTTAGAGAACGAAAAAATAACATCGAAAAGTCGGCTTCGCAATGGAAATGGTAGGAAAAAAGCGTGTTGAGCTGAAAAAGGCGTGCGCTGCGGCCGCGGGGCATTACTTATCGCTCGAGACAAAGTGGCAGTAAAGTCTCGCGCAGGGGCCGGGCGTCGTGACAAATAGTGCGGTGCATGTAAAAATATGGACCACGAGATGACAACATATGGACCTGGAACTCAACCTGATAACAAAACAGCTTCTACTAACACGGTTTTAGTGTTACTTCTTATATAAAATATGGTTTTTCTCACAATCTTACTTATTTATGGGAAGAAGTGTGTTAGACGAACTGGTATGGAGGTTACTGGGACAGTTCATAGTGATAAGAAGTGTGTCATTTAGATTCAGCCCATTGAAGGCATTTAGCGTGATGTATGTTAAGTTCTATAAGTGTGTCGTTTGAACAATTTGCGTTCGAGGCAATGGCCTTACATAATTACATCATGATGCATGTAATATTAAATATTAAACTTATCAATAGCACAGATCGTAGCGGGACCAGCAAAATAAATATCTTGTGTCCAACATGAACTATACGCATTTGATTATACAACATGTCGATTCCAAACAAACGCTTGCTGTACACAAAACCTATGGCTTTACGAGTACAGTCGGCTTCTTACTCTACGCCTTGGAGACAATCAATATAATAAATAGATTATAAGAAAACTAATCTTTTCAACTTCTTACAAGTAATTCCTGACATTACACCGAGAGGTTAGTGGGTAGCCGCTGCTGAAGTACTGTAACAGTGTAGTAGTCTGCGTTCAGTTTAATTACACCGCCCTCGAACAACTGTTTAACTGCAAACAATGGCGCATTTCTTAGGGATATTTTCAGGGAGCGGGTCTCAATTACGGGAAATTCCGGGACCAGATTTATCCCGATTTCGTCCGAGATTCTAACGGGCCTCGCATAGCGTTTTTTTAACGCCATATTACGGATTTTTTTACCATTCTTAATATAACTTTGAATAAATATTTCAGGCGGGAGGTTCTAAGGTCCTTGTCAATTACACTTAAAACAGTAAAAACTTACAACTTGATTTAATTGAAAATCACTGAAAAATCCGTACGTACATGAAGACACAAAATTAGGTCATGCGTCTATGACAGTGTGGCTGTGTATATTTGTAATTACATTGTATACACAACTCGTCCTAGATTAAGTTACATGCAAGATTTATCTTTGAAAATAGTGAAACATTTTGTTTCTTTTCGTCAGTAAACTTTTAATAATATAGTTTTGCGTAAATTCAAAACATAATTGAACAGGTAATTTTACAATAGCTGTAGGTATTTTTTACTTGTCTTTTTCAAAAGTTGCTTTCTTTAATATAACCTTTATACGAGTAGTAGAACAGAAAGGAATGCACAGAACCATTGAAAAACCGTTAACTTAGTAGCATTGTTAGATTTTAAAACGTAAACTGTCGAAATCGTGCTGTCTCTTTTTATGAATCCCTTAACCATATACGTCCGTAAAAGACAGAAGAAAGCATTGTAACGATGAAAGAGGCACGAGTGGCGTCTATTGTTAAAAGGCCCTTTTTTCCACGTCCCAGTTGAACGTAACTTTATTTCAATTCCTGCATACTCATGGGATCCTGGTACCCCGATTAGACATTATTGCTCCAGTTTCTTGATTATCAATCGATATCGATCGAATAAAATGTAAATTAAAGTATATTTTTTTCAAAGGTTCCCTGGCAAAAGGGTTAAAAGAATGATCTCGTATACCAGGACAGCATAAAACGTTAGGTGTGTGAAGGCACAGGCGGGACGAGAACGAGTTCCCGGGGGAATACTATGGAGCATTATTGATTAATATTATGATCGTTCGGCTTACAAAGTTAGAAACTAGTACAAAAAAGTAAACCGTATAAGGATCGTCAGTTTTAATAAAATTGATCGAATTAAATAGTCTTGTAATAGGGAAATTAATAAAATAATATTTAAATACTTAACGAACTATTTTGTAGTACCATTATGTCGTTAATCAAAATACAACTCTCCATTATAAAATGTAAGAACTATTTTACAACACAACTAGGTTGTGTATTATGTCCTTTATTCTTCTGCAACACGCGTCCAAGTTTGCAAAAATCTAAACCCGAGATAAATATGCAATAAAAGTACCAGGACGGCATAGGCGAGAGGATGTCAGTTTGCAACAGTGATGCTGCAGCGACCCCGTGCGGTTAGGGGCGGGATGAGGGTTGAATGGCAAACGTGGGGTGCGCGTCCATCCCCGACACGTCGAGAAATAAGAGCGGCGGAGTGCTGTCTGAATGTAATATGAGAGACATTTATTTTAATTATGTATTTAGCGATTAAAGTCGCATGAATTAACCAATATTAAAATTTAACTACTCTGCTTTAAATATGGTCAATATTTAGGATGATTTAAATATAAATAGATAAACCCAATAGTCACATAAATGGTCCTGACTCCAGTTCAAGATCAATTATGCGTCGTCAGGCGTAGGTATCAGCATTGATTTCAAAACTAAATATAGGCCCTTCAGTACATTTGGACTATCAAAAATATGGTCGTGAAACTCGCGCTAAAGGAAATACGAATTAACTTATTATAATACATTTTGTCTTAACGGTGATAAGAATTAGTATCTTTTTTTACTATACTTTCTGTCATAATACAAGCAAGGATTTTGAAATCGTTGTGAGCGACGTCTAATTTCAGTAACGCTCTACTGTAGATGCAATGGAGCATCGCTCCACTTACACTTTACGCGCAATTCACCTTGTCCATAAGTTTTACGTCAAAGAGTACGAGAGACTTTTTAGTCTCAGAACACCCAGACCCGAGACAAATACTTGCGGGCCTCACAAACATTTGGTGCCAAGCTTGCCTAAATACGCACTGATAAATATATTTATGATAAAAATACTAGTTGTCAATACATTCTTAGATTCTTCGCCAACAATACCGCACAATTAATTAATTCTACAGGGTGATGCTTCGACATCTCGTGTGAGTGCGGTGATTATGTCGGCGAGACCGGACGGCTAATGCAATTCATTCACGGTTACGGCACGGCTGACGTGACGACGCGACGGGTCAACCCTTCAAGCGCATTAATGCAGGGTCGATGGGACCACACTTTAATAAGAGCAATTTCATGTCCGAGCTTTTATAACTGAGATATAGTTTATTATTTGAACGATGTCATTCTAGGGTAATTTAAGGGTTATGACCGAGTCCACCGCGTAAGCTTAGTGAGCATTCAAAGACCACACATACCTACCTTCATAAAGAATGTGAATAATTGACAAATATGCATATAGTTCACGATATTTGTGGTTACAGTTATTAATTATGCAATTTATAGAAAATTATAGTTAAAGTGGACCCGAAATATCTTACGCTGCTTTGCGATCTCCTTACTACCTCTCATCTAACCAATAATTTTTGCTTTATATCCGACGTCAAAATATTCAGTACATAAAACACATTTTGGTCACCGCCCGAACCTTAACAATAAGCACGCAAAAATTAAAAGATTCCTGCCCTAAACTATAATGGCGTGCAAAAGAAAAATAACGTCATGTCCACATTCATTCATGTCCCTTCCTTGACATAATACAAAAATATTACGCAGCAAAAAGTGCCCACTAAGTAAAAAACACGCCGACGGGGCTCCTTCGACCTATGGGACGCCATGGGCGTGTTAGACTCCACCTTGTCAACGCACGACCCTTCGTTGTTTATGATGGCCTGGTACTTTTAGTGCGGGATAGTGACGTAATGAGAATAGTTTGTATGGGACTTTTATGTCTTTAAATTTGAAATATTTAGGTATGGTCGCGCAGGCAAATATTACAAATAATATTTTTTTCATACATTTTATGTAATAATATTGTATTTCTGTATTTCCAATTTCATTGAGCAATAAACAAAACAAAATATGAAAGAATTGCAGTGAAAAAAAATAACATAAATATTTTCAGTTTATCCATAAAGGTACAATTATTCTTCAACATTTCGGTTTTTTTAACGAGTAATACAATATTAAGCTTACAAAAAAGTTAAGCGCAGTTCTGTCCGTGGAAAAATCATGAACTCTGCAAAAAACGCCGTAAGTAAAAAATATAAATAAACCGAGATCATGTGGAGTGTGCGAGTAAAGTAAAAATGTATGTAACGCCGCCATTACACAAACAGGATAACGGGCTATTAGCCTGAAACGCTTTCAGTGTGTACGTTCACATGATCGTCACACATGACGACAACTGACAATTTTGATTTTAATGTGCACGGCTATTTAAATATGGGGTTTAGAATTAACACTTGAAACAAACAAAAAGTTGCTAAGAATTTAATGTGCGGCTATAGCTTTGAAACGCTCCAAAACAGTGGTTAAACTTAACAATTCAAGGAATCCATGAAATACAATTTGTTTATTTCAATTTTGTAACTTGATCTATTGAAAGAATAGAAAGAAAGAAAATTATTTCTTTATAACAAGTAGCAATAACTTAACTAGAATATTCAACAGATAAAAACAATCTCGTTACAAACGCGGACCACACTCAGTATGTGCTGGTGTTACCAGCGCTGGTCTTCCTTCTGGCCCTGACGTGATTTGGTGTTTTTGCGCCCATCACATAATATAACACTTTTATACACAACTAGTCATGCTGGCGGTTATATTGTTATGTTACAATGTCAGAAGGATTACAACAATTGCTGCGCCATAACACTGAAACAGCGGTCGGCACTAAAACGAACAATTAAAACAACAACTATCGTAAAGCTCTCTTCCTGTTGCAAAATAACATGTACATGGTTTTATTACTTAAGGGGCAGTTGTATCCACCTTCATAATGCTATATTCTATGATGCACCTATTCTATGGTTAATGTACGAGAACTGAGATTCTCTCTAGACACATCAATATTGGACATAAATCCCCCCTTTCATCAGAGAGTCATGTAAGGCATCTACGATCTAAACGTGGTATAATATATGAACGGCGATAAGATTATAAGCAACTGACGGCCCTGGTGCAAAGATGAAAATTTGTAAATATTCTATCGCTTATGTTCATCACAGATAATGTAGGAGTCTAAAACCAGTAATCTAATACAAAAATCTTCTATCATTAATTCCAATAACACGTAGTTATCTGGACGTGAAGTTAGTCAGGCAGTATGCGCCACACACGGCGGCACCAGGCAAACAGGACCGCCGCAGAGCTCGGCCGGCGCAGCGCCGAGACGCGTCGATAAATATCTCATGAATAAGAATATTGCATTACGTATTCCAGTTGGTGTCCCCGACGTACGGACACTGAAAACTAATTTAGTTTAAAACGCGCGCTTTCGGCTGTTTACTGGGCTATCGCTGTCGCGCTGCGGAATACATCTGCGACGCGGTTCGTTTTCTTTGATGTTGGTGCAGTGTTGATAAATTGCAGTGGGATTTCTATATACATTACCATATTGTAGGATTCCTGTTTTAGATTTACTACCCAGGCTTGCGAATAAACACCAGAGTTGAATGTGCATTATTTATGCAGAAAGCCAACATTTACATTAATCGACCGGTCTTTTCTTGGAATGAATGGACGATAAACGCAAATATTACATGAAGATGTATCCTATCCTATAGTACATACGAATGACTACAAGGCAGATATACATACACGTTTAATATTTTTACATGAAATTTCTTCGAGATATAAAATGCTTTCCAACGTAAAATAAAGCAGAAAATAATAATATTTAAATATGGAGAAAAGCGCTGCATCGTTAGTTTTACGCGGAATGTTCCACTACACAAAAGTATTTAAAAACGTCAAGAATCAACATTCAAATAACATTCCCCGAACTCATAATAATGGAATATCGAGTTATGAAAACCCATAATAGCTCATCGCAATTCGAGCTGACCACAATTGGAACGTACAATGATATTTGGGCAATTGATCGTGAACCGTGTGTGTCGTGAGAACACAATAAAATTATGTTAAACTGCGCAAATATTCGGTCAGCGGAGCCCAGCGCGCCCACCGCCCGCTATTAACTCAATACGAAACACGCGCCGTTCACAAATACAATCATTGTGTGAATATGGACGTGGTGCCGTTTAATAAATCCATTGTATGTATTTTTTCCTGTGTCTCTTCGTGTTCGAATGTGTCGTTGAAGAGTAAATGGTGTAAAGGTGTCAAGGAGACGAGACCTCGCTATTCGATACGATAGTCTGCTGCTTGCCGGTGATGTGCATTATTATGTCTCTTCTAACGTATCCTATAGTACCTAAGTTATAGTAATGGTTGGATCGGCTCAACCTGTGTAGGTAATACTATTGTCTCACAGTGGCGTACCTTTGATGAGTGAAATGGTCGGATTTCCGAAAAAAAAAATATATTGTAATGAATGGCGAGGCCAGCATGCCATTCGAGTGATGGTAAGCGATGGGAACGCTCATGTACAGTAGCAAAACCAAACGACACCATAAATTACAAAGCCATGTTTGGTAGTCCATTACGCTCGCCATCCTGAGACATAAGATGTTAAGTCTCTTTATGTCCAATAGCTAGTTACTTCGCTGGTAAAACCCGATTTTGACTCACAAAAATATCTCACGTTCCTGAAACAGCCCACTTTGATCACTCCGGCGTAATTCTGTCGATTTTTAGGAGATAGTTAATCGTTTCTGGTCAGTCGAATCTCTACTTGAACCATGTGGTATGTATAAGGCCTCAGAAAAATCACTTTGCCATGTAAAAAACATTTCTCTCACGTTAAAAGTCAATGCTTCAAACGTCATGTAATGTAGATATTAGTGATAAAAAGACAGTCTGAACAAGTTCCCGAGGGCCCTCCAGGCATCACCGTGGAACAATTTAGTGCGGAACCCCGTACCTCGCGACAGGGGAACCCTAGCCAAGAGGACCATCACTTCACGCTTACACATATTTTTTATCCCATTAGACACGTTCCTGTTTTATCTGAATATAGCATACCGATATTTTTTATTGTTGCAAAAAGTGTAGGGTTAGTCTTATGATAATAGGAATATCGAATAGCGAAAGAAGATTTTATTCTATCGCCAATTCACATACTTTTTCTAGTCTGACCAATTGTTATTTCATAGTCAGTTCAAATTATTTCTGTTGTAATTTACTTGCAAATAGGAGTATTGCATTCTTATTAATATCAAACTAATAATCATAATTAGTGGCCTACCATAGTGTCTGTCCACCCTTATGGAATTCACACAAGACGATTTTAATATACAGATTTTTCTAAATCGATAATACTATGACGAATAACGAAAAATACTCAAAGGAGTTACGACTTGATTTTGATGAAGTCTAAAACTGCATACTTGAATTTTTGATAACACAATATTCTTAGCGAGGAATCGATCTCAGTAATTATTATGTAAAAAGTAACATAAGCTACATTATTACACCTTTCGATAATGTGCCTAATAAGGATACAATTCTGGAAGGAAATAAAATACGACAAATAAAAGGAACGGGGTTTAGACATATTGATTTATAAAAAAATTAAGCATGCAGTTGCAGCTCGAGATTCTTTTCAGAATTTTCGTTATTCCCATAGTTTCGGATTTGGCCATCCAAGCACGTTTTAAAAATTCATCCGGTACATGTACATATGTATGTAAAATAATATCGATGTTTATAAAACAACGGCACAAATTGAAATACCACAGATATTTATCAATGTTAAATAACCAACTCTAATTATAAATCTCAAAGCACAAAAGCGTAGTAAATCGAGAGCCATGTTTAATTAATCCGATGTTGGATTAATTTGAATAGTTTTAGTAAAATATGTTTAGCACTGAAATGTAAGTACTGTGCCAGCAATAATTATTAAAGTGTTATTCGGCCAAAATTGTTTTTGAATAATGTCAAACAACATAAAAGGGAGTCCTGTTCGTACTAATGGTAATTATACTAATTAGCCACAGTAAAATACAAGGTTCATAGGGACTAATAGAAGGGGGAGAGCAATTGTTTTAAATAGATATATTAAATTTTAACCGAGAAAAGCTAACAATAATATAATTTTGAAATGGTTCTTGTCTGAGATGTAAGATAAAAATACCTATATCACATAACGTTCCTAACACATATCTATCAACTACTAGACCCAAAAACTTGTTCTCAATCCCGTAATCTACATCTAACACAATATATCGAAACTTTCATTCAACCATCCAAGTACACTTGTACAACACACAATACGGACCTCTCAAAAATTACCATCACGTACCAGGCCAGCAGACAAAGGTTGAGTCCTAACTTCAATCTGCCCTGTGTACACGCAAAAACTTATTCGACGATAACGCTTTTTCTAGTTTCCCCGCTAAACTTTCCACAGAGATGAATAGAAGCGTTTAAGGTTAAGAGCCTGCCATGTTTTTTCGGCTTTCCAGGCACCTGCGCTTCTTTTATTGAGTGGTACTAAATAATGCTCAGTTTTTTATGTATTAAGATAAATTGTAAGTAGAATAAATGTGTCAAGAGATTATAAGCGGCAGGATGTATTTCGGTATCATTACTGTGAATAGCCGTCGTATACTAAACATAGTTATATATCGTTTTAAAAAAATCATGCTTTTATGCTTGTAATCGTCGTCTCAACAATTTGGCCGACAATAATCGGGGGCGTTTTTGTACAATTCAACCTACCAGGACACCATAGCCTTAAGGAGATCACGCACTCGACGGCACGATGTGGGCGCGGCATGCGTACGAACCCCTCGGCCCTCGTCCCGTCCAACTAATACATCAAACGTCTCACGAATAGACGGCCGGTCGAGTTATGTGCCCCTGGTGAACCGTGCTCTAACTTGCACGGGATAATGGCGTTACACGCTCGCTGACACAACTATTAAATCCTAAGCTGTTGTTACTCCAACCAATATCGAATTACAAGGGTCAATGTACCATTTCCCCTGCCGTTAATCTGATTTTCCCTTGGCGCATTACATACTGCTTACGTCGCATTAAGCCACCTTAATTTCACGATTCTAAAGTAGTGTTTTTACGAAGCCGTGTAAGCGTTTAACGAAATTTATTGCCACGGTGAAAACATTTCAGCCAATTATAATCAAACCGTTTGCTTTTGCAAATAAACCTAATTTGTAATTAGCAAAAGCTTTGCATGAAGAATATTATGAACATTATTTAAAATAATTAATTTGTGACCTATCCAGTAGATAGCTCTTCGGACATGAGTATCAAAATCCAATAAATCCCAAGAAACCAATTCATGTGATAAATCGAAAAAAGGTCTGCCCATGTAATTTAGTTCTTTTAAAAGATATTTTATTGCAAGATTATCGATATTTGAAATAATATACAGAGGCAAATTTGAATAGAAAATGTATGAAAGCTTTTAAATCCAAAAAGCAAATATCTTTTTACATTACATTCATGACACAAAGGAGATCTTTTTTTTATTTTAAGTCGTCTTTAATCCACTCTAAGCCTTTTTTCTTGAAAGTCCTTTGATCTATAATTACACTAATGGCTGTTTTATGTAATCCTTTGTTGCCCGCGCACCTAATAATAGAGAAGAATCAAATTAATCCAATACATTTGTGAACTTTGAATAAAATAGCAGACAACATGATGGCGACATTTAGTCTTTGTTTCGAGGGATTACGGCGCGGAAGTGTCTGTCGTCCTCTTCGCAAATCGCAACATTTTCTAATTATCAGTGAGTCTTTTTCCCGTCGGATTGTTATTAATTAATTCCGCGGCAATCATCGCGAGAGGCCATTATTAAAGTTGGCGAAAATTATTCTCGTCCACTTCCACAGCAATTACGGTATTGCTCGTGTTTGCGCTGATTTTCTTTGTTTACAAACTATGTCGGTGTTTAATTAAAAGGATGGAACATTCCTCGCAGCCGACCACGCAGAAAAATATTTGTTCTGCCACATATAACTTTGAGGTTTGCCTAGAGCTACGCTTTGCCGTTGGTATGTACTTAGCGTTTTAGAGGTTACATTATAGGTGAGAGCACAAGTCTTATTAATACCTAAATAGTTTTCAGGTTTCTGCTCATCTTAATTCAGTTTATATGGATATCTCTACATACTTGCCAATTCACATTAAAGATGTTTCTTAGGCATTATAGACTAAATTATTAAATAACTTAAGTTTACAAATGTTAATCAGCAAAATAATTTTATTTTTGACTAGAATTTAGAGGCTAATAATATTACATAGTAGACTAAATAATATTAAGTAGAACAGAGTCTCGGGTGATTTTATTTAAGACCCTGGCGTTTGAATAATTAACGCTAGAAACGGGACAAGGGAAATCATTTAACAAATTAAAAAAGATTACATGGGTCCAAGGGAAAATATACAGGTGCGTAATTTTTTCACAAAGACTATAATGAGTACACATCCAGCCTAGCGAAAATTGGACCTCAAGCGCATGGATTTGTAATCCAGCATTTTAGTGTCGAATTGTGTTTATAAATTACCTTCATCAGTGAACTTCTTGTGGCTGATGAGAGACAGAGATTAAATATAGCCTAAAATAATATTTCTTTATTGGTATGATATAATGACCCCGTTTTTTATCTAAGTAGCTTCCATAGTTTTTTAAGCGTTAAACATCTATTGATTATAAAAGTCAATTATTATTGTTAGTAAATGAAACACTCCTTGCACTTAATGAACACTGTAGCAGAACCTTGCGATCCAGCTGTCCAAAAAATCCAAAAGCACCTTTCTCCTTCCCAAAACCTGTGTCTGAAAATAGCTACAGTCTAACCCATCTGCCCACATCAATCCCAGAGCAATCTAATAGCCTCGGACGCTGCCAAAATCGCAACTACCCGTAAACCTGAACTGCGAAGAGCCGAGCTCAAACATTGACAAATTGTATCACTCACTCAGCTGCAAGAATTAAAACACCAAGTCCTTTATCAGCCAAATTAGCTTTGTTCCCGTACAGCCCGCTCTTTGTGTTCGTAATAGAAAAATGTTCATAAACGTCCCCCCACCCGTTTATGAGCTCTGTAATTAATTCACTGTTTGTCAAAAACATTTTATTTCCGAGAGTATGTTGCGAGGGGACTTTTCAAAATGAACTGCGAGAGCTCGAAATGTGTTTCTGTTATCAAACGTCAGAAACATTATTTCGTTTAAAAATTATGACAGGGAAACATGTTTTGAACTGTTGCTCACAATTCCTCGCTGTACCGGGCTTGGTTTGACATGTTGTCCATTTATAATACTCCTTTTATTTTAATTTGAATTTGAATTCACGAACCTGTATAATCTTTGCTAAAAGACTAGCATCATTGCATAGCTAGGACGTACGTATACGTTAGACAATCGTTCCCGCCTGTTATCTTTGGGCAATGCTGAATGACTTCAGACAGTAAGCTATTCAAATCTGTACAGTACAGGGTTTGAAAATAAAATACCTTGTAGTTTATAAATGCACCCATGTGCATTGAGAACAATCTGATTAAATGTATACATATATATGTACATACATACATAAACTCACGCCTTTTTCCTAGAATGTTATATCCATCCATCAATCCATCAGCCAAAGGAAGTCCACTGCTGAACATAGGCCTCCCCCAATGATTTCCACAGAGACCTGTTGGAGGCAGCCTGCATCCAGCCACGTCCCGCGACCTTTACCAGGTCGTCGGACCATCTTGTGGGTGGACGTCCAACGCTTCGCTTTCCGCTACGCGGCCTCCATTCGAGCACTTTCCGACCCCATCGGTCATCAGATCTCCGCGCTATGTGCCCTGCCCATTGCCACTTCAACTTGCTAGTCCGGTGGGCTATGTCGGTTATTTTAGTTCTCCTACGGATCTCCTCACTTCTGATTCGATCTCGTAGGGAAACCTCGAGCATAGCCCTCTCCATAGCTCGTTGAGTGACTTTGAGCTTCCTAATAAGGCCCATAGTGAGAGGCCACGTCTCGGTGCCGTAAGTCATCACTGGCAACACACAACTATCGAATGAAAGAATGTTATATGCTATATAATAACGCTTTTTTTTTCTTTGTATAGCGAGTCGAGCATACCATTCGCCTATGACCGCTCATGGACAGTAGCAAAACTAAAACATACCATGAATCACAAAGTCATGCTTTGAATTCAATTGGCATAATGAGACGTAACATCTTAATGTTACGTCTCATTATGTCCCGTAGTTACTCATTATGTCCAGTAGCTACAATGTTATTCAAACCGGAATACAACAGTACATTTACACTGCTGTTTGGCGGGATATAGACATGGAAATGCACATATGTGAAAATCCGTGCCCAGCGGTGGTATGGGCTTAAATAGTGGTAACAATAATAAGACCTTACAAGATATAGAAATACAATATGTTGATCGGAAAGAAAAGCTTGTACTGATTCTTAGAACGCTATACGCGGCTCACATAATCCAGTTTATAGCTTTACGAGAAATAAATCCGTGGAGTGCAATAAAAACAGATTCGTTTTATTTTGTTAGTAATTTATTTTTATAGACTTCACTAAGTACTGTATCGGAGGTGTATCCGTGAAAAGTAAAGCGCATATTACCTTGCCTTTTTTTCAAAAAGTCTGTAAGGTTTTATATTCAGACGTGTATAGAGACTTTTTGTAACGGAATAAATGTAAATGAAAACCGATTGTTTTCTCGTGACATTATCAAGACAAATGAGTAAAGAGAGAAGATAATTTTGATCTTCGGTGAATTTGAGTTATTTTTTATGTCTGGATCAAGTAATCGACCGCTAGCGTACGTCTTAACATCAGACGAAATATGTTTCTTTGGTGGACACAATTCGAAATGATTATATCTTAAATCACGTTGGCACTTTTACTTTAAGGTACGAATTAATTATTCTTAGGTTTTATCAGAATTTAGACAATATTCATATTATTGCTACCATTTTCAATTAGTAACGCCCGGGACAGACCGCTTCACTTTCGATCTAGAGCACAAAGACTCGAGAGTCTTGCCTTCAATTCGCATCAATAATCACGAATAAAGAAATGTTTATATTCTGGAATAAAAAACAAAAAATTCATAAGAATAACATCATTTTTCTGTTACAAATAAAACAGAAATATAACCGTCCCTTCGCAGTCGTGTAATTGTTTCCGGCTGTAGATTACAGACCATTGCTTAGTAAAGCGAGAAAAATACAAAATAAATTACACAATATGAAACAAAAAACTCCGGATGTAATATCTTGACCATTAGTTATTTAAAGCGTACGCATTTTTGATCCAAAAAAACATGATCAGTTCTACAGAGATCGTAAATCTATACCATGTGAAAATTTTCCGGTATCCACGAGTCGCTGTTCGCTACAAAAATCTTTCCGGTGTTTTCTCCCGGTCGGAATGTTTACCGGGACGTAGTCTGAAGTGTCCCGGTGAACCAGGATGTTTTCCTGGCAAGGTTTTGTAATTAAATCGCTTTCACTCGCCACGCTTATCTCGATGTTCGGCTACAAGATTAACTTCGGCGAGAACGTTTTGACGAGTAAAAAAGTTCCAATTAAATTGTCTCCGTGATATTTTATGAGTTTCGTAAACTCAGTGAATTTCATTACTGTCTTTTTGTTTTTGCAAAAACATATTTTCGATCGAAACCTTTCGCAGATCGAAAACAATTAAAATTTTATGGAATGGATCATGTAAATTACTTTCGAGTTTTAATTATATTTTGGTATGTTAAGTTCAAATGTGATTTTAGTTTTATATTATTAAATTGTCGCTCAATACCTGGCCTTTTGAGCCGTATCCTTGGTTAAATCTTCTGATGTAGCATTGAAATTGTATTTGCTGTAGCTCACATTTACAGACACACAATCAACAGTGTTATTAATTTCAGTAAAGAATCCTTGAAAAAAATTACACGAACTTAAAACATCAACTCATAAAATATACCTTTTTGATAAATAGCCTATATTTATAAACCCAACGGTTCGCCGCTGTCTGAAAGCCGACCTCACCGCGTCAAATCTTGAGGGCTCGATTAGCCCCTATAATTTATTGTTTCTCGCTTTTGTGCGAAGAAAATTGGACCGATAATTTTAAAACTCCATTCATAAAGAACGTAGAAAAGAGTTTCCTTCACGAAAATATCTCAACTTTTCCTTAAGACTTTTAATTTTTTCTTATTTAACAAATTAATTTCTTATCAATATACTTACAGTTCTCATCATCTTTGGCATCCTTACGACTTATACCCGTCACATCTTTACATACATCAAGTATACCATACGCTTCAAACAAGAGCAGTTACAGAATAATGATAAGCACTACAAAGTGTTCATTATCCATCTGGTAATCTCCAAGACACATTTCAAACCAATTAAATCCGCCACACAACTACATCTCAAAGCAATTTGGCACAACATCCGAGTACATTTGGCCCGGGGTCTGTCGGACCAGTGTGGGTCACAATCGCCTTGTAAATTCCCCCTCGCAGGGTTAATAATGAAGGGCCCATAATGTTTGTCACGACTGGCAGCGAGGGCGTCACTTGAAAGCACTCGGCGCGACCGCCGGCCCTCCTGTTTGTGATTCGGGTCGAGATATGACATCTCCAATGGCGCACCATTAAATTATAATAATTAAATTATCACCAAGTTGGAGGAATCAAATGTTTGATGTTCGCAATGGGTTCATTAAAAATTCAGCACGTTAACGCGAACATATGTAGTGTGAGGTGCTGCGTTACACGAGCTCAAATATAGGAACAATTGTTTGACCGAACTTGGGTCTGACGCGAAGGAATTTCCATTTAGTTCCGCGTCGAGTTAGTGGAAATTTGGCTATAAAAATTTCACTGTTAAATCCATAGATTTAGTATAAAACATAGATCGGCAATGTGAAAGAGATAGAATAATTTAACTCATATGTTAAAGCGAGATGCATGATGCGACCATACGTTTACACAGAAGTAGCCTGCAGTGACCCAGAGTCAAAATATGTCAAACTAAGCGAGGAACAAAATTCGCTTATTTTCATAATTTATTTAATTTTACAGTACTTGGTTATATTTATTAAACGTAGTTTATTATAGTGCATTGTGCAGTGCCAAGGTGGTTCATGCAGGCGTAAAAATCCGAAATAATTTAAGTTTTCACAGGTACCGGCCACTTTTGCACAATGCTATTTTGTGACAATATTGTAGAATAAAATGGAAATCCGTGTATACATATCGGTAGAAAAGAATATAGTATTTCATTATATAAATGCGCTGAAAGATCCATTGCGTATAAAAAATAATATCAAATACGTGAATTTACAATAATTTCAACCAAAAGTTGCTAGGGATTGACTGACAGGTTCGATCAATAAAAGGTTGTCGATAAAATAGTCGATGACAACACATGTTTCTCTACACTTTTATAGAGCTATAGTATGTTGTGATAGTGTGCATTCTTCTTCTACCTGGCGTTATCCCGACCATATTATCCTGGCCATTATTATAGTATTCATTCTACAATATTAGTTATTACTTTACTTTTTCTCATTTTTTTATATTTGTGGAATAATTATTATAACACTTCAAGTGTGTGATTTATGAATTAAGAGCCTGTTTCAATCTCTGCCAAGAGGCTGTCAATTTATAATAGCAAAACAAGAACATATTAGATATTATTATAAAATATGCGATACTTCTATGCACAGTATCATCGTCTAAACCTTGAAGCAACATTATTCATTTATCATAACATTAGGTATAGGTTTAAAATTTAAAATTCTCATAGGAAAAACATTAGTTTAGGTGACGTGATCGCGAAAAGCTTCATAGTTTATTAAATTTTTTCTTTCTTCAGCTACAGGAATGCGACTAATGAACATAGGCCTCCCACAAGTATGTCTACATCAGTTTTTTGTAAGCTGTCTGCATCCAACGACTTCCTACAAGCTTAACCAGGTCCTCCGTACACCTTCAACGCGGCCTAGCAGGCGTCCAACACTTCCAAAAGTGTTACAAGTCAATTAATTGACTTAAATAAGCGTATTTTTTTAACTGTAGTATACATATAGTAAAAATGTGTTTCTTAGAATTACGCAAATGTTACTCAGTGATAAAAACGAATAATTACGGATTTTGTTGCAGACTGAGTCCACCCTGTGACTACGACAGCTGTAAAGTAATCGAAACTTCGCGACGGAAAGTTAAAAATGAAAAAAATAAACCGAAAACGCTAAAACTTTGTAAATAATAATTTTATTTCATAAAAGTGTTTTTTGTTCTCAGTTTAATTAGGTGTATGTACTATGTATACATCACAATGAAAAAAAAATTGTTCAGATGAACATAAAGACCCATACAAAACATCGCAAACAAAATGTTTTCAAATAATATGACAATTTATCTTTATTTATTTGTGTGTTTATGTATCTGTATTGAAATAAACACATCAATAAGTTTCTGTTAATATATAAAAAAATGTCGCATATATCCGTAAAATTTTATTTCACAACTACAGGCCGACAGCTATATCGATATCGATCTGGGGGCGCGGCCGAGCCCCCGTCCAAGTCGAGCTATAGGCCGTAACATCCTTTTCTCGAAGCAATTCAGACCATATTCAACCCCCTATAACTTCGTTGTGGCTAAAGCATGAAGCCTGAATTTTCAGTTACTAAGCAGGCATTGTGTAAACATGGTATATTTAAAATTTCATTCAATTTGAACCAGTGGTTTAAGAATTGTAACTAGTCAAATTTCTTAATTTTGTCACTCACTGACTGACCGATCATCAAAAGTCTAAGGCACTTCTAGCTGACATAGAACCTTCAAATTTAGAATATAATTAGTGTTTAGTGTCTAAAGCAAGGGAAAATTCAAACATTTCATAATTTGTGTCTAGTTTTCTAGATAGACCAACTGCGTGAATAACTTTGTAATCCCATATAAATGTATAGGATTACAAAGTTACATTTGCAGTTAATGAATCATTGTACCCGTATATAATGGAATAATAGTTGTAGATAGATATCTATATATATGAGGCATAACAGGAGGGGATATAGGGAGGGAAATGGTGTATTCAGCCCATGAAACTGTACAACATTCCTCTACAAAAACATGACGAAGAAAAACTTGCAAATAAATAGACTAAATAGCTCGAAAATATCAATTATCAGTACAATGAAAGAAAGAACATTAATAATCAAATCCGCTATATTTGTGATAAATTGATACCTACAAAAATAAGAAAAAATCCATAAGACAGAGGCTTTAAGAAAAATCGTTAGTGATATTCTAGAAGTAAGAAGTACCGAAAAGGAAAAAAGTAGGACTCTACAAAAAGACGTGAGATCCCATCAAAAACATCCTGTAAAAAAATTCCAAGTCTCGCAGCTCAGGTTTTCTACCGCAAAAAGTTGTGAGATGCATGTAATACCAAGTCGATTAATTTATTTAGTGCTCAAGGGACCTTCTATATAAAGTTATTACGTTAGTTATTACCATATTAATATTAAAAATTCTTTACGTTTTAAATAAATAGATCGACTTGGCCAGCAGCATTATGTACAAATTTTACGATACATTATGTTTTCATGCGATGGCCAAGTCGATCTATTTATTTAAAACGTAAAGAATTTTTAATATTGATATGGTAATAACTAACGTAATAACTTTATATAGAAGGTCCCTTGAGCACTAAATAAATTAATCGACTTGGTATTACATGCATCTCACAACTTTTTGCGGTAGAAAACCTGAGCTGCGAGACTTGGAATTTTTTACAGGATGTTTTTGATGGGATATGATAGTCTCGAAAGTGCATGGTACACCATTATATGTCAAGCACACATGTAAACTTCACGCACACAATCGTAAATCAGTTTTGGTCGCGCTCAAAATGACACATTGCCGATCTATGTTCTATACTACATCTATGGTTAAATCAGAGCAAGCAATGTTTGCAATACTTCTCATGACATGAGTGTTAAAAACATATATATTTTAGTTTTAACATGTCAAAAGGATTTGTAGCTCACAATGATCTCTCAAACATTTGTATGTATTTTCAAACTATATAATCTCACGACGCGCGGATTACCATTTGTAAAACATACTGTTAAGTCTTCTAGCGACATGCATAAAAAATCAACTTGTGCCAATCATATGATCAGTTACGAGAAAAAAGCAGGTAGAAAACGAATATTAGAACGCAAAAAAGCTTTGAAGATGTCAATTACGTCAATTCGGCATCTCACGAAAGTGACTGAGAAATTATTCAACAAATGTATTCGTCATAGACACTTTTTTCATACTTTCGTCAAGGAAATTCGAATCGACGTCATAAAGTGTAACACTAGTTACCAGGACATCATGAATCGACTAGCGTTGGCTGCAGACAAGCGTGCTACTTTGGACAATGGCGCTAAATCGCGCCCCTGATTTGGTTGTAGTCGCGTCATGTCGCACGTTTCTCATTCGCCCGCCCGTCGCTCCTCGCTCCGTTGCAATTTGCCACAATTTACAAGCACCGTTCTACAAATATGTTACCTTGGTGTGTGACTCCCTGAATACATATACATGTAGCATATTAACCTTCTTCGCCTTGGGTTTCTAAAAAATGTATTCCAAACATGTTATTCATTTTTGTAGATTATTATGTAGAATGGAATAAACGTTTTATACATAAATTAAAAATCCACAAGTTAATCTAAGATCTATAAAATATATACCCTGTTTGCATACTACTCCTTCATTCTTCAAGTGACAAGTTTATCTCGCGAAAAATTATCCGCCAAAACGACCGACAATTAATCTTTGCCAATGATTTATTGCTCAATATAATAATTGCTTTGCCACTTTAATCCGGCTATGGTCTGCCGCAGCCGCGATTAAGGAATTACAACGTCGGTTCCATGTAATATAATATTCTCAGGCAGGCCCGCCGAAGAGATTTGTCAGTTCACGTAAGTAAGTATAATTGGTTTACATCGCCGAGGCGGCTGGCGGGCGGATCGCTTGTTTGGCGGCTAATGGGGCGCTGTCATCGCTAGTGAACGCGTAATCTCGGCCAATGAGTCGGGATTTACGATAATTTAATTTGGGGAGCAAACGAGGTCTGAGTAACAAAGGTGTTTTAATTAGAGTACCAGCGTTCTACGAGTTAGGGACATAATTGTGTTCGCCGGCAGCGGGCGCCACCGGCGCGGCGCGGCGGGAACACTGCTTGTTAGCGTCGCGGCGCGTGCGGCCGCTTCTCAAGGCGATTAATTACGAGCTCCATCTATTAATTGACTTATTATCACAGTTAGATCGGTTTACAGAAGTGATCAGTACCTACCAATGGCAATAAGAACTCATTTTTATAAAGACACATAACTTTTTCATGTAACAGTTGTACGAGTCAATGTGGTGTGCATAAAAGAATATCACAGTTTGTTTCCAAACCAGCTAATATAAATATATCCTATTGTGAAATTGATCTGAAAACATATAAACGTAAAAGGTCATGGGCCCTCTGTCCAGGGTGAGGTCAATTTCTCAAGTTTTATTATGTTTCTTTAACTCGTAATTATAAACTTAAATTTTATTCCACGGACTGGACATACTTCTGATACGTACAAAACGAAAGACAATTTTGGGGACAAAAAGCTAAAACATTCGACACCATGTGCCCTAATTTTAATATTCCTTTAAATATACTAGGATAACATAAGCAAGAATGGGTTAGGTGACAAGTTTTTGATGGCCAAAACTTATAGTGAAAAGATTTCAGATGTTCACAAAATAAATTATACCAGTAGTAGTCCCTATTACCACATTATTACACAGAAACAAAAGAATTTATGGTGACATTTATTCAGGAGTACCAGGATAACATAGGACAGAAGTAAGTGAACGGGGCGATACGCTAGAATAGGGTCCGCAATCGGTCGTTCGGTCCTTTCGACTCCCGACCGGGCGAAAAGGTAGAGTAACAAGGACAGACATAAGAACACAAAAAAAACACTCTTGTATTGTATCTAAACGGCCCCGCCCTAAAAAAGGGTCTCCGCTTGCATTATTCATACGAATGCTAATGGAAATGGCAGCTCTTAAAACTGTAGACGTAAACAAAAACGAACTTTATTGTTTTTGAGGAGCCAGTGAGCGGGCCCGCTGCAGAAAACGACACTTTCCAAGGTCCCTAATGAAAATTTTATGACACGGAACGCCATGGTGGCAATTAACAAATTCGTTTGCACATTTTATGACGCGCAAAACAATGGCGGCGCTCGCGCTGCCGGCCGAGTGTTTGTGCTGTAACGCTGTATTGACGGAGCTGCGAGAATTGTTTTGTTCGCGAATCGGTAAACACATCAAGTATTTGTCGCGGTCTTAGCGGAATATAGAACAAATCATCACCAATAATAATCGTAACAGATGTATCAACAAAACACTATTTTACAATAGTGGTAGAAAACGCCGTCCTAGCTATAAAGTCGTAATAACTTGCCGTGAGCCATTTTGCGAGATATTTTTGTACTTCAAATGACAATTCACGTCGAAAATAAAATATTAAACGCCAAGTAATTAGCGTCGGTGCGGATTTTTTATTTAAAACCAGACGCGCAAGCCTGATGATATCCTCTTAAGTATGCTCGCCCGAGCGCATCTCCCAGCGGCCACTTAAATGCATTCAGAAAAGAGTTATTTAAAACGTCCGCCTGGAAGCCCGCCGCGCGGAAGGAAGAGGCGAAATATTTCAACAATTTCATTTAATTTCCTTTCAGTATGGAGACACAATTTTTTAAAATAGAATATTTTGTTCATGCTTCAAACAATAACTAAGAATATATCGTTATATTAACATTTCGAGAATAAAATGCCTCGTATCTCTTACAAATTGAGCAAAGTGCTCAAATTGAGTTGATACTATGGGTATACTGCAAAATGATCTGAAAAAATACAACTGTGCAAAAGCGGCTGGCAGAAATGATAAACGTTATTTCCCTATTACAGTTAACCCTCGGTGCCATAAATACCGTTTTCCGGTTGCGCTTGGCATAAATAAAACTCGAGCAAAAAATGGATCGTGGTACCAGGGGCGCAGTAATAAGAGGAGTCGAGACGGGTCGGCGGCCTGCGGACGACACTGTGCAATATTGATGCGAGGTGCACAGGTACTGAACACCGCGCCGCATTCATCCCGACCGCACCGCTATACGTCAGAGACACTTTATTCCTGAATACGTCTTTGCGGACACAGAGGACGAAATGGATTTTGTGGGTGGGATGTGCTTTCGTAATCCATGAAAGTAAATATACTTGACAGTAACAGTCACTTTCAGTGATTTGAAAGGTATGAACCTGGACAGTTTTGCTTGCCAATTTGGTTACTAAACCATAGAAGCAAAAGCAAATACAACGAACATAGCAAAATGATGTCCTCAGTAGTGAAAAACTGTGCAGTCATCACTTATTTCGTAAGATCCGCAATCAATGCATCGCCACGGGAAATAAACTAATTAAACTGAATGAACGAAGGTGTAACATTCATTTTTTGGTACCTTTTCAATAGAAATAAACGAGGTTGCTTCCTAGAATTTATATCAGAGAATATGTTTTAACCAAGATTTAATACCGTTCATTATTAATTTTGTAATGAACTTCCAGAAATTGGATAACAAAGGAATGCTGCGCAAATTTCTTCTATATTATGAATGGATGTATTCTGAATAACCGAAACAATAGACCGTGCAATATAATTTAATATTACGAAATACACAAACATCACACAGCTTCCCAGAATTTCACTCTACATACTTCGCTTTAATTAATATGCTGAATAATAGCATGATAAATAAAGTATTTTTTATTTTATTTAATTAACACGATAAAGTGACCATTAAGAACCTGACAGAAATTCTGGGAAATAACTTAGTTAACATATCTCGACATAATAATGCCATTGTTCTTCAAATGTTAGGTCTCTCATATGTGAGAGGCAGCGTGGAAAAGTACCACCGGTATGCCTATATCTAATCTCCCCTCAAACAACAGTGTAAATGCGCTGTTGTGTTCCGGTTTGAAATATATTGTAGCTAGAGTAACATCTGGACATAATGAGACTTAACATCTCATGTCTCAGAATGGTGAGCGCAGTGGAATGCCGAGCATTGCTTTGCAATTCATGGTGTTTGGTTTTGCTACTGTCCATGGGCGGTATCGCTCCCCATAAGGCGAAAGGCATGCTAGTATATAACCACTTGCTGAGGTTATTGAAAAGAGTGACAACTCTTTTAAAAGCAAGGTGGTCGCCACTCGGGCTGGTACGAAAATTCTACCAATAGTAAGGAACAGGACTTAAAAATTAGAAGATGCTTTGATAAGAAAAACTTGCACCTTAAACATCGCACAATAATCATAATCCCTAGCCACAAAGTCAAACACAAAACGTACATCACTCCAATGATTTCGCATGTAATGTGAACTATACGCGAACGTGTATTCATTTCGCCAATCGATTTATGATTTTCTCATTAAAATGAGCGTATAATTTAATATTAAATTCCATATTGCACATAATGCAGGCATTAAACGCGTCGTGTAGTTATTATGTGCGAGCTTCGTAGGCCGTATTGACTCCGCACAATGCCCACTCAGGGAAGACTTGTGATGCATTGTAATGAACGATCGTTCCGAGGAAATTTTCAATATGAAAGCCTTTAGAAATTCTATTATCTTCTATTAAACTTTTTAATAATGTTATTGATAGCGTCTTGGGAACTTTGAGTCGTTTGTAATATTATCTCTTTAGAACGGTGTTCAGACTAATCAAATAACTTAAAAAATAATATTTTCATTGTGGCATAGAGTTAGAAATCGTGGTGCAATTCTTATATATATAATAGTAAATACTGTGTAATCCAGATATGAAATGATTACCGACTCCACAATAACAAGCCTTATTTCTGCCGTGAGAATTTATCGCTCCGAACGTGCGATTATCGTAAGTATATAAAACAGTTACATGAAAATCAAAATAAAACAAATATTTATTATAATATACAAATTAACGCTTATACAACATGAAATCATACAATTTAATCAAGTTTGCACATACTTCCGTATTTATTTCTAAACATTTTTTAACGTGGTCCCCACTAGGAATGCCTGGACCAGGGATACCAAACATACGGAAAAACAAAAAAAAACGAAAAGGAGAATGTCCATTCATAGTATTGATGAAAATATTGTTGATCCCGATACCGACACTGTTTAAAATTAATTATAGTTTTTTTTTATTCTATGTCGTTAAACGTTTTCCTGTTTTATCCCGGGCGACAGGTTTTTATAAAATAAAGTAATTATGATCACTTTCTACATTTTGTTCACGGAGCCGAAGACAAAAGGACTTCAAGTTAATTTCTCCGAGAACTCCGGGTCTGGGTCGCAATTATGTTTATATTTATTGAAAATATATATTTTTCCCTACACAAAAAAGGAGGTTTCATCGAGGTACATAAATCTTCGCACCGATACTAAGTTTCATAGTCAAATGAGCATTCTCCTTTACAGCCTCATGTTGGACTATACAGCAGTTAAACTAAAACATCTAAATAAACTATCAACATCGTGTAAATATTTCTAAAATACGATAATCTTACGGCGGTTACGTCATGCGATTCTCGCCGTGAAATCTCCTCGTGTAAATGGCGCTTAAATATAGTAAGTAATAAGTAATGAATACAATTCCAGCTGCTTAGGGGCAAGCGTGACTATCAGATGTGCTAATAAAATAAATTAACAAACCCTAGGAGAAAGTTCTTTTTTATGATTTTTTTTTTCACACAAGGCATGGCGAGACGAGCATGCCGTTCGCCTGTTGATAAGCGATACAACCGCTTATAAACAGTAGCAAAACCTAACAGCGTCTTGAATTACAAAGCAATGCTTGGCATTCCACTGCGCTCGCCATCCTGAGACATAAGATGTTTGGTCTCAATATATACTCTGGCTACAATTTCCTTCAATCCGAAACACAGCAGTGCATTTACACTGCTGTTTGTTTGTTTCCGAAGGGAACGGCCCTATGTACCGAAACAGTAGATACCCGGAACTCCCGCCGACACTCCACAATGCCGCCGACCGTCTCTTCTCAATAAACCGCATTTCCGATCCCGTCGCAGTCAAATTAGTCACTAGAAAATACCAAACTGGACGAGAAATTCGTATAAGCTGACGATTCAGTAGAGATATTTGGGTTTACATTTTATGCTCGTATTTAGTAAGCTTGATTCTAAATGAAATAAATTATTTGGATGTTCGAGATGTCGAAAGAATGGCTGTGCATGGGAGGCCGCTGGTTTGATCTCCATGCCGAGCTATTCTGTACGCCTCGAATCTAAATAGTTGTGGGACTGAAAAATATCTAATACTTTATAATTATTTTTTTTTTTTTTATTGCTATGAATGGCGAGACGAGCATGCCGTTCGCCTGATGGTAAGCGATACGACCGCTCATGAACAGTAGCAAAACCAAACAACACCTTGAATTACAAAGCAATGCTTGGCATTCCATTGCGCTCGCCATCCTGAGACACAAGATGTTAAGTCTCAATATGTCCAGTAGTTACTCTGGCTACAATGCCCTTCAACCCGAAACACAACAGTGCGTTTACACTGCTGTTTGACGGGAGAAATAGACACTGCGGTGGTACCCACCCAGATGGCCTCTCACATATGAGAGACCTACCACCAGTAAAATGTTGTTTTGTTTTCAATCCAACAAACTTATTTTATTATGGCGTGGGGAATTTACATGATTATATCCATTTATATATAACACAAATACATAATTTATCAAGAGCCCTAGGCAACTACTAAAAAAGTAGGTTACATTTTATTCACACAATGACATACATAAGAGCGATTACAACCTCATCAAAGCGTAGGAAGCGGCGACGGTCTCAAACGGTCCCGTCTGGCGACATTACCCCTTCTACATCCAGTTCCTGCGGGGCGAGGGGGATGGGGGTGAAGGAGGGGGGTCTGAGACGTACCACAGCCGGCTCCGGGGCGCATCCGCGTCCGTTTCCGGCCCGCGCACGACTTCCGCCCGTCGATACAGACGCTGTGCCGTTTTAGCCGCTCTGTTTACACGTCAAATGGCTTCTGCACGTGAGAGGTTTTGTGTATTTGTTTCTGAGATATATGTGGTAAAAAATATTGAGACCTCATTGCTGTGAGTAGGTTATTTGTATCCACACCAACTGTAGTTACACCAGGTGTAACCAAGGTGTATCTTGTGAGTTGACGAGTTATAGAAAATCGATATAAAAATCAGTCATTCAAACACGATTTCTATAAATTTCATATATTTACGAGAGTCACTCTGTATCACCGAAGTTGGTGAATCACGAAACTATGTAAAGTACTGCACTTCTTCCACTTCTTCAATTCCACCTTTCCTCTTTTAAAAGAACAGAGTCAAACGTAATATAATCTTGATTTATGCATATATATGTCGTATAACTCATATCTGGCGAATTCCTAGCTCGTTTGCGAAACCTAACCTACACTAGAAAACGATGCCATGTTAAATGGCGTCACACACGTGACACGCCACACAGTCCGTGACGTCGCTAACAGAGTAACAGTGACGCACGTCAAGCTTGCCACACAGGCACCGCGGTCAAAGCCGCGCCGCGCCGCCGGAATGCCGACAAAACGAACAAAATGCTTTGCAGGCTGCCACGCGCTAGCCAGTGCTCGTGCGGGATGACAGCTCACCTCTGTGTTAAACGGTATTGGAACAAGTAGGAATTGGGTATCGTTCGTTGTAACGTATTTTTAATACAGATTATAAAAACAAACATACAAGTGAAGCTAATATAAAGCGTGTAAAAATAAAAATCTCAAAGGGTTAACTTTATAGTATTGTCGAAATAGAATCCCATCTGTTGTAAGAAACACGCCGCATAAGCTAGAAATTAAAAAACTGTCATTAATTAAATCTTCAGCGCGTTCATTGTTTTGAATTGAGTTTTCGTGTAAATATATAAAAACCTTAACATGTGGATTATGTAATACGAGCACTTTTTATAACATATAATAGGAAATATTTTATAGTATCTATTTGTAGTAGTGGATCCAGAAAATTAAACTAATATATTTTTTCATAACTCACTCCAAATGCGGATATATCAAAAGACAATTGCTAGTATCGATACATCGCAACACTATCACCCCTAGTCGCCGGCGGACATTCTATCCATTGGAGCGCTTTAAAGCGGCCGCGTGCCGGAGCCCGGTGGCCTTTCGCACACAACAATCCTGTTTGATCGCTAACAATTCACATACAACTCTATGCGATCCTGGTATTAAATTTGAAATCGACCCCTGCCCACCGCGCTCCAAACAAGTTTTTTAATCATAAATCCCATTCTGTCTGCGTAAATATTTTTATAACAAGATTTTAGTTTGTTGATGGGAAAATATTTAGTTTTAACAGTTTTTAACAGGATTTCGTTTAGTTCGTTAGACTAATGATATCTGCAGACTGCAATCTGTACCATCATACCATGTATGGGCTATGAACATGTAAGGCAGGGTAAAAACTGAGTGAGGACTACTACTATGAATAACAAGTAACGGTGTAACAAACGGTATAGTTGGCCATAGTATTATAATAATCCATACAAAGATTATCTTTTACTGACGATGGACAGAGAGAAGCCTTTAATGGCTTTATTAATATCAAACACAAGCCTGCTGTATTTTACATTCCCTTTACACAAAGAATAATGCGAGTATTAATTATTCAGCACGAATGAGGTTGAGCCCCCAAATCGAAAAATCAGCGGAGATCCGCATCGTAATTCGATTCCATAACTTATTTAAACGGCTGTCGAATGGAGAAATATTTTCAGAGCCGGATTTTAAAATATGTCAATATGTTTATTTTGTTTTCCACGGTTAGTGCAACAAATTCATGCGACACTATTGGATAACGAGCATTTTCACACTTGTTTTTAGCAACGTTTTTTGCTCCAAAGTTGTGTTAACGATCTTGGTAAAAAGCCAATTAAAATGCCAATGAAATAGAGCTAAATTTAACAAGATTAGTACATTACTAATATAAGAACTACTGTACATATTCCTATTCCGAGTAAGAAATTATCCATGACCAGTAACCGTTGAAAAAATAACGATAATTTTTACAACATAAAACCATTTTGTACTTCTGTGTGAATGCGAATTTCAAAACTTCAAAAGAAGACAGAAGTTCAAAACTCCTTATTCATTATTGAGAACATCATACAATAAACAAGTATGATGTTATACCGGCACACCAAAATCAATTTTCAACGGGCAACGCGCATAATATCCAAATATCGTGTTGCATCAGAAACTCCATTAAGCCAGGTGGTGGCACTAAGATGACATTGTTTGCGCTCCGATGGACCACCGAAAAAAATGAGCGTATAATTTAATATTAAATTCCATATTGCACATAATGCAGGCATTAAACGCGTCGTGTAGTTATTATGTGCGAGCTTCGTAGGCCGTATTGACTCCGCACAATGCCCACTCAGGGAAGACTTGTGATGCATTGTAATGAACGATCGTTCCGAGGAAATTTTCAATATGAAAGCCTTTAGAAATTCTATTATCTTCTATTAAACTTTTTAATAATGTTATTGATAGCGTCTTGGGAACTTTGAGTCGTTTGTAATATTATCTCTTTAGAACGGTGTTCAGACTAATCAAATAACTTAAAAAATAATATTTTCATTGTGGCATAGAGTTAGAAATCGTGGTGCAATTCTTATATATATAATAGTAAATACTGTGTAATCCAGATATGAAATGATTACCGACTCCACAATAACAAGCCTTATTTCTGCCGTGAGAATTTATCGCTCCGAACGTGCGATTATCGTAAGTATATAAAACAGTTACATGAAAATCAAAATAAAACAAATATTTATTATAATATACAAATTAACGCTTATACAACATGAAATCATACAATTTAATCAAGTTTGCACATACTTCCGTATTTATTTCTAAACATTTTTTAACGTGGTCCCCACTAGGAATGCCTGGACCAGGGATACCAAACATACGGAAAAACAAAAAAAAACGAAAAGGAGAATGTCCATTCATAGTATTGATGAAAATATTGTTGATCCCGATACCGACACTGTTTAAAATTAATTATAGTTTTTTTTTATTCTATGTCGTTAAACGTTTTCCTGTTTTATCCCGGGCGACAGGTTTTTATAAAATAAAGTAATTATGATCACTTTCTACATTTTGTTCACGGAGCCGAAGACAAAAGGACTTCAAGTTAATTTCTCCGAGAACTCCGGGTCTGGGTCGCAATTATGTTTATATTTATTGAAAATATATATTTTTCCCTACACAAAAAAGGAGGTTTCATCGAGGTACATAAATCTTCGCACCGATACTAAGTTTCATAGTCAAATGAGCATTCTCCTTTACAGCCTCATGTTGGACTATACAGCAGTTAAACTAAAACATCTAAATAAACTATCAACATCGTGTAAATATTTCTAAAATACGATAATCTTACGGCGGTTACGTCATGCGATTCTCGCCGTGAAATCTCCTCGTGTAAATGGCGCTTAAATATAGTAAGTAATAAGTAATGAATACAATTCCAGCTGCTTAGGGGCAAGCGTGACTATCAGATGTGCTAATAAAATAAATTAACAAACCCTAGGAGAAAGTTCTTTTTTATGATTTTTTTTTTCACACAAGGCATGGCGAGACGAGCATGCCGTTCGCCTGTTGATAAGCGATACAACCGCTTATAAACAGTAGCAAAACCTAACAGCGTCTTGAATTACAAAGCAATGCTTGGCATTCCACTGCGCTCGCCATCCTGAGACATAAGATGTTTGGTCTCAATATATACTCTGGCTACAATTTCCTTCAATCCGAAACACAGCAGTGCATTTACACTGCTGTTTGTTTGTTTCCGAAGGGAACGGCCCTATGTACCGAAACAGTAGATACCCGGAACTCCCGCCGACACTCCACAATGCCGCCGACCGTCTCTTCTCAATAAACCGCATTTCCGATCCCGTCGCAGTCAAATTAGTCACTAGAAAATACCAAACTGGACGAGAAATTCGTATAAGCTGACGATTCAGTAGAGATATTTGGGTTTACATTTTATGCTCGTATTTAGTAAGCTTGATTCTAAATGAAATAAATTATTTGGATGTTCGAGATGTCGAAAGAATGGCTGTGCATGGGAGGCCGCTGGTTTGATCTCCATGCCGAGCTATTCTGTACGCCTCGAATCTAAATAGTTGTGGGACTGAAAAATATCTAATACTTTATAATTATTTTTTTTTTTTTTATTGCTATGAATGGCGAGACGAGCATGCCGTTCGCCTGATGGTAAGCGATACGACCGCTCATGAACAGTAGCAAAACCAAACAACACCTTGAATTACAAAGCAATGCTTGGCATTCCATTGCGCTCGCCATCCTGAGACACAAGATGTTAAGTCTCAATATGTCCAGTAGTTACTCTGGCTACAATGCCCTTCAACCCGAAACACAACAGTGCGTTTACACTGCTGTTTGACGGGAGAAATAGACACTGCGGTGGTACCCACCCAGATGGCCTCTCACATATGAGAGACCTACCACCAGTAAAATGTTGTTTTGTTTTCAATCCAACAAACTTATTTTATTATGGCGTGGGGAATTTACATGATTATATCCATTTATATATAACACAAATACATAATTTATCAAGAGCCCTAGGCAACTACTAAAAAAGTAGGTTACATTTTATTCACACAATGACATACATAAGAGCGATTACAACCTCATCAAAGCGTAGGAAGCGGCGACGGTCTCAAACGGTCCCGTCTGGCGACATTACCCCTTCTACATCCAGTTCCTGCGGGGCGAGGGGGATGGGGGTGAAGGAGGGGGGTCTGAGACGTACCACAGCCGGCTCCGGGGCGCATCCGCGTCCGTTTCCGGCCCGCGCACGACTTCCGCCCGTCGATACAGACGCTGTGCCGTTTTAGCCGCTCTGTTTACACGTCAAATGGCTTCTGCACGTGAGAGGTTTTGTGTATTTGTTTCTGAGATATATGTGGTAAAAAATATTGAGACCTCATTGCTGTGAGTAGGTTATTTGTATCCACACCAACTGTAGTTACACCAGGTGTAACCAAGGTGTATCTTGTGAGTTGACGAGTTATAGAAAATCGATATAAAAATCAGTCATTCAAACACGATTTCTATAAATTTCATATATTTACGAGAGTCACTCTGTATCACCGAAGTTGGTGAATCACGAAACTATGTAAAGTACTGCACTTCTTCCACTTCTTCAATTCCACCTTTCCTCTTTTAAAAGAACAGAGTCAAACGTAATATAATCTTGATTTATGCATATATATGTCGTATAACTCATATCTGGCGAATTCCTAGCTCGTTTGCGAAACCTAACCTACACTAGAAAACGATGCCATGTTAAATGGCGTCACACACGTGACACGCCACACAGTCCGTGACGTCGCTAACAGAGTAACAGTGACGCACGTCAAGCTTGCCACACAGGCACCGCGGTCAAAGCCGCGCCGCGCCGCCGGAATGCCGACAAAACGAACAAAATGCTTTGCAGGCTGCCACGCGCTAGCCAGTGCTCGTGCGGGATGACAGCTCACCTCTGTGTTAAACGGTATTGGAACAAGTAGGAATTGGGTATCGTTCGTTGTAACGTATTTTTAATACAGATTATAAAAACAAACATACAAGTGAAGCTAATATAAAGCGTGTAAAAATAAAAATCTCAAAGGGTTAACTTTATAGTATTGTCGAAATAGAATCCCATCTGTTGTAAGAAACACGCCGCATAAGCTAGAAATTAAAAAAACTGTCATTAATTAAATCTTCAGCGCGTTCATTGTTTTGAATTGAGTTTTCGTGTAAATATATAAAAACCTTAACATGTGGATTATGTAATACGAGCACTTTTTATAACATATAATAGGAAATATTTTATAGTATCTATTTGTAGTAGTGGATCCAGAAAATTAAACTAATATATTTTTTCATAACTCACTCCAAATGCGGATATATCAAAAGACAATTGCTAGTATCGATACATCGCAACACTATCACCCCTAGTCGCCGGCGGACATTCTATCCATTGGAGCGCTTTAAAGCGGCCGCGTGCCGGAGCCCGGTGGCCTTTCGCACACAACAATCCTGTTTGATCGCTAACAATTCACATACAACTCTATGCGATCCTGGTATTAAATTTGAAATCGACCCCTGCCCACCGCGCTCCAAACAAGTTTTTTAATCATAAATCCCATTCTGTCTGCGTAAATATTTTTATAACAAGATTTTAGTTTGTTGATGGGAAAATATTTAGTTTTAACAGTTTTTAACAGGATTTCGTTTAGTTCGTTAGACTAATGATATCTGCAGACTGCAATCTGTACCATCATACCATGTATGGGCTATGAACATGTAAGGCAGGGTAAAAACTGAGTGAGGACTACTACTATGAATAACAAGTAACGGTGTAACAAACGGTATAGTTGGCCATAGTATTATAATAATCCATACAAAGATTATCTTTTACTGACGATGGACAGAGAGAAGCCTTTAATGGCTTTATTAATATCAAACACAAGCCTGCTGTATTTTACATTCCCTTTACACAAAGAATAATGCGAGTATTAATTATTCAGCACGAATGAGGTTGAGCCCCCAAATCGAAAAATCAGCGGAGATCCGCATCGTAATTCGATTCCATAACTTATTTAAACGGCTGTCGAATGGAGAAATATTTTCAGAGCCGGATTTTAAAATATGTCAATATGTTTATTTTGTTTTCCACGGTTAGTGCAACAAATTCATGCGACACTATTGGATAACGAGCATTTTCACACTTGTTTTTAGCAACGTTTTTTGCTCCAAAGTTGTGTTAACGATCTTGGTAAAAAGCCAATTAAAATGCCAATGAAATAGAGCTAAATTTAACAAGATTAGTACATTACTAATATAAGAACTACTGTACATATTCCTATTCCGAGTAAGAAATTATCCATGACCAGTAACCGTTGAAAAAATAACGATAATTTTTACAACATAAAACCATTTTGTACTTCTGTGTGAATGCGAATTTCAAAACTTCAAAAGAAGACAGAAGTTCAAAACTCCTTATTCATTATTGAGAACATCATACAATAAACAAGTATGATGTTATACCGGCACACCAAAATCAATTTTCAACGGGCAACGCGCATAATATCCAAATATCGTGTTGCATCAGAAACTCCATTAAGCCAGGTGGTGGCACTAAGATGACATTGTTTGCGCTCCGATGGACCACCGATAGATAGCGTGCTATTAACACCGCCGTCCAATTTCTGACCGCCTGGTATTAGTGGACGGAACTCTCCGCAGTTCGCATACATCACGGTTGCGGTACACGTCAGTTATGCACGCCTGGTACATTAATTCTGCGGCACACTCGATTATGATAATAATTTCATACGAAATTTATGAATGCTTATAAAAGTAGGTGTTAATTCAAATTTAATTATTGTTCTGTAATGTATGTAGTTCAAGCCAATGAACGGGAGGGATAGTATGTGTTTCCCACAAAAAAATCTTCTATCTTTTTGACCTTGTTTTATGCCTACAGATTAGAATATGCCACTTTGTATTTATGAAACATACACGATTCGATTCTACTAATATATCGAATTCACGATTATAATAAAAACAAGACGAGAAGACATGGGTGTCCTGCACCTCTGCCTATCCAATCTGGGAAAAAAATGAGTTTTTTTATGCATGTATTTATTTTCAAGAAAATATACTTATATAATTTTTAAATGGTTGCAAAACTAGAAAGAAGACAAAGCATAAATTAACCACAAAACACCTAATTTGCTCGCATTTAACAAACAAAAAAGTTTTTAATAACATTTCTTACGGGCAGCAAGTCTTGACATAGAAAGTTTCAAGTTGAAATAAATAGCGAAATGGTATTACAGCGCTACAGTTTCCTTACTCCACGGCGTTCGACGTGAGCCACTCTGGCCGCGTCTTATTCGATTCCATTCGAACCGCATTGCGGAAAAGGCGAATATCAAAACTTTATTTTAAACTGAGATAAATTGGCTTTAGCGATGCCCAAATACCTATATTTGAAGTGGAAAAATCACGGTGGATTTTCTAAAAAAAACATTAATTACCAGTGCTTCGAAAACGATTATTTTAATATTATCGATATTTTTCAGATGGTATTATTTATAGGAAAATTAAAAGAAATTTACAGCGAAAAACATCAGCTATTCTGGATTAATTTCTCTTGAAATCAACTGAATACTCACTTCGATGTATGTAGTACTTAAGCACATCTCAACTTCAATTGAACACATGAATAACAAGTATATCAAAACACCAACACCTCAACCTAAAACCATTTTCCAAAATGAAAAACGTATTTTTCTAATACCTTTTTTCTAAAGCGGATTAAATATCTAGCAAGAAGCAAGTAGTGAAATACACCCGACCGTACCGGGGTGACATGATTGAAGAGGATCATGTTGCTAGCCTAACCAAATGTAGTTTCAAACATCAAGGACAGTTTAGAATATCAGATCACTAGCAAAAATGAAACTGTATTTGAATCTAAAACACACTCTCAAAATCCAGAGAAGTAGTTTCTAAAAGCGATTATTCAATACGGACATAGCTAGCAATGGTAGTGAAATTCACTCCGACCGCACCAGGAAGACATGAATGCAGAAGATAATATGGCCTAATTACAATTACAAATAAATGAAGGTCAAAATACACTTTCGAAATCCAGAGAAGTAGGTTTGTAAAGCGCTTGTTAGGATTTTTGTGGGAAAAGGTATATAAAATAATACAAACATGGGAAGTTCAATAGATTTAACTATAATTATAAATTTTAACTATATCATTTAACCTATATCACATAACATAACTGTCAATAATTATTATAATGTTTCAAAGTTACCGATTATATTAAATGTCATTTATATTTATAATAGTATGGTTTAATTCAACCATAATCGACAATTACAATGTTACAGAATAATATCCGAATATTCTGAACAATAAGCAACAAAACATAATATTAATTAACTTAACTTGCCAATCCTGGTACTCCTCACTGCTCAATCTCAGAGCTTCCGCTCAGTGCAACGACTCACGATCGAAATGTGTCTCCTTTCTCAAACTTATGTTGCTACCGACGAGGATAAGGTCCTTCCTCTGTCGTTGTCACTCGAAAAGTGACGATCCAAGTGAAACAACGCTTTATATTACCGATTCCCCACTACTTGTGAATCATACGATGGGTAGTTTTAATAAAATTTATAAAAATTGTTGCGGTATTTTGTGACAGTATTCTAACACGGCCATACTGACATGTACTTCGTTCTCGAAGTACAATAAAATGTTCTAACACGGTTCAGTCTCGTTGCTCTACTTAATTTTCTGCCTAATATCTTGAAATGAAATGAAACGTATTTATTAGTCACGTAGGCAATTAAAAGCTCTTATGACAAGTCAATACCCATAGAACCTAATCTCTATATACAATATATTTCCTATACTTAGTATTACTTATTTTAATTTCTTGGTTTAATTATTTTATTTATGTAATTTATTTATTTTAAATTAATTTTATTTTTATTTAAAATTAGTTTTATTTATTTGTTTACTTTTTATTCTTATTTTATTTAAAGTATTAGTTATGACTTTATGGTAATTTATTTTTCAAAGAAATACAATATGTACGTTAGTCAAATTAAATTAAATTAAATTAAATTAATTAGTGGACCATGAATATTATTACTACGGTGCGTAGCGGTTTATTGTTACCACCGGATCCAACGCGGCCCTTCCTGAGAAGACCCGGCGAAACAAACTCAGTGGGCTTACACTACCACTGGAACTACGCGACGCGACCCAGTCCTGAGTATATCCAGCGAATAAGACTCAGTGGGCTTGTTTTGGGTCCAATTTAAGACAACGACCATAAGTATTTCCGAAACGTCCCGTATGTTTAGGCTTACTGCCGGATCCAACGCGGCCCTGACTGAGAAGACCCGGCGAACAAACTCAGCGGGCTTTACTTTACCACTGGATACTACGCGGCGCGACCCATTTCTGAGTAGATCCAGCGAGTCAAACTCAATGGGCTTGGTTTTGGTCAATTTACTAAAATAAATATTTGTGACTTGTTTTTATTTGTTTTCTCGATCGGTCGTCAATGATTTTATTTCTTACAAATAACTGAACAATCCATTCAAGTACATTATCTATTACCTGAAAAAAAAGTATATTATTGTCATTATTGATACACCTTGCTTTGTACAAACACCCGCAGTCAGTGAAGCTTAATCACCCGCAGCCAGTGAATGTTAAACAAAAGCCAAGGGATCATCATCATAATCTCATCATAATCTCATCATAATCTCGTCATAATCACATCATAATCACATCATAATCTCATCACATCTTTTTGATACACCTTGCTTTGTACAATCAAACACCCGCAGTCAGTGAAGCTTAATCACCCGCAGCCAGTGAATGTTAGACAAAAGCCAAGGGATCATAATCATAATCTCATCATAATCTCGTCATAATCTTGTCATAATCTTGTCATAATCTTGTCATAATCACATCATAATCACATCATAATCACATAATCATATTATACAAATCCTTAATATTTATTACTATACACATTGGATTCTAAAACAAAGAAACATGTTTCACAAAAAGTATTTTCTAAATAATATGTCAGGGCATTTTCAACGGAAATATTTTCCTCAATCGATTCACCGGGCCGCATAGTAAATTTTACTTTACAACGACAGGTACATATCTGCTTCTATTCCAATCAATAAATGCGAAAGATCATATTGATTTTACTATGTATGTATACAAAGTATTTTGTTATCTATCAAGATAAAATATACATGGGTAACTTTGCATATTAAATATAGGGTAAATACCGGGTAGTGAATCGAAATGTTGAAAAATTCTAATGGATTCATTTTATTTTTTTATAAATCGTTCGGCCAATCTGACGTTTCGCTTTTAATTCCCAAATTATACTCAGTTTGTCCGGATATCAAGAAACTCAACTAATTCTACTATTATTGAAACTTCCAGAGAACTGATATTGAGAATCTGATGGTCACGATATTTAAAACATCAATATAAAATATAAATTATTAAAAGGTTGACCCCACAAAACGTCGGACAACATACCACCTATTTAAATTGTAATCTGTGCTTAGCAATTAACTACATCATTTAATTACGGATTTACAACATTGTGTGAACAGTGCCGTGGGTCAAAGAGGGAATTGATCCTCTACTTGTCAAATACCAACATATTACTTCAGTTGTTTACTAACATTTGTAACATCAATTGTTGAAAAAGGAAGTCCTTTTACAAGACCAATAACTATCTTAATTCACAAATGTTTTTTTTTTTTTGGAAATCTCATGTTAGTTGCTAGAGTGTTAAATCTGTTAAATTTGCATTTGCGTCTGCCATATAATTATTTACTTATTGGTCCTTGACCCATAATCTCTTGTTTTTTTTTTTTGATAATGTGTTTAGGATATTACTTTATAAAACTTTATTTCAGTTATAAACTGAACGAGGCTCGAATTTTAAATACAACAAAATATTACTTTACTTAATTTATTAAGAATGTGTATCAATCAATGGCCAACATTGTGTTCCATTTGTAGCACACTCTAGGGTGCCTCGAAGTTTCGACTTAAAATCATTATTTAATATATTATGTATCAATAAAATGACTCATTTCCAAAACTATGATTATTCCATGTTTGCAGGTGATCTCAGAATTACACGGACAAATGTGAATCATGGTTATGCCAAATTGCTTCAGAATACTCCAATTTACTATTTCAAATACAAAGTTCTTTTGCTCTTAGTATGTAAGCACAAAATTCAAAACAGCCATTTTCAAAATACTTTTCAGATAAAATCACTAATTTTCTTGTATACAAAGTTTTCAACATTACCAGCAGCTCTTTGAAAAGAGTATCAGATTATCCTAGCACCATATGAAAACAATCGTTCCACTGGTACGGAATTAGAGAGATAGGTGTAGTATTTAAAAAAAATAAGGTTTGCATTGAAAATTGTCAGTCTAGTGTCTAGTTATAATACAATTACTTTGTATATATTCTATGATTTCAATTGGATTTCAAAGCTGCAGCGCCTTTAGTGGCCATTTGCTGAATCGCTAACCCAAGAGTTTTATTTAAGTGGTAATGTTTTCAAAACAGTAGCAAAAAAAAAAGTATTTTATATATTACAAATATAAATTATATCTTGCAAAGTATTCCAAATAAAATACGTATTTTGCAACTGCACTTAAAATACACGTGTTTCAAATAAGTCACTAAACTGGTCCAGATGTAAGATAATACATGGAATGTTTCTAAGTTCAAATGTTTTCACATTAAACCATTTTTTTTTTTAATTTTATTTCGTATGTACCGTCTTGGGAATGACTTAGAAAGGCAACTTTTTAGATGAAACTAAATGCTGCTAATATCTTAGATTTCGTTCTACTATCTTGTCTACAACATCACATATTCAACAGCTATGTACGAAGCAATATAGACAATAATAGTTACACCGTCTCAGAATCGAGAAAGTCAATTTAAATTACCATTTCATCTGAAAGTTGTAATGACGCTATGCAATAGTAAAGAAGCTTGAAACTTAGTACACATAATTATTTATGATGCTACTAATACACCATCTATACATTAAATAAATCTCATTAAAAGTGCCAAGTAGAATATCTCAAATACCCAATCTTTTGTTTCTTATTCGATTCTGTAGAAATAACACGACACAAAAACAATCTCCTGTCCCACTTATACAATGAAAGTGCGGAAAAATATTTAAATATTGGGCGAGTTTTATTTTTTTCAGTTATTTTAACACCCTACAAAGATTTTCTTACTAAAGACACATCGCAGGTTCACAAGGCTCGAACCAGAGTAATGCAGATCCCGTCAGGGCCTTACCTGCCTTAGCGACAGTCTAAACTTAAACCAAACCCATTTTTTTAAGGAAGTCTTTTACAGGTCACTTGTGGCTGGATTAAAAACCGGTAGTGCAGTATCGTCGTTTCGCGTAGAGCTAACAGCGTCTTTAATTTATATGTGAAGGTCCGTCAGAACGCCGTGATTCATCCTTGAAACAAAAGTATAATTTGTATATAAAAAGCAATGGACACGATCCCACTTCTGATGTTAGAATTTTTGTGGGAAGAGGTATATAAAATAATACAAACATGGGAAGTTCAATAGATTTAACTATAATTATAAATTTTAACTATATCATTTAACCTATATCACATAACATAACTGTCAATAATTATTATAATGTTTCAAAGTTACCGATTATATTAAATGTCATTTATATTTATAATAGTATGGTTTAATTCAACCATAATCGACAATTACAATGTTACAGAATAATATCCGAATATTCTGAACAATAAGCAACAAAACATAATATTAATTAACTTAACTTGCCAATCCTGGTACTCCTCACTGCTCAATCTCAGAGCTTCCGCTCAGTGCAACGACTCACGATCGAAATGTGTCTCCTTTCTCAAACTTATGTTGCTACCGACGAGGATAAGGTCCTTCCTCTGTCGTTGTCACTCGAAAAGTGACGATCCAAGTGAAACAACGCTTTATATTACCGATTCCCCACTACTTGTGAATCATACGATGGGTAGTTTTAATAAAATTTATAAAAATTGTTGCGGTATTTTGTGACAGTATTCTAACACGCTCCAATGCGGACATATCTGGCAAGTGTAGTGAAATACACCCCGAGGGCACCAGGGCGACATGACTGCAGAGGATCGTGTCGCTGCTCGGCGTGTTCTGGCCGCGGTCCAACATCGCTGCTTGTACATTAAACCAGTTATCTCTTACACACTCCAACAGTTTATACTTTTAAATGTTCAGTCTATAAATATTCCTGGCATATATTGATATCAAGTGGGGGTGCTTGGAAATTGGTGAACTATTAGTGGATTTGTAAGACCAATTAAGTAGTAGCTCAAGTATTAGGAGTGGGAATTATTTAATAGTACGGATTGAAATATGAATTAGTTATATTCTTCTACTGTTTGCCCAAATCTAATAATAGTACCGATGCAGAATTTTTCTTGCCTTTGCAGTAAAAATAGTTTGCCTTTCTTTGTCCAGCTGACTGTATGACGACAATCGTTTTGAGAAATATAAAATAATGGATATAATATTATATTTTGCGACTTAAAAGTTATTGCTAAACTTAGGCATGGAACCCAATAGTACAATAATTAAACCAACAAAGTAAATTATTCATACTATTCGATGGAAAGAAGAAAATATTATCCGTTTCGAAGCAACAAGAGCGAGCAATACGCGCCGGCTTACCGGCCCATAATAATGCGTTTCATGAGACATTAGCATCTGAAATGAAGTCGTTAGCGCCGCGCCTCCAGACATCATTTTTACCTCAATATTATTTTACATTTATTCAGATCGTATTTCTACCATAAAAGTTTATTACGTCTTGTAAACTGATTCTCATGATAGAATTTACTTGGAACTCATTGAAAGATACTAATATAAACGGCTTGTGTATAATGTTACTAGTCCATCCCAATTTCAGGCTAAACTAGTTTGAACAATACCAAATGGGTTTACCTACGCGAGTTAGGATATAATACTTCATACCAAGACAATCCGTATTAGAAAACAATACCCGTGGTATGCCCGTGCCTAACTTGACAGACGTAGGATAAACCGATTTGACCTACGACAAACTAGTTTTGCATTAAATCGGTTCCCACCCGTATCACATTAAGACAACCCGATTTTAACTAGACTAGTTTTCCCTCAAATCACATCTTACCGTATAAAATAGATACCTAAATCTAATAACAAAAAAAAAACATTGCTTGGTTTCTTAAGCATCAAACAATTTTATGAGGCTCTCAGCTAAAGCCATCATTTAAGCCAAGCCGCTGCATTTCAGTGCACATAAGCACTAAAGTTGGGCCATTCAAACTTTGCCCCAGTACTATTTCAACTATTTTCTGCCATACATTAAAGTTTTCACACTAAGATACACCAGTCTGCGGACTATATTGCTGTAATACGTAGCTGAGAGCTAATAAAATTGCGCAACTATGAAGAACTGTGTGGTAGGATCGAATCAAAACAAACTTATACGTACGTGAGCAGATTTGATCGCTCCCTACATTTATTTATCGCTTTGATATTGCGGCGGCGGGTATGAACCGTGAATTTCTATATTTGATTCTTAAGATAATTTACTTTGTATTACATTGACGGTATTGGTGGCGCAGTTGTACTATGATATGATTGCAATTTGTATTCATTATCAGCTCTAAGTCAAACATTTGTGTCTGATATGCTCGCCCTCTATCAAACCGTGAGACAAAACACGCAAGGCGAATGTCAACAGCACTCGTGAGTGTCCTGGTTGCTACCCCTTCTGGGAAAAAGGCGTCAGTGTATGTACGTATGTATTACTTTGATAATAGAATAAAAGTGTAATTTAGTATTGGATTGTATCTGGTACGTAGCAAATCTTATTATATACATATAAATAAAAACATAATAAACAAATAAAATTCATATTGAGTTAATAATAAGCTGTGTTAACAATCCTCTAACATAGAAAGTGATATTTAATCCTTCTATCTCGTCTAAATATATCAAACAGACATCGGTGGGAACACAACACCAGTTTTCAAACAAGGAACACTGAAGTTACAACTTACAGATAAAATTATAGATCAAAGTGGAATAATCAGCAACCGCATCGTTACTTAAGCCGCTATATTGTCAAATTCTGTTGCTGAGCTGATGTAATACAACGTATCGGTCGTGCCAATCCAGTCTTTACATCCAAGAAGAGGTCTGTTATTAATAAAGAAAGAAATAATGTTTTTATTACTGGTACAATAAATAACAGAGTAGTATAGAACATTTAAGGTGACAAAATAATGATAAATATTACGCCAGCAAAGGTATCTCTCATTCAGCTAATATGCTGCAGCATCACCTGAGCAGCATTGCAACGCTGATTTTCGATGCGAGACCTTCATGACTTGCGAACATTAATATTACAATTAATACTAAGACATAACAGACTACACAACGATCTAAAAGCGGACTAAACAAGAATTATTTAAAATAACAATACAAAAAAATATTATATTATTATATGCTATGCTGTAAAGCTAGCTGACTTTAAGTTTAGGAATACGCGCTCAATGTTTTCTGATGGCATCCCTACCGCCGTACTCGCATTACCTCATGCAGTAAACTTAAATGGAATAATTAGTAGCGACAACTAACTAGGCGGTTCCGCGAGAACGTCGGAATATCTCTAGCGGTGTACCAGGACTTAATGAACGCCTCGGAGTCTGGTGTTAACTGACGTGAATTATGCACCGTACAAGACAAGACATTACCGCGAGACGTCATTGTGCTCCTCATGTTAATTTAATTTGGGCGCGTAGTCAACCGTGTAATGTCTCCGGTATTGGCTCAATCACCTCCTGACGTCGTATGCCCGCCTGGTGTTATTCAAATATGTGAGTTTGGTGCGTCGCCGGGGAACATGTAATTGATACAGTAATTATTCAGAGACTTTGACGATATGTAGATCTACGTAAAATATGTTAATCTGGGAATAATATTTGCTTTATTGAGCAGAAACTGGCGGCGCGACGCGTCTGAACCGGCGGGGGATTATCGGTATCTCGCTAAATTACTTTGCTCATGTGTTTCAAATATGGCTCCTTTAGTTTATTCAGATATTTGAAATGACATGGCTTTGATGTTACAGCATTTTGAACTGGTATTTGATGTATTATGTGCGGAAATTGCAATGCTCTATAGATATTGGTATTATAAATGGAATCAAAATATTCGTAGTTGAGTTTTTTCATAATTGCGATAAAGTATAACAAGTGAAATAAAAAAACTTTAACTTCTAAACTGACGCTGAGCGTAATCTAACTTTGTTTACACGAAAAAACAATTCAGCTTCACCTCTCAAGCCACTAAAACAAAACTGTTGGAAAACACATGCATTAGAGAGTTTATTACTCCGTGCAACATCGCTTTTAGCCAACTTCAGGGCCCAAACTGCGCCGGGTTCGGCCTTTTTTCAACAACAGCCGAGCCATCTTAATGGGCCGCCAAAACTTTTAATTAATCCTACGCGTTAAAGATACTTTGAATATTTTATTAGTGAAAACCATTGGCCAGTATTTTTTGCGAGAAAATTTAGAGATAAATTAATTATTCACAAGGCGAAATTAATGCAGATTTATTTTGTAACATGGAACGTCAACGAGATGGCGGTTTAGCTGTTAGTACCGGGAACATAGTGCCATAGGATGTACCATGGACCTCTGCTTACTATTAATGAACATAAGCATAACCGTAAATAAATGATCAGTCTTAGCCTGAATTGTTAAGGCAGAGTAAGGTGCAAGCTTTGGAATTAAATCCCTTTCATTGTTTTTCCAAAGCGCTGTCAATTATCCTTCGTTAAATAATGCTTAAGGAGAGTTTACATCACAAAGTAGACAGCAGAGGCCTCCTCCACAATCGAGAGAACGATCAAGACTGGTTAGGCCATGTAGTCCAACACGCACTGGTGGTAGGTCTCCCATAAGTTGGAGGCCACCTGGGTGGGTACCACCGCAATATCTATTGCTCTCGCTAAACAGCAGTGTAAAATCACTGTTGTGTTCCGGTTTGAAGGACATTGTAGCTAGAGTGCCTACTGGATGTATTGCGACTTAACATGTTATGTCTCAGGATGGCGAGAGCAATGGAATGCCCAGCATTGCTAATGTCCATGAGCGGTCGTATCGCTTATCAGCAGGTGAATGGCATGAATGCCAGTCTTGCCATTCATAGCAATAAAAAATTACGATAATCTAGGTGTCAGCAAAACCAGATGGAGATATTCCAAGCAGCTATTCATAAAGCATTCAGAAAAAGATTTAGCTGTCGAGAAGCGAACACTACAGTAATGTGTTACAAAGCTGTTTACATTGTGTGATCCAAGGAGTTAGAATAAAGTACCTCTAACTTAGCAAGCATTGTAAATAACACAGGATGTTCGGACTTACAGAAGACATTGTCTATAGATCGCCTGTCGGCTTCAAAACAGATTTACACACTTTTACATCACAAATTCTTTCGTATACAACTTGGTTACAAGTCGTTCCGCTGTTTACAAAAGAAATGTAAATCATTTTTGCAACACAATGTTTTCACTTCGTTTATTATAACGGCCCCTACACACTATGTCGGCGGCAGTGGCGACGGTATTTTCCACAAAATCAGAACCTGGGCCTTCTTTGCTTTTATTTATACTAGAACTTAAAGTGACAGTAATAGAGCTTGCATAATGGTTTCTTAGATTTACGCGAATGTTACACATTGAAATAGTCCGAGTCCGCCCCGTGACCACGAAAGCTGTAAAGTAATCGAAACGTCGGGAACTCAAAAAATGTAAAATTAAACTAAATCCGCGATAAAATCCGTAAATAATAATTTTATTTCAAAGTTATAGAGCTGATGATGAATCCAGTGGAATTTAAATAGTATCCGATTAACTCTATATGTGGACTTACTTGGTACCGGGATATTACATGAAATAAACACACCCAACAGTCACATACATAGTCCAGACTCCAAACCACATACTAAGATTGAGTCTTATGTAGTAAAGTCGGAAGAATTCTCGGTCTCACAAACACACAGACCCAAAACAAATTCGTATGGAACACACAAATGCTTGTTCCGCTGTGGGGATCGAACCCGCAGCCTCTCGTTTCACAGTCGAGTGAAACCAACTGTGCCACGGAGGCTGTCATACACACTAGTTTAACACCAAGCACGAAAATCTTATATATGTTATATATGTATGTATATATACTAACTATATGTTTTGCCCAGTCGTGGTCTCTAACTGACCTCTAACAACATCTGAGTCCAATTTTTTTTACAAAATGCTATTAAATTGTCGTATTAACCAAGCGTAAATTCATCATCAATAACTCAATTTCGCGTTAATATCGTGACAAATCCAATCGTCAGCTTACATAACCGGTTGAATGAAATGTTTTCTGTTTGTATTTATAAAATTTTAACCGATACTCAATTATGGACAAATAAACCTGTTGATTGATTATTTGATAAAAGAGTACTTACATTTTGCAAATAATTTCGTTTTTTGTTAGCCTATTTTTATCGTTTTGTTTAGTACTGGTAATTAATGTGATGTGAGATCCTGATGCTCTGGTCAGTAAATCCATTATGTGAGAGTTACACAATTTTTAAAATATCATACGCATTGCCTGATACTGGCACTTTTGCACCGTGTGGGACGACACCCCATACCTTTTCAAATCTTGGGATGAACTAGTGGTAAATACATCTGCCTACTTCTTTAGTATGCATGTATTCCTAATACAGGCAATATGGTAATGAAGGAAGTAGAATTTCTTCACGCATGTAATAAAGTAATATTTTATTAAAACGCATATTTCCCGCCTTGCCGCGCATCATTACGAGTAAATTTGTTTTCATCGCGTAATACAACGCCCTGTGAGACTTTATTTCCTTTACTTTAGATTCAAAATTAAATCAACTATGTTGTTTTTTATATTTAAATTAAACGACACAGAGCAACCGCATAATGTTTTACACATCAAAAGGTCTTTGACGTAATGCCTATCAAAATAAGGACATTGTATGCGTAACTACAGGACATAATATTACAGGACATATTATGGCGAGCGCAGTGGAATGTCAAGCATTGCTTTGTAATGCAAGGTGTTGTTTAGTTCTGGTACTGACCATGAACGTTCGTATCTCTTACCGCAAGGTGAATGACATGCTCGTCTCGCTATTTATAGCAATAAAATGTTGGAGGCTTTAGTAAATATTATCTATTTACTTTTATATTTTAGTGGAGAATAATACTTGAGTTACGATTTCATCTCCGTGTGCAATTGTAGGATTCTTTAGATTAAACACGCTACGTTATTAATTTTACAAATATTTATATAAGACACTGACATTCACATACAGCTTGGCAAAAAAGAGTGTTTTTAATGAGGGCGCTAAGATCGAAAATAATATTAATATGGCAACCCGATATATTACGACGAAAAATGTTTAGATGCTTGTTATTTTGATTAATTGTTGTTAATAGTCTCTTTGTTTATTTTAAATCACAAAACAAATAAATTCGTACTAAAATGTATTGAAATGGCTACATAAAAAATTTTCAACGAACATAATGACAATTTTTTAGTGTTGCCTTAAATTTTTTTCTTTAATGCCAATTGTCACCGCATCGTGCTCTTTTTTCCCAAGTTATAAATAACTAGATGTTTCAAAGAAGTTCAAATGGAAATAATCTACAAGTATTATAGTTAAAAATGTATGATTCCGCGAGCTACAAACACCCACTCGCTGCAAAACGCTTTAATGTGTTTACATTTTGTTTGCCGGCACCGAGCAGTATAGAGAGCCGCCGACCTCACATCAAACAAACGCACTGTGAAATTACTCGCGTACGTAGTTTTATTTATTTGTAGTATTTCCATTAACAGGCTCACAGAATGAGGAAGAGCTAATAAAAGTTGCATGAAGTCTTTTATGCAGGATTCTTTTAAATCGCTATGGAAGCCAACCGGACAGACAGAAATTACAAGCAAGCAAGAGCTAGAAGTAGCTAAAGATGGTGAGAACACTTAATAGCTTTTGACTTAATAATGTTCGCAAGTATTCATAAGACAAAAGTGAGCGATAACTTAATACGGATTGGGTTTCAGAGACGGAGGTAACAATTTGGAGGCCGTAGTAGGCACTTTTGACGTTTCCAAGTTACGAGTGTATAATTAGTTAATTATTATTGAGTTTAACGGTAAATCAAAGCAATTGTATGGACAGCTACCCATTACAGCTTTATGCAAAATTTTCAAAAAGGTAGGAAAGTACACCAAAATGTACGATAATTAAACATTAATACCCCACATAAACTTGCAATATGCATACAATCTTACGCTCTAACCTAGCCCAACTATGCAATAAGGATACATATACAAAGAAGAGCTTAAATTTTGTATTAAATCACCCACTTTCCATTCAAATAAATCACACAAACATTTGTAAAACAAAAAAAAAAACAGATCAAAAAGAAATCCCATAAAAATAAAAGCTTAAAAATAAATACGTTCGCCAATGGCGCGGCGCATGTGACCAGTTTTAATTTCGTGAGAGTCCATTAGTTGCGATTACATTGCGCGTTCAATCCAATGCATTTTTAAACCGCGCGGAGCTGAGAGCGAAATATATCTGCCCCAGTTTATTAGTGTGAATTATTAACGTGAATTCTGTTTAGTTAATAATTTGTTCGCGGTTGTGGCTTGTACTACATGGTACTCTGGGAATATACTTGAATAAATCAGTCTAGGGACCACATATCATACGTAAAATATACCTGTGTATTTTAATTTAGTCTGTTCAGTGCCATATTGCTAGATATCTCACCTTCTTTTTCACACTCAATTAGTGACAGTTTAATATAGAACCAGTCGTATTTTGGTTTAATGGCCTTCATGACAGCTTCCGTGGCGCATTTGGTTGGACGCCAGTTGTGAAACGAGAGGCCACCGGTTGGATTCCTGTATTTGATACATGGAATATATTTTATAGCTAGATATCAATAATAAGTCTTAACGTTCAGATCAGATTCCGATAAATATGATAATATCGATATTCAACCACAAACAAAATACTCTTATTGAGATTCAATCAATCAAGGCAATCATTTAATTAGATTTTAAATGACAATTCTCAAAAGCCTGAGATTTCACATTCAGATTTATCTCAGAGCATTCTATCTTTATTAGCACAACAATCTCTGCTTTTCCTCCCAGTTCCTACTCCTCCACAGTTCCACTCATCATAGCACACACAACATTAAACACAACATAGTCGTCTTCAAGCGAGTTTCGCTCGTATTGTTGACGACTCGTCTCATTCCGAGCAGATTATAAACTTTAAATTGGTTTACGTTGGCATCACCGGTCGTGGGAGCAAGGAGCAATCTCGCAGCATCCCGCCTCGCGTCCTCTGTGTTCCGCTTACATTTATTCATGATTTAGCTTGTAACTGGAACTTAGCCGCCAATCGGGATTTCACATTCTTTGGTGAGCTTGCAGACATTTGAAAATATGTTGGAATTAAAATATAAATAAATAAATAAATAAGTAATAAATACACTCAACAGTCGCATACATAGTCCTGACTCAACACTAAGATCGTGTCTTGTGTCGTGGGTATCAGAAATTACGAGAGACTTTTCGGTCTCACAAACATCCAGACCCGAAAGAAATATTTCTGGGCCGCACAAACATTTCTATCGGTGCGGGGATCGAACCTGCGGCCTCTCGTATCACAGGCGGTATTTAACCGACTGCGCTACGGTGGTTGTCAAATGATGGTCAATTATTTTACTTTTTTACTTGAGACAATTATTCATATATTTATGTATTATTTCTGACGGGGACTCAGACTGATTGCCTTAATCTTCCGCCATCGTTTCATGTGAGTCGTCCATAGGTATGGATCGCTAGCGGTCTCGTGTAGTCTATTGGAGCAGAAAAAACATGTTGTTCTATCGACACGATTAGTTTTTTGTTCAAATATAATTTGACAATCGAAGTAACAACATTTGTCAAGTATGAAAACAGATTTAAAGTAAACGGGTTGGCACGGGTGCCTTGTTTTCAATATGGGAAAACGTTTTCCTCTCCACTGTCAGTCATTATTTCATTTCATTGCCCACTTTAAATCTTATTTTCCAAAGACAAATCTATTTGCAGCTACAAAAATCAAACCAACATTAATCGGATCAAACAAATCAACACTATTGTCATGTATCCAGATTAAGTAAGCTATCTCGCTCCGTCATGTTATATATATTAATATAACAACATCTAATCAAATATATATGGGCTGATACATACATACATAATCAAATAAGCATAAGTACCACTACTTATGTCATCTCAGCACAATGTTAAGGTAAACTGGAAGAGAATGCCTCTGGCATTAAGTCCACATATGTACGATGTGTTTGTACATAAAGTCAAATAAGAAAAATAAAAAAAAAAACAATTCGTTACGTTAGTGCGAATTTGCTGCAATTTCTTTCTTTTAACTCAAAGTCGAATACCCGCAACAAGAGAGATGAATACGGGCGGACATTTTGTAATCTGCGTCATCCATATATTGGCAATACTTGGGCTTGCAATTCCAGCTTCAAAGTAACGAAATGGTTTAAGTGAAGTTGAAATATTCCACTTCAGAAAGTGATTCCAACTTTTAAATAAAGGATATAACTACAATCCAATTTAAAATAACGGAGCTAACACAAACTGAGCAAAATAGAAATATCGCAATATTTTATTTTCAATAGATTATTGAGCCAAGTTTTCTATTACGATGTGAAATTGATTCGTTCGATCACTTCATACACATATGAAATACCCTACATACATCAATTTGGTTTGCCCTTATTTCCTGAGTGCGCTCTCACGCCTACCAGGGTCCTATAAAGCAGCTGAAGATGGATTGTTACGTTCTATCGAAGGCGAGACGCGGCGGAACTATCGGTTTGCCGGCGGAACAAGAGACATAAATCATTTTGGAGCGGAGTCGCACTCATCGGAGCGTGTTGAACGCGCGCTCAGCCCGGGAGGGCGCCCAGCGCGCGCTGCGATAATTAAAAAACTTTCAAGATTATTTTCATTCCACCTATCTCTTTCTGCTCGCCTGGTAACTACGCTTCGCACATACGTAAACGGAAAACTTGGTCTATTTGAGAGAATTGCGCGCTATATTCAGAAGAATACAAAGTCGAACGGTTTATTGTTAGTGGTGAATTTTATGTGTTGGATTTTATTGAATTGAGTTCTTTGGTTGGACGAGTTCGTTTGAGAAACAGTGTTGAAAAACGTTGGATTTTATTATTTATGCAGTCGGTGGTGGAAACTTCCCGTTCGTTGCTCTTTATGTTGTTGTTACGCAACTTACTGAATGCAAAACTAGGTATTGACAACGTATTACCGTAAATTTAAGTTCAATGTTTTGTTAGTAACTACGATGTTCAACAATGTAATTGTCACCGAAGTATTATGTGAACAACACTATTATTAACTTAATGTAAGTAAGTCTTTATGCTTCAATTTAATACCCAAGTCCTTGATTATTTTTACGATTTTTGTTGTCAACCGCCCTCGTAAAATATTGGGAAACGCTATGAACAAGTTAGTGGCCGTGACCGCCACGTGTTTCGGCTAAGAGCCGGCCTCACCTGCCACAGAAAATCTTACTAATTTACGAGCCGAGCATTTGCGGCTACGTAGGGATTATAAGTAAAAAAATCACGCATATTCAACAGCACCGGGATCATTGTTGGAATACACAGCGCTTTATTAAAAAGTCAATTTAATTCTCCGGTATATTTAATTTGATTTAAATTGTAGGCAAACCACATATAAATAAGATATATTATTATGTGTAATCAATTACAAAAGATTGTTGATTGAAAAAGCACTGCAAAGAAATATGTATTTATTTACTTATTTTGACTGATGTCATAATTTAAAGTTCACGGAATACCAGGAGAGCATAATGTAAAGGCGGTACATCCAACGTTCACGAATCAACCACGAGTCAACTGGCGCTTTAACAAGAGCTCAGAGTAGTCGAAGGCCGCGGCGCGTGACGCTTTGTGCCGACTAACAAAGGTAAGTGCCGTGAACGCCCCTACATGCCAGGCCTTAATAAAAGCTTTACCTTATACAAACGTCAATCCAAAAGCGAATTTAATAATTATCTAAAAAGAAAAACAGATTTAATAATGAGCCGATTTATTCAGCTTACTATTAGTTTCAGAAAATATAGATCGATTTTACAAATAGCTATTTTCCGAGATAACGCCTGGAAGTACTGGATGTAATCTCCTAAATGACGTAATAAAAAGGCGAAGTTGTTGATTAACTGGCACAAAACACGAGGTGTTTTCGGGCTACAAAAGAGGCAAGCAATCACCCGCTAACCGTTAAACCAAGAGTATTACTACAAAATGAAATTGCTTTGACCCAAACCTTACTAAGTAGCAAAAAGGGACGATAAAAAAGATTTGAAAATTCACCTTAATCCTAAGACAGTAACAGTATATAGTCACAGCATCGTACAGCGAAACACCGCCTAGAATCGATACGCGCTGCGGTCGAAACGTGAACCGAATAGTTAAATACCTGTTGAAAAATTTTGCAGGCACATGTCAAGGCGCGACGGCCGTTTGTCCTACGGCGATGTATCGATTCCATCCCAAGCTTCCCTGTTACGACCTAGTAATGCGCGACTTTATTTCTCATCGCAATAAAACAACGTAAGTACGGAGGCAAATTAATTAATAAACATGTAGGTACATTCGCTACGTTGAAATTGGCACGAGATATCGCATTTCGTGTTTATACCGGCATCAAACTGGGTCACGATCCTAAGATGCGGTAATCCGTGAAAATCTGAATTTGGCAAACATTTCGCGCTACGGATGATAGGTATCGGATGATATGGTTCACTTGACATAATGCCAACGTGTTTTGTGGAAAATGATTGAGTGCAGAATGATCGACAGATATAATATTATCGTAATAAGTTACCAGGGAACATAATACATCGATACACACTTTAATAAGAGATATTAACTCGCAAACCACATCAGAGCTATGCAGTAAAGGTCAAGAGGTTTTATTCGGTAATTAAACCTATTAACTAAGTAGGACTTGGAGGTTGAGACCGATCCAACGACGGCATATCCATCATATATTAATGGATAATTCAATGTACAGTACATTGAATTGATAGAGCTTTGTGATGGGTGATAGTGCCATCAATAGGAGGACACAAACGGGAACACATTTGCATGAATCATGGAGAATCATTAAGTATGATACTAATAATAATTGTATTTATCTGAGCTCTCGACAAGTATCAATATCTAAACCAATACAACTAATAACTTGAATCTCAAAATCAATCCTATTGTACATAATTTAATCAAACAACAATTCTCCAATGTGAAACATCAAAGGCGCAGAGCTACCTGCCCGAGTACTGGGTAGTATTCCACACAATAGAATTTGGCACGAGATCCGATATTATTCCGAGATTAAGGAGCGTCGACTGTGACGCGTTCCATTCTCCTGCGTTATCAGATTAACGTGTACAGACGATAGACGATACACGACGTGTGTCGTACCAGGACGTGTTGTCTCTGGAATGCGTTCTAAATACAATGATTTACTGGTACTAAAGGAAGTTATTGAGGTACTTATATTATCAATCATCATCAGTTACTTAATAAATAACAGCCAACAGTCACATATATGGTCCTCATCCCACACTAAGATCGAGTCTTGTGTCGTGGTATCAGGAACTACGAGAGACTTTTCGGTATCACTAACACCCAGCCAATACCATGATTAAAATATACTGTCATATATTTTTTGCCACAGCCATCATTATAACACCTTATTGGGAACAGAATGTGGCTTTAATTATCTAATTATTTATTTATTTATTATGTGCATGGAAAACCAACGGCTTACAAATATTTTATAATTAAAATGATGTACAACATAGAGCCAATGATAGGTCTTCACGGTTATATAGCAAAATAAAAAAAGTAAACAAAATCAATAGAAAACTAAAACTATAACAAAAGCTTTAAGAGAAAAAGAGAAATAATAATAAAAACTTAAACAATAACTGTATCACTACACACCAATATATCAATTATAGCTCAATATGAGCATATATTTATGAATTATGTAGCTCTACCTATCTAATATGTATTACAAGCTCCGTTTGGCTAGTAGTACGCGCCTCTCAAGCATCCAGATACGCAGACGGTTACCGATTCTTTGACTTATAGGAATTTCTTGCATAGTACGATAGGAAAAGACCACGAAGCAAATAAGATTAAAAAGCATTTAATGAGATGATTAAACTTAAAAATGTAGATTTGAAAACCTAATCCCTTCATTATTTGCGAACCGCTCAACATCGTATTAACCAATCTTCGAGTGTATCAATTCAAAATTTAGCACACAAATATTTTGAAATAACGCAGCCATCGGTCCCCGGACTCGTTTTATTCGCAAAGCAGCTCGAACGCCGATTAAATTGAGCCGAGTTTAATTTTAATATTAACGAGAAGTTTATATTAATACGCGAACGCTCCTTGTGAACGCGTTCAATTTGCAGAATTAGAGAGTTGGCCATGTTTCTTTATTGCTCCCGGGGCGGCTGTGAAACCGATGGAATGTGGAATAGAGAGGACTCGCAGTAATGTTATGCTTAGTAAAAATATTTTAACCGAACTACTGGGACGCATAAAGAGCTGGATACGTCCTGAATAAGAAAATGCTTTTGTGTGGGTATAACTGGACTGTGTGCAGTCAAAGCTCTATCACTATCAGATAAATTACAAAATGTTTATGTCGTTAAAATTTCGACTGTCTCGGTGGCGCAGTTGTACTACGGTATGATTACAAAGCTGGTCTCGGGTTCGAATCCTTCGCCTGACAGGGATCAATCTGGAGACTGTCCCGCCCTCACACCCACCACTGTAACTCCTGTAAGCCAGGATCAACAGTGGCACGCAATGTAATGACACCGAGCATTGAAGCTCGGCGAGTCTCCGGGAAAGTCTAACTTGTCTTTAACCCGCAAAAAAATTAATCAGAAAGTATTAATAAATAGGAAGAGTTGGAAATAAAATATTGTCCACATCCATCCGTGCAAACCAAAAAATATATATTTTCTATTCATTATTAGCCCGGAGTCAGGAATTTGTGCCCGATATGGCGATAGGCTCACCGCCTATTATAGCAGAAAACGGTAAATACACGGCGAAACGTTACCCACGTTGCATTGCACCTCTGTTTACCCTCTCTGAGAAAAAGGGATAAATTTATGTACGTAAGTATTATGTATATATGTAAAATTATATACACATGCATATTTGGTAGCCTATTTCTACTCATTGAAATAAGTGTTCAGCATTTATAAAGCAAATGAATCAGGTTCAGCAAAGACACTGTACTTGGAAGGGAAGTTTTGCATGCTCGAATTACAATAATCTAGAATTTCCGTTTCAAACAATGACAGCCTTTGAACGCACCTATTTTATCTGAGAAAACAGTTCATTAAAAAACTTAGTCTTGTCTTAGATCAGAATACCGTCTTTTACACTTATCCTATTCATATTTCAAAGATAATTCACAGCCTTAAAACTTCAAAAGAATTCATCCTTTAACGTGACATGTAGTTCAACGCACGTACAACCCTATTACAAAAATAAACGAGAAATTCTAAACACGTAAGTAATTTATACTTTTCTTTTTGGATTTTAAGTAAAAATTACCAAGTTGTTAGGGTTGGCACCCTAAGCCGTGTCGAGCCAGTGTGCGGGACAGGTGTGTGAGGTGACGACCCTGGCGCGCGCAATGCATATTTAATAAGCTGGGGTGTTCTCTGAGGCCAAGACTCGCGGCTCCACTTTTCTTCATACACAGTTGATCTCGAGGATTTCACTGTACTTGTGTTGCATAGTTTTCGGCTTTATCTGTTTTTTGGGTTTATGGATATTTTATTTCAATAATAATCAACCGCGAACAGTTACGGCTTCAGAACAATTTTAGGAACATATAGATATTCTTAGGAGCAGTGGCGGCTCATCCGAAAGAGCGCTGGTGCAGTGCACTCCCACGAAAATTACATACTTAGCTAATTTAATAATTTATTTATATTTATAATACATAAGATCCTTACATTACATTCTTTATATATTACTATGCCTATAAAAATAAAATGCCTATATAGATACATGTAGCGTCAATTTGTAACGAGTGGAGCGCCAGCGATTGCGCTCCTATGAAACGAAGTTTAGTACGACTCTTAGTACTGTATTCAATGAGTGCGAAAGAGAGCATCGATTCGGGCTGACGCGTGAAACAAAAGATATCGTATGAGAAATAAGCGTAATCTGGAGCGCCGCTCACGCGTCACTCAGGTACCCGAAATACTACTCGTATGGCGCAAGACCGTCTCAATGTATTATCACTACATTTTTCAAATTGATAGAGTGATTTAATAGGAAGGTTTACATGTATAATAACATCCATTAAATAGTGGAGAAATATTGTTATTTTTGAGGTTTCTAATGTGATGTCGTTATTTATGAATTTTTTTCCGCTTACATTGCAAACGCAGGCTGACCCCTACGAGATTTATCGAAATAATGTACTAATTATTTGTACACATTGAAAAGGTCTACAGAAAACTCCGCGGTGGTATATGTCTATCTCTTATGGATATACCACAAGAACATTTTTTGTCATTTACTTTTTACGACAAATAATTGCTAATTTTAGAAGCGATTTTAACCAATACAGCATTAATCCTTATCCAATTAAATAGCTTAAATACATTGTTGATTTAATATAGATCTATATGGTCCTTTACAACACAAGATTTAAATGAATATTTTCGAAGATATTACAGATTTAAAATTGCGGGACGTAGCGCTTGCGGCGGTACTGGCCGGCCGGGGCAGCGGCAGCGTGCCTATATAGGAAGGGTTATATTATGTATAATAATAATACGTACACACTATTATACAGAAATCTATTTGTACCCGGGCCGCTAGTGTATGATAAGCATAGAAAAACTCTTAATTAATTCCATTTCTGATTTTCACAAGAAAGTAAATAAATAATAAATAACACCCAACAGTCACATACATAGTCCTGAGCCCACACTAAGATCGAGTCATGTGTCGTGGGTATCAGGAACTACGAGAGACTTTTCGGTCTCACAAACACCCAGACCCGGAAGAAATATTTGTGGGCCGCACAAACATTTCTCTCGGTGCGGGGATCGAACCCGCGGCCTCTCGTTTCACAGGCGGCGTCTAACCAACTGCGCCACGGAGGCTGTCAATAAGGCTGTCAAGTAATAGATATCTTCGCACGCCAAAAAGACCGGCGAATGGATTTTGTATACAAATAAAATAAATAGTAACCTCTAGTTTTCAATTATGTTTTTGTAAACCCCCATCAAAAAATGTCACGAGCCGCCTCTGCTTAGGAGAGTTTAAGGCCCAACTATATGCCTGAGGACAATTAAAATGGTTTTACAAATTAAAAATCATTTTTTAAAAATTAAATATCGACGGTTCCTACGTATATAAAGACATGTCGAAAATGCCATTTTTTTTTTATTGTACCATTGGCTTTAGATGATTTATGCGCACATACTGACATACTCATTTTTATTTTATTTTATTTATTTACCTTGTTTTACAAATCGTACAAAAGAACAAGTATTATAAATACAACAAATAAGTATCGTAGATACAGACATCTATTACATATCTTTTTGTACGGTGTTTTAAAATGTGCGCCACTCGGTGCGAACGCGGTCTTGTCAGACTTGTCGCCATTTACGGGAGTTCCCCGGACGAGACAAGTCGATGCTAAAAGAATATAGAAGAAGAAAAGAAAATGCTGCAAAAAGAAGGAACAAGAACTAATTTTAGAGAAAGTATACAATAATCCTATTCCTATCACTGAAGTGAAATATAAGGATTTGATTAAATTATGCGACACGTTAATTATTCCTAATAAGTATCACAACTTCTATAAAAACCTTAAGCATAGTGAGGAAGAAGAAGAACAGGGCAATGATGAATCGTATCGTATCGTATCAGCCCATATACGTCCCACTGCAGGGCACGGGCCTACTCTACAATCGAGAATACGATTGAGAGTGGTTAGGCCATATTATAGTCCACCACGCTGGCCTAGTGCGGGTTGGCGGACTTACATATCATAGAAATTCTTATGAATCGCTATGGTATGCAGGTTTCCTCACGATGTTTTCCTTCACCGATTTAGTGCGTGGTGATTGACTATCAATGCACACATGACTCCGAAAAGTCAGAGTCAATGATGAATAAGATTGTTAAATTTATCATTACGTTTTTATAGATATTATTTTGTATTTTTTTTCCTTTTTTTTATACTGGCCCAGCATGTTGGCGGCATTGCACCTGATGGTAAGTGCTAATGCCGCCCAGGCAGAGTATCCATTGGCATCGGACGGCGGTCCAATACCAATGGAAACAATAATGCCGGCCTGCTAAGGTGCCCTTTCACGCTACGGCGGAAAGACCCAGGATTGTAGGAAGGAGGAAACACGTGAGACGGCAAACAATTTCACAGTTTGACGGTGCGGCACAAAAACGAATTCGAGAACCGTTTCGTTCGCGCCGGGATGGTGTGGACCGTCAAGTTATGGCTTCGCAAGCCAGCCCGCGTGGTTCTGGTTAGGAATGGAGAGGAGGGGATCAGTTTGAACAATTCTTCAGAGCACTCACCGTGATACAGGCGGTAGAACACGCTTAGAGAGGCGACATCCCTCCGGAGTTGTAGCGACTCTAAGTTGCTCGTAACGACTGCATCATTCACAATGCGAATGGCCCGCCGCTGCAATCCATCCAAGGCATCGAGCAGGTACTGGGTGGATCCATCCCAGAGGTGCGAGCAGTACTCCATACCCGGTCGGACCTGCGCTTTATATAAGCGACAAAGCTGACCGGGCGTGAAAAACCGACGCACCCTCTTCAGGACTCCAACCCTGCGTGATGTGGCAGATATTACGCCCTCGATGTGATTCCTTGGATAGAGATCACAGCGGATATCCACACCAATGATACCCAGGTCATCCCGCACTGAAAGGGGAGTACCCTGAAGAATGGGGAGGGAGAGAACGGGGATTTTTTGCACGTGAACACACACACCTGAGTTTTCTTGGCATTGAACTCAACCATATTTCTGGAACCTCATGTAGAAATAAGATCCAAGGTCCGGTTGAATTATTAAGTTAGTGATAAGATGAATCAGTCTGAATAAACCTGTGATGATTGTTAAATTTTACCAATTAGGTGTTAAAATGAGGCACATACTCAAACAATGCTGTGATGATTATTACATTTTACTAATTAAGTCGATAGGTAGTTAATTAAGCTGGGGAACCTTCTTAATCAAACTGTGATGATTATTGAATCAATCAATCAGGCACAATCTTCAAATTAAAATAGTTAATTACTAATAAGTATTAGACAACAGTGATTTTTTACGTTTAGTTCCTACTTCAGAGAGCCTTTAAGTGCCTTTTATTTATATGTTAAGAAGATTGTTGCTTAATAATAAATAATGTTGAATTTATAAACCTTGTTTAATTAATAAAACATAAACCGAATCATTTTATTTAAAGACATGTCTTTGTATACATTAAAAGAACATATTCCTACCCCGAATTACTAAATCCACGTATAAAGTGATAAGTTTACGTTGGAGTACTTATCATATACATGGGTGATGATTTGGGGATATTTAACGTATTAGTTTAAAAATAGTTGATTAATCCTTTATTTTCATAAAAAAAAATATTTAAATTCTATATCAGACACAGTTTTTTTGTTTCCTGCGTATAAAAAGATATCATAGACATGACTTACATGCTTCTATTTTATTATCGGTGTAGAAACAGTCATCTATCAAGTTTTCTAAGAAAACGTAAAAAAATAAAATATGTATAAATGGCACTATAAAGCTCTTAAAACAGTTAAATGATTGTAGAAAGATGTTTTTTATTTTTGGTCATAGAATTATTTCTAGGGCGAATTGAACACAAATTACGCTCTCCTGTAAACCTCGGTTTTTGACTTGTCCTTATATACGTAGGAACCGTCGATATGCTCTAATATTTTTTTATTCCAATGATGATTACAATTAAATAACAAACTAGAACATAAAAATATACTTAAAATAATTTCACAACATTAACTTAACCTAACAGCTTTAACGTTAAAGTCAGTAATCGAGTTACAAAATAATGGCCTTGTTTAATTTGAAACGCGCGAACGCAGAAAAATCTTTTTTAATTTCAAATCCCTATTAAGAACACTTTAGCCTGCAGTAAACGGTGGACAATTAAAAGTTAAATTATTTATAATAAAAAAGTTGGTAACATTAAAACTTTTTCATTAAAAGTCGACAGGGGTAGCGGGGTGCGGGGGTGGCAATTAGAAATGTGGTGATTCGCGCCCTATCAGATAATTGCTGTTTGCTCGGCTGACAACTGGCGGGGATGTGTACGGGACTAATCCGGGAATGATTGTTTTGGATTTTTTATCAAAATTATAATTTTAAGGGAGAAATCTTGGTCCTTCATAATAAGAGCGAGATAAATGAAAATTCAATAAATATGGGGAGCAGAGGCGGCTCGTGAATTTTTTTGATGGGGGTTCACAAAAACATAATTGAAAACTAGAGCTTACTATTTATTTTATTTGTATACAAAATCCATTCGCCGGTCTTTTTGGCGTGCGAAGATATCTATTACTTTCTTCACTAGCGGCCCGGGTACAAATAGATATCTGTATAATAATATGTACGTATTATTATTATACATATAGGAAATATAGGCACGCTGCTGCCGCCCCGGCCGGCCAGTACCGCCGCAAGCGCTACGTCCCGCAATTTTAAATCTGTAATATCTTCGAAAATATTAATTTAAATCTTGTGCTGTAAAGGACCATATAGATCTATATTAAATCAACAATGTATTTAAGCTATTTAATTGGATAAGAATTAATGCTGTATTGGTTAAAATCGCTTCGAAAATTAACCATTATTTGTCGTAAAAAGTAAATGACAAAAAAATGTTATTGTGGTATATCCAGAAGAGATAGAAATATACCATCGCGGAGTTTTCTGTGGACCTTTTCAATGTGTACAAATTATTAGTACATTATTTTGATAAATCTCGTAGGGTTCAGCCTGCGTTTGCAATGTAAACGGAAAAAATTGATAATTAACGACATCACATTAGAAACCTCAAAAATAACAATATTTCTCCACTATTTAATGGATGTTATTATACATGTAAACCTTCCTATTAAATCACTCTATCTATTTAAAAAAATGTAGTGATAATGCATTGAGACGGTCTTGCGCCATACGAGTAGTATTTCGCGTACGCGTGAGCGGCGCTCCAGATTACGCTTATTTCTTATACAATATCTTTTGTTTCACGCGTCAGCCCGAATCGATGCTCTCTTTCGCACCCATTGAATACAGTACTAAGAGTCGTACTAAACTTCGTTTCATAGGAGCGCAATCGCTGGCGCTCCACTCGTTACAAATTGACGCTACATGTACCTATATAGGCATTTTATTTTTATAGGCATAGTAAAATATATAGAATGTAATGTAAGGATCTTATGTATTATAAATATGTATAAATTATTAAATTAGCTAAGTATGTAATTTTCGTGGGAGTGCACTGCACCAGCGCTCTTTCGGATGAGCCGCCTCTGATGGGGAGATTTGTATTTTTTTTTTATAGTGTTTCGACATATTCGGCTATAGTGTACCTGATGAAAAATATTATAAATACGAAATTCGGTGGACAGTCGACTTAATTCTTAAGAGTTTCATCTTTGGCAACAATATTTAAAATACTCTAAGAAGCATTGTTAGATAATTATGTCAGGACAGCTCTTGATTAGTGTTAAATGTACCCAAAAAGATTTATATATAAAATCTTTATCAGTTAATTAGCCGTCGCTACAATCTTATACAGTACCTTTTTGTATCGAGTTTACTTAATATTGACGGTATTCGTATTATGGGGGATCGTAACCAAAAAATGAAAAAAAAAAATCAAACGATTTGCTGGGTTTCGTGTTTCACTATACTTTGTTTTTCTCAAACTCACCTTCTGTACTTCGAAATAATTCAACCAACCAATAAGCACTTATAATACCTAAATATAGCATAAATAATAAAAGTTGCCTACGCGGTATGCATACGCATCCTCTGACTACTCACTACACATTGACATTTTTATGAAATGAAATTTTAAAGGCATGACATCGTAAACAAGTCGTATCGTACAAATATCGGGTCGGTGTTGTGTCGGAGTCGTCTCGCCCCGTAGTCACTACATCGACATGGCGCCGCGACGGCGAGGCGTCGCGTGACGTCACACTCCCGTATCACCTTCCTGAGATACTGCCGATTCAAATATATATAGGACACACCCAATTTTGTCCTATTTTATCAATGTAAGTTCGGATCCAAAGTTTAATCAATGAAGCTCTGTTCGCGACGACATATTTAGTTCGGAATTGGGATGCTAGTTTTTTATTTTCATTTATTTATGTATGTTTTATCCGATCTGTCCATCTATTTTTTTATTGAAATGTATGGCGAGACGAACATGCCGTTCGCCTGATGGTAAGCGATACGATCGCTCATAAACAATAGCAAAACCAAACAACACCTTGAATAACAAAGCAATGCTAGGCATTCCACTGCGCTCGTCATCCTGAGACATAAAATGTTAAGTCTCTATATGTCCAGTAGTTACTCTGGCTACAAAGCCCTTGCAGGGCACGAGCTTACCCTACAATCGACAGTGCGATTGAGAGTGGTTAGGCCATATAGTCCACCACGCTGGCCTAGTGCGGGTTGGCGGACTTACATACCATAGAAATACTTATAAACCGCTATGGTATGCAGGTTTCCTCACGATGTTTTCCTTCACCGTTTTAGTGCGCGGTGATTGACTATCAATACACACATGACCTACGCCATCTAAATTCTAAATGGTCTAAAAATAGGTAAATAATAACAATCATCTTTCCCTAGTCCCAAAAATATGAATTCGACGAAGATAACGTCATACTTTTTCGCAGGGTAAAATTCATCCCAGCTGAAAACTGATTCGTTTCCACTTCCAAATAATGGTGAAATTCAAATAAAATTTTCAATATCAGGTCATTGTCCAGATTAATAAAAACCAGTCGCTTCTAGATTTAGTTTTATCTAGGAGATAAAAGATAATCAATATATTGCAATATTTAAACTAGGATTAAATTATATCAGGTCATAATTCGCATGGAAATTGTAATTTTCACGGAGTCGTCACTAATTAATTCACAACTCATCTATAAAAAGTTAATGATGCTTTAGTGTCGAGTATACAATTACGCTTTAGTTCAGTTATAAAGCTCCTATAGACACGCAGAACGTGTGAGGAGCCTTTCAAAAATAATTTCTAAGGTATGTGAAGTCCTTTTCCAATAACCGCACTAGAACAACGCGAGCCAGCCTTATATAGTTTGAACGTCGACCAAACCATACCGCGATGTAATTCGATCGTGGCGCCATCTTTTAACTCAGTTTTAAAAGTAAAATCGCCGTATTTGTGTGGACTGTTTGACGATCAGTATAATTAATACTATAAACAGATATTGCTAGATATTGTGAGTTTTGATCAAATTTTCTTTAGAATTTTTCGGCAAAAAATATTTATTCACAAACCTGTCTCCACAGTCTAAATGATGATGATAATTTTCTAGGTTAATTAACACCATTTTATCCTGTCCTCTTTCTGAAACGGCAGTGTTATCTATTTATTAGACAAAAATATTATTAAAACAAGAAAACGACACAGTCTATAATTAGTCTTATGCGGTTCACTGGCCGATACATTAAACGAATGACCATATTATTGAAAAAAGATTCATTAACATTAAAAAGCGACGCCATCCATGCTGGATATATTTATTTTTGTGACGGTTGAAGTTACCAAACTAACAGCCAGTAAACGGTACAGATCCAACATTTTTAAATCCAACCCCAGACTTTCCGTGGCTTAAATACTCAGCAACCAGTCGGTCGGCTTAGCGGAAACTGGCGATACACGGCTTTTCAACTATGCCGACATTAAACCGCAGTGACAGCGCCGCGGTGAAACTTCCAGAGAGGCTGGCCGGTCCGACCGACGCAGTGGACACTTTATATTTCAGGTCTACTCGAAACCGCGACTGGTAGGCGGAATTTTATTAAATTATGTGAGGTTTTATTGAATAGAGTTTATATTAAACAAGCTTTGAAGCGTTATGTTACCATAATAAGACACAGCCTATGATAACACTACAACGGAGAAGGCAAACATCGTGAGGAAACCTGCATACTATAGCGGTTTGTAAAAAATATAGGGTATGTAAAGTCCGCAAACCCGCACTAGGCCCACGTGGTGGACTACTTAGCCTAAACCCTATCAATTATACTTTCTATAGTAGAGGAGGCCCTTGCCTATGTGTCGTGGTATGTGGGCTGACACAGATACAGCCTCGGTACGGTCAAGAAAGCTTTTTGAGATCGAAATATATTTGTTTTGGGGACCAAAAAGTTGCGTCACTTTTTGTGGTAGATAATTATTTTATAATAGTTTCTCATATAAACAACATTTTATAGATATTATAAGATCATGTCATAATCATTGTGTCATGGAGATCAAGAACTGCGAGACTTTTTTTCGGTCTCAGAAGCAACCAGACCCGAAACAAATACTAAAACATTTTTCTCGGTGCGTGGATCAAAACCGCAGCCCGTCGTTCCACAACCGACGTCTAACCAACTGCGTCACAGAGGCTGTCAAAATTACATGTGTAACTTTTCGAGTATATTTTACAATCGTGATATGCACATCGCATTTTAAGCTACGGGCTAGCTCGTCGGACTAAAACACCTATATTCGAAAGTTTTTATGTCAGGCGGCATTCTGCTAGGAACAATAGCAGGTACAGCCGACCGACAAAAATAGTGTATTTCCAGCTCAAATGTCACAGAGCTACGCCATCGAATATTCAGCCGCTACGCAGCCAACACTAAGCCAATGTAAGTCTCTGTTTGAAATTGATACTAGAAAATTCGCACATGACCCTTTCAATTAAGCCCTCTCACTTTGGCACGTGTTGAAAAAATAGATTGACGAAACCTGATTGATCTATCTAACTATGTAATTGAATTTTAGGAAATCTAACCTCATAAAGTAATTGTACCTAAACCTTTCATCTAAATAAAATGAAAATACTGAGTTTCAGCTTAGCTTAGCTTGATGATAAGAATCTTGTACATCATAACGACGATCTAAACGTAACAGATATACCCCGGTTAGCGACACAGCTATAACCATTATTCTAAGCCCCGAGGCCTTGAATACCAAGTGATTAGTCAGACGATTAATGAACCGGTTTCGGGATGGCCAATTAAATCTAACACCGCCACTCGCACCCGAACCTACACACTCCACGTAATGGTTTAAGTTTTGCAGACAGATTTTATTGACATGCCTCCCATCCCGGAGTTTACCTTCAACTGTACGTGAAGTACCAGGGTCGCATAAACTGGAGGATTAGTGGCGCGCGCTCGCCGACTTTATGACTGTTCGCGATAATACAAGGTGCTCTCATAGTTGTGGCTTTCACATAAATCTGGCCTGTACAGAGGGCAATTTCGCGCGATTGTTGCTCTTTATTGTTATTACTTTACGACGCGTTTGTGCTGACATTAAGATGCCAGTTTGCCTTGGATTTGAGTGGATGCACGGCGCGGCGGTGGATAATGGCTCTCTTTAATTCACTAGAAAAGAGATTTAAATGATATTTATGATGATACTTTACTAACAACGAAAGGCGAACATCCTCACATTACAATGGCCTAATCTGTTAACTGGTCGAGAAAGATTACAAAACTTCAAAAATCAAAGGCCCATCTCAAAGGCCGACAACGCATTTCTACGCCCTATGCCATTGCAGATGTTCATGGACAACGGTGACCACTTACCACAAGGTGAACCGTATCACGTATGATCGTTTGCCTCCTAATAAAAAAAAGTAAGTAACAATCTTAACTAAACCATATTTTCATTTCACGCTACACGAAGCTACTGCGACGGTAAATGTAGTAATAAAAGTACATTAACGCTTTTATGTGTCTCACGTTTTATCGTAATTCATTTAGGGCCTTAAAAGCACCACACTCGATGAATTTCAGGGCTCGTCAACACATATTTCACACGAAACCACTATGTTTTGCTTTATGGTTTCCTTTCGCCACAATTTGTATTCCCAACGGAGCGGGTCAACTTGTCATGAATCACTGCGTATTTAGGGCAAGGTACATTTATGTTATTGTACAAGATCGTCAGAATAGCCCAATACTGTAACGTTAAGAAAAATGATTAAGATAAATTCTTAACATCAGATGTCTTATGAACAGTTTCAAATTCATATCGTACGAGATTTAGTTGAATAAAATTATGTGTCCACCAGAGTCAACACAGTAATATTTATTATCTAGCCTAGTAGTAATACAGAAAGATAAAAAGTAAATGTAAATTATTCGTTAAATTCTACAAAATCTAAATGTGTTATTGTTCCAGAACATAAAACTAACACATACATACGCGGTGTTATAATAAGAACGTAGTAAAATAGATGTTATATATAAAATAAACAGAAAAATATTCCCACAGCTACCAGGCTAGCATGAACAACGAGCAAGTGAGGTACAATCTCGACGCGCATTTGGTAGCGTTAATTGAAAACATTTCAAGTTTCGAAAACAACTTTAAAGCGGAGAAGGCGATTCGTTAGGGGCGGACAAATGTGCGCCCGCCCGGCGCGATTGCCAACGGCTAAGTGCACGTTAGAATTTCTTGTAAAACACTGCAGGCAACTTTATTTATTTATAGGGATGCCATGCCGGGCCAAACTTATGTACGTAAACAGTATTCTCGAAGACGTAATGCGCTACGTGGAAGCTGACCCAGTTTCAAATGTCGGTGATTTGTTTTCTCGCGAAGAAGTATGAGATTTAAAAGTTTGCGATGTAAAATGGAATTTCTCTTTTGAATTTAAAATTAACAAATGTGGAGATATTTGCATTTTACTTGTATTGTTGTGGATTTTTGTAATGTACTGTTAAAAATGTATGTGCTTTAACAGGGTATTTTTACTAATGAAACTGATATAGGTACCGCAAAATTCTTAGCTAGTAATAAATCCTGCAAGACATTACCATGAAAAACATCTCTACATTCTACTAGCCGTAAAAATGTTATGGCTCCTACATTTTCTTAATCAATATTATACATTCTATATTTTAAAGACTTCGATCTGGATTATAGTACCAATAAATGTATGTGTAAAATTTAATACGTGTACAAAATATACAGCACGGCTCACGGTGCTCCGTGTTGCTTTTTATCGTACGATCGGGTTGTAAACATATATGAGTTTATTCAGGCGATAATACTTCGATTTTATATTTCCAATTCAGTGTTTACTCTCAAATCCGTCTAGATTTTGGTAATGTTTTACGCGTAACATTTATTATTTAGTTATCAATCTTTTACAACTGATATTTGCGGTTCAAACTATTTCTAATTCCGTGAAATGCAACATACAAAAATATCCAAAAAATGATTTAATTTTTGGATATAAATACTATACAGGTACACCTTGTGCAACAGATGTAAAATAAATATCATAAAATTTACATACTTAATAATGGTTATCAAACCGTCATTATTTACATATCCAAAAGGCTATGCCTTATATTTTTCCACAAAGTTCTCCAAAACAAATCATCCAATTCGGAGTCGCTTACCTGTAACAAAATAAAAAAAACTTCATTAGAATCGATCGTAAAGAATTTATGACTTCCAAGAAAACGTTAAATCTTAACAGATTCAGATTTAATCAACATTTGAGAATAAAAAATATATTTCTTTCTGGCATAACCCGTAAGCCAAAAAAACAGCAGACCTATTTAACATCGCTTAGCATAATCTTGTACTTCATAATATTTAAGTACACTTTCTTCGTAATTAAACAATCTTTAGTTAGTATTAATAAAGATTCCAATGAAATATCTATTAATTAACTTTGTAAGATACCGAAGAGTTTCCACGAACAGTTTTCTCGGAATAATCTGGGGACTTGTAAGACATGCCTAATTCGCGTAAGTTTCAAGTTTTCTGATTAATAAGACATGATTTTAGGGAATATTATTGAGAGTTTCTATTAGAACGCCGTGTCATAGGATTACAAGAACATGTTTTTGTTTATTTCAATATTTCTCAATGATAAGGCGAGGCTAACCTTCCATGTCGCTTATCACTACCTAGATAATTATTTAGTATATCGGAGTCATCATTATATTTATTTATTTAATCCCTTTTGCACTATGCATACTCGTAAATAAAATTTAGAAATTACTTAATAAAAATAACAGTACAAGTGACGGCCTTATCACATTAGGTAGTTTCTTACAGGCAACCGTTGAATGGATATATAAAGTACAGTTTAAGGCGTAAATGAAATAATAATAAATCGGAATATGCCAATTCGATTTGAGTTTTTCGATATTTTCTTAATGTAACATAGAGTTACAATACAGTCATAAAAGATCCCGTATAAATAGATAAAATAAGCGTCTACAATCCCCCATAATCGCGAATATCGGTACTTCTATTGATCGCTCAGTGCTCACCCCAAGTTTTCTCGATGCTTCATAACAAAGAATTCATTTCTAACAAATTGCAAGCGCTCAGCGATGCAGAAATCTTAAGATTTTGCGGAGTAACATCAAAAAGCAGGATCCAGTGCGCTCTATTTGTAATCAATGTGGGTGGAAGGGTGAGAAATGTTGGGTTGCATTCTCTGGAGGGAAGGAAAGTGTGCAAACGACGCTGTACGTGCGTCCTAATTGAGCCGAGGTGGAACTTAGAGTCCTTACAAAAGTCGCTAGGAATTCGCGTGAGATACAAAAACGCTAAGAATTAGGCTGCCAAAAAGTAGGAAATAGGATTAATTTTGTATCGTGAGGATTTATAATTCACAAATACATGTATAAAAGTCAAGGAAGCTCCAACACCACACATTTTATTATGCATATCGGATTTCCGAGCTGACAGTTGCGTTCGTCCGCATCCACGGGTAAAAGAAGCGGGTGTTGCGGCAAATTACACACAATTCACAATTTACAGAATTTACTTGATCGCTGAAACCTACACATCACAAGAGGAATGTAAAATTACGAAAGTGCGATCAGCGTTACGATAGATAAAAAATCTTCAATTTTGACTAGTCATAGACACGCGCCGTCATGTATATTATTTTGTAATGTTATATATTTTAAATGTAACATGAAATAACAAAATTTTACGGCCACAATTACGAATGTACAAAATATTCAGCGTTTACAAGAGAAAAAAATACTATGGATGAAATTTAAAAAATCATTAACATGCACACTTGAACTTTTATAATAGGTTTCCATCTTCTCATTTTGCAATATTATGACCGCGACCTCACTGGATTTAGAGGCAACCGTAACAAACATCCTAAATAAACATTATAGCTGTTTTTATTGAAAATTATAGTCTACGATCTCTGATAAATTAATTCAAGTTTAATTTGTTAGATTTTGGGATGTTTCAAACTATTCTATCAGAGCCACTCTCTAAAATCTTAACTATAGCTAATAGTTAAGATTTAAGACGAATTAAGGGTATGATGGGGTTGACATGTTACATCACCAAAAGCCCCTTATTTTTAACATGTTAATTATTCTCATTACATTTTAACAGCATTCCTACAAAGGCGTTACAGCCCTGCGTCATCGTTTCACACCACGATATGATTTAGCGCTGCGAATTTTTCACGACGCATCGTGCTCAGTGGGTGCTGACTCGTATATTACAGCCGGTTGGCCGGGATCGATCCCATTACGTCGTAAGCCGACGATATTGGAGTCACACGGGCGCGGACGCCTACAAAAAATACGTCGGGACACAGCTTGAGCGTGAGGTGTTAAAATATTGTCCACGTTATTTATTACAGGTCACATACGAGTTTGCTGCTGAGAAGTAAAGAGGAATATCATAAAAGTTTTATTAGAATTATTTTTGTACTCGATCAAAATTATTTTTCGCTTGGAAAAATGTGTTATCATTAGTATTTTAACGAGTATGTTAAGGGCTATTTATATGCTAGTATAATATTATGTATACGATATTGTGTATTTATGTTTGTACAAATTTTATTTTATTTCCTTTGTCACACCTCCTTAATTTATCTCTGCATCACCCTACTCGTATGGTTGGCTGTTATAAAATGCCTTTGGCATTAAGCCCCGCCTTTACACTCAATATAAAAAAGTATTAAGTAAATAAAAAACTTTAGTCATTGCGAATTAATATGAATGTAATGAAATGCTTTAAAATGATACAACTTAAACATATGTAAATTGAATTCCGAATTTCTGCATATCAAGTGACAAATTAAACAGCAATTTAAATCAAACGTTTTAAAATCATCGCCGATTAAGCGTCGCTTTTCATAAACTGTTAAAAAATTGGCAAGCATGTCGCGGACAAAGAGAAATTATCGTTAATCTCCGAAATGGACGCGGCGCGGGACCGCAATCTCCATAAAATAGTGTCGGGCATGATTTATACGAGGTTTGAGAGGGCGCTAGTTGACAAATGAGGCACCCTCCGCCGCCCCACCGTGATTTAATAACAATTTTAAACCGCTCTGTGCCGATACATTTACTATTTGTGACACGTTGGAATTGTTACACTGATTTATTGGAGCTAGTAATTATACAAACATTATTTTATTAACGGAATGAAATTTTGTAATTTGAAATAATGTTGATGTTCAGCGCTTACAGGCTCGCTTTTTGAAATGGAACTCCTCGACAATCGACAGGGATTTTTGAGACCGATAGAAACTTAGTTGAATGTGATGTAACCCATAGACAATTCCAGATATCACACTTCATTAGTAAAAATAACTTCTTCAGCATACAAAATAAATGCAATAGATTCAGTCGTTGTTAGTTTCAAAAGCTTACACCCTCTTTCACTTAAATTGGCTTGGTACAATATGACCTTTGAGCCACTCGGCATCATTAAGATGACATCACAATATCATTATTGACAAACTCAGCAAAACCAAATACAGTGAGACGTAATATCTCACTTATCAGTTCGCGAGGGAGATTTCGTGGGTCACTGGGCCGGGTTCTCGTCACAATCGACGCGCAGATGTCACCGCGACGACTGCCGCGCGTGTCATATTGTATTGCTCAGTCGGGCGCGTAAACGAAAACCTATTACCAGGCAAGAGAAATGTATACTGGAGGGAAAATGTACATCTCAAATCTGGAAATGATTTGCTAATTTTCGAATTGGGAATTATATGCGGAGAATATAGAATTTGATAAGTATAAAAAATTGACGCTAGAAATGAGAAAGTACTTATTTTTGGGAATAGTTAGACTCTATTTTTAAAAGATCTGGCTTGAAGTCGTCAAAGAGGATTCAAGGTTCAATTGTATTTCTTCTAAAGGCGATGCCAAAACAGTTGGAAACTGTCTGAATTCAACGGCTTTGTGCACCATATTATGGTACGTCGTCTTCTTATAGAATCGGGCTAAGAGGAAAATAATTAGGAAGGGGAACCGTGGCTTTAGTTAAGTAGCGCATGCAAATAATACTCGCGTGGGATTAATTAATTAATGCCTTCTCTATTACTTTAATTTCATAAAAAAAATATGACTTAGTTGACGTTATATTAAGAGACTTTACATCACTACTCTACATACACGAATGTCGCTTGAAGTAGCTTTAGGTGTTTCGAAAAATTACAGAATTAATAATATGTTACCTAGCTTAGCCAAGGCCTAGATGGAAAGAAAGATATTACAATAGGGTATTGAGCTATTATTTTTTATTGTAATTATTAAAAGGAATTCAAGATGTAGCAAACAAAGAATTTTGTAAATCCATTTACAATCGAACAAGTTAGAAACGATTTAAAACTTGTAGTGGGAGTAAATAAAAGGCATGCAAAGTAAAACTAGTGACGTCACTAGGCTTAAAACGCATTACAGTGTGCGCGTGTGAAAGAGACCGTAAGATGTCCCCACTACGCTCACACTCTTACATTTAAAATACTAATATTTACCTCATGTTACGAGCTACTTTAATACTATTTTGACAGAAATGTTTTATTTTAATGGTATTTGTGTAAGTACGCAATTCATAGTCAAGTCCTATTGCAATTGAAGTAACTTTAATAAATATAATAATTATGTGGCGACGTAAAGCCGCGTCATGTACCAGGACAACAGCAGAAGCGAGGAGATAATATCATAATCTACGCAATTATCGGAGGACACGCGCCGTCAGCCGACGCGCAAACACCGCGCAGCGCCGAGTCACCCATTACACTAACACGAATTACATTATATTGATAGCTATTTATTTGTAATAGATGAATTACTTATAATAAGTATGGTTTTGGTGGGTTTGAACCTTCAATACTCTTTCAACCAAAAACTATAGCTAGTGTCCAGATATTCGTACCCAGGTATCAAGGTTGAAAACTGATGAATGTGCTTTATTTCTGGCTCAGAAAATCTAAATTCGGTTATGAGGGAGCATGGTATAATTGAGTCTACTATATTGAGAGTGCCTTATTTTGTCACGGGATACTTTATTTTAATTATCGTCCGATGCATTCTAGACATTTAGTCAGACCAATATAAAAAAGAAACATTTTAGAATCTTTCAAAACTGAAACATCGCACCTTTTCATCCGAAGGGGTAGGTAGAGGTGCTAGCAAGACACCGACTTTTCGTCTTGTTTGTTCTGTCCCATAATGTGATAGGGGGAGAGCAATCGCCACATCGAGCACAAATGCCTGAGTCAATTTCGAATCAATCTATCACCCTTTTAATTTAGATTAGAAAATAAAGACTTATGTCGTTGACGTATGACATAAAGTGGCACACACGCCATAGCCGACAAGTCTAGAAGAAAACTCGATACCCAGGCCTACATTCACGTCAAAATGTAAAGACGTTCAAAGTGGCACGCGAGAGGTGCACACGTTGCATCGCTCTAGTTGCGACACGAGACGAGACGCGGCGCTAGTGCCGCGGGCTCCCGTTTCATTTCACGACCGAGCGCATGCAATTCCCGTGATTCTATACCACTATACATACACACTCTATATAGCTATATCACATAGTCATACAACACACGGCTAAGCCGCTTACAACGATGTCGCGTTATTCGACAGTGCCGTTTTATCGGAACCTTTGACTGTAGAGGAGGTACATCGATTCTGCGGCTAGCGGGCGAGTTCAATAAGATTTGGATTCGTGGTTTTAAGGTAGGTTTTAAACTTTTTTTGTTGCTGTTCTAATTAACAGTTGCAGTTTAAATCATCAAGTTTAATAACGTTCTATGACGATTTAAACGGATTGTAATAATCTGTCAGAAATCTTGCTAGTGACGAAATTCATCCTTACTATCCTTACTATATTATAAAGGTGAAAGTTTGTAAGTATGGATGTATGGATGTTTGTTACTCTTTCATGAAAAAACGGCTCATCAGATTTTGATGAAATTTGGTATAGTGATAGCTGACACCCTGGATTAACACATAGGCTACTTTTTATCCCGAAAAATGTAGTGTTCCCGTGGGATGAGTCAGGAAACCAAATATACATATTTTCTACTCTTTCAAATTCAAATTGTTGGCACGGGATGTCCTCTCCTACGGAAGGGAAATATAGTCGACGGCACGCGGGAAATATAGTTAGTAGACACGCGAAATAATATGTTCTTGATGTGGATTGGACTCAAAAACTATCTGCACCCGGGCGAAGCCGGGCCCGACAGCTAGTTGGTAAATAATCCTTATCGAAACCAAAATTGATCATGCGATATGGGGCTTTTTAATGAAACTCTCTTGTTAATCAATGTAGCGAAATAAAAACTGCATGTGTGCAATTAATCCTTCTAACATATATATTTTATAGAAAACCCGTTGTTCGCTAATTGGGAGGATGCTGAGTTCACAATATATTTTAACCTTTGTTATTTGAAAATAATAAATGATGGTTGAAATAAAATGCCAATTAGAGTTACTCCGAACATTTCACTAACAAGGTCCATTAAAATGGTTTTTAAAAATAATAAAAATAAAAAACAAATAATACCAATGATTCTCATGAAACAGCTATTGTTATTGAATTTTATTCAACTCTTTTAGAAAAATACTTTATGAATTGAATTGCTATTTCTATGGGCATTAGTTATTTTGAAATGAAATACCTAATAGTCTGAAATGGATATCGCTTAGGGTATTAAACGCGTAATCCGCTAATGGATTACTAATTAATGAATTTAATTAAACAATTAATCCATTAATTAGAATTCGGTCAGTGCATGAACGCTGGACTTAGTTTATGCCGCAGTCAAGCGTATGACATGTCGAGCCTATATCCACCAGATATATGGAACACATGGTTTCAGACCGACCGATATTTTGAAGACTAACAGATTCTCGAATATTCGAAGTAACTCGAGGACCTTTAGGCGTTCGAAACTTTAACTGATATAGGTACATAATAACCGTTCAAATTGTATCGACAGACTGTGAAGCAGGTAGGACGCCGGTTGTGAATTTTGGGGTGTGGTTTCTAGTCCAGCACCGAGAGAATTCTTTGTCTAATACACAAGTATATGTTTCGGGTCTCGAAGTTTGTGAGATCGAAAATCTTCTTGTATTTTCTGAAACCACGAGACGAAACTCGAGACATTGTAATGGGTCAGAATTTTGTCTGTGACAGTTGGGAGTATATCCAATATCCCTACCCTCCATCACTGTAAGATGACACAAATTGCATGTTTCCAAGTTATGAACCTTATATTATATTCTTTTAAAACTAAACAAAGGCACTCGTTTAACAATGTTTTGCCATCCCACAGCGCGAATAAACCACAGACGGGATAATTCGGGAGAAATATCGCGCGTAGATTCGTCGGGCCGCTGAGACAATCGCCGTATCGCGCGCCGGCGATATCGTCGCCCATTATTACGCGATATCCCTTTATCGCGCTCGTTTCGTCTCCAAAGCGATCCATTCGGCAATACAGCGCTTCTTCAGCGCGCCATTTTACATAATGTAACGTGAAATGGTGATTATTTACACAACGCCGTGGACCAAATCAGAGGAGGGTGAATGGACTATTTTCAGACCTTTTCTAGAGGCGACTTCTGCCATTCCAAGAAATTAAGAGTCAAAGTTATATACGGTTCTTTCTACGTTTTTCTATGAGAAATTTAAAACATACGAAACAAGTACAAGTATTAGTTACATTAAAATACTATTGAAAAGAAATCGACCAAACATTGAATAGTTTTAAAACGTATAGCGTTATACTCTTTATATCGGCTAAGCTTAAATAAAATAAAAGCCTATTTTTCTGTCTACTCAAAGCTCGGCGACCTCCCGCCTGTAGTGCTTAGCTTAAAAATACTAACTGCTCTACCAGGCGCACATAAATATCCGAAACTGTTTATTGAAGGATCTGCAACTGAATGGCGGAATTAATTGACGCCGAACGGAGCGAGCGTTTTGAAAACAAACAAACGACGGACATACTATAAGCTATATGGATCGTGCTCGCTCCCGTTTTTGGGATATTCAAACGTGTATTTTTAGATTTAATATATTGCTAGTTGGTCCCTATAACGGCTTATCGTACAAAAATATGCCAAAAATATTTGGTATTGTAGTCGAAAAGAAATTAAAACTACGCGGCATTGTTCGAATCCATCCACATTTTCATGACATAGTTTTTTATCTGACAATGTTGCTCTGTGGAAATACTAACCAATTTTTGTTAGCTAATAATCAATAACGTTCATCCACACGATGAAATGAAAATGAAAAGTTCCTACATCGATTCCTTATCATAATTATATGGACTGTAAATTATATATCTACAAATCATAATGAATACACAAGATAATGAATAAATGCATAATGGAACACCATATTTAAGCTACTGAATACCGGCTGTACAATGATGGACATCACAACTTATGGATATTGCACATACAAATATTTCACTTGAATCCAGAAAGGACGAGTTTCCCTCTCTAATAAGTATAATAAACAAAGTTATCCCAAAAACCAACAAACAGGCAATTTAAGTACGAAGATTATTTCCGAGCAAACTAAGTATTTCCAAAGAGGGTAAAGCAAATACAAGTACCAGGATCTCATGAGACGTCAGGAGCAAACGTATTTTATTACAGGCCAGTTTACATAGGACGGCAGATCGTTAAACTAGACAAAAGGTCGGCCGAACAAAAACAAGAATTTGATTAGCATTTGAAGTAATTCAGCCGACTCCCCGCCGGCATACTGATGAGCGGTGGATGTTGTCGACAAAAATATTGTTTGTTTGTACGTTTGTATGGTAAATATTATGTTAGCAAGCCTGTGGATTACTGGATGGAGGAGGAAAACTGAAGATGTAACATTATTATTTATTTTGTATTGTTATTTGTTTCGGATAGTTGACGCAAGTGGAACAGTTCGCAGAAACTGTCTGAGAGATCTCAATTGATTTTTGAAGTAAACAACCTAGGAGTAAGTTAGAGGAAGTTATTTGACCGGAAAATTAGGTCTCGTTTTGATTTAATGGTCATAATATTTGTTGGTTAAGCTATAAAAAATATTCCTTTCTGCTGCTTTCTTCAAGGAAGTGTAATGTTTCTGTTGCATGATGTATCACAATATGATAATCTTCAATTGATGATTGATGATCACAAAATTTATTCAAAGCTAAATTTCAATGTATTTTAATACCCATATGAATCTATATCATCAGGATCCAATATCTGAATGTCCCTATTCTACGAAATATTAAAAGTGGACATACTTCGATTCCATACGAATATGAAAGCATCAAATAAAAATTGTGTACTTACAAGCCTAGTATTTCCTTAACACCATCAATACACGAGACATCCAAGATACTCTGGCAATGATCCAGTTCGACATTACGAGCGGGCCCTTTGGCAAGGAATTCCTATAAATACTCGCTAAACATCCTGCGACACGGGACGGGAAACGCTTACTGACATGTCGATATTTATGTTATTGATTGAGTACTAGATAATTTTATCACAAACAAGAATTGTTTTTGCTTCGGAATTGAAATATGTATTTTGACTTCATTGATCTCTTACAGCGCGTAAACGATGGATTCTAAGGACTTTAGAGGAAAAGATAGTTCAATTTATTTAAGTTATTAGATTAAAAATCCCACTCTAACGAAGCAAAACATCGTGAGAAAACCTACACGACGGAGAAGTGTAAAAAATATTTTGCGTGAAAGTCCGCTAACCCGCCCTTAGCCAGCGGGAAGCGGTTGATTCATATAGTCAACCCAACCCCTATTCATCGTCCTCTTGGTTGTAGAAGAGGCCCGCGTCTTGCAGTGGGGCGGGCTGATACAGTACAAGTACATGAGGCTCGGTTTACTGTTGTGGGTGACAATTGTTATTATTCTATATGCCTCTTGGGAGATACAAGCTTGAATGTAAGTAATACAATTTTAAGCTAGTATCGCATACAGAAAAATAACACTTAATCATCGAGAAATAACTCAAAACTTCCCACGAAAGTGTATAACCGACTGTGTCGTAGTTTCCAGAGCACAGTTGACAGCGCAGCGTGCGGACAGCGGATTTATCGCTATTTTATATTAGCGGTGAGAAGGCGGCGAGTCTCGAAGAAGCCAACAGTTCGGCGATGTTGTGGCGCGTGGCGGGACTCCACGCGGCCCGCAGTTAAGAGCTGGGACACTTTTTTCTCACTTGATTGATTAGCGTTCAATGATAGGCGAACTTGTGACATACTTATAAGGACAATTATTGGAATATTATTATCTTTTCTTTCCGTGTGTATGAGGCTTCTTTGAGCAGTATGAAATGTCTGACATGTTTGACGATTATTGATCTGTATCTGTATCAGCCCATATACGTCCCACTGCAGGGCACGGGCCTACTCTACAATCGAAAGTACGATTGAGAGTGATTAGGCCATATAGTCCACCACGCTGGCCTAGTGCGGGTTGGCGGACTTACATACCATAGAAATTCTCATGAACCGCTATGGTATGCAAGTTTCCTCACGATGTTTTCCTTCACCGTTTTAGTGCGTGGTGATTGACTATCAATACACACATGACTCCGAAAAGTCAGAGGTGTGCCCTGGGATTTGAACCCGCGACCACCGTGAACATGTTGGCAGCCGCGTCTGGTCCGTTTACCAACAGGCCACCACGCACTCACGATTATTGATAATGAAAATATTATATTCCGTAACCAAATCTATAAAACGTCGTACGCATGCAGTGGTAGCCTCAAAAAGTGTAAATACATGTTACTGTGGTGTAACCAATAAATAAATTTAAACTAACGTACATTTTTATAAAGCAATCCATATTTTCGCTGTAAACAACAGTAAGAAAAATAATGGAGAAAAATGTTAAGGTGATTGCGACAGACCGCATGGTTGGAAAACATTGTGCTACCTATCTGTTTTATATAAAGCTGTGTGTAGTACATGCGGGTTGTTGGTCGCTACATACTGCGGTGCATCCAATCACCTGTAAAAATAAAGCCGAACCGATTCGACGCGTCATGCGGCTACCTCTACTTTCGTTTCAAAAATCAGAGTTCAACGTACCCTCCCTCCTAGCATTTCACGAGAATTCATTTTATCGAAGGGTATTCAACCTTACCAAAATACAACTAGTAAAACCCATTAGATCCTTGCATGTATTCACCTAACGTTATGACCAGTTCTAAGTCTTGAGTTCTTTATGATTTTTCCCCTTTTACCATTATTCCTGCGGTATATATAACTCATACATTCACATTTCCTCCTAACCACACGTTTATAGTTCTTTCATTAACCGTAACATTTCCTTGGACTTGAGCCGAACAATTTAAATTCTCACCGCGGAATGTTCAACACGGTCATCAAACACATCCCAGTGTTTAAGAACTTGCGCTTTAACTGGAGGCACTGCGGAGAATAGAATCCCCCCTTTCCCTTCCTCCTCCCACTTCCCCCTTCGGCACATACCCTCAACCGCAAACTCCCGAACTGAGCCACGTTAGCGGCATAGTTGGGACTATTTAAATGTGTGTACACTGTTCACCCGATGTACAGCGCAAGAAGATTGTGAAATCAGCAGCTAGCTGCTATGTCTTTGAAATTAACTCCAGCATGAAAACCACTGCGAGTTTAAGCTTGATTATTTAATGTCTCATACATGCATTAAAAGTGAGTTATGTGTTTTTCTTGAATAACATATTATTTAAATAAATGAATACACCCAACAGTCACATACATTATAGTACTGACCCCACACTAAGATCTAGTCTTGTATCGTGGGTATCATGAACTACGAGAAACTTTACGGTCTCCTAAACAACCAGACACGAATCTTAAGAAATAGTCTGCTATATTGTGACTATAATTAAAATAATGAACAATGTAACAAAAAAAAAACATCTTAATTTCAATAGAGAAGATGTCTTGAAGCTTGCACAAGCATGGGATCCAATTCTACACTTAATTAAATCGGAACCCAAAAGACCAACTGCCAGGCCTCAAGACACAGTGAGCTCCTTCTGCGTAGATCGGAACGCAAACATAGACTAGCTATTTAAATTAAGTTTTTAATTTAATATTTTCAATATAAGGGTAGTTTAATTGTAACAGTCACTGAGCGAATGACTAATACCTCAGTCCGCCCCGTGACCATGAAAGCTGTAAAGTGATCGAAACGTCGGGAAATTAAAAAATGTAAAATTAAACCAAATCCGCGATAAAATCCGTAAATAATAGTTTTATTACAATGTGTAACATTCGCGTAAATCTAAGAAACCACAATGTAACAAACTTAGATATTACTCTCCGTCAAATAAAAAATACCAGTCAAAACAATCCTATTAAAGCTCGTTCAAACTCCGGCAGGCGTCACGCTCAGAACAGTCGCCTTGTGTGAACGCACCTGTCACGTATCAAGTCAGGTGTTAAAAGCATTCCCCCGCGCATCCCGTCTCACCCTGTGCCACCCCCTTGACATACAGAAATCGGAGCGATGCTCACGAATTAGCCACGAGTCGCTGGCTGCCGATGGGAACAAAAGTGCTTTTCAAATAACAAGTCGACGGTGCGGCAAATCCTTACTTTTTGATGTTTTTATATAGGGTACGGGGACGTGACCGCAGTTGCCAAGTGAACGAAACTGTCGCAGATCACATAAGTTAATAATATTGACATAATGCTTTATAATATACATAACATGCATTAAAATTACGCCTGAATTCCATAGGAGTAGATAGAGACCATGGATCACCACTTTGCTAGATCCTAACCTTGACTCTTAATTTATCTTCTTTCATCAATCTTCGCATGCCATCTCCTCAGTTCAGGTTACTTCTGACCTGGCCTTCTTTAGGGTTTGAACGATTTTGCTTTATATTATTATTTCGATTGTGTTTTATGAGATCGATCCCCATGTTAACTCTTCCAGTCTGTGAAGGAAGAAGCGAATACGAAATCCTTATTTATTATTTACCCCAGTACTCACAATTTGTGCCGGTTAAATTCTATAGTTTATAACGTAAAATGACGGACTACAATATAATATAATTTGGGATATATTTTAAAAAGATAAATATTTTAACAGAGCTATTGTCGGAATGAACTAATAATAGTCACTTAAAACGAACAGAATAAATGTATTTTTTTAGCTTTCTACATAATAGCCTTGAATAATTTCTATAAAAGATATATACAATAGATAAGAAAGGATATTTAAATAAAAACAGCAAAGACGTCATTCGTCGCCCCACTCGCTCTCTCGGCATATTTCGAGCAGCTCTCGGTTCATTGGCATTGTCGACGATAGTTCATCAACATTGATTGTATGATCAATGAATCCGCCCTGGGATTTGAAAACTGGACCTTAAAGTTCACAACCTACATACATGCTTCCAAGTCACCAATAAGACTTCGGCCACCACACGACTCATTTGATTTGAATAGAGAATTCCAAATCTTTTGTCTTGCCCTCGTCAGCCTTACTGCGACTTGTTGCCTTTTGTTCAGCAGTCAACTCCTTTAAGTTTCTGAGTGCCTAGTACAAAGGGACGCACGCACCCGGAGGAGGTTTTCTCTTTACTTTGGACCCTCATTTCGGCTTCTATTATCTCGACTCGTTGTTTTATTACGTTACAACAACATTTAATTATTCAACGTTCTTTGACCAATAACAAAAGTTGTTTTGTGTGCCGTCTTGTTCGAGAAGGTTAGCCTTTTGTATTGTATCGTGTTAGTATGTTTTAAGTCTAATTAATGCCGAAAGTATGCAATTAAAATCATATACTTTGACAAATAAACTCACACATAAATAATGCTGTACAATTGCGAATTGGTGGACAGAAGTGGCATTATACTTTCTTTGATATTTCCACCCCAAGATATCACAGGTGGGCGAGGTAGGTTATATGCCTAACACAAATTCTAATCCGGGCAGCTTATATGTGGTTTTTTAAATTTTATTTCATTTATCCGGCAAACGAGCCCACATCACACCTGATGGTAAGCAATCATTGCCGTCCATGCATATTAACAACGCTCGGATCATTGATGTGTTGCCGGACCATAGGAGGGGAGCGGAAAGGAAATTGGATGGTAAAAGAAGAAAGGGAAATTCGGTAAACTCACTGAACGAAACGAAACAGCAAAGCGTTCGATTTACACTTCATTCCACAAACTAGGTAACAAACCAAATACTTCCAAATGGTAAACAAAATCGTCATAAATTTATCACTTATGGCAGTTCAGATTCCAGCTGACGCTACAATTTAGTCAGAGTTGTGTACACTGCAGGTTTTTAACTCGTTTGCAACACTAGGGAATTGAATTAAATGTCTGGCGTGCAGATGAGCTACATATCCGTAATGCAATCGTTTGCCCTCGATGCCGCAGCCGGTTCGGAGCCACGCCAGGCAAATTTCCCGAAAAATATTTCTCGCTCGACTTTATCAAATTTGCTTCAGTGTCGATGGGCGTGTAACCGAGGTTTCCGAAAGAGCGGATCCGTCGCCCCGAGCGGGAATCGAATTTACGACCCCGAGAGCTACCCAAATTGATTTACCTTACCTTCCCTGCCGCTAGGTTACAGGATTTCATAAAATCGTCCGAGTATGTGATGCCGGCAGTGGAGTCGCCTCGGAGGGAAATGTCCTCGGTAAACATGCGTCCAATGAAATTATTCACTCGCAGCGTCACGTCACATTCTGTTAATGGGGCAATGTCTTCAAGAGTAAGTGAAGTGTTACTACACGAATTATTATCATTTGTGTTGCATGGTGAAAATATTTTGAATTGGCAGCGCTATGTAAGAATAACTTTTTACACTATTTAGATTTATTTAATTTTAGCGGTCCGACAACATAATATGTGTAAATAAGTGTTTTTTTATATTTAAACATCATTTTTCCGTCCCGTCCAGTTTTATGCCATCGCTCAGGGCATCTCCTGTCGGACGGGACAGGGACACATTTCTTTCAGTTTGAAAATGTAAAAAATACAATTGAATTTTTTGATCATTCCACGGGATTACTACCTTTTCAATCCAGGGAATTAGCTACCTCCTTACCAAATTAAGCGGCACAAAGGCACTCAAAAACATATAAAAAAATTATTATTCTATTACGTTAACAAAAGTTATTCTTACATCTACATTGACCCATTTATTATTTTATATAAAGATTCTTGCACAAGAGAGCAGGTAGGATTAGATGCATAAAGCAGCAGACCAGGTTCCTGTGGCGTACCTTGGGATAGACCTTTGTCCAGCAATGGACAATAGGCTGATGCTGATGATGAAATATAGATAAATACTTTGACGATGACTTAGTTTTATGACAATGTTCACGCATCGTCAAATAGTTTTATTTTGTTGAATAACAAATTACCAAATCTTATCTACAAAGATTTCTGTAAAATGATGTAAACAACAATTGGGAGCAAGTATGTATATCACACGATTCCAAAATCAATGAAAATCTAAACCCAATCTCAGCGTGAATCACGTTTTCGTGACTATTAACATTCCTTCACGTGTGCAAAACTATTCGGCTCGAAGGGAATGGGCGGGCCCAATCAGCGCCCACCTGTTGGGCACGCTACCCGTCACATAATTTCTCAATAGGCATGTCTATCGCTGTTTACTCGGGTCCGTCGTTTGGACACTGCCAACAGATCATCGCACTGTTTACCCTTTATGTTATCCTGGTACTTCGTCCGTGCAAAATACGCAATAATAAAATAGAGAAATAGCTTGCTTACCTTGTTGTTTCCGAAGTATTGTTTGCCAATAGAGCTCAAAATATTAATGGTCTGTTCGAGAAGTTGTTAGTGCGAATATAGCAATTAAGGGATTACGAAAGCGATCAAAACATTAATCCAGATTTCATGTCAGAAGTGCTCGTTAAGCCATAAGTCTTAACTATTGAAGTACACACAATAGGCGAGTCATTTAGTAATCGAATGGTAAAGTCAACTATCGATTATAAAAACAGAAATGATTTTAAGATATACGCTGGAATATGACCCTTACGAGATGCCAAAAGAGGAAAATTTAAGATAAATTACACGAGGCGTATAGAAGTTATGATTGCGCATTTGCTTTTTATGTTTTCGGAGAAACGAGATGGGTGTGTGAGCGTTTTATGTTAGATACGATACGGTCGACACGAGGTCAGCCTCATATTGCGCGAGCGTGTCCATTCGACCAGAATGTATGGATCTTTGAGAAATAATGTGCCCAACTTACGAGATTAACTGGAAAATATGATGAAAGGCGAGTCGCAGAAATCTGAGCCAAGTAAAACATATCGCATTACCTTTTGTGGAAACAGAAAATATTTGTTCGAGTAAACGAGAAATGTTTTCGCTCTATTGCAGACGAAATTGAGTTTTGTACGAGATTTTGTAGAAAACGCAAATTCAACTCGCTGCCGCATATTATTGTAATGGTTAACTTATAAATTAAATTAGATAATAAACACTCAGAGATAAATTCACAACACTGATCAGCCAACCAGCAGAATAAATCCGTTTGTTAAACAAAAGCTTGTAGATTGAAGATACGAAAACAAATCTGCGTCCAGCGAGCACTCAATCAGTTATTCAGTAAATAAACAAACGTCTAGTACTTGACGCGAGGCGAGGGGCGGGGGCGAGGGCCGCCGAACAGGCGTTTTTGTATCAGCAACGCCGCGCTAAAATAATACCAGACTTAAATATGCAAATCTCTTCAATCCCGCATCGCTTACGGAGACACTGATTATAAATTAAAATTGAAAACGAAAGCAAAGTTATTACGATGACTATTTATGAGTTATAAGTCGCTCAATCTTCACAAGACCCAAATATTTCATGGAGTTTGATGGATTTTCTAATTAACAATTCTTTATGTTTCGCGATTTCAGAATTTAATCCCGAATGTTTGCCACTTGACTCACGCTTTCTGATGGAAATTACTTTCACTAAGTCTTCGTTTAAATTTTTCAAAGATTTAGAGAGCTGTAAATTGAAGCGGTGTTTAAATAAAACGGAGTTTGTTTAACGGATTACTGAATATTTTTAATAAGATTTTTGTACCAGACAACAGCAAGACAAATACGTTTATCGCTCAGTCTATACTCAATTTACACTAAGTCAACACAGATTTTATCTATAAACAAGAATTTATCAAGATATAAATTATTCCCTTTCATCTTTTGTCGTGTTTGCGAAGTTGTAGGCAATCCCTGCGAGGCGCAGCACCCGTAGTCCTTTTGTTTTCTAAATGAACCGTTGCCAGTGTAGCTGACTCTGATAAAATACTTGGAGCGATTTTAATGGACGGCTGCGGCGGGCCTGCGGGGCGAGGGGCGCGGCGCGGGGAGGAGGGGGTCATCGGACCAAACGACCAGTTTACTACGCACCTTTGATAAATTGTAACGAGTGATCGCTCCGCAAATTCATTGTTTCAGCTGAAATATATTCCCGATATCATTAAGTTTCTCGGCTTCATTGAATTCTTTCGCGTTATTAATGACTCAGT